>OY744616.1:33205115-33264126 GCA_963556255.1 Allolobophora icterica
TTGTGATGAACCTGCATCGAACGTTGTAGTCAAGAGACTTTCGAAGTAGACTACCAACATTTAACTTAAGCCTGTGATCGTTATGGTGTTCCAGACAGAGCAGCTGCTGAGATAACACCATCCGTGCTGCAGGATTTCGGTGTTAGGCCTATATGTGATGCTGATTTGTCAAATGTAATTGACCAAAATAAAGTTAGACGTGAACGATGAAATTAACGTTACGAACTGGAAGACTTGAATAACGTAGGTGATTTAAAACTTACTCGGTTTATTTTTGATGGTCGAAAAGATAAAACTCTATAGTACATAATGTCAATGAAGGAAGTAAGTATACTACAGGTGAGCTGTTACCGAGGAAAACTTATCGTTGGTGTATGAAGGAACTAAGATCGACTTACGTCGGACATATCACCCACGACTAGATCAGCCTTGCAAAATTGTTAACCACCTCGGAGCATAATACTTTCACTACATACATCGCCAACATTTGAAGCTCTACTGATGGTTTGCAACTGCCAATGTACAATTGCAATATTCTATTGCAGTTGTCAACCACCGCAAGTGATTCAATGTTCCATGGTCTTTTTCTAGATTAATTAAACGAACACTGGCCTCTAACGATCACATTACTAATGTCCCACAATACTGCTGGTCACTACTGAGGTCAGTTAAAGTTGCAGGTAGAAAATCCGTTTCAATTTTATCAAAGAACAATACTGGTAACTGTTTACACGTTAATAAACCATTACCAATTGGTCCAGAGAAAGCACGAGGACCTTTTGTTGCTCCATGTTAACTGATGACCGTAAGCAAATTTGAAACCTGGGAATGGGTCATATCCTGGAAGCTAGGAAACTTTATGGTCTGGAATTCGAAATTCGTTCTTCCTGTTTGATGCCACTGATGAAACTGAACTCATTTTCTGGCAAATATGCATAGCAGAACACCACTAACATTGGAGGTATCCAGTATGAGAATTGTGGAAAAAAGACTAGGGGGTTAGAACTTGATTTATGTGGAGTTGGGGTGTGCAATGAAGACTTTACTATGGGGTCCTAAGAAAGACTAGGGGGTTGATCCCCCAACCCCCCGACAATTCTCACCCTGGAGGTATCTGATGAAGAAATGATGCAATTTGTATCGACGCACCCAGCACAAAAGTTCGACTTTCCTTAGTTTCCTAGATTCCCATACCACTCATAGACAGTGGAGCGTTATGTTAAAGTTGGGACTGAGGCTTCAGCTGCAGTCTGCGACATCAAAGCTAGGAACGATTTCATAAGAACAAGATTGGAATCCAGGCGAATAATGCCGACTTTTAACACTAAGAAAGAATATCGCGTAGCCTGACTCTTTAGGCCTACTTGCATTAATGGGATAAGACAACTACTGTAGTTTACCGTTACTGTAGTATAGACTCAACTCACTGTTTCATCATTGGTGTAATGGACATAATGATGGTATAATATACCTAATATGTTTTACCAATATTGTATTCTACTTCTCATCAGATTCATACTGTAGAGTGTAGATGCTTGTTTTTCTGGACATTACTCCTTGCATAACATGGGCAAACACTGTGCGTCTAATATCAAAACTTCAAGGTCGTTGGGGCACCTCAAGGTCATGTGCTAGATTGATGAAATTACACCAGAATACTGCTGACATCAAATGGCAACTACTTTGCACTATTAGAAATGAAAATGAGAAAAAAAATTTTTCTCCCATTATCATCGATGCACCCTAATGTGTAACACCCAATTTAAAGTCTAATACTGCTTCCCTAGTTTGGCCTTGAAACCGTCTTGCCTCACAACAGAAGTTAATATCAGAGGGAAAATAACGAAGCCTGACTTACGCTGATGCCAGTCCTGCCTCCATTCTGTCTGCTGGTGATCTCGGTCAGAGTCATTTCCTCAGAAAACCCCACTGTTCTGGCAGGATCCTTCCCGATCTTTGACTGCGCATCGACACAGTTTGAGTAGGAGCCCTGGTCCGACGGAGCCGCTAACCCAGTGCACCCGCCGCCTCCGACACCGCCGCAGTTCTCGTTCACCGTTCTCCGATCGCCAGTTGAGCTCAAGGAATCTCTCTTAGCGACATCCGTGTGGGAGACTCGCATACTGGGTACACAACCCATCGTGTCATTCCTAGTTCAGTGTTTCGGGCAGAGATTTTAAAAAAGCCTATAGACGGCTATGAATCGATCGCTGCTGCCCAAACTTTTTCTTTGTTATCGCCGGAGGTTTGTGCACGTTTCGGTGCAAATGAATTTCGATAAAGTCGGGGCCAGCGACGATTCGCTGCTTGCAGAAGTGGAACACGCAGTGTCGAGTGATACTCCTCCGTCAACTCAGTGTGATAGTCGAAACAGATCAACTTTGACATTCTTGACCAACGTAAATCGTTGTCGCCTTAATCCGTTCAAAGTCATTAGTCATAATCTACAAACTGAAGAACAGGCAAAGGTTTAACCTAACAGTACACGTGCAGATAGCGTTAAGTCTAGAACTCTAGATTAGTCTCTCTCTCTCTCTCTCTCTCTCTCTCTCTCTCTCTCTCTCTCTCTCTCTCTCTCTCTCTCTCTCTCTCTCTCTCTCTCTCTCTCTCTCTCTCTCTCTCTCTCCTTCCTACCTTAACCGGAGTTAATCAACCTGTCAGTCAGTTAGCCTGTGTGTCTGTCCGTCCGTCTCTGTGTGTCTGTGTGTGTCTGTGTGTCTGTGTGTGTGTCTTTCTGTCTGTATGTCTGTCCCACTTATTCTGTAGATGCACAGATTTTCATGGGTCATGTGGCAGTACAGCTATGTGCTCAATATTGGCAACATTTATTGAAACTAAATGACGGGAAGATAATTATATTAGTTTCAGATCCGGATCATAATTAGCTTCAATCCTGAGGCAATTATACAGACAGCCAGACGGACGGATAGACAGACGGACAGATAGACAGACGGACGGACAGACAGACAGACACATTGACACACATGAATAAGTAGGGCAACCCTCGGCTGCTCCTGCTGCTGCTTGTTCCTGCTGTTGACGCTTAGGATTTTAGGCCTACACACATTAAACATCCACCCAGCAACCCGCCACCCAGCCCTCTCCCAGAGGCACACACGCATACGCGCATACGCACATACACACAAATACACAGAGACACACAAGCACGCACAAACACACATTTAAACACACAAACAAACACACATACACATGTATTTGCGCGCGCACACGCACACCCACACACGACGCACCGCGTACATAAATCAGAACCATCTTCCGGACAACACTACAACCACAACAACAACAACAACAACGCAGAAACTACGGCAACAGCGAACGACGAAAAGATGAAGACGACGACGACGACGATGATTACAGAGATAACAGCGACGATGATAACGACGACGATAGTCGTTGCAAAGGTGGTAGTTAAAACCTTACCAGTCGTCGAACATCTCCTCACCTCGCGGGGTCCGCAGTCCTCCAAACGACGCCGAACGCAACAAAACAGATGGTCCGCTGCCTGCCTCTTACGGTCCATCGCGACCAGCATACACAACCACTTCTCCTCCTCTTTCTCCTCCTCTTCCTCTTCCTCTTTCCTGCTCTTCCTACACCAGGGCCTTGCCCTCCTCCACCTCGCTTCTCTTGTCGCGCGCAACCTGTTCGAAACTTCAAAATTCTCGTCGTTGAACCCGACAGACAAGTGCGAATCGAAGACTGCCAGGGACCGAAAGAGACAGACAGAGCGCAAGGGACGGACGAAGGAGGAGGGATGATGATGGCCTTCGACGCTCCTTCGATTGTATCCGCTGAGACGAAGGGACGGACGGACGGACGAAGGGACGGAGCAAGAGGCAGAGCGACCTCTAGCAGCAACAAAAACAACAACGATGACAGCGCCGCAGAGGTTCGCGCGAGCCTCATACGTCGCCCATACTGCAGTGGTAACACATCAGCTCACGTGCCCCGCATGGTCTCTCTCTCTCTCTGCAGCTGCCGTAGCTGGACCTATGTCTCCTGCAGCAGATCGCGCCTGGCCGCCCGGGTTGAACACACGGCCTGCGGTGCCCTGGCCGAGGAGAGAGACGCCTGGCGCGAGAGCAGCACGCTGCGTGGAGAAACGGCGCTGTGCGAGTAGGGGTCGTGTCAAAACGCCAAAGCGACGACAGGGGGCCGTACGATGAGAGAATGAATGCTCCCTTGGCCTGCGTCGTTGCTGGCTGCAGGCTGCCTTGTGGTGGACTGCGGACAAGAGGTTGCAGCCAATTGCGTAAGCTAATTCACATTTTTACTCCACGCCTCCTTCTCTCTCTCTCTCTCTCTCTCTCTCTCTCTCTCTCTCTCTCTCTCTCTCTCTCTCTCTCTCTCTCTCTCTCTCTCTCTCTCTCTCTCTCTCTCTCTCTCTCTCTCTCTCTCTCTCTCTCTCTCTCTCTTTGTGACCCTCCTCTTCAGTTCTTCGCCCTCCTTACGCTGCTCCTTCTAACATGCGTTGCCTTTTTTACGAACAGCGCAGATAAACACATCGACAGGGTAACCCGATTTCGAAAATCCGTTACAGAGACAGCAATAATTTATTTCGTACAGAGCGCTTAGAACTTATGAGCTCAGACTGTTCACAACCACAGTCAGACAGCCAGACAGACAGCCAGACACACACACACACACACACACACACACACACACACACACACACACACAAACAGACATAGACAGACAGACTGAAAAAGCCAAAATAATGCTTTCAGTTAACTTTAGGCCACTTTCTTATGTCTTAACTTTATGGGCTGTACTATTATGCATATCTAGGAAGCGTGCGCACGTTAAAGCATATGGCCCACGTTGACATCCAGTGAGTAATCTAGACGTCCTTGGGGGGAATGTCCCCCCCCAGGATTGATGTTTCCCCCTAGAGGCCAGCAATATTACAAGGTAGAGACCTTTAGGGGAGGAAAATCCCCCCCCAGGATACATGTGGATACATGGTTTCTCCCCCCCCCCCCAGAGAGATGATTTCCTAAAGGTCATCAACTTGAGAGTAATTGCTGTACAAAAAGTTAAAAAATTGGACGAAGGACTAAAAAAGGTCATCAACTTTTTTTTAAGATGAAATTACGAAAAGTCAGAAACTTTTTCAAGACGGAAGAAAAAATCTTGTGTAAATTCTTTGCTCCCCCAGAAACCTTGTTTCCCCTCCCAGAAGAGGGGCACTAGATTAAACACTGTTGACATCTCAGGGTTAGCTCAAGGGAATTCTCTTCTTCTTTCTCATAAGGTGTGTGTTAAAACCTAGCAAGTACTTAAGCAGAAGCCATAGTGGTAACACGTAACCAAAAACTGGCGAGTCGCTTTATTTTTCTGTCAATATTTTGATAATCACTTGGATGACCTTATAACTTACGTGCTCGTGTGTGACGGTCAACGATGCATAGAGAGCGAAACTGTCTTAAAACTAATTTAACGTCATTCATGCATGACGGAATTTTACGCAAAATGGGGTCGCTGATCTTCGACATTGAAATTGAATGTCTAGTTCATAACAGATACGCATAAAGGATCTCACTCATCATAAGTCTCTGGTGTTGATGTACAGTACACGTTGGACAAAATTCAGAAACCGGAAGACTGCAGTCTGATTAGTTTAGGCCTACAGGTATACACCTACAATGCAATACGTTACAATACAATACAATACAATACAATACAATACAATATAGCACAGTATAGTACAGTACAATACTGTACAATACAGTACAATACAAAACAGTGTAATCGATACAATACAGTACAGTACAGTACAATATTGTCCTCCTTCAAATCCAAACTCCGAACTCTGAAGTGCACAAACGTTTCATGGCGATGAGCAAGTTACGCATGAAGGACGTGCTCAAGGTCCTTACACAGTAACCACATAGGGCGAGACTTGAACCCGTACACTCTGCGTTGGAGACAAAGCACTCAACCATTAATCGGCTATACCGTGCGAAACGTGTAACGAAAATCAGATAAACTACACTTAATGTTCGACTAATTTCCAACAGTCAAACATTTAGTGACAATATACATTTCGAGAACCAATCCGTATTTACATTTACCACTCTGCTAGACAAAGTCGTTCAACGAGGACTCCGATGGTTTGGACATGTTCAGAGAATGCCAGTTGATCGAATCCCGCAGAGTGCACTACATGCACGCAGGGGCGTATATCCCCTCCGAAGTCATTGGAGCAACTTCCTCTCTCCGCCCTCCTCTTCCCCATTTCCTTTCCTTTCCCCAATAATGATGACACATACACTGACAGATCTTCCCCCGCCCCTATTTTTTGGATGAAGCATTTGCTCCAAGGTTTCTATGGAGTAGACGCCCCTGCATGCAAGATTCGAAGGAAAAAGAAATAAATGCAGACCAAGACTTCGCTGGATAAATAATATAAATGGGGACATGACACCACTTGGACTAACACTAAGGGGGCATTGGACTTTACAAATGACCGAGGACATTTGAGATAATTTATTCGTACCCATCGACGCCAAATTGGCTGGCGTCAGGAACTGACGATGATGACGTGCATTTTTAAAGGAAGCCAACGAATTTAGGATACTGAGATCAGTGTAATTTTCATCATTATCAACATTACTGCCATCATCATCAGCATCATCACCACCGTTATCATCAACACCATCAATAAAACAGCAACAACATCATCGTCGTCGTCATCATCATCACAGGCGTCTACACCACAGAAACCTTGGAGCAAATGCGCCATTCATGAAGGGGAGGGGGAGATCAGTAAGTGTATGTCCCATCATTTACGGAGGGAAGCAAGAGAAGGGGAAGAGGAGGGAATGAGGGGAAGTTGCTCCAATGACTTAGGGGGGAAGTAGACGCCCCTGATCATCATCATCATCATCATCATCATTATCTTGAATATCATCGTCAATAATATTACCAAAGAAACAACATCACCATATCGTTGTCATCCTCATGATCATTATCGTCATGACCATCGTTATCATCATCGTCAACAACACCAATAAAACCACACCATCATCATCATCATCGTCATTGCCATAATTAACGACACCAATTAAACAACAACAACAACGACAACAACAACAACAACATTATCGTCATCCACAACAAGAACAGCGTGAAATCAACAACAATTGCTCAGCATTAACGACAACACATTATCGTCAGTGTTCTTCCCTTTGCAAGACATTGCATACCTCGTTCGTCCTATGGGCTGAATACACGGCGTTCCCAATATTTATTTCCAATCAATATGAAGACCGAAGTTCATTGCATCGAGGTCATCGATCTGCCGCCAACGACCTTTTATATGTTCAGCCATGCGTAACCACGTGTGTCTCGACTGACTGACAGACTTTGTTTTCGCTTATATTCGTATGCATCACGGAAATCACGGCACGTAACGTCCCGACACGGTTCACCGACCACATAGTCAAACAACCGAAACCGCGCGGTCCGAATAATTTTCTATGCTGAACGGTGCTATGGCATTTAGCTCAGCGATGCGTAGCCGACTCGAATAACCAAAGTCTTTGAGGAAAATACTTGGGCTGGGCATATTGTAGGGAGTTGTAGATTAGTGACAGCTGCCTGTGCACCGTACTTCGTACAGTGTAATCAATATAAGCAATAAAGAATAACCTGATCGGGAGTGTCGCTTTCAGTGTAAATCGATACATCACATTAGTGCTTGTATACGGTCTTTCTAGAGCATTCCTCATGTATCAACGCCGAATTCAGATTTCAAGGTCCCGGGACCAAGGTATATTTTGTGTTTCCGTGCAGCCGAAATTTAAGGCTAGTCGACGGTTCTTGGGCTCAAATGCTCGGTAAACTTCACCTATAACGAATCGTCGAGTTTGAGCTTGACTATTCTACGGCCCGAATCCTTCAGAGTTCCATTCTCACATGACGCTTGGTCCGGGTGGTCCCAGTTCTCGAGTATATAGCGTTCGGAACGGAGAAATGGTACACGTTTATCTATAGCAAAGGTATTATCTCGACCCTGCTCATTTTCAATGAAATGATAGGGTGAGATCTTCCGCCATCGCCGCCCGTTTGAATGGGAGCCACGCCATTTAAAGTCCCCGTGTACGGACCGTGCACACCCATGGCAGTGTCTTAGTCGTCAAAAGAGAGTTCGGGTCGAATATTTGATAGATTACCTAAGTACACGAACGCAAGTCAAACTCTAATGTCGTTAATTTGTTGCATACAAAAACGCTAAGCGTTCAGAGATTTGTTTTGCTCTTTGATCGACGCTATATAAATGCTCAATTGGGTAAGTAAAAATACTCTGAGGTGTCAACTGCACTCTTCCTCAAACCGTCGAAGTCGAACTGTAATAAAAGTTGAATTTCAGGTATAATTAGAAAGAAAGTAGCTGATTTGAATTCATCTCTCAGAAATTCAAACTACACGCTGCATGCACACTCCAGACAAGTCACCTGCGCACTTGACAATACCAACTGCACAATTTGTGTCAGACAACACAATATTTTAGACCTGGTTCAATTACAATCATAATTAAAATCAACAATAGTTGACAGATCAGATGACAGCATGACATAAAGTCTGTGGACCAAGCTGCCTCCATTGTCAGCGTGTCTGGACTACGTATACAGCATCCACTCTTTCAACTACTGTTAATAAAGAACACATTTAAGATGTACTGAAGACGCTTGTTTACGACTTTACCGTGTCGATGAAACCTCGCACAGGTGGCAGACTGTTGTGGGGCGGGAGGCGACGTTGGACCTAACCCCACCCACCGCTGCATGAAGAGGGATATATTTGGATCCGCCGTGGTTGATTAGCGAGCAGGGCTCAGATGTTGCGGTAATCCGATGCTGTTGTCGTCGTCATGGTGACGTAAGAAACTCTGGTGACTTAATGAAGAAACCGGTGCGATTTAACGCGGAACTCGATTACATTGCGAGTTGTCAGAATGCGATGCTTTGCTCGTTATGGTTAGGCCTAATTATCAATGGTAGGCCTTAGAGGACCCAGGTCTACTCACTAAAGGTAAAATGTAAATGTACGCGATTTTCTATAGCGACCGTATGGCCTCGACCCTGCTCATTTCTCAATTAATTGATCGGGTGAGATCCTTCACCACCGCTGTCCGTTTGAATGGGCGCCACAACCCATTTAAGGTCCCCGTGTACGGGCCGTGCTTGCACGAGATTTAGACGCAAAGGTAGACTTAAATGCTTCCGGTTTGTTAAAGGGAAACCTAAATGGGTCAAGTTTAGAGATAGATTTAATTGGGTATAGGCCTATTAAACGTGTACCTAATTGGGGCTAAGCTTATTCATTAAGGGTAGGTTTAAGTGAACCTAAACCTACTTATGTTCTTATTAATGGTAGAACTAACTTAGCCTAAGCCTACTTATTAATGGCGGGTCTAAAAAGGTCTAGGTCTACTTATTAAGAACAATTTTCATAGGACCTAGATCTACTTATTACGGGTAGGCATACAGGTCTACACGACCCTAAGCCTAATTGATGAGGATAGGCTTGAAAAGGCCTGGCCATGCATGCATACATCTGACACCTCTTCATCCACGCATCTTCCTCGAGGCATTAGCAACGAGAGGAGGCTGCAGCAAGTAATCGACAATTGAGTTTCCTTATTAGCAGGTGCGCGGATTAAGTCGCCGATTGAAGGCTTAAAGCACGAGCGGTGACCTCGGCACTGCAGGTGTTGCGTTCGAAACAAGGTGAAGATAAACGAACAGGAGAATATTAAAAATGCTTTTCATATAACAGAAGCAATTCTTGTATATAAGAAAGACGAAGATGAAGATGAAGAAGAGGAGGAAGAAGAAGAAGAGGAATAGCAGGAGGAGGGGAGGAGGAGGAGGAAGAGAAGGTGAAGGAGGAGAGGAAGAGTAAGAAGAGGAGGAAGAGGAGGAGGAGGAGAAGGAGGAGGAGGAGGAGGAGGAAGTGGAAGACGAAAAGAGCAGTCCCTTAAGCTGGCCATGGGTTAGCCTTGGTATAAAGTGCAAGCCGTTTAATTTTTCTTAGCCTCTGCATATGATGATATGAGGGCGGTTGGCCTGCCCTTTGACCCCTTTCCCTCTTCGTTTCATCTTTCCACAGACGGTGTGCGACCAGTGTATTTCTTATAGCTGACGTAAGTCGAGCAGAAACATCGAAAAATTTTCATCAGTGAATAGCTGGCAGGGATTCGAAGTTTCTAATCCCCGACCTCTCAGTTGACAGTTCATCAAGCTAACCAGTAGACTCTTGCTCACTTCTGCGTATAGGGAACCAGCAAAAACTAAGATGATGAGGTAAAAGGAAAATAACCCCAAGTGAACCCAGCGTTGATTCTCGATTTGAATCATTTCTAAACTTAGTTCCGTTCACTGCATTAACGGGGTCATTTTTTTTAGCAGTGTGCGACCGTACGCACGGAAAGTATACGGGCCTAGATACGTTATCTCTTTCAATAACGTACTCATTCATTCATTCATTCGAAGATTTATATAGCGCCTCTTCAAGGGAACTACTCAGAGGCGCTCCCGACACCAGCACGTTCATATAAGACAGTTTTAAGTTTTGCAAGAAATATGCCAGAGGTGACCCCAGGGCACATGCGGAGCTCTAAGGGAAGTCTATTCCAGACTACCACTGAAAAAGCTCGACTTTGCATAGTCGTGGAACGAGCAAATGGAACTAAAAGTACCCCTTTTCCCGCTGAGCGGAGGGAACGTCGGCCTTGGACACCTGAAACTGTGCAGCATAGCTCTCGAAGGTAAGCAGGGGCAGGGCCCTGACAACATCCCCATACTAAGGCAGCGATCCTATATTCTATGCGTAAGCGCATAGGAAGCAAGTGAAGGACTTCCAGCATATATCTAGAGACTTGGCCATGTTTAGGAATATGCCCAAATTCCCAATGAGACGGGCTGCAGAACGCAGAACTCGCGCGTTGTTATGCCGTACGCTGGCCTACGTTGACATCAATTCATGACGAAAATAAAATGCATAATATTATGCACAACAAAAGTCAACAAATCCGACAAAACTAGCCTACTAGTACATAGCTCTAGTTCTAGTGCCAGTGGTAATTTAATTTCTAATAATAGGCCTACTAAATTTCGGTACCGTTCGTAAATAGGGCCTAATTATGCCTGCCTACGGGGAGACTAATAGGCTACTGTACAGCTAAACTGTACTATGTATAATATTCTGACGATAACAATAACAATGCTAGATTAAGATTAGCGAAAAACAAAAATTAAAAATTAAATACCCGATGCTCATTATGCGCGAACGTTTCATTCGTCGTACTCGTAAACAACTAAGGTGACGATGACGGAAGTGCGTATGGAACACCGATTCTTCCATAAATGTATTTTGTTCATTCTGCAACTGCAATTACATTTTGAACGTACGCTTACGGTACGCATCCGTTATTCTTTTCGATAACGTACGATCGCACTTTGTTTTTTTTACCTTACAATATCTGTGGGTAGCCTTCACACAAGCCATTCTCTCCCTCTTCCCTCCCCTCCCCTCCCCTCCTTCTCCTATTTCCTCCTCCTCTTCCTCCTCCAGACTCTATGCCTCATATTTCCATCTACTCTTTCTTCTACTCGTATGCTCCCCATTTTCTTTTACTCTTTTGAGGGCAGAAACCCGATGACGCGTCCCTTGTAATTGTGGGGCCACATAGAGTTGCATACAGAGGCCTATACATCTATGCACAGAAGAGTGTCATATGGTGCTGAATGCTGATGGCTACAAGGTCCACGAGGATTCGATCGACCGAGAAAGAGTGACAGGAACATTTGAATATCAACAGTAGACGTAACAGTTCCTCCTCCTCTTCCTCTTCCTTCTCCTCCTCCTCCTCTCCTCCTCCTCCTCCTCCTCCTCCTCCTCCTTTTCCTCAGCAGCAGCAGCAGCAGTCACTGATAAAGCATTAAAGATACCAACTATATATATGCTCTTCTTCTTCCTCTTCATCTCTTTGTTCTTCTACTCCTTCTTTCATTCTTCCTCCTTGTCCTTATAAACATCGTCCTCAATCTCTCACATCCTTTTCTTTCTCATCCTTCTCTTCCTCCTCCTCTTTTTCTACCTCCTCCTCCTCCTCCTCCTCCTCCTCTTCCTCCTCCTTATTAACCGCGTCCTCCTTCTTTCACACCCTCTTCTTCCTTCTCCTCTTCCTCCTCCTTCCTCCTCCTCTTACTACTCCTCCTCATAAACATCTTCCTCCTTCTTTCAATCCTCTTCCTCCTTCTACACCTCCTTCCTCCTTCGTCTCGGCTTTTTCGCCCTCCTCCTATCTCCTACATGTCAATGAAAGCAGAAGATGCAATGTGTAAGATGCGGACCAAAGCAACTAAATCCTAAGTCGACTGACCGCATCCAGGTCCCGTTGGTTCTATCAGATGCGGCGGTTGACAGCGAGAGAGAGAGAGAGAGAGAGAGAGAGAGAGAGAGAGAGAGAGAGAGAGAGAGAGAGAGAGAGAGAGAGAGAGAGAGAGAGAGAGAGAGAGAGAGAGAGAGAGAGAGAGAGAGAGAGAGAGAGAGAGAGAGAGAGAGAGAGAGAGAGAACGACGACGCTAAGCAGACTCTTCGGATGAAAGCGATTCGTTGGGATGAACTATGGTGATGAAGGGCTCTCCATACGCATGAAAGGAATTACAGACGAATACAGGAGATAGATAGGCAGGCGGACTGGTGGAAGAACGGAGAGCTGGACGGACAAAAGAAGGATCCGTGGAGGAACAGACTGACCGAACGGGTGGATAGAAGGTCATAAGGACGCAAGGATGGAAGGACGGATAGACGAAAAGCCCGAATGACGGAGAGACGGACAGACAGAGTGACAGAAGGGCAGAAGGACGGAGGAAGGGAAGAAAGGAAAGACGGTTGGAAGTAGAAATGGCGAAAAACGGATGGACAGATTAAGAGAAGAACGGCAGGAGAGAAGGATGGAACGATGCATGGACGCGTAGAAGTTGGTAGAAGGACAGAAGGACGGATGGCCGGAAGGAGAGAAGGAGAGGAGAGAAGGACGGACGAACGAGTAGACGGAGAGTGTAGAAAGGATGGACATATATATATATATATATATATATATATATATATATATATATATATATATATATATACACTGTACACTGTACTCTTCAGCCGGGGTTGGGTCGGGAGTGCTTCTGAGTAGATAGCCTTGAAGAGGCGCTATATAAATTCTCCATATGAATGAATGAATGAATATATATATATATATATATAATTATATATATATATATATATATATATATATATATAGATATGTAGAAGGTCGGATGGATGAACAGAAGGACTGACAGAGAGAAGGACATAAGACGGATTGACAGAAGAATATAGAAGGATAAAAAAAAACGGAGGAATAGAAGAACAGAGTAATTTATGGACAAAAGGACGGAGGGACAGAAAGACGGAACGAAATAGAGATTTATGAAAGGATGGACAAAGGACATAGGGACTAAGGACGGATGGAGAGAAGGACGTAAGGACGGATGGAGAGAAGGACGTAAGGACGGACGAGACAGAAGGACGTAAGGACGGATGGACAGAAGGACGTAAGGGCGGAATGGCGGAAAGAAGGACGGATGGTGGTGGATGAGTTGTGCATGGTAAGACAAACAAGCTCCTTTCGATGGTAAACGGAGCCTGACTTGGAGTTATCGGTTGGTCCTGAGTGTTGATGGACGGACGGACGGACGGACGGACGGACGGACGGACGGACGGACGGACGGACGGACGGACGGACGGACGGACGGACGGACGGACGGACGGACGGACGGACGGACGGACGGACGGACGGACGGACGGACGGACGGACGGACGGACGGACGGACGGACGGACGGACGGACGGACGGACGGACGGACGGACGGACGGACGGACGGACGGACGGACGGACGGACGGACGGATGTATGATGTCGGTGCAAAAGCAAATGCATTGGGTTGCTGCTGCTGCTGCTGCTGCTGCTGCTGCTGCTGCTGCTGCTGCGTGTTCAGCCACGTTTGCTGATGCCAGATCCGACTGGAAGCGAATCCAAGACATCGGTCTTTGGTCAACGAGAAGCCTCGACCGATAGACGAACGTATGATAAGTGACTGTCAAAAGGGAGACGAGGAAAAGCCTCTCATTTACAACGGACTGTATTTAAGTGGCCAGTGCTCCCGGGGGGGACTCTGCCGCCGCCTCTCATCAACTGCATCATCGATACGTCAGCATCAAGTACGGACGGACATTTGCGCCGCTTCAGAAACGACAAAACACACACGCACACACACACACACACACACACACGCACACACACACACACACCTACACACACACACCTACCCACATACACACGCACACATACACACGCACACCTACACACACACACCTACCCACATACACACGCACACACCTATACACACCTATACACACCTATATGTATACACACACCTACACACACCTACACACACACACACACACACATACACACACTTATACACACACACCTACACCTACACACACACACACACACACACACACACACACACACACACACACACACACACACACACCTACACACACACACACACACACACACACACACACACACACACACACACACACACACACACACACACACACACACACAAACACAAACACACATACAGGTTGCGTTCCTTCTTGGTGCTTCTGGTGCATTGGGCAGATAGATACTTTAAGTGGTGTAGATAAAACGCGCCCAGTGTATTCCAGTGCTTTGGGTAGACCCTGTTCTCTTTGACTGTGGTCGATTGGTGCTGTTGATATTGATGTTTTCTCTTTTGTTGTTGATATGAAGATGGCAGTTAAACAGTGAAGCTAAACACCGTTGAATGTGGTTAGTTGGGTCTTCTTAGAATGGTCATCGTCTGAGCAATAACATGTCACTTGGTGCCAACGCATCACTCATCCTTTTGGGGTTGGTTAACGAGTTCCGACGTATTTGGGGTCGTAAATGGTGTCCTGTTGCTGCTGTGGTCATCTCTGCGCCTCAGTCAAATGATCGCTTCTTGTCCCTCTACTCGGACATGTTGAACGCTGCTTAGACAATGCTTCTCTCTTTCTGCTTTTTGACTGAACAGTGTTCAATCAGAGGGGTTTTCAGAGATGTCCAGTAGCAGGGGCGTCTATCCCCCCTAAGTCATTGGAGCAACGTCCCTTTTCCCCCTCTTCTTCCCCCTTCCCGTTCCTTCCCCCCTTAAAATGGTGGCACACACACTGACAGATCTCCCCCTATTTCTTGGATGGAGCATTTGCTCCAAGGTTTCTATGGTGTAGACGCCCCTGTCTAGTGGAGATCCAAGTTCGGTTGCTAGGGAGACAATCAAGGAGGTGATTGACATGCACAGAGCTTCGAACGACAATCACTGCGATTGAGAAATTAAGCGCAATGGACATGCAGCGTACAAACAGGAACAGAGGCGGACATAAGGACAGCCACAGAAACATACATGCTGATTAAAATAATGTTAGCCACTAAATATCAGAATGCATAATAAAAAGAAGTTGAAAGAAAAGAAAAGTGAGGGAAGTGAAATGGAAGAGAAGAAAAGTGATAGATATGAAGAGGGAGAGAAGAGGCAGTGAAGTAGGAAGGTAGGACGTAGATAAGAGGCAGATACATACAGACAAGGAAAAAAGCGTTAAGAGGTGGGACAGTCAGACTGACTAGATATGCTCGATCTATAACTCATCTGCTGCTGACACTGGTCGCTGCTTCTGCCTTTAGTTGTAGTAGCCTTACCCTGTAATGTAAGTAACGTTGCAGATGAGAATAATACTGCGTCACAAGAATGCAATACGGACAGACAGACAGACGGACGGACGGACGGACGGACGGACGGACGGACGGACGGACGGACGGACGGACGGAACTCTGGTTCTCTCACACGCATTCACGCGCGCACGCCGTGACTTAAGTTTGTCTCTTTTATTTATTCATTTATTTATTCCGGATATTTCTATAGCGCCTCTCGAAGTCAACTACTACTCAGAGGCGCTCCCGACTACAGCATTTGATACTGTGCCGGAATTTTCACGCCGAAGCGCCACGAGCAATTGCGAGTGAAGGACTTGCCCAAGGTCCGTACGCAGCGGCTAGAATGGGATTCGAACCTGCAACCCTCCGGTCACAAGGCGCCGAACTTACCACTGAGCCACCACGCCCCACTTTTAAATGAAAGCGACATCTCGAGGGCTGTATGTCATCAGAACGAACTGTTGGTTACTGGTGCAATGGTCCTCGTCTAGTGCGGCGGTTGATGACGCCGTTCAGCTTACAACGCTCTTATACGATCGAATCTTTCAGAGCAGACCGCCTTCCCGTCACGGACTGACTCTTACGTTGGGCAACCGACGGATGTACGTGGCTCCCTCTCTCGGCTTAGCAATCGGTTTACTGTTGTTGAGAAGCGATTGAAGAGAAGCGCTTCAGATCGACACGTGCAACACCCATCGTTTGTCATTAGCAGATGACCGACCACCTGTGATAAAGATGAAGATGTCATTATCTTAGGCGTCGGGGGCCCTCGGCCAGATGACCCCCGACCACAGTCAAAGACTCTGTGACTTCGCCATAAGACCTTTTAGATCTCCCGCTCACAGAATAAATGTAACGTCTGCAACGTAGACTAGCGAGGATCACCTTCGAAAGGTCCTTGGAGGGCGCTATATAAATTCATAGATCCATCGGTCCATCCGTCCGTCCATCCATCCATCCAACCATTCATCCATCCTTACTCAGTGTGGGAATTGTAGAAAAAAGACTGCGGGGGGGTTGAACATTTTATCCGTATTTTGCAAACTGATCTCAACGAAATTTGAAAGCAGCAGATATCAACGCTAGCAGTTTTGCAAGTCACACTGAAATCAAAATCAATTTCTTTGTTGAGAAAATTCAAAACTGCATACATGATACACCATGGAAATTTCTTCTCTTTGTCAGAGACTCAGAGTAAACTAATGCTAAATCACACTAGCACAACTGAGGGAGTTGGAAACGACCCCCGAAGTGTGCAATGAAGACTTAACTGCGAGTCCTAAAAAAGAACCCTCAACCCCCCCGACTATTCCCACGCTGTTCCTATACTGTTCATATATCCAACATATATATATACATACCTCTAGTCCTTCTTTGGACATACATACATACACACATACATGCATGCAAACATACATACATACATACATACATACATACATACATACATACATACATACATACATACATACATACATACATACATACATACATACATACATACATACATACATACATACATACATACATACATACATACATACATACATACATACATACATACATACATACATGCATTTAGACTTGATTAGACCAGAAGACCAGACTAGACGAGATTATATTAGATTAAGGTTCAGTCTGATTTGTAATCATGTTGCTAAACGACTGCAGAGAGTATATAATTATTCGTATACATCTGCAAAAGCAGTGTTCTCCAATTGGTCGTGCCTTAGGAAGACATCAGTTAGCGGCGCTGATGTGGGAAGACAATAGGCGGCTAATGCATGCCAAGTGTTCATCGACGCCATGACGCCGTTGGTCCTGCTGCTGCTGCTGCTGCTGCTGCTGCTGAAGGCGGTGATGTTGTTGACGTTCTTCGAGTAGAACAATAAACAACGGCTGCGGCGGCAGGAAAGAAACTAAAAGCAGATACAGCACCAAGATTATATGCACACATACATGCGTAGGGGCCTACATTCATTCACGTCATATAATCACGCGTGCATTTGCGTAAACATCATTGTAGCTATATTACATTGCAAAAATCAATATTTTATATATATACATCTATATATACATATATATATATATATTATATATAAAAATATAGGGAGTCATTTTTCCAAAATTGGGTGATTCGTTTATTTCAAATTGGTGTTTTTGTTTATTTCAAATTGGGTGTTTTGTTTATTTCAAATTTTGTGTTTCTTTTAATTTCAAATTGGTGTTTTTTCTTCTTTTAGCTTCTATTGGGACATCTAAATTTGGTCATTATTATGAAGTTAAGCTTATTTATTTAACAAAAATGATAAGTAAGAAGAGTATGCTAAGTATAATGCTGATTAATCTATTTTTGAGTTACATTGAGTGAAAATGTTTAATCTTGGTTGTGTGTGAATGCTCTAGTTTAAGTGGTTAATGTTAATCAACCAATTAATTAGTTGGTTAATGTTACTTTTAAGTTACCTGGAAACATCTTCTGGTAAGTTATTGCTAATTTGTCTGTTACGTGAAGCGATTGTTGTCCAGTATACTTTAGACAAGTGTAAAGGAAATTTAGAGTTGTTATAACGATTAGCCATAGCAAACCTGCTTCTGGTACTTTTTTCTAGCAAAGACTCGTCTCGTGTCTCTCCATTGATAGACTGACCTGCGTACATGTTACTGTGAGCAAGGCCGTAGCCATGATTTTGTTTGTGGGGGGGGGTGTTTACTCGTCCTTGAGCAAGCCGCCAAGCAGCTGAATCAACCGACTGAGGGGTTTTAGTAAATGCATTATTTCATTTTTACATTATTTCATTTCGGGGGGTGTTTAAACACCCAAAACAACCCCTAGCTACGGCCTTGACTGTGAGCAAAATTTAGGCAAAAATAGACAACATGTAGACTTGATGCCTGATTATGTATAGGCCTACAGTACAGGGCGCAATATTATTTCTGACTAAATTTTGTTCTATTCGGTAGGTTTTTGATGATGCCTGCTTCATACTAAACCATTGTTTTGAACGAAAAAAGTTGCAGTTACGTTAAAAAATGAGATTACTTCACTCTAATTTTATTGTTTTACGAATCTGATATCATGTCTAGACTGCCTTGGGTGGCAACAATCTCAACACCACAGATTATCTTTGAGATGTCTTGATGGGCTTCTTTTGTAAAGACAGCAGTGATGACGATAGCAGTCATGAAGACAGTGCAGATAGGGTTTTTGCAACATAATCTATTTTTGTCATTCTCGGAAGATGTAGCCAAATCTCTTCATCGCCTTGGGCCATAAGTTGCCTATATTTAGGTAGACTCCATGCAGTCGTATAACCAATGAGCTATAATTGTGCTGAAGTGACGTCAGTTCTCCATCGGCTATTAATTGTCTTCAATGCGTTTGTCTCACCAGCGTCAGTGACGGTTGTTCGACAATTTGCCACACACACATGTACGCCTACACACATCTACACATCTACACACACACACACACACACACACACACACACACACACACACACACACACACACACACACACACACACACACACACACACACACACACACACATACACACACACACACACACACACACACACACACACACACACACACACACACACACACACACACACACACACACACACACACACACACACACACACGCACACACACACAAACACCTACACACCTAAACACGCCTACACACCTACACACACACATGCACACTTACACACACACCTACACACACCTACACACACACACACACACACACACACACACACACACACACACACACACACACACACACACATATGCCGGAATACAAACGACACCATGTATGTCCACATGCACCTTTATCAAGCGTTTGCTGAATCTCATGCAGTTCAACTATAGTCTTCTTGACACTCGTGTTCAGACAAGCAATGCTCGCGAATGTTGACGATTTTCTCCTGCCACCACCATACAGGTTGACTGCAGACTACAGTCATAACGTAATGCCACCAAAGTGTTTTAATAGCTCTTAAGTCGGACTACGAAACTTCGCATCACAGTATGCAAAGCAGGTAAACAAAATAAGTGATGCAAGCGGCGGATTTAATGAAAACTTATTTTCGAGAGTTGAAGAGTTTAACATTATAGTCTTATAGCATTAGTCTAATAGTTTATTTGATTGGGAAATTAAATTTAGTTCTAATTATAGCTGAGTTTGTATCTCTAGATAAATAGCTATTGTATGTGAGAGGACTATGAAGCAAATCTCAGATTTTCGATTATTAGGCCTATGTGACGATCCAGTGACCAGTGTTGGGTAAACTCACACAAGAAATGAGTTAAATAAAAACTCAACTCATGCACCTCAAAATGAGTTTAAACTCAAACTCAACTCATCCTAAGTGAAATGAGTTAACTCAAACTCAGTTGTTAAATGAGTTAACTCATAAACTCACACGTTTCATACTAGCACGTTCTAATCGAGCAACAATTTTTCCATCACGCCTACTTGTAACAGAAAAATATTTTCCATCAAGAATACACGGTACTTCAGCCATGTTGTTCTTAACTGTTCACAATATACAACATATGCAGTGCTTAAATACTGTCCGCTAGCAGTGTTTACGACCCTCCATGCCGTCACCACTCACCAGTATGGAAAGCCGACGATATAAAAAAGGCTTGTTTCAACATAATGTGCCGAGTGCCGAAGAGTGAGTTGAGTTTAAAATAATTGACAGTTACAACTCAAACTCACAGAAAATATGAGTTAACTCAAACTCATAACTCACACTCTTTAAGGTGAGTTAACTCAAACTCATAAATCACAGCAAGTGAGTTAACTCGTGAGTTTAAACTCATATGAGTTAACTCATACCCAACACTGGCAGTGACTAATTGTTTAGCATTTGTAACTTGTAATGCAGGGACTTCATTTGGGGGGGAGCAGTGGGCATTCCCCCCCCCCCGAATTTTGAAAAAAAGGAAAAAGGATGGAACAGGAAAAGGAGGAAGAAGAAAGGGGTAAAAAAGAAAAAATGATACTCAAATTCAGGGACGTCATTTGAAGGGTGTAGGCCTGCACTGCAGGGACTAGGTTTTTGGCATATATAGGTAGGCCTACACAGTGCTGGATTTACCATGAGGCAAATGGGGCAAGCTGGCCAAATATTTAAAAAAGAAATGCCAAAAAAAGATGAGCAAATTCTCACACACGTAAAAAAATTTCACCTCTTTTCTGACAAGGTCAGTTCAAAAGTGTTCAGTGTCCCCCCCACCTGTCAAACAAGATCGCCGCCAGTGCCCCCGGAAAAATACTCAATTGACGTCCTTTGCCTCCCCCCTCCCCTGGAAAAAGCTGAAATGACGTTTCTGTTGTAATGGATGAAACCTTAAAACGATTACAAGGGTTTGTCATAGGCCTATAGGCCTAACGCATAAACAAAGTTTTAGCCGTAACTGTGAATAACTCTCGAAACTGCAGTGTTTTCTAAATATCTGCAATTTTCGAAGTCGATTTTCCCAGAAACTCATCTTTAGATGGTCATCTTTGGACGTTTAGTTTTATAGACTTCTGTGGACAAAATAAGATAAAAAAAAATTAAATTTGTCCCAATAACATCAATAAATCTCAGGGCATAATAATCGAGAAACCCCATATTTGGTACCTTATCTCCCAGCCGGTCATATATGGCCCTTATATTATATATAATTACATATCAATATTTATATGTCTCTGACAGACAGAGGTCTGTCTGTCTGTCTGTCTGTCCCTCTTTGTCTCTCTGTCTGTCTCTCTCTTTACATGGTGTATATGCCTCTATGCATAAATTGCATACGTTGACAACTTGTACCTACATATGCAGCATGATTATTTTTCATATGCACATGCAATACGCGTTGTGTACGCGTTGTGTACACGTTGTGTACAGATGTGTTTAGATGTTGCAACCTTCTGCTTTTCACAGGAAGTCACGGCAGCTCGAGCGTGATCGGTCTTTGTATTTTGGCCAATCCAATTCCTAATCATGCGAGAGGGAGAAGGGGAGCGTGAATAAACCGGGCTTTCTTAAGAGGATGGGAGACGAGACTGCTGCTCACAAGCTCTCTTCGTTAGCTGCAGCAGCCTGAGGCAATTGCATCAACACAGCTTAGCTCTGAATAATCCTTTCAAGTATAACAGTTCGTGCACATGGCTTTGCTAACTAAATCACGTTTGATACAACTAATAATATATAAAAAGTGCAATCAAGTATATAAATACATACACGTGTGCATGCATATATAAAATATATATATATACAAATATATTTTTTCAATGTAAATAATGTATGTTTAGGCCTACATGTACATTATAGAGACAAGCACGTGTAGGATATTACCAGTGATGGGCACTAAACTATTTTTTTAGTTAAACTAAAACTATTTTTTTTCCAACTAAAAAAAATAGTTTAACTACAGTTGGCAACTGATTTTGGAAATTAGTTAACTAAACTAAAAAAAGGTAGTTAAACTTTTTCCAACGTTTTTCCAACTTTTTACGACAAACATTTTCACAATAAAAGACGTTAAGTGAACTGTAATAATGCAAAGCGTCAATGACAATTTCACCTTCAAACTATGCAATGTGTACTGTTCTGGCATACAGTTATATGTGTACTGTAAGTAGTGTATGAATTTGAAAACACAGGCTGTTAATGCTAAAACCATGCGGTGTTAAAATGTTTTTTTTCTGACAGTGTTCAATGTTCACTGTGGAAAAATAGTGGTACCGGCCCACTATTCCGGGGTCCGCTATTCCGGGGGTCCGCTATTCCGGGGATCGGCCGGAGTATACATACATACAACATACATGCATGCATATATACATACATACATGCATACAAACATTCATACATACATACATACATGCTTACATACATGTATACATATGTACATACATGCATACATACATGTATGTATATATACATACATGCATACATACATGTTTGTATGTATACATACATACACGCATACATTCATACATGCATGCATGCATGGATGTATGTATGCATGTTTGTATGTATGTGTGCATGTTTGTATGCATGTATGTATGTGTGTATGCATGTATGTATCTTGTATGTATGTATATTCCGGCGGATCCCCGGAATAGCGGACCCCCGGAATAGCGGACCCCCGGAATAGTGGACCGGAACCAAAAATAGTTGCATATTGCTGATTTTTTTAGTTAAACTTTTTAGTTAGCAACTAAGAAATTTTAGTTAAACTATGGTTTTAACTAAACAATTTTTTTAGTTAAACTTCTTCCTTAGGCCTAACTAATAATTTTTAGTTAAACTAAAATTTCTCAACTTTTTAGTTAACTATTGCCCATCACTGGATATTACATGCAGAATTATGTATGCTTATATATATATTCTGTATGCAAGTATAGGCCCTATATATATTTATATTTAATGTATATATATATATATATTATATACAGTATAGACTATAGAGATAAGCTATAGACGTCGGCTATTATACTGTCTTGCGAATTTGGTATTTTTGTCAGATACTTCTGACGTGACAGATCCGCAAGACAGACGGGCAAGTAGCAGCAGCAGCAGACATTCTAAGTGATGCCTAAGCAGAGGCACATGCAGCAATTAACCGACGAACGTATACAGCAGACGGTCTTAGCAACACAGGAGGAGCATATATATATTATATATATATTTATATATATACACACACATACATATATATATATATACACACACACACACACACATATATATATATATTAGCGTGGACCCTGCCGTTGCAACTCATTTGGGGGTTATTTTCCTATCTATTAATGCTCATCAGACTAAATACGCTCATTTCCCTGAGCAAGAAACGTTTTCGCCCTGTGAAAATCTTGTAAGGCAGCCTAGTTTATAAAATCGGTTGGCAATCGGTTGCCAGCCATCCTTTCTCCTAATATTTAGCTGGGCTACGCTTAGTCTGCCCCCAGCGATTTGTAATTAAATGTTGAAATCTAGGATATATATCAGCCGTGGTATAAAAACCTTCCTTTCTTGCTCTCACACATTTTGGCTTATAAATTAAAATCTGGGTGGCTTGTTTTCAAAACATTTTAGGTAGTATTTTTTCTCAACAAGATGAAGCAGTATTTTGAATTTGCCCCGGATTTACGCAGTATTTTCTTCAAACTCAACAAATCGTGCATTTTGGCCAACAAAACGACATATAGATTGCTCTCGCTCAGATATATAGAATCTCGCGAGATTTATATCGCAACGCGTGAGTTGAGAGTTGCTAGGGTCGCCTTGACACGTTATGTACAATTTAGCCTTCACCGATTCACCTCGTTGACAAACGTTTAAAACAGGTAATGTTGTAAATTTAATTACAAATTTTGAAACAACTAATTTAGCCTTTCATGTTTTTCTTACTAACGGATTTTTGGATGAATTAGCAATTGGGATTTTGGCAGTTTTATGTCAATTATTGACCGCGTGGGACACACGCACATGTGCGATGAGCATGCTTTGCACATTTCACGCGTTAATTTATTAATTTACTAATTGGGTAAACAGAAAATAGGTATACAGGAATGCTTATCGCAAACAGAGTAATTACACCAATTTATGTCTAAAAGCTGTTAATTTTTTCTTGGCACATTTCACGCGTTAATTTATGATTTGGCTAGACAGGAAAATTGGCCTACAGGATCGCTCTACCCAAGTGAACTGTACCTCATTTGCGTTCTGTCAGTGGGAACTCGTTTGAATAAACGAACGAAGATATAACGATGCTTATTGCAAACAGAATAATAACGCCAATTTATGTATAAAAGCTGTTAATTTTTTACAGAGGATGAAACGATTCTATTCTTCTCGTGCAGAGCACATAATGAATAATGCCATGATGGAGATAAAGCGTCGGAATCTGGCATGGAAACAAAATGCTAGTGACTCTAAAACTACTAAGAAACGGCTGGAATTCGATCAGGTAAGGCAAATATTTGTGTCTCCATGGCTTCACTTGCAGAATAATGTTTGGAGAGAATAATGACACAACATAACATAGCTTGTTATTGCTCCCAAACAAAGCAGAAATACAGCAACACATGATCATATATCAGGAGTATTTGATAGCCTACAATGGGAGGATTTGGGCTGTGTGACACGTGTAATGAGATTTAGTAATAAGTTGAACAGCGCTTTGCTGTAAGATAACTGGACATGTAAACCGTGAGGTATAATTCGAGGCTCATTTCATATTATGGAATAGAATATTCTTTATTGGAACCAATTGCAAGCCACATTTTGGTGTACAGCATCTTAAAAGTGTTTATGCAGATTATGTACATATAAATCACCATTTCGTAGGTTTTGATAGGATTTAAATCAAGTTGCACGTCTTAGCCCAATGCGTAACGTGCTCTAGTTCTGAAGGTATGGTTGTGCTATTAGATGAAGGTATTATGAGGTAACAGTCATTGGCATATTTGAGAAGACGGTTGAGATGACTGGCAGGGCCTATGCCATGTCTGGCCATCTTCATCACTGCTATCTCTGGCAGTAATGAAGTTTAGTGGTCCTAGGCTGCTATCTCTAGCAGTAATGAAGTTTAGTGGTCCTAGGCTTACCATATGTGTACGTAGATATATAATGAAGCTTCAGAATCGCACCAATTATCTTAGCTTCACCATTTAAAATTCATTAAAGTTGTTTAGTCATAGCTATTTCTTCTGATAGCTTAGCTATCAATGTGGGCTCAGTCTGATAATCAAATAGGCAATTTCTTGGTTAGGCTAAGGAGAAAATGTGATAAGATGTGACAAGAGGTTAAGTTGTTTACTATATCCTTTACCAAGATAGAAAAATATTATGTGATAAGGTGTGGTAAAAAGCTAATTTGTTTACCGGCCACAGAACCAAGATAGAAAATATGTAGTAAGGTGCGGTAAGTAGCTAATTTGCTTACTAATTTGTTTACTATCCATTGAACCGAGATAGAAAATATTATGTCGTAAGGTGTAACAAGGAGCTAATTTGTTTACTATCTACTGAGCCAAGATAGAAAATATTATTTGATAAGTTGTGACAAGGAGCTAACTTGTTTACTATCCACTGAAAAAGGATAGCTAATATTATGTGGCAGGGTGTGGTAGGAAGCTAATTTGTTTACAATCCACTGAGCCAAGATAGAAAATATGTAGTAAGGTGTGGTAATTAGCTAAGTTGCTTACTAATTTGTTTACTTTCCATTGAACCAAGATAAAAAATATTATGTTGTAAGGTGTAACACGGAGCCAATTTGTTTACTATCCACTGAGCCAAGATAGAAAATATTATGTGATAAGTTGTGACAAGAAGCTAACTTGTTTACTATCCACTGAACCAGCATAGATCAGCGGTTCCCAAACTTCTCTGGGTCGCGACCCACTTGTGAATATCTTGGCAGTCTCGGCACCCACTGTGTAAAATTAAGCATTGTGTACTAAAATTTCCTTCGTAAATTGGTATCGAAATATGCGGAGTTACGTACAGCCCTTAGAAAATTTAAAGCATTTAAAGGAAACTTAGGTAAAAACAGTTCACAATATATTGCAATCCAGGTAATTATAGCCCAATCATAGCCAAATATTGTTGCTGCAAAAAATAAATGTTTATGGAAAAAATTTGGCGACCCACTTGCCAGAGCTTCGCGACCCACTTTTGGGTCGCGACCCACAGTTTGGGAAACGCTGGCATAGATAATATTATGTGGTAGGGTGTGGTAGGAAGCTGACTTGTTACTATACACTGAACCAAGATAGAAAACATTTTGTGATATGGTGTGATAAGAAGCTAAATGGTTTACTATCTGTAGTAATATTATGTATAACATTATGTGGTCAAATGTGGTGGGAAATTAATATGTTTACTATCCACTGAAGCCATTTATCTGTGTGTGTGTGTGTGTGTGTGTGTGTGTGTGTGTGTGTGTGTGTGTGAGTGAGTGTGAGTGTGTGTGTGTGTGCATATTATTCTACCTGCTTGCATTTCTTAGAAGTGCTGTAACTAACGGTTCTGACTAGACCTGTGCATTCTAAAGTTTAGGCGAAAAAGTTGTGAGTTTGGAAAGTTTAATTACGATTGTGCTATATAAATGTCCAGTTAATTAAATTCACTATATTTTCGGAAGTAATTGTTGATAAATATAATTTTTTGTGAATAACTAATTACTGACTTAAATAGTTGTTAAGCTGTAGCTTCTCGGTGTTTGTTTTTCCCTTTGTTCAAAATATTCTTATTTAGATTGATAATGAAGTAGTTGAACAATATTGCTCTAATTATTCAGCAGTGTAGTCAATTTTTGGCATTTTCTTAATTTATTAGCTTGTTGCAGAATTTGTAATGACAAATTTTTAATAACTACAATTCTATACTCGGTTTTGTGGATTTTTTTATACTGGGCAAAGGTCTCCAGATAAATAATATTTTAGTAGAAGTGGTTGTCAGAGAAGGAATTAAGGAACAGGATAGTATTAACTTAAGTGTTAATTTTCATATCTAGTACAAAGCAAAAGATCGACGAAGATTTAGCAACACTGGAACTGGAGAGATACAGATGCATGAGAGTCGTGGAACTTCTGGAAAAGCCTCAACCACTGCTGACAAATTACTCCAGTTTCTGCTCCTATGGTCAACACCTGCATCATAAACGAAGGCTTACCATGTAGGTAATTTAAACATATTTATGTAACAAAACGCAGTTTTGTGCTTTAATATAGTGCTTTTTATTATCTTAAGAAAAGCACATTTAACATAATTATAATTATTAGGTCATTCCAGTTCAACTCAACCAATGCCTCCCAAATACTCTTTGGAACTGCTACAGATATAAAAATATAAAAATAATTAATGTCAGTTTTGCATATTTTGAAAGTTTTTCTGTGCATAAGATGAAAATGTTGTTGTTAGTCTTCCATATACAACTGGTGTTTCATGATATTATTGTGAATTATAAAATTTGAAGGGAGTAAATGCTGTGTTCATTGATTAATTCCTGTAGCAGGTATCTTGGCACGAATTTTAAAATGCAACACATTATGGGATAAGATGTGGTGGGAAGTTAATATTACTATCCAATGAGCGAAGAATGAAAATGCTATGTGATAACTTGTGACAAGGACCTAACTTGTTTACTATCTACTGAACCAGGATAGATAATATTATTATTATGTGGGTGGGTGTGGTATGAAGCTTTTCTGGCTCTGCAGTTGATAGCATTTTTCATCGATAACATTTCTACAATAATTGGTTACAAATACTGGACTCAACAATAATAATCAGTGACATATCCGACCACCTGCCAATTAAAACATGGATTAGCTCAACACCTCTGTGCCCAGCTAATACCACTGCTACCTGACGCGTTCTAATGAACTAGAGTAAGCAGAGGAAGCAAGGCATTGTTTGCTTCGTGGCTGATTGTATGTCCAGTTCGCAGGAACAGTTACTTTATTGTCAAGTGTTATGTGTTTTAACAGGGATTTATATAGCACCAGTTTAAGAAACCTACTTACTTCGGAGTTAAGTCTTCATTGCACACCCCAGGGGGTTATTTATCACATGCTTCTAATGACAGTTGTCTTAGAGTGGCATGGTCCCAAGTATCGGGTTAGGATCTACTATATACTAGCAAACCTGGGATTCAATAAAACACCTTATGGGTTGTCCGGGTGCAAAGTCTGTCAATTTCGCCTTGTGCACTGGGATTCAAAACCCCAGTCCTGAGATGAAAGGGAAATGCATTACTAAATGGCATTGTGTCACACAAGGACAATGGAAATTTGTCATAACATTCCGCTTGTTAACAAATTCTGATATAAGTGGTTGAGATATGGATCCCAAAATGATATTGGCTATAGAGAATTGTTACAGAATTATTACAGAACCTTGTTTGTAGGCAGGTCTTGATAAAAGACAGCATTATTTTGAGTTACTGTATATAGGTAGTTTAAAAGTCAAGGATTCATTCTTTCCAATAGCTGTGTTCTTTTTTCAGCCCAACACAGGAACAGATCGATGCGATTTCCATTGAGCCAGTTAAAATTCTTAGTGATGCATAATGGGTCAGAGATTACTACAAGAACTGTCAAAACCGTGACGTTTTGCCACAAGACTTTGGCCCATGCCGTCCAATGGTATTTCTGGGGACCTTCCAAGCGATGAAATACCGAAAGAACTACGTGAAGTGGAAGAGTTGAATCAAAAACTGGAGGAGGAGAGCCAAAATTACATTCAGAAATGTTAAACTTGATCATTTTACCTTGGAACAGTGTCTGCTGGTACCTTTCCTTTAATGTTGCGATTTGTGGCAGTTTTGGGTGTTTTTGTTGTGATTTATTATAGTTGTTTCTGTTGATATGCATAAGTTTGTCATGTTTGGCATCTAAAGGTGCTATTTAAATGTCCAGATGTACATTGCATTTTGTCAGTTGGAGTTTAGGCTGACTGGGAGAGGTGTACTATATCTGCTATTTTTTTGTGATGATATTTGTCTGTGTACATTTTTTGTTTGCTCTGAGCATCTGGAAGTGTTTTAAGAGCATGTCAACATTTAGCACAGGTGTTTCATGATCATGAGTTGGAGCAGGCAATTTTACAGAAACATCAGCCTTACTATTTCTAGGTGCAACTGACCTTACAACCTTTCTATCCATTTGCTGCAGACACCTTCCCACTTGCAAGATCTCTGCTTCAGTTAATGGTGCCTGGTAAATGTTAGCATTGATGCTACTGGCACTATGGCCCATGTGCTTGTAGAAAAGTTGTCTTTCACTCTCTGATACATCCATTGCCGCATATAAGGTACTGACAAGATGTTGCATTTATGTGGCTGTTAATCTCTCTGGATTCTCCAGCCTTGCATCTGTAGAAATAGGACTTACGGTATGCCACCCACTTACATAAATGGTGCAAGCAATTCAACTGTAGACCTGTATTTCTATTAATTATGTCAAGTTGATTACCTTTTTTTGAATATTGATTGTCATAGGTTGCATGATTGAGTTTTGTTCAAGTCAATATATGGTCACCACTGCTGTTGAGAATTCTAACTTGCACTTAACTGTGTGCTTGAAAAACTGCTTCTGACCATAACTCTGATTGTTGAGGCAAGTAACATTTCTTTGCTGCAAATTCTCTGTTAAAGAGTACTGTATTATTTCTGTAGCAATCAATAGGTGGTGAGATTATATTGTTTTCATCTGGTAACACTGTTGTTTTGAATGATCACAATAATTTGTTTTTATGACATGGAATGAATTGCTGATGTGTGATCTGGTATTAGATCTTCAGTATTCTCACTTTACATGCAGGCTTGCCATTTGGTTGTGCGTCTTACATAACTGGTGCAAACAATTCAACTGTAGACCTGTATTTCTATTAATAATGTCAAGTCGGTTACCATTGTGTGAACATTGATTGTCATAGGTTACATGATACAGTTTTGTTCAAGTCTATATGGACTGCTGCGGGATACTAAAGTTTGTTACATTTACTGAACTTGAGAATTCTGACTTGCACTTAATTGTGTGTTGATAAACTGCTTCTCACCATAACTCTGATTGTTGAGACAAATAACATTTCTTGAATTATTTTTGAAGTGAGTTTATATTGTTTTTTCATCTGGTAATACCATTGTTTTGAACGATCATAATAATGTGTTTCTTATGAAATTTAATGAATTACTGCTGTGTGACCTGGATTTAGATCTTCAGTATTCTGACTTTACCATGCACGCTTGCCACTTGGCTGTGCCTGGTAAACAACTGGTGTTTCATGATATTATTGTGAATTATAAGGGAAGGGATGTTTTGACGAGTAATTGCTGTGTTCGTTGATTAATTCCTGTAGCAGGTATCTTGGCACGAATTCACTGAATATATATGTAATACCATCCATATTATCCTCTCTTGGTGCTCGAGCATCTACGGATTGATTTATTGCATTCCAGACAACGAGTTCATTGCTGCTCACCTTATGTAACATATATAACATTTTACATCATTACTAGATGTGGCACTATAATACATATTTCCATTATCATACATATTTCCTCTCTGTATATTACATGTCATCATTTTCGATGTTAAAACTGTCCTAAATCATTTGACTTAGGTGAAAATTAAAGTCTTAATATGGCCATACTGTGTTAGTATCGTTACTTAATTTAGACTGGCATATATAAAATTGCTGCTATATGATCTGGAATTACTTTACCATGCAGGCTTGCCACTTGATTGGGCCTGGTACACAACTGGTGTTTCATGATATTATTGTGAATTATAAAATTTGAAGGGATGTTTTGGTACGCAGCTCGTGTTTCATGATTAGTATTGTGAATTATAAAATTTGAAGGGATGTTTTAATGAGTAAATGAGCACTGTGTTGAGTGTGTTCGTTGACTAATTCTTGTAGCAGGTATCTTGGCACGAATTTTTAAATGCAACACGCGTTAATTTATTAATTTATTAGACAGAAAAATAAGAAAATGTGAAAAGCTGTGGCAAGAGGTTAATTACTGTATGCTTTACCAAGATAGAAAATATTATGTGTGGTAAAAAGTTAATTTGTGTACCATCCACAGAACCAAAATAGAAAATATTATGTGATATGGTGTGATAAGAAGCTAAATGGTTCACTGTCTGAAGTGATACTATGTATAACATTATGTGGTAAGATGTGGTGGGAAGTTAATATGTTTTCTATCCACTGAACCAAGATAGAAAAAATTATGTGAAAATATTGTGATAACTTGCGACAAGGAGTTAACTTGTTTACTATCCACTGAACCAGGATAGAAAATATTATGTGATGTGGTGTGATAAGAAGCTAAGTGTAGACCATTATGTGGTAAGATGTGATGGGAAATCTGTAGTAATATAATGTAGACCATTATGTGGTAAGATGTGATGGGAAATTAATATGTTTACTATCCACTGAACCAAGATAGAAAATGTTATGTGGAAAGGCATGGTAATATTATGTTGTAAGGTGTAACAAGGAGCTAATTTGTTTACTATCCACTGAGCCAAGATAGAAAATATTATGTGATAACGTGTGACAAGGAGCTAACTTGTTTACTGTCCACTGAACCAGGTTAGATAATATTATTTGGGTGGGAGTGGTAGGAAACTTTTCTGGCTCTGCTGTTGATAACATTTTTTATCGATAACATTCTTACAAATAATTGGTTAAAAATACTGGACTCGACAAAAATCAGTGACGTATCCGACCACCTGCCAATTAAACATGGATTAGCTCGGTATTCTAAATCATGTATGAATAGTTCAAATATGGGTGCTATATAAACTTGTTTAGTTAAGTACACGATAGTTAACGCAATGGATGAGAATCCGATGGTTGGGGTCCTGCCCCGGTGTACATGTAGTGGCAGGAATTCACTTTAGAAAACATTTTACATCATGTCTGAATAGTTCATATATGGGTGCTATATAAACTTCTTTAGCCAACTACACGATAGTTAACGCAATGGGTGAGAATCCAATGGTTGGGGTCCTGCCTCGGTGTACATTTATGTGTACCTGCCACTGGTGACTCTTCTAGTTTTCTGAGCATCATTTTGCACTTCCGTTCTTCGTGACATCTGACACAATTTAGACTGGCACATAGAGCACAAGATTAATTAATACTTAAAAATTAAAATGAATTAAAATAATATTTAGATACGAAAGTTGTGTGTACAACTTTTTCATGATTTGACACTCTTAGTGGCAAGATACTTTTCTATACTACGATGGTCAAATCTGAATTATGAGACTGATTCCACCATGTCTGAGGATACTTAATATAGCACATTTTTTTATTATTATCTTAAAGGCACGGTACGTATGACTAACAGGTCTAAACAAGTGCGTTTTAAGACCATGCCATTGCTAAAGCATCAACGGATAATTCAGCAGTGCCATTGTTCAATAATAATGTTCATATCTGAGAACAAATCCATGCTTGCATTTATTTAACAATTTCAGAACTAAGTAGAAATAAGTAATTATAATTATAAAAATTAAGAAGACGTTATTACTTGTCGATTGGTGGACAAAACAAACAGTAAATAAGCACCAAAATAATAAAATTGTAAGAGCACAATCTCAAATACAGTTAAGTTTTATTATTATTATTATTATTATTATTATTATTATTATTATTATTACTACTATAATTATTATTATTATTATTATTATTATTATTATTATTATTATTATTATTATTATTATTGTTTACTGAAAAACCAAAAGCGAACCGCATATCGGTGAACAAGTTGAGGAAAAATATAAAACAGAAGTAATAAGACTAATAACATTTGAAAAAACACAGAGTGTAAATGATAAAGTAATTTTAAAATATTATTAATAGCATTACATAATCATAAGATGATCATCATAATAGAAAAATTTAAAACTATATTATCTAAAATGAGTAGCGGAAGAAGCCTAGGGAGAGAGCGTACTACAAATGAGCTGTAGGCCCCTAATATAAAAGAATTTTAAAATATTACTAATAACAAAAGCTTAATAATTATAGAGAAATTAAAAAATACATTGTCTGAAATAAGTAGCAGAATAAGAAGCCTTAAATGTAGGCCTACATTTTCCGAGACCCATAAACATGTTGGTACAAACCCTCGCAGCTTGGGATTGCGTGTCGATTAATAGGATAGCAGAAACGACTCTGCCGTGGTCGCATTTTCCAAGACCAGCGAGTGTAGTTATTTAACAACTGATTTTATATGGCCTTTTGCAAACGTCTAGTTAGCTCGGTAATAAACGTTAATAAAATAGTTTTTATTCAATTCATCCATAAGAGCAGTAGTTTTGATTATATTTAATCGTAAAGATAGTCTTACGCCATCGATCGACGAAATACGCCGCGCGTTCTTAATTATCGGTAAGCAATTTACAAACAATTGATCTTATAGGCCATAAAGTTGTCAAAATTTCTGGTGAGCTCAATATAACAGGATATCAAACTGTTTTTAATAAATTAATGGCACTACTATTCGCGTTTTATCAAATGTCAACAAAATATCTGCCGTTGCTAACAACGCCGAAACGTCACTCTTGTTCTGCGGTCTTGGGAGCATTAAGAGAAGGCTTTTTCCCAATATGAAAAAAGCAATCTATTTGTGCTCGAGCACCAAGAGCGGATATTTTGTATGAGATTACGGTTGGTGCTCACCCAAAATAGCTATATCTTTATATACCAGTGCTAACCAACATATTAGTGTCTCAATGGTTTTTTGGTATAGGGAGCGTGGTTTGTTTCAAATTTGGTTCAATTTAATGCACTCCCTATAGGTAAACTCGCGCTGAGCACTTTAAGATACAAAACTTATGACGAGCAGGAAAGGTCGAAAACAGCATTATATATATATATATATATATATATATATATATATATATACATATAGTGCATCTCCAGAAACAAGTGCTTTATTTTAAACTGCTATATGCATATATAGCAATTTAAAATAAACCACATACATATATATATCTGTGCGTGTGTTTGTATACATCCTTCGCAGTTATTCACTGGCTTCAATCAGTTTCTTAGTATTTTAAATAGGATATTCATGAATTGTTTATCCACAATAGACTGCCTTTCTGTCTTACTGATGGACTGATCTTCTAGATATATTGACCTGATTACAGATAGATTGGTTATTTCGGTTTGCCATAGGTTGATGCATTTTGCATTTGACACCGGCGCGATATATGTTACTATTTACAATTACAATTTCAATATGTGAACCTTCTTTGTGCACACCTGTGTTGGATGAGTGGTTCTATATACAGGCAATAATTAAACCTTTTACGGAATTGAAGCTAAGGTAAGCTAAGGTAGGATACGTTAAGATAAGGTAAGGTAAGAAAGGACTTAGAAATTGTAATACGATGTGGGGCGTGGTGGCTCAGTGGTAAGTTCGGCGCCTTGTGACCGGAGGGTTGCAGGTTCGAATCCCACTCTAGCCGCTGCGTACGGACCTTGGGCAAGTCCTTCACTCGCAATTGCTCGTGGCGCTTCGGCGTGAAAATTCCGGCACAGTATCAAATGCTGTAGTCGGGAGCGCCTCTGAGTAGTAGTTGACTTCGAGAGGCGCTATAGAAATATCCGGAATAAATAAATAAAAGTAGGGGTGACCCCGCTCAGCGGGATTACATCCCTTTGGGGCCACCCTTGGCAACCTGTAAGCAGTATTAGCATGCTGCATTTATAATCGAGAAGATGTATTTTTTCATATGGCTTTTGTATGATAAATTGGAAACTTTGTTACTTTTTCTGGTTGCAATAAAGACTTTTTGATTTGATTTGATTTTGATTTGAAGAAAAGGCAAGGTTGGTAAGGTAAGGTAAAATATGTAAGGTAAGGCTAGTTAAGGTAATATAAGGTAAGGGCAAGGTAAGGTCAGTTATATTAAGGCAAGGTTTGGTAAGGTAAAGGTTAGGTATAAGGTAAGTTCTTAGAAGCAGTCTTTCCATTAGTCAATCTTTGATTGGGTTAAACGCTGCTAGGTTCAGATTACGCAGTGTAAGAATTAATTAATTAATCAGATAAATACAAATGCATTGTGCATATCTGACGTATACAAAGGTGGAGCATTATGCAGAGATCCTCTTTGAGTTCATCCATATAACTGTTCATTATATCCTACCTTGGGGCTTACAACTCGTTTCTACACCTAATCTACCCTTCAGTGGGTGAAACGCGCACTCAATTTATATCCAACTGAATCTCGAAGGCACAACCATTAGCATCGCCATCAGAAGCAGTATTAGCAGCAGCAGCCGTTTAATCTTAACTAGCTGCAGTAGCAGACCAATTTATTTCCTCATGGGAGATGTGTCGTGCCCGCGTATTAGCCTTTCTCTTCTCTCCCTGTGTGTGTGTGTGTCTCTCTCTGTCTGCCTGTCTCTCTATCTTCGTGTCTCTCCCTCTTTCTTTCTCTCCCCCCTCTCCGTCCTCTCTGTCTGTCTGTCTGTCTGTCTGTCTGTCTCTATTTCTCTGTGTTTCTCTGTTTCGTTGACATCAAATTGCAAAATACGGATAAAATGTTCAAATGTCACTTTCTATCCTCTCTCTCTCTCTCTCTCTCTCTCTCTCTCTCTCTCTCTCTCTCTCTCTCTCTCTCTCTCTCTCTCTCTCTCTCTCTCTCTCTCTCTCTCTCTCTCTCTCTCTCTCTCTCTCTCTCTCTTTCTCTTTCTCTTTCTCTGTCTGTCTGTCTGTCTGTCTCTCTTTCTCTCTCTCTCTCTTTCTCTGTCTCTCTCTCTGTGTCTCTCTCTCTGTCTGTCTGTCTCTCTTTCTCTCTCTTTCTCTCTCTCTCTTTCTCTGTCTCTCTCTCTGTCTCTCTCTCTGTCTCTCTCTGTCTCTCTCTCTGTCTCTCTCTATCTCTCTCTCCCTCTCTCTGTCTACTTGTCTGTCTGTCTCTCTGTTTCTCTCTGTCTCTCTCAGTCGCTTTGTCTCTCTATCTCTCACTCCTCTCTCTCTCTGTTTGTCTCTCTGTCTCATTGTCTCTCTTTCTCTATCTCTTTCTCTCTGTCTTTCTATCTCACTCCTTCTTTCTCTTTCTTCTCACTCTTTCTCTCTCTCGCTCTCTGTTTGTCTCTCTGCCTCTGTCTCTGTCTCTGTCTGTCTGTCTGTCTGTCTGTCTGTCTGTCTGTCTGTCTGTCTCTCTCTCTTGTCTTTGTCTATCTGTCTCTCATCTCATCGGCGGCGGTGTTGGCATTGACGTCACTAGGTTGCAGAGCCTGAGCCGACAGCAGCAGCAGCAGCCGACGGGGAGATGGGTACTGACGGATGCAGGAAGGAAGAAAAGACGATGGCGTAGACGACGTAGGCATACATTGTGTCCACGCAAACACGAGTGCACACTCAAGCGTACACAAGCATACGTGCGTACAAAGACATGCATACAAAGCAGACCGCGTTCGGATGACAGCCTCGAGAAAATACACATAATGCAGTGTGCAAATGCACACACACATACTCACGTGCATATGCACAAACACACACACACACACACACGCACGCACGCACGCACGCACGCACGCACGCACGCACGCACGCACGCACGCACGCACGCACGCACGCATAGACACACACGAATACACACACGCACGCATACACACACGCATACACACACGCACGCATACACATCCACTAAGGTTGATTAGAGGCCAACTTCCGCTTAGTAAAACACATAAGCGAACAGGCACGCGCTACATAAAGTAGTCAATAAGTAGGTCAATATTTTATGCACCATCGCGTGACCTAGAATAAGAAGAAAACGTAAGGTAATGTAAGGTAAGGTAAGGTAAGGTGAAATATAAGGTAACGTAAGGCGTTAAGGTAAGGTAATATGAAGTAAGGTAGAGATATGTTAGGTAAAGCGAGGTATGTTTAGGTGCAATAATACAGGCTGAGGTATGTGAGAGCTTAGGTGAGGTCATGACAGTATATGCACCGCCATAGGCTTCAAGTACAGTTCGCAGTTCGCAGTTCGCAGTTCGCAGTTCGCAGAAGAAGAAGAAGAAGAAGAAGAAGAAGAAGAAGAAGAAGAAGAAGAAGAAGAAGAAGAAGAAGAAGAAGGAGGAGGAGGCGGAGGAGGAGGAGGAGGAGGAGAAGAAGAAGAAGAAGAAGAAGAAGAAGAAGAAGAAGAAGAAGAAGAAGAAGAAGAAGAAGAAGTAGTGGTTGTAGAGCTAAGGAGTCTTTCGGCTGAGAGAGGACAAGCCCTTTGACACGATGCAGCGTTCGTGAATAAGCTGGTGCCCTGCGTTTAGTTTTAGAATAGCGCTTGAGAAATTTGAAGCTTGCAATTACAATTAGGATTACGATTACAATTAAGATTACGATTACAACAGAGATTACGATTACACTTATGATTACGATTACAATTAGGATTACGATTACAATAGAGATTACGATTACAATTAGGATTACGATTACAATTAGGATTATTTTACGTATCTTAACAACAACAACAACAACAACAACAACAACAGCAACAAATCGTCGATTTCACATTGCACCGGGATTTGAACTCTGAACGCTACATCATCTTCATCATCATCGTCGTCGTAATATTCATCATCATCATCATCAGCCGCAAACACTTAAGAGTATTGTCTGCAAAGTGCATAATACTAGTGTCATCAGAACGCTCACCTGCAATAACCGTCTGGCGTCAAAACACACTTCACCTCGAGTTTAGTGGCTCGTACTACAGACAGTGTTTTGCAGAGCGCGGAGGGGGTTAAGGAAGCTGCAACAGCAGAGACAAAAGAGACGCAACAGGTGGCAATACTTATCATGGGCAGCCACATCATGGCACCAACTCAGCGTCGGCCTACATCAGAGAACTCAACCGGTTCTTCAGCAAATATTTACACGACCAGATCATACAAATATTGCGTAAGCCTATTATACTATAGACTCTCCTATCCCTGCATAAATTAAACACCGGCCTACTTTGGCAGACCTGTCTATTTTTGTAAAGGTAAAATTAATACACGTGCATGTATGTATGTTTGTATGTATGTATGTATGTATGTATGTATGTATGTATGTATGTATGTATGTATGTATGTATGTATGTATGTATGTATGTATGTATGTATGTATGTATGTATGTATGTGTGTACTGTGTATGTGTATGTATGTAATATGTATGTAATATATATGTATGTATGTCTACATGTATGCAGTCTTGTTGTCCTCGAGACCAAGGTCTTGGTCTCGAGTGCACTCGAGTTCGTTTTTAAAAGTCTTGGTCTTGGTCTTGGTCTTGAGGTTCAAGGTCTTGGTCTTGGTCTTGGTCTTGAGGTTCAAGGTCTTGGTCTTGGTCTTGGTCTTGAGGTTCAAAGTCTTGGTCTTGGTCTCGCAAGACCAAGACCAAGACCGGCTGTTAATATGAACAGTCATTTAACAGAACTCAAGAATTCTGTATCAAGCCTGCTTGCATCATACGACCATTGTCTATGAATGGATACAAGTCATGTTGGTCAGGAAAACCCATTGGCAGCAGCAACAGTTATTCTGTATCAGACGGTATGATAAACCATGGGAAAATTTCAAAAGGACTCACTATCTGTACATTTACATCCAGTGCTTGAAAAGCTACTCTGTGTGTGTCAGCGACTTCAGCACCTGTAGAACGTATTTTTTAACATGGCGGAATTTTTATGAGGCCCACCAGGCACGTCTTGGTCAGAAAATTCTGAGCGAATTGGTTTTTATAAAATACAAAAGGCATTTGGTATAAGAGTTTGCATGAAGGAGTTTTGAATACAAATTCGGATTTCTCTGCAGTTTGCATTTAAAGTTAATTTGCTTGAATAAAATAAAAGACTCATGTTTTCATTAAAATAGCGAATATTCCGACTTGACAATTTTTAGAAGTCTTGACCTGATTTCGATTTTTTTGGGTCTTGGTCTTGGTCTTGGTCTTGAGGTTCAAGGTCTTGGTCTTGGTCTTGGTCTCGAGGTTCAAAGTCTTGGTCTTGGTCTTGGTCTCGAGGTTCAAGGTCTTGGTCTTGGTCTTGGTCTTGAGGTTCAAGGTCTTGGTCTTGGTCTTGGTCTTGAGGTTTAAGGTCTTGACAACAAGACTGCATGTATGTATGTATATATGTAATATGCCTGTATGTAATAATGTATGTATGTTTGTTTTTTCGTAATATGCATGCATGTATGTATGTATTATACATGTATAATGTATGTAATATGTATGTATGTATTTGTGTATGTTTGTTTGTTTGTATGTCTAGAGCAACCCGTCCAAAGCGATGTACCGAGGTCGGAGAACCACTCACAAGAATCCAACAACATGGCAGCTGTTTTAAACCTTGTCGGTAGGCCTGTTTAACCGACAAATAAAAAAGTTGAGTTGGCGCCAGGTGGCGTGCTACTCCACTGACAGTCATCCATGAAAGTATACTAACCGTGGACGCACTGCGTAGATATTCGTTGCACCTGCCAGTATCTATCGAGATTCGAAAATACAAAGGGACCAGGTAGTCGATATTATTACACATTCCGACGCTCTATATTCGGTACATGTCATCCAAGATATATAACGAAAACATCCATAGGTCTAGGTTATATCGTGTATTTAGGAGGATAAAATCGAGATCTAGCTAATGGCATGTGTATATATATATATATATATATATATATATATATATATATACACTGGCGTAAACTTGTTCAAAATATGGGGACATTTGGTCATATGTTCTACACTTGTTGCATTAAATGTACAGTCCATCTCAATTATTGGGGGCACGTGCCCCGGTTGCTCCCCCAGAGTCTACGCCTATGTACATATATATAATATTATTCAATACATAGCACACGTGCGAAGTTGCGCACGTGCCAAGTTGCACGTGCATGAGGTATATTGGATTTTAATGGTTACATCCTGTGTGCCAATACGAAATAGGGCTTAACGTTTACCTAGGTTGAGCTACATATGGGGCGTGGTGGCTCACTGGTAAGTTCAGCGCCTTGTGACCAGAGGGTTGCAGGTTCGAATCCCACTCTATAGCCCGCTGCGTACGGACCTTGCATGGGCAAGTCCTTCACTCGCGATTGCTCGTGGCGCTTCGGCGTGAAAACTCCGACACAGTATCAATGCTGTAGTCGGGAGCGCCTCTGAGTAGTAGTAGACTTGCGGAGGCGCTATAGAAATATCCGAAATAAATATAATATTCAGGTTGCATATACACGTAGTAGGCTATAATGGATTGGAAACATCGAGCAAGGGAGAGTTTGTGTAGGATATGAAGGCCTAATTGCACAGGTGTTTATTACAGGAGTATATTAGCCTATATAAGCTATAGCTCTCTTCCTATAGGTGTGTGGGTGACTGAATGAGTGAGTGGATGGGTGAGTGGATGGATGAGGAATGGATGAAATGATGGGTGAATGGTCTTGGATGGTGCAAAAGGACTGCGTGGGTGGGTGGGTGGATGTATATTGGATAGCGATGGCGAAAGAATAGCATAACGTCGTTAATATGCAGTGAGGTGGCTACTTTATACCCGAATTGAAGGCGATTCCATTTGCCACCTGCGAGGCGTAGGGATATTGCGTTGCCATGACAGCCATCGTGGTACCCATAGCAACCGGAGACTCTAGTATAATTCCACCGCTGCTGTGGACCGCTGACTGTGTGTCCTTCGTGTCTGCACTAAGACTACCGAACGAGGATGGTGGGGTATGAGGGAGGGGGATGGTGGGCATGAGGGGGGAGGGGGTTGGTGGATAAGGGAAGGCGGGCAACGCCTGCATGCAAATAACGCGTATACGCTCTGTAGGGCATCGCCCCCGCTAACCCTGCGTCACCAACGGATGATGAAGTGTAACACACGTGGAATTAGCCTTTCATAATTGATTGTAATTTGATGGAATGAGCCGGAGAATCAACGTCCTTGGTGAAGACGCCATTTAACTCGGACTAACGTAAATTAGCGATTGTAGTCCCTATTTGAATCCAAATGCACCATCATCTTAATTCAATTCGATTGGAAGTCATTCCATCGATCGAACAGCCCACTCAACCAACCTGATCCGTCCAGAATATAATGCAGGGGTTAAAGTGGTTTGGGTGAGCAGTGGGAACGCCAAAGCAGAGTTTTATTGGAACGCATGCATTACCAGGGTTCTTGCCTTGTGAGCAGTGGGAACGAAAGCATCGAATTTCGAGAGCAGTGGGAACGCCGTTCCTACGCGTTCCTACCCACTTTAAACCCTGATAGGCCTATAATGTAATGTAATGTAATGCAATGTGAATCTCCGAAATTTCTCAGCGTCGCACAAAAACCGCGTCAGGGAGACCAGTTTAAACGGCGGCGCTATATCAAATCAAGGCTGCAAAGCGAAGTTGTTTTGGTCTAAATTAAGAACTCATCGTGCAATAGCCCTAACTAGTGTTTTAAGTGATATAATAGGCCTAGGCGTTGTAGATATTAAAAATCAAACAACGTAGAAAGTCCGTAAGTATCTTAGGATTTCGTTTTCTCTGGAAGAATGTAAAAGAAAGACAATCTTATTTATTATTTTTATATTCGTTCATTTAAAAAATGAAATGTAGGCTAATTAAGATCGCCACGACTACGTTGCTTAAGCAAATAAGCTTAATGCTGCGCAGCGACGCTCAACTAAGAGCGTTAAATAGTCTATGCACCGATTAAGTTCTGTTTAGGGCGTACTACTTCGCAGGGGCGTAACTTTGGTCTAAAAAGTGGGGGGTACCAATTTCTTACATACACGAAGCAAGGTGTAGACTGCAATCTCTGGGAAGGCACAAGAATAAAATATTGATTGGCATTGTTCAAAAAGTGGGGGGTACGGTACCCCCCACTCCAAAAAGTGGGGGGTACGGGTACCCCTCGTACCCCCCACAAATTACGCCTATGCAGTACTTCGTTTGGTAGAAGCAATGGAAACCCAGAAACTTAATAAACAATTTTCTTTTCAGAAAATAGGTTTATATAATTATTATACATACATAAATGCATTCATGCATCCATTCATACATACAGACATGCGTACATACATACATACATACATACATACATACATACATACATATACAGCTGCATGCTTGCTGCTTTGGTAATTTAATGTAATGTAATGTAAGGTTAGCTAGAGTAAGAGCATATTAACTAACTGGCTCATTGGACATAGTTCTCCGAGACCTGTAGGCCTATAATATTATATGTATTCATGCATGCATACATACATGCATAGCCTACATAATGTACAAAATATGCACCGAAGCTTTTAAATATCCCTAAATAGGTAAAACTGTGAATATGACCGCCACCTAGCGAGTGCATAGAAGTCTTTCTTAATATGGTGTAATCGATCGTAATCGATCGTAATCGTATTCCCAAAACTTCTAAAGCGCCACGCGAAGGCCAAGCGCAGGGCACCAGCCTATTCACGAGCGCGATGTCAAATCAGAGGGGTGTTCCACAGAGTAGTCCCAAAGAAGGTCCGAGTCCGGTTTCCAAAGGACCAGATCAAGAGAGGGGGCACAGCAGCTGTTAAGGCGGGTGTCGTTTAGGGCGAGAATTGGAGGGTGCAGGATCAGATGAGTCAGGGTAGGAGTACTTGAAAAGGTGAGACTTCGGGGAGGGGGTTGATAGATAGAGGAACATGAGGATGAGGATGGAGGACGGGTTGCACTTGTTCGCTCCACTGACTCCCTTCCTCAAGATCTTCGCTCTTGGATGTTCTCTAATCGGTTGAACCTTAACGCCTCTGAAACCCAAATCATTTGGTTTGGTACAAAGCAGAAATTATCCAAACTCAATTTCTCAATTATCTCAGCTCACTTTCCGACCATATCATACTCGACGAATGTCCGCGACCTGAGAGTCACCTTAAACAGTTCACTAACCTTTGCTTCTCACCTCTCCTTACTTACTCGCACTGCTACTAGGGCCTACCTCTGTGACCTGATGCGCAAACCTGTCTGCTGCTTCTCATCGACTCCTGCGTTTCCTTAATCGGTTTGATATGTTCGTTCCACGGGTGAGGTTCGGTCTGGCTCAGTCTCGCTCTTTCGCTGTCGTGGGCCCATCCCCATGTACTCCCTTGCGTGAGACCCTACTTGCTCTGTCTGTCTGTCTGTCTGTCTGTCTGTCTGTCTGTCTGTCTGTCTGTCTGTCTGTCTGTCTGTCTGTCTGTCTGTCTGTCTGTCTGTCTGTCTGTCTGTCTGTCTGTCTGTCTGTCTGTCTGTCTGTCTGTCTGTCTGTCTGTCTGTCTGTCTGTCTGTCTCTGTTGTTCATAGTTTAAAGTCTTTTCTGTTTCCGCGAGGCTCACACGCTGAATAGTTCGCACTGCGAGAGGCGCTTTATAAATTCCCCGATACAATGCCATAATTATCATTCGTTACATTACGATGGGATTTTCCCATGCGGCAGAGAATACGATGGGAATTTCCCATGAAGCTGCGACGTCAAGAGCCAGCGTTACCACTCCTTGGGTTTTTTCACAAGATCTTGGGATTTTTAATCCGAACTTGGGAAATGGGATTTTTTCATGGAGACCTTGGGTTGTTTGCTTGGGTTTTTCTTGTGCATTGAAACCCTATTTTTCATTAATTTAATCAGTTTTTGCAACGGTTTGGATGATCAAGGTCAATGAATAAATAAATAAATGGCGCAATATGTGTGTAGCCTAAGCGTGTGCTATACAAGTCTATTGCTATATTTAAAATATAACTCAAGAAACTAAATGTGCTGTACTAGCATAGTATAAATAATTAATAATAAGTAATTATTTATAGTGTGGTACTGGTCTATTACTATATTTAGAATATAACTCTAAAGAGTAAAGACTAAACTGCAGACTCAGGCTGCACTTTTACAGAAGTTTTCCCGACATAAACTGTTGTTCTTTTTTAAGCTTAAGAAATAGTACTTTGAGTTTCATTGTCTTTAATCTTTATTCTTGTTTAAAAATAAAAAAGCGATAGAAGTAGGCCTAATAATTCACATGATACGGACGCTGATGAAAATAAATACATGTATATAAACATTTTTCATTAAATTTTGCTTCGAATATTAACTAATAATTTTAGCAATTACAAGATAGAAATAAAAGATAGAACAACATTTTATAACAGAAATGGTATAATTGCATTATATTATTATATATTATCTTATAATTCGTTTATTGAAGTCTGCAGAAAAACTAACTTGGGTTTTCTTGGGTTTTTTCAATGTCCCAACTTGGGTTTTTCATTTTTTGAGAGTGGTAACGCTGGTCAAGACTAGTTTCCGTTGAAATAATATTATGTTAAGGAAAGTTCGGTTAAGATTTTGCTGTTGTTGGGTTATTTTATTTATTCAACTGGAAACTAACAGGAATAATTCCATTAGGCTTTCACCCTATATAGGGTAAGCACGGTGAACGGCTGACCTCGATCGAGATCATGGCAGCCTAGAATTTTCTGTCCCTTTGACATTTAAAGCGAGGCAACAATGGCCTTGTCGCTTATTAAGCCCTTCAAGCAAGACGGATATGCATAAACAGGCGTTTGAATTTTTCGTTGAGTTTATGGCTGGCCAGATGTAAGTGTGGGTGTAAGGGGTGGGTATGTGGGTGTTGAACAATTTACATAGGCATCCCATTCTGTTTAAAACAGAATCTGTCCTAATTGACACCGTGGCGTCTTCAAATCTCCCCAGGAATCGGGATTTTTACTGCGTTGATGATGCAATTGATAACGGAAGATTAGTAAGCCGGCGAATAAAATTTGTTACGAATAACACACAAGGGGAAATTTTAGTTGCTGGAAAATTTGAACGGCTTATATATAAAGGTTATAATGGCGCACTCAGTTAGCACTTGCTGGAGCGGCACTATTCAAGAACTCCGTCAACATACAGTCAACCATGGAGACGTCTATACTGAGAAAACTTTTTTTCCAGGTAGGTCTGTTTGAAGATTTCAGGCACATCTTATGCATGTATCAATCTGAACATTTGTATAGCACCTTTTTGTGTGATGTGTCTAGGCTTACACAACGTTGGTCATAGGCTTATACCAAGTAGTATGTAATAGAAATATAGGCCCATTGATGTACTTAGTGGTGATAGTCAACAGTTGTGAGTTATGGTTCAGGTAATACCCATCATGGTGGAGGGAATGCCAATTATGGTGGTGATAGTTCCCATTACGGTTGGAGCAATATTACCCACTGGAGTCATTGGCTTGCTTTTTAAATTCATAGGTAGTAGGAATTACTGGAGTCAGTAGGCTTACTTTTAAACTCAACCACACGCATCTGCTTGGTCTTTCACAAATAGTTTTTGGTTAATTACATATGCATGGAAGTGGCAGAAAGGTGGGAAAATATGAAATGAAAAATTCATTCTGGGGCGACGGAGACACAGAGGCACGTTTACAGAAAACGGAGCCCTAGGCGCAAACATTTTGGGGGCCCTTCTGAAACTGCAGCAGACGGCTGTTGAGGCTTGTTGCTAACAAGTTTGATGTTATTTTGCACAATTGCACAAAAATGAATTAGGCTATTTTGCCCAAAAGAACAAAACAATTATACTAAATTACAATAATATACTTTTACATGAATGCTAAACTGTAAAAAATAGAAAATAGTTTATATTTAAAATAATTCAAAATTAAAAAGTTATTTTTTATAATTGAAAAAAAATCGTTCATCTGGGCCCTCCTAGATTTGTGGGCCTTAGGCACGCGTCTGGTGCATAGTCCCCGGCGCCGCCGCCATCCGCCGCCGCTAAGCCCTCAAGTCGAAACCAGTCGCTAAGCTATCGACTGCTAGCGACTTCGTTCACTTAATATTTTGCTTCATATTTTAATCGCGGTTTCCGAATTTCGATTTGACGAAGACATCAGCAGCAGTACATGAGCAACACAACACAATACAATATAATAATCGTTTGTTGAGGAAAACAAGCTGATATGCCGCAACTTGGCACATTATAAGAGAAAGAGTTTGCTCTGTTAGTAAGAGTTCTTATACAGAATATGGAGGATATAGTTGTTGTTGTCTTTTTTGGTAACGTGAATTTATGTATTCTATTATTTAGATGGTGTTGGTGATTACGAAGAGGGGAGAGTAAGCAGGGTGAGAATTGTCGGGGTTGGGTTCAACCCCTAGTCTTTCTTAGGACCCCCACAGTTAAGTCTTGATTGCACACCTCAGGGGTCGTTTCCAACCCCTCAGTTGTGCTGGTGTGATTTAGCATTATTAGATTGTGAATCTTTGACAAAGTGGAGAAATTTCCATGGTGTACATGTATGCATTTTTGAATTTTCTCAACAAAGGAATTTATTTTGATTCGAGTTTGACTTGCAAAACTGCTAGCGTTGAAATCAGCTGCTTTCAAATTTCGCTGACATCAGTTTGCAAAATACGAACAAACTGTTCAACTCCACATGGATCAAAGTCTAATCCCCAGTCTTTTTTCTACAATTCTTACATTGGGAATAAGTGCCGGAGTACATGATTCTCGTTCTCTGTTACTGCCTGAAAGAGCCACGCTTCAGCAGTTTCGGCCAACTGGTTGGCCGTAAGATCGGGTACCTACTGCTAGAAGTTCTCCATGCTTCATTCGATTTATCAAGCGTTCAATTTCACGAATTCACATTAACATTAATTTCACGGTCATCGTTCTGTTCCCTGTCAGCATGCCCACATGGAGCGGAGCCCATATTCCCTTATTGGACCCATATAGAGCTCATATGGGTTCCATCTAATGCCAACGGGAATGATGGCACGGTCAGTACAGTATGCGATAAAATGCATTATATTGTTAGGTAATCAGGTATGTTCAATAGACATACCTGATAACCTGAGAAGTCGATAGCAAGTCGCTAAGTCAGTCGATAAGTCTAAGCGACTTAGTCAGTCGATAAGCATGTGACTTAGTCGACTGAGTCGCTAAGTCAGTCGCTAACTGATCAAGTCAGTCGCTAACTCCTTAGCGACTGACTCCGGGGACTACTGGTGCGCCTATACGTAAACGTGCCTCTGTGGAGACATACCCCGCCCCTCGCCTAAAATCCAACAGATGTTGAAGCATTTTCTGGTTTTTGTTTTCAGAGTCTGTTGCTTCTCCTGTGCAACATTGTCTCGTTCATTTATGTCGCAGCCAGTTGTACTCCTGGACCATCGCTCAGCACAACCTGTGAGCATGGCTGTTTCTACGACGTTGTCACGGGTTTCTGCCAACTCTGTAGCCCATTCAAAAACCAAGCAAAATTGCTTTGTCCGGGTCAGTCTCCAAGATTATATGTGATTACTGTATTGCAGGTCTGTTGGATGTAATGGAAATTGCTTGTACAGTTGAAACCAGAGAAGGAGAGGGATTGGAGCCTCTCTGTATGATGAATTTGTAATCATGGTCCTGGGTTAAATTGTTTTCCAACATAAAATGTTAAATATGATGAATACTGAAAGATTAGATCAGTAGATGATGTTATATTTAGGTTAAAGGTTAGATCTATTGAAAACATGGTTCATTTCCTTAATAGAAAGAAAAAGAATGAGAGACTGTCAGTACCTTTACATGGACCTGAAAATATAGACAACCGAACCTTCTGCCAGAAGGCAGCACTGGAAATCTGAAACCTTGCCATAACAGGTGCGATTGGACATTAGAAATTTTTTTTCAGTCAGAGCAATGTGGATCACTTGGACCCGGTTACCACAGGAAATAGTATCCGCACCAAGGTTACTCATTTCAGAGCGAGAGAGAGGAGACTGGGCTGTTTGGTGGAAAATACACAGGCATTAAAAGCACGTAGAGCCTGCCTAGCCTAATGACTAATTGTATTGAATTGTATTGGTTTGCATTGCAATGCATTCCTCTGTACTGCATTGGATGGCACTGCATTATTGGCACTGGCGTAAACTTGTCCAAAATATTGGGGGGGCATGGGGTCTGGACCAGAGGTGCAAAGAAAACAAGTTTTTCAAGATTAAAAGTTGTGTTTTTCGTCGTTTTTTGTTTTTTTGTTTTTATGGCTTTTGTTGTTTTGGTTGTTTTAAGATTTTCGAATTTCGGATCATAAAAACCATGAAAAATGGCATGAACAAGAGCTCCAACTCAGTTTAGTTCAGTTGCGATTTCCGAAAATTAAAAATCGTTAAATGTTATTAAAATAACTTCTACAAAAATAAGAAATTTTTTTATTTTTTTATTTTGTGGTTTTCTTTTTCTTATGTTTTTGCTTAAAACCAAAAAACCAAAAAAAACTTTTCACCTCTGGTCTGGACAGTCAACAGAGGCTTCCGGTGCTACGTTAATGTGTATGAAATGGGGCGTTTTGTTTACATGTAAATTTGTTTCATGTTGCAGATATTGAAGATAAAAATAAATCTTTGTTTTCATTATGAATTTCTGATAGTATTTCAGTTCTGTGTCTCTGTTTTTCTGTTTCTGAAGAAATTTGTCTATATTGAAACATAATATTTTAATATTTGAAGAAATTCTTCTCTCGATTTTTGGGGGGCATTGCCCCGGCTCCTCAATTATTGGGGCACGTGCCCCGGCTGACCCCCCAGAGTCTACCCCTATGATTACTGGATTGCATTGTATCGTATCATCTCCCATTGTATTATATTATATGGTATTATGTTATATTGTAGAGTTATCTGACACTACTACAATCAAAACAACAGTCGGTAGTACCTTACCTGTCACTCTGCCTGAAGAGCTGATGATTCCACTGCAAGGATGGGCCATTCCCGTGATCGTGATAAGCATTGTCCTTCTGGTCATAACAGTCATGTTGATTGTCTATCGAGGTAGATATAAAAAACTCTACTGACCTAATTTTATAATTATGCAACTCGATCGATGGTCACTTGTGAAATTTGGTGTCGATAACTTTAGGAGACAGCTACAACGAATAAGTTAAGATCAGATTGCAATCGAAAAGGTTTAGATTGCATTGTCAAGTCAAACTATATGTATGTGTCTGGCAGCTGGCTATTCGTGGAATCTCTATTCAGAACCTAAAGGAGGTGCAAAACATGGCTAGCCAACACATCTGACAAGTCAACTTAACATTGGTTGAAATGTTTCGGAGCTGCATGTGGTGGACAAGTAGGTATAGTAGTGGAAGACTGTTCTAAAAGAATGGTCAACTGCTTGAGGAACAAGCACAATGGGCCCACATCATTGTATGGGAGCACGGGACCACGAGGGCCCTAGTGTCACACTATACAACGATCGTTGACATGGCTGGTTGTAAAATACACGTAGAAAAGGATACAAGCAACAGTTCTGAGTGACTTGTTCCAGAAAGAGTTTGAAAGATCTTTCAGTTGTGCAATATTTGAAGGGAGCAGTCTTTAGAGAGAAGGCATCTTCTGAGATGGTCACTGTGTAGGGACATCAAGCAGTTCTTTCTAGCATACAGTTATGCCTTAAACACCGGCTTCAGTTGGACAGTAGAGCTCGAGTTTGTACCACACTGGATGCAATGAGAGTCCATTTGCTAGATGCGATGGTATCAAAGCGTAGTCCAAAGGAGATCCGATTCCGGTTGCTATGGGGGCAAGATCAAGAGAAGAGGCTGAGCAGCTGTTAAGGTGGGTGTCGTTTAGGGTGAGAAGAATGGAAGGTGGAGGATTGATGAGTCAGGGTAGGAGTTCTTGAAAAGATGAGACTTCAGTTTTTGAGTGGAAAGCCCTTGCAGTGATAGACAGAGGAGCATGAGGATGATGATGGAGGATGGGTTGCAATGCAATGATGATGGAGGAACCGAGAATTTGTGGAACTCGGAGGGAGATCGCTCCAACTTTGAGACAACCACGTCCAGCAAGGGAGCAGTCCAGCAGGACGTTAGGAGTCTGTAATTCATTTAATATGTTCATTATTTTCTTTCTGTGTATTTCAGAGTGGTGGTGGAAAATTTTTCAGAAGGTGCGGCATACAGAGAACAATGAACACGAACAGAACCACCAAGTTGCACCAGAACGCGAAAGTATATCGCCTTAAATTTTGCTAGCATCACTATCATCATCATGATACAATTTTCCCAGCTTTATGCCATCATCATCATCATCGTCATCGTCATCATCATGGGGAGGGGGATAGATGAATGGTAACACTGTGGCCTGAAGAGCAATAGAACTTGAAAAGTCGTGGTTCGATACCGTAGCCTCCCATAGGTCATCTCAGCCTTCCACACCCTAGGGAGCAGCAGTAAAATGAGCGGGCGCCTTGCAGGCTGCCAAGATGTGTGTTAATTAAGATCTTGTATTATTGTACCATCATGTTACGATGTTTCAATGTAACTTACTGTGGTGTGTCGGTGAGATTGTCAGTAAACACGAATATTATCACCATCAACATCATCATTGTCGTCGTCGTCGTCATTATCGCCATCGTAACACAGATGGTGTATCAGAGGTAGGCTTGAGAAAATGGATGGGCTGCCATATCAGTCTTCTCTATTTTTGTGATGCTGCTGCTGCTGATGTTTTAAATGTGCATCTAGATCAATCTGTTGTGGTTTTCTGTTTTAGATATGATTCCTTTTCCTGTACAAGAAACACAACGAGATCTTTCACTAGTCTGATGATGATATGATGCGTGTGATGCGTTATCAGTTTTTGCTGTGTTGTGTTCACAATCTGATTATCTGTTAGACTAGTCAACGACTTGCTTCTACGTATGTTCAGAAACTGCTGCCAGCCTAACGTTCTGTTGTGTAAAATTGGCAGCATTAACTTTATATACCTGATACACCTGCCAGGGGCGGATCCAGGGGGTGGCCAATCCGGCCATGGCCCCCCATTTGATATTTACACAGGACGTGGCCACCCCATCACAAAGTCATTTGATATTCACACAGGACGTGGCCCCCATGTCACAAACGACGAAATAATGGTATTTGATTTACAGAAGACGTGGTAAATATGACTGAAAATAATGTTTATGGAGATTAATGACGTAAAAAGGTCTTCAGTTTCGGAGATGAATTGCTAAAAAATTTCTCGTTGGTGCGTTGGTCACAACTCCCAAAACCTTTGATCCCACAAATTTTGATACTTCCCCTCCCGGATATGTAGGTATGTATTCTTTTTTGCCCCCCCCCCCCCCAATAAACCTTCTGGATCCACCTCTGACACCTGCAGAGTAGAATGGAACGCATTAGCAGTGAAATAGTCGGCCTACATAAACAGGACACATGTTGGGCCCACCAGCTGGAATCAGTTTTCTTGAGAGCTGTGGCTCGAGCTCCTCAGTTTGTCCCTTCCACAGTTTCGCAAGAGCCTGAAGTCTTACTCAACAGTAATTTCACTGGTTCGGGTCGGGAGCACCACTGATGATTTTCTCTTGAACTGGTGCTTCATAAATATCAGATTACAATTACCATTATGACCTACAATATATTGTGTGCAATTCTGGTGATGCAACAATCTGAAATCCTGACCATGAGATTCTTGCTTAGCATAATGATGATGATGGCAACAAAAACAATAGGATGAATCCTGACTATCAGATTCTTGCTTAGGCTAATGATGATGATGGCAACAAAAACAATAGGATGAATCCTGACTATCAGATTCTTGCTTAGGCTAATGATGATGATGGCAACAAAAACAATAGGATGAATCCTGACTATCAGATTCTTGCTTAGGCTAATGATGATGATGGCAACAAAAACAATAGGATGAATCCTGACTATCAGATTCTTGCTTAGGCTAATGATGATGATGGCAACAAAAACAATAGGATGAATCCTGACTATCAGATTCTTGCTTAGGCTAATGACGATGATGGCAACAAAAACAATAGGATGAATCCTGACTATCAGATTCTTGCTTAGGCTAATGATGATGATGGCAACAAAAACAATAGGATGAATCCTGACTATCAGATTCTTGCTTAGGCTAATGATGATGATGGCAACAAAAACAATAGGATGAATCCTGACTATCAGATTCTTGCTTAGGCTAATGATGATGATGGCAACAAAAACAATAGGATGAATCCTGACTATCAGATTCTTGCTTAGGCTAATGACGATGATGGCAACAAAAACAATAGGATGTTGAAGGGTTCAACCAGAAGCCATTATGACAATCTCAACATTTCAGGAATTTTCTGTTTATGTTAATTTGTGACAACGTTTTGTTTATGTATACCTGCTTTATAAAATAATAACTCCTTGTCTATGGTGGTGTGATTTTACGGTGGTCTCAGTCTAGACATGACTTCGTGGGACCTTATCCTTCAATCCAATGCTACACCAATCCACTGCTACACTCAGAAGCACCCAAATCACTGCCCCTTCTACTTTTTATGTCGATTGTTGGCACATAGTCACTGGCGGCGATCTTGTTTGACATGTGGGGGGTGGGGGGGGCACGGGACACTTTTGAACTGATCTGGTCAAAAAGAGGTGAAAATGTTTTTTGCAGTCATGCGCAAAAGAATATGTTGACTTTTTGGTGTTTCTTCAAAATTTGGGGGACAACTCTATACTGTGTCCCCTCACTGTTAAAGGTGGGGTTTCTTGTCCTTCTCAACCCCCTGGATCGCCGCCCATGCATATATTGTCTCTCCTTTCTCTCAAATGAAAGTTTTTAATATCAGCTGCTTCGTTAAGAGAGCTACACAGCCAGGCCAGGTTATTTTCAGTGCTAAGAAATATCAACAGATGAGAAGTAAGCTACTAATTAAGCTATGCTGAATAAAATAAGTGTAAATATGAAAGGAGCCTAAGGGTTTCAACAGGTGTCAAGAATTAGCGACTTCAGTTTCTTAACCTCGGGATATGAAGGAGAGAGAATAGTTCGGTCCTTTGCCTGGTGATATTTCCATTGGCAGAGTAGTCCGTGTGCTTGATTTCTAGCAGATTTGGCGGGGGCAAAAGTACTCTATCAATATCGAAATATCTTTTTACTCGGGCGGGAATTTGAACCCCGACCTCCAGATTATAAATCTAGCACGGTAACCATTAGTATACCGCGCACCCCCCGAACAAATTGGAAGCATCCTGATTCCTGATCTAAGTAGGCCCTACACTAGTTCAGGAAATCGTACAAGCCACTGTTTCATTTATTGGCTATAGACATAGTTGCTTTTAATAGTTCAGTAGGCCTAATCACCCTTGCAACAAATTAGACCGAGAGATTTAATTAAAAGTGCCATTCTTGAATGCATTGATTTAGCTGCTGCAATATGTTCGTGTCTGTCACTGTCAGTGCCTTTCGGCGATGACCTCCAACTCTCGTCCAACAAACGAATTCTCTAACCGTGAATGGCAGGTAGTTGTTGGTCGCATCGTATTCATGGGATCGGGAAAACAAGACGAAAGGAGATTTGCGAAGTTTGGGTGGGGCGTACGTAGCCTACCTTTTGTTCTTCGAACCCGTCTACATCGTGCAGTGCATTCATTGAACAGCGCCTTCCAAAGTTGCACGGAAGGCGCTAGAAAATTTCACTAAGCAGTGCAATACATGGTTTCATACAGCCAGAGGCGTCTATCCCCCCTAAGTCATTGGAGCAACGTCCCTTTTCCCCTCTTCTTCCCCCCCGTTCCTTCCCCCTGAAATGGTGGCACACACATTGACATATCTCCCCCCCCCTATTTCTTGGATGGAGCATTTGCTCCAAGGTTTCTATGGTGTAGACGCCCCTGCATACAGCATAGCACTATAGATATGAATTTTGAGATGCATGCATCTGTTAGATAGACTGTCTAATTCTACGTCTGGTTAGTAGTACTCGTCCTCTACATCGGGCAGAGTGTTTGTCGCTGTACATCCACCGCATATCAGACGGGAAGTGACAGGATTAAGAATCAAGGGAGCGTTAGACTTAGGTTCTTCGTCGTGGCCCATCCTCAGTCCTCCCACACAGTCCGCTTCTGGCTTATAGTTGTTGGCGATGTCGACCCCGGAATCGCATCGCTTCAGTGACCTCTGTGAACCCGAACAGAATTTCTTGGAATAGATTGGAACGGGTATCTTCGATCGAGGACCCGCTCTTTCGTCCTTACTTGTGGTCTCCTTGGTCGAAGCTGTCACTTCCTTTTGCTCCACGCCGTGTTCGACGAACTTCTCCGAGTTCGTCGTCGGTACTACGTTTGCCGCGTTGTTGCCACCTTTATTTCCGTTCAACTGTTTGCTCCGTATATCCGGTTTACCACTTCCGGTCTCTGTAGGCTTACGAACTGTTGCTGTAGTGATATCGGGAGTTGTGGTTCTGCGGTTGTTCAGAATATTTCTCGAAGGCACATCGCGCAAAGTATGATGTGGATCAGTTGTGACTGCGATGCGTTTGTTCGTGACGTTGCATGAAGGCATATCGCGCGAGATTCGTGAATTTCCTGTGGCGTTTGTTCCAGAACGGTCTTCCATCGCCCGAGAGCTCAGATCAGTCGTTGAGCTGCGCCTCAGACTTTGCGTTAAAGAAGGATCTCGAGTTGGAACCCTGTGTTCCGAACTGCTATTCTGGATTTTGCGATTGCCATTTTGATCATGTAGAAGACGATGGAGATTATCTGAAGAGTTGTTACTTCGATTTCGAGGATCTTCTAGAGTTTTTGTTGATATACTTGAAGCCTGAGTCCTTGTAACGACGGAATCTGTTACGTTCGATGAGCAGACTGGAACTGTTGCAAGCGCACTGGACGACGGCCTTGTGGTTGAAAGGCGTGCCGATCCAACACGTGTCTTTGAATTCTCTTGGCTCAAGTCCAGTTTCTTTGCAGGAGTTCTCGAGTCTCGGACAGCGGATTGAACCGCATCAGATCTCGGGGTTACTGCTCGGAGCATTTCCTTATTAGAAGTCCGCGATTCTGTAAGAAAAGACCGGTCCAGACTGACGCTTCGGACTCTACGATTCTGTGCTGGTGCGGCTTGGCTGCACCGATCTGTTGAAACCCTGCGCCTCCCTCTTTCAACAGGACGGTTTTTGTCGGATTCTTTGTTCTCTTGCAGTTCTTCTGGGTGGTTTTTCTTGAAGATCAGACCGAGTTCTATTTGTCGGTATTCCTCAAAGAGCAGCTCCATTTTAGCGTTCAGATCTTCTTCCGGCGGAGGTGGTTCTGGGTAATCTTCAAAGGTCACCGTAAGTATGGGCATCGTAGCCGACTCGTGCAGGGAACTGGACCTGCGCAGATCGCCCGTCTCGACGCCGCTGCGACTATCAACGACGCTGGCATCAAAGGAAACTGAACTCTGGAGTTTCCTCTTTGGCTGATAGTTGGGGAGGAGTTTATCAGCCGTGATGCCGAGTCGAGCTGAACTCAGTTTCTGCTGCAGTCCTTTTCTGTCAGGAACTATCGAAGAAGACTCGGTCGTCGACGTCGTCAGTGATTGTCGTTTGGCGACTGTTCTTGACAGAACAACCACCTGTTTGTCTGCAACGGAATCGCAGACGACGGCAGCAGGCACGGACGCGCGGGAAGTCCGGAATGCAGGTGGAGTAGGACCGGAAGTTACGTTGACCGATGACCGCAGCGGCGTTCTGCTTCGCGCTTCGACGGAGCGTGACCTCGGTGCTGAACTGGAAGAAGGTGCATCGATCGACCTTGACCTACTTCTGCACGTGACGCCAGCGCCAGTCTCTGACACTCTTCGATGTCCACTGTCCTTTAGATCTGCCGTTCGACCTGACCCGGTGGGCAAGCTGCCCTGCGCTCTGGAGTTTGCAGCAGAGGTAGGGCGGCTGGTATTTGGATTTCCTGCAGGTCGTGCGTTAAGGAGGTTCTCGGTGCTTCGGAATTTCTTTTGCAAAGAAGAAACATTATCCGACTTCGGCGTCGTATCACTCAACGAGAGGCGACGAGAATTTGACTCGTCGTTGAATTTTCCCTTCGTATTGGCTGAACCTGGATCGGTCACGGAGTGGTTGCCGTTGCGATGAGTAGCAGCGACAGAGTTTCTGTTGGTCAGAATATGAGATGTGCCGTTCTGCGAGGCTGTTGCTCTATTAGTGTGATTACGATGAGCTTCTGGACCGCATCTGGGTGTCTCTGGTGCTTGAGAGATGATTGGCTGTGACGAGGTACCACCTTCGATACGCTGCACAATACTTCTTACGAGCGAGGGGCAAGCGTTTCCAAAATTGTTCTTCAAGTGTTCCTTCATGTTGAGTTATTTACTAATAAATATTCCAAATATTCAGAGTGCGCTGATATTCCAATGAGACTAGACTAATATTCCAATCAGAGTGTACTGATATTCCCGTCAGAGTGTATTAATATTCCCGTCAGAGTGTACTGATATTCCAATCAGAGTATAATTTACTTCCAGCGATTTTATTCGTCAGTCAATCTAAAACTATAAAAATCAATCTCAAACTATAAAACATGTTGCAGAAGAGAAAATGCTATCACAATGCTGTTGCTATGAGGTCAACGCTGTATTGGATTGCCATAATCCACTGTAGGCTACGCATTGAAAGTCAAATGGAAATGCAGTCAACCCATTTCATATACAGAGATACTATAGTATCTACAAAGCACTTTACCATTATACTTTACCATCAGCATAATGACACGGTAGCGTTCATTTCTTTCTCATTGGCCCTTGAGCAAGGCCATAAAATCTGGGCTAGCTAAGACTTGTCGCATTCTTCTCTGTCGATTCAGTTTCTCGCTGACAAAGCTCCCGGTGCCACAGAGTATAAGTATCTATAGCCCTATACTATACCTGCATGGCTACATAAGCAAATGCACAACCCCTACGACACAGACATTTAAGAAGCCCGCTGGACAGGCTCGATCCTGCATGCGTTGGTATACAACCGAGACGTGCTATATAACGAGAAAACCACAGAGCGGCATGTTTAGGCCTACTCTGTTGGTTTATTATAAGAGTATAAGCTGCAGCACAAACTAAGCTGTCAATCTCATGCTGACTTCCTCTTAGTTTGGTTTATAACTGTTTACTCTCTATACCACTCTATTATTTTATATCACTCTTTATATCATTCTATACTAAGCATAGGCCTATATGTCAGATTCCGCATATAATGTCAGATGCCTTATAATTCAAAGAAAATGATCTGAACACAGACTTTAAGACTTACATGTATACAATTCCGCATGGAAACTACAAGTCATTTCAGATCCATACACGGTGCAGATTGTTTTAGTTGTCATGCTTTCATGACTCTCCTATAAGATACAGAATTTACATTCATGCTTATAATGGATGCATTTACGTATATTAGATCCTATATTTTCTACAGGGTAAACACTAGCTGTATAACGATTATCCTTATCACTGCATATGGCCTGTACATGTTCGAGGTATTTGATTAGAGTTTAAGCCAAAGATCACTTGCAAGGACACCTTCTGTTGACCTCTCAAGAACCCTTATGTCCTGCACCTGCGTTAAACTAATTGTAAATACTTTGGTTCGCCTGAAAAGCACTTAAATCCTATCGTAGACCTCGTCCGTCGGAGATAATAGCCACCATCTATCCTACTTCAAGAATCGTCACTTACGTATAAAATATTAACCCATATATGTATAGGCATACGCCTGGCCTACTCGCTCCAGCTCCATTTCTGCATTGCCACCTTTCCTTACCCTTTGTCTTTGTTTTCGCATTGTCGTTTCTTAGCACAGTAACTTATTCCTATACCCGTTGCCAATTTGTTTAGCTCTCTTTAACCCTTCTGTTCAGTGGCGGGGATCTTGTTTGACAGGTGGGGGGACACTTTAGAAATGATCTGGTCAAAAAAGAGTTTGGGGGGGGGGGGGACAAATGTATGGTGTTGGTCCCCCCACTCTAAAAGGTGGGGGGTCTTGTCCCCTCGACCCCCCGGGATCGCCGCCCATGCTTCTGTTAATCTCTCGAAACACTCCGTCTTTAGCTTCATATTTTTACCCGCTGCCATTTTATATCTTTCTTTAACTCTCTGCGTCCGTGTCCTTCTTAGCATAGTTTCCATCCTTTCTTCGTGTTCTGCATTCTCTCTCTCTCTCTCTCTCTCTCTCTCTCTCTCTCTCTCTCTCTCTCTCTCTCTCTCTCTCTCTCTCTCTCTCTCTCTCTCTCTCTCTCTCTCTCTCTCTCTCTTTCTGTCTGTCTTAGTCTCTCTCTATCTCTCGCTCTGTCTCTGTTTCTCTCTCCACTTTCCGTTTGCTTGTCGCTGTCACTCGATCTCTCTGCGTCTTCTTTCCCTATACAGCGTTTGTCTCTTCTATACAATATTCTTCTATCCTATCCTGAATCTCTACGTATAAAATATTTACGGTATCTTAATATCTAGGTAAACATGCACTTCGAAAGAATTTACTCGTGTCAGTAGTCACGAATTTCAGAACAATCCGTATCGACGTCGCCTCTCGTCCAGTCAGAGCTTTTATTCTATCGGCTAGTACGTTGTAAGTCTCAAGTCCATCTTTATGCCATGCCGTTCATCTGATAATTAAATCGACCACCTGGGTCTAATTAGTCTTTCCAATTGAAGCCTAATTCTGTCTCTCTCGTCAGAATCGATTCTGCTAAAAATGCTATAGGAACCAGGAAAATTAATTATTATGCTTGGAATTTTTTTGTCTGCATTCAGTAATTATTAATATCTTCATTTAGCAGAGAACGATCATACAGTCTAAGAAATCAAACATAGCTTACTGTCAATGATG
>OY744616.1:33264326-33526826 GCA_963556255.1 Allolobophora icterica
CTAGTCTCCATAACCTATTTGACCTTGGTCGATTCTATCCAAAGGACCGTGATTTATAGAAGAGCAGTCCTCTAAGCATAGGCGTAGACTCTGTGTGTGTGTGGGGGGGGCAGCCGGGACACGTGCCCCTCCCCAATAACTAGATGGACTGTACACCAAATGGAACAAGTGTAGAATAAATAACCAAATCCCCCATATTTTGGACCTGAGGCGTACGCCATATGGGTATTTGACAGTGTTAGCGACTTCATTTTCTAATCCCCGGCATACGAGAGCGGGCGGGCAGTGTGATTCTCGTTAACGTTAACGATAACGAAAATGTTCGTTAACGAACCAAAAATGATTTCGTTAACGATAACTATAACTGTAACTAAAAAATATCATTAACTATAACTATAACTATAACGAAAATAACACTAACGAAAATTCATTGCTATTTCGTTAATGAAATAAAAAGTGCAATATCGATAAACCTGGCGAATTTAATCAAACACGATATTTTATTCGTTTTAAACTATCCTGTTTATTGTTCCGAGATAAAATGAGAAAATGTGCTGCATATTCTCCTTCCGAATATTCTGGTTTCTTTACGAAAATCTAATATTTCGAGTTTCTTTTTGATGGAGAGATAATTTTTTCTTTTGATTGTTAATTTTAGAGTGAGAAACTTGTTTTGATTTTAATTTTCTATGTTAAAAGGAATATTATAAAAAAAGTTATCATGCTTAAATTGGAATTGTTCATAATAAAAATCAAATTGAATACACATTTAAAAGAAAACGAGATTGTATTTTTAATGGGAAAAATCCATTAAATATCTGTGACAGACAATGATTTCACAAGTAGGCCTACTGTAGCCTACCCATTAAGTATCAAATTAAAATCTGAATAACAACGTTTTTTTTTTTTAGCAATTTCAGTTTTTTGCATGTTAAAGTCATAGAAATATACTGAGGGTGGGGTAATTTTCTTTGACATAATTTCGTTAGGGGGTCCTTGAATGTTTGACAGTTGATGACAAGGGGAGATCAAAAGCTGCCTAAAATTTGCTGACATAATTAATCGATGACTCCATATATGGACCAGGAGGAGTGCCATTGAGGTTACTTGTAATTATGTACTAACTAAAATTAACTAAAATTAAAGTCCATTAACTATAACTATAACTATAACTAAAAAATAATACTAACTATAACTGTAACTATAACTAAAATAAAAAACATTAACTATAACTGTAACTATAACTAAAATAAAATGTGTAAGGAGAATCACACTGCGGGCGGGTGGCCAGTCCTCTCCCTCGCTGTCTCATCTTCCCAACGACAGCGTAGTCATTATAGCTGAATTGGCTACGGGGTGCAGGTGGAGCAGAAATCTCGAACCAAATTTCTGCTCAGGCGGGGATTTGAACCTCCGCCCTCTGGTTTGACAGTCCATCACGCTAACCACTACGCATTGTGGGGCCATACCGGTTCGTGCACGTGCAATGTTCTTGGCACCGTCTAATTAGTGTATATCTCTAATCTAAGATCTAAGCTTTTACTCCGTCTAAAATCTAAATCAACGCAATTTAAAAAACCTGTATAGGCCTATAGCAGTACGACGCCCAAAAATATAGTATATCAATACAAACCATTAACAAAGTAATTTTAGTTATAAATATACAATGCATAAAAATGTAAGTTATAAGCAGTCTCACAGATTCATTTGCTGATGATAGGTCTATCGGATAGACCTACGTGTTAATTTTATACTGGATGCATTTGTTCTAGTCTAAAGCTTTGCTGTTTGTAGGACTAGGAATAATTTGTGCGAACTCTTGGTCAACGATTGCGTGAGCCGTGGAAGCAATTACGCATGAGCGACTTCTGAGGTATGGAAGTCGATTAAAAAAATGAAGTAAAAACCGGTTCAAGTAACTGCATTGAATTCACTTACCGGATAAATTAACAGCCCGAGCGTACAGTACTGTTGCTTATCAGACTTGTGTTGTGCAGACCCGACTTTCTCAACTAAATACAGCGTCTATGAATGCTCGTATCCTCAGCCAAGTGAATTACCTGGAACACTAAAAAAATCTTTCGCTCAGTTCTCACGATTCCTAAAAGTGAAACAGAGTTTCTAAACGCATGACCTTTTCTAACCAGATAAGCAACTTAAGAATGCGGTGAATGCAATGTAGGCGCTAGGCCCTATAATTATGTGAAAAGACCCATTTACATTAGTCCTTCATACGCACCTTATATAAGCCTAGAAGTCAGCTCGAGCTGACAAGCGGAGACACTGTAGTTCAAGTACAAGACTACAGTTATGCCATTACTGCGGCGATTTAGCTTAGGCCTACTGTAGGGCTTTGCTTATTGTACGCGGTGCGAATGTGTGCGCATAGGCTCACGCGAAACCATGGCCCGCCCGCGTGCGTGTCAGGACATGTTCGGATATTCGAGCAGTAATCCGCGGGGTCTGTGCATAGCCTATTGGCTGCATCGGCAATGCGTTCGGTCAGTTACGAAGAAATGCTCATGGTCTAAATAATTAATCTCTAAGCGAATCTTTGCCAAGTCTTTGTATGAAGCAGATCATCTAGTAGGCCCTACAGTGCTTCCCAAAGTAGTGGCCGCGGATCGGTGCCGGTCCGCGAAGTGAGTCAAGAAACTGGACAAAAAAGACGATAGACGTTTTCTCGATTGATCGAGTCTCGCTTCGTACTCTTAAACAACTCGATTGTAACATTAGCTTGTTTAAAACTTGTTTTATAATTCGAACTGTAGTTAAATTTGTGATGTTTTCCCAACAACATCTGCTCCTTCTAATGTAACTATATAATTCTGTACCAAATTCCAAGATTTGTTTTACATTCTCGTTTCCTAAATCTTATAATTAATACATAGCCTAATTATTTAAGGTGATCAGAAAAAAATTAATAAATTGGGCACTTCCCACTGAACATTATTTTGTAAGGAATGAAGAATTTCCTTATTGCCTCTTCAGATCATGGGCTACATTAGGAGTGGGATACATTATTCTCCGTCTATATTTCTATCTTGCCCACAGGTCTGCGTACGCTTATTCCAACTGCAATAACACCTGGACATTTGCGAAAGCAAACCTGGCTGCCTAGAAATTACCAGAATAATCGTATACGCCTCAGTCTTGTTGTCAAGACCTTAAACCTCAAGACCAAGACCAAGACTTTGAACCTCAAGACCAAGACCAAGACCAAGACTTTGAACCTCGAGACCAAGACCAAGACTTTGAACCTCGAGACCAAGACCAAGACTTTGAACCTCGAGACCAAGACCAAGACCAAGACCAAAAAAATCACATTCAGGTCAAGACTTCTTTTCCTTACAAAAAAATGTCAAGTCGGACTACGGTACTTTAATGAAATTAATTTTAATGAAAACGTGAGTCTTTTATTTCATTCAAGTAAATTAACTGTAAATGCAGACTGCAGAGAATTCCGAATTTGTATTTACAAAAGTCCTTCATGCAAAATGTTATTCCAAATGCCTTATGTATTTTTATAAAAACCAATTCGCTCAGAATTTTCTGACCAGCTGGGGCCTCATAAAAATTCCGCCATGTGAAAAATACGTTCTACAGGACTGCTGAAGTCGCTGGCACACACAGTAGTTTTTCAAGCACTGAATTTAAATGTACAAATCGTGAACCTTTTTTAAATCCTCCCATGGTTTATCACACCGTCTGTCTCAGAAAAGTCTCGGCAGGGCTTCCAGATATAGCATAACTTAGTTGCTGCTGCCGATGGGTTTTCCTGACCAACAAGACTTGCATCCGTCCGTAGGTATTTGTCGTAGGCTATGATGCAAACAGGCTTGATAAATTTTTAAATTCTTGAGTTTGTTAAATGACTGTTCTTATTGACAGCCGGTCTTGGTCTTGGTCTTGCGAGACCAAGACCAAGACTTTGAACCTCAAGACCAAGACCAAGACCAAGACTTTGAACCTCAAGACCAAGACCAAGACCAAGACCTTTGGTCTCAAGACCAAGATCAAGACTTTTAAAAACGAACTCGAGTGCACTCGAGACCAAGACCTTGGTTACGAGGACAACAAGTCTGATACGCCTACGAGATGGATCATCGGAACACTGAAAGACATATTCTTTGGGTCTATATATAGGCCTACTGTAGGCTATCTGGTCAACAGTTGCGAAGAGCATGAAGGAGACGTAGGCCTATATCCAGATGCATGGACGCTATCATGCAACGATGCTTGTTGAAATCACACTTGCTGTCGGCCTAACTATTCCACGTTTTTCGTGATTACACTTGATTCTTTTACAGCAATGGAACGGTTCTTTTCTTTCACGGCTGCAGCGTCTTGGACGCAGTTCTCAAAGCACTCATAACGTTTCTGGTTTAATCCAGTGGTCGGTCTGCTTGGTCAGGGGCGGCGATCCCGGGGGTCGAGGGGAACAAGACCCCACCTTCAACAGTGGGGAGGGACACAGTAAACAGTTGTCCCCCAAATTTTGAAAAAACACCAAAAAGGTCAAAAACTTTTTTGGGACCTCGATTTTGACCAGACCAGTTAAAAACTCTTTTTGCGCAGAATGCCGCAGATCAGTTCAAAAGTGCCCCCCCCCCACCTATCAACAAGATCGCCGTCTCCATGTTTGGTCATGCAGTTTAAACATTAGGTTCAATAGAATATCAGCTAGTTTATGGTCAGTTAGTGTTCAATTTAGATTTAAAATTAGAATTGCATTATTTATTTGTTTGAAACACATGTTACATGAGCACTGAGCAACGTCAGTGAATCTGAATCTGAGGAGCGGATGTACTTTCGCTAGGGGGCCAAGACGGCGTCATTTAAAAGACAGAGTGAAATTGTGAGTCTTGACTAGAGTGATTTAAACGAGGGTAGCGAACTGATAAATCGGGTCTTTTACGGTAGACGATTCCAAACACGATAAAGCGCAGCAGCTGCAAGCACGAGATCTTTTACAATATCTTGAACCTGCAACATATTATAGTATCAGAAGAAAACAGCAGTCTAGAAGGGCAATATGATGTTAGCAATTAGATTAATAGTAAGCCTAATCATAAGCTCGGAATCGTAATTGCAAAATGATATAGCGCCACTTCCGGAGAAACTCATCAGAGGCATTCCCGACCTTACTGGAGAGAGAGAGAGAGAGAGAGAGAGAGAGAGAGAGAGAGAGAGAGAGAGAGAGAGAGAGAGAGAGAGAGAGAGAGAGAGAGAGAGAGAGAGAGAGAGAGAGAGAGAGAGAGAGCGAGAGAGAGACAGACAGACAGACAGACAGACAGACAGACAGACAGAGACAGAGACAGAGATAGAGACATAGAGAGAGAGAGACACACACACACAGACAGAGACAGAGACAGACAGACAGAGACAGTTACAGAGAAGCTGTTAAGGATGGTTGCGTTTAGGATGAGAAATTGGAAGGTGACAGAGGGTAGATATAATTTTATTAGAATTATTAATGGTGATATGTCATGATCACACTACAAAATGCAAATTACAAGCAGTTAGTTAATCATTCTGTCTAAATTGAGATATATTTATGTAGAAACAGTATATTATTTAAGCAATCGGTGTACACAACAGCAGGTGTAAAGTGTACACAGCGGGCCATGGCGCCTCTGTCGTCTACATAGGCGTAATTTTATGGGTTCGGGGTACTCCTACCCAACATCTTGGACTAGGGTACTGTACTCTCCACTCTTCATATCCTGCATAAACAACATCTATCACTATTCAACCGGATAGGTATATTTCAAGTATTTCCAAGTAGGTCTATAGTCGTTTCTGTCAATCTTTGTGTAGGCTATGTAGGTATAGGGCGGTACGGTACGTTATAGATTTCATCCTTTAAATAATACAAATTAATATTTTTAAGCAACAATAATAATATATTTAAAAGTAGTGTACAAAGCTGCAAAAATCCCCCACTTTCTACTTTCTAGACCGAAGTTACTGGTCGTCTGCAATATTGGAATGGAAGATCTAACTCCAGCTGAAATACAACACAAAAACCTGAAACTAATCTCAGGAAAACTAATGCAAAGGACAAATTTTACGGTAGCATTCACTGTATTTATTTATAAAAGAATATTGTACAGTTGTAGACGGTGATTTGCCCGATTCATTTCCGTTAACCTCCTAAACTTAAAGTAGAAAGGAAAGAATTGCAAATATCCTGATCGTGTATCAAGCTGCATAATATGGATTAGAATGCAATGCAATATTACAACCTAAAACTAATGCAAGAAAAATTTCGAATTTTTAAACACTCAGCTTCAGGCAGGCTTAGTCCTCTGACCCCACACAAGCACTGTGCTCACTGGCGTAAACTTGTCCAAAATATTGGGGGGGGGGGTGGGTGGGGGGTGGGGCATATGGTTATTCATTCTACACTTGTTGCATTGGGTGTACAGTCCATCTCACTAATTGAGGAGCACGTGCCCCGACTGCCCCCAGAGTCTACGCCTATGTCTGCAGACTCTGTGCTCGCCATATGGCTCCCGTATTGAAACCCTGGACCTCCCTTTGACTAATCATACCAACCACTAAACATTAGAACTAATATAAAGTCCAAAACAATGGGTCTAAAGATACTAACACTGAAGACCTAAATATTATAAATAACCTAATAGCATTGTAGACTCAAAACGAGAATTTTAATGTTTTTCAAAATATCGTCAAAACCTGTATAAATAGAAAAACATTTCTGACAGTTGTGCACTCATGATTGTAACCATAACCCCTCTCCTCTAAGCAGTAAATGCCTACTAAACAAAGCAAATGCGAAACACTAGAACTACACATATCAAGCACTATAACCATTAACAATAAAGATGGCAAGCACACATCAGTAAGCACTAAACAGTAGACTAATCATTCAATATTTGGCCTCAATAACCTGCATCAAGAGAAAACTTGGCTAACAAGTCTGTATGTCTTTGTTGAAAGGATTGACCCACATATTCTAACAGAACGACTTCAATGTTGTCTCTCAGAGTTTCTCAAAATTATTAATCTGTTCTACATAGACACTACAAGCATAACACTTAATGAATAATCGTGTTAAAATCAGACATGTTCCTTCAACGTGTTCAACAAACCGTAGCATTGTTTTGGGGAGAACATTAGGCATATCGGATACATCTGATTAGTAGATTAATATGAGTCTACTGAAAATTAACTCTGAAAATTATTCACGTAAAGTACATTTAAGTTTTCTATTTAGATGACGCCTTGGAATTAGATATCTTTCTTCCAGACTGACGTATCAACTTTTCCCTCAGTTACCTGAAATCCCAGGAGTGATTCCCGTCCAACCTTAGATTGCACATATAATATGCCACTCTCATTGTTAAAATGAATTCTGGAGGGCTTTTCCATTCCATGTCGGTCAAGTGAGATCAGTTCACGAACATAGTTCAACTGTGGACTCAGCAAATGAATTTTTGCATCGTTTGTAGTCAGAATAAAGACGAATCCGAAACGATCAACAACCACATGGACTGGTCCCTTCAGCTGAACATCACTCCTTTCAGCCACCTCAACCGACTGACTTTCACTTTTTCCAGACATCTCCGTTGTAGCCACATTGCCTTCAGTGTGTATTGCCATTGGAACCATTTCTGTAGGCCTATCACTGTTTGAATATAGAATCATTTCTTTAACACAAGCCTCTTCAGGAACACTCTCCCCTCTCTGTTTCCTAGAAAACGTTGATTCTGCAATAGAAGCCAAATAAATGGGTGCTGATCCTGTTACTACAAGAAAACAAGAATCTGCCACTGACACTGAATGAAGGGCATTACTCAACCCACTCAGCTTGATGTCTCGCAAAAGAACACCATTCGTGTCATATTCATTCAGCTTCGATGACTTACCAAATGTCACAATCAAAGTGTGATTGGGTGTGACTGATAGACCATCTGGCACTTCAGTGACTTGCCATTTCCTTATTCTTCCTATTGGCTCTATGCGGTAGATGCTAGAACTCTGACGATCTCCAATGTAAATACATTGGTAATAGTTGCAAGAAACCATTCCACTTGGATCAACCGTTGATGGAAGATTAATAGTGCGCGTCAGTTTAAGAGATCCCGTGCGTGTAGATGTTGGAATGTTGATTCTTATTTCAGGTGAATAATCTCCATTTGTGAAATTGATGCTGATAATAGATGCTTCCACTTTTACAGTGTCTTGTGTTATTCCGACCTGAAATCTCAAATCAATTCCATAAAATCCGGCATTGATCAAAGTTTGAGTTGCTTTTAACGTAATGTCATGATTGGCATCACTCTGCACCTGGATAGAAAAAGGCTGAACACTCAAGTTTGCTGACGTTACAAATACACCTCCAGAATCAGAGAGACTGAGTTTTGAAATCCGTAATTCTAGTGCACCTGTTTCACTACAAAACTTTTCAGAATAATTAAGTTGCAAATGAAGCAAAACGGAGTCCGACTGTGTATAGCTTGTTCTTTGTACTGGATTTCCATCCTTGTTAGTAAATGCGTCAGGTAGTTTAACTTTGACTATGGCTCCACCTACTGTTTTTGAAGTAGCTGTTGGAATATCTTCTGTTGTATCAGGCTGCATGTCATAGACCTCCAGCAGAATAGTTGATGGCAACGGTGTTGTTGTGGATGAGTTGAAAGGTATGTTGATAACGGCTTCTTCCTGATTAATCTGACCACTTGTATAAAACTGCACCGAAGGCTGAACTCTAACAGCTGATGCTGTACTACTTATCTGAGGATAAAAATTAATGCCATAAGCATAACCACCAACCAATTTCTGAGGACATTTAAGTATAACATTTTGATTAGTATTTGACGGTTGTCTTGTTTCGTGTGCTGGTAAATTGAAGGTGACGAAGGTTTCCAAGTTGCCATCATTTTCCGCCAAGATCAAATTTGATACCTGGAGCTGCAGTGTTTCGCCAGCAGACGTTTTACTGAGCCAAAGCTGCAGATGAAAAATCATGGAATCGCATTTAGTATAACTTGCTAGATTGTATGTGCGATTGGAATATACGTATGATGATGGAAGTAATAGTTTTACTATTTCGGAACCAATGCATCTTTTACTGTCGGTAGTTGCTTTGACGCCTTTGTTGAGCAAATATAGTTCATGTCCAATAGTTGCCATTTCAGAAACTGCTTTCTTCTCTGCTACTGGAATTGGAACAAAGGTATAGGGTGACATGAAAGCTTTGCCATACTCTAAAACAAAAAAACATGGTCGCTCAAAATATGCTTAAGTGCCTAATAAAAGGTACCCACAAGAGAACACTATGAAAGCTATTGCTGACTCTACAAACAATTTTGCTAATGAGCCTCAAGAAAGTTGCAGTACTAACGACCTAACTTATCAGTCTTGACTTCTGTCCTGCTTATAACCCTTTAGTATTGTTAAATACAAACGAATGAGCATAAAATAATTGCAATTGTAAATAGAAATCTGAAACCGCCACTTGTAAACAAACAGTGTCAAAGTTCATTACCTTAAAAGAGTTTATCAGTAAGCAAACAGTGTTCAGATAGGCCTAATTATAAAAGTCAACATTGTAACGGTCTCCTCATATGTAGAGATCAACTGGTGTCCATCTAGCTGTGTAGCATCGAGGACAAGAAACGACAACAGGTGATGTGGTCCGACACCGAGGACCAACTGTTGCCCCATCGTTCAGAATTTCGTCGCAGATGGAAAAGAATATGCGTCACCATGTGCAGGGCAGGCATTCATCGACAGCCAGCCAACTGGACTTCTCGTTATTGACTGACAATAGAGGGTACAATGGAGCGGAAGTCAATGACCTAAACGGATGCTGCTGGATTGGATAACCCTGGATGGCTATAGTACACTGACAAAGGTAGTTCCGCATCGAGAGGAGTGGCGCTATTGGACGTTTGAACCTGCCTGGTGGCAGAGAACTTGAAGAAGAGTGATTGACTGAAAACGCGACTCAAAAGTCAAACGTCATCGTCAAACATGAGATTTCTTTGTTGCAGACGATGATCATAGGTGGGTCCAAAGATCGAAACTATCCAAATGGGAACCTGTTCATCTTTAAAGGTGATCCAGTAGCCTACGAACTGGCGATCATGCTATGGTCGCTTCTGAAAACCTCATCAAGCATACGAAATCCTTCGGAAAAGTTACAAAAAAGATGGCTCCGAAACCCAGACTGCTTTGCAGTAGATGTCCAGGCATACAAGAACTGTTGAGCATATTTCTGCGACAGATCAATTATTTTGTGAAAATTAGCACGATAGGCCAATATTGTCGCGGACATTAGAATAAGGCAATTAGCTAGGGACAACTATAGGCTTTAATATCTAAAAACTTAAATCTACAGAACTTATCAAAATGTTTACACAGTAGGCCTACCAGATCGTAATTTAACGTTGCCATCCGTTATAAAAAAAATTGCAAGCGTTTTCAACATATATGTTGCAGATGAAAATATGACCACAGTATAAATAGTAGTACGTCGACTCCCGGCCGATGCAACAGTCAGAATGTGTGACCGACCGCCATTTTGAACACGAGCTCTTACACGTCGATACACTGGAACCCATCACATAAAATATTGTAAAATGTTACAACAACATTGAGGACTACACGCCGATAGCCTACACCGGAATCCATCACATAAAATATTTTTTAAACGTTACAACAACATCGAGGACTTCATTAGAATTAACAATATTATTTTTAACATTAATTTCAGCTTAAATCTATAATTCAAGAGCTCGGATTCAAAATGGCGTCACCCCAAAAACTAGTCAACACTTAGCAACGCGAGTCGACGTACTGTTTAATTATTTATACTGTGATATGACTAATAACATGAAAATATAACTTACCTTTCCAACTATTGTAGACTAAAAAGTCACAAACTGGATTTTCCACCTTGTCGACCAACAGATCCTTTAGGTTAGAAGAGATGATTTCAACATCAAACACTCGAAAATCATTGTCGAGTCTTATGGCATGCAGTTCTGCTGCTCTTTTCCTTAGCATGTTGGAAAGACGTGTGATGTCAGCCGGTGTTGCTTTCGTCATCACTTCCTCGCTGTATCTCTTGAAACTTTCCATCATCATTAGGTGATCGTGAATCTCATTCTCTGTGACCTCAAACTCTTTCAACTTCACTTCTTTAATCGATTTCACTTCAGCCAAAATCTTTTTTCCATAAATATCAACAAGATCATGCAACTCCTTAACCGTCCCTGATATTTGTGACACTCTCTTCTTGATATCTTGAAGAAATTCTTTTTTCTTTCTCTTCAGTTTCTCTTCTTCTGAGAAACATGTTGTAATGTGTTCGGAGACTTTAGAAGTGTCTTCCTTTAGTTGCTGAAGGAATCCATCAGAGACTTTCAAGATGTTAGAACACTTATGCGAACTGTGTTCCTCCACATAACAAGACATACAAATTGTGGCCTCACAATCAGAACAATAGAATTTAACAATTTCATCTTGGTGGGCATCGCAGAACGTAGGACTGACTTTCAGGAGTTCCTCTGCTTGCTTTTTGCCGAATTCTGCAACCTGATGAGATCTGTTGTACCTCAATTTATTGTGAACTTGACAACACTGGTCACACAGACTTTGTCGACAGTCGAAACAGTAGACGCTAGCTGGACGGGAAGAGTCGCTCTGGTCACAGCAGGAATCGCATGCATTGCTCGTTGGTCCACCCGAAATTTTATTGACTTCAAGAAGTTTTTGGATGAAAAAGTTGACCGGCAAATCTGTAAACTTCATTGCAGGGAGATCGAAATTTGCTCTGCAGATTGGACAGGTCAATTTTTCTCCGAATTTTCTGCTTTTTCCGTAAGATTCCAAACATTTGAGGCAAAATGTGTGTACACAAGGTAAGACTCGTGGGTCAACGAACGACTCTGTACATATAGAACATTCTGTGATGGCGTTGATCTCCTTCGACAGAGACATTGTCAGAGGGAATGAAAGCGCTTGAATTGTCGAGAGTCTGCTACAGTTACTGCATACAACGCTTAAACACAAAATGCTTCTGATGGCAGCGTTTCTTTCCGTTGGTGTCCAATATTGTCCGACTATCAGAATGTCAATTTGTAGATTGCATTGGACTTTGAAATGTCGCTCGCACAAGTACAGACTGTTTTGTGATTATCTCATTATGGACGTTGGCTCTCGGGGTAGACAAAAGGTTCTGTATGCTATTTATGGCCTTTATGTATAGAACTTAAAATAAAAAATGAGTAGCAAGATATAAATCTTAATGAATGCATAAAATAACCATATCGTAATCTCCAAATTTCTAAAGCGCCACTCGAAAGCTAAACGCAGGGCTGGTTATTCATGAGTGCTGCATTGAGTCAGAGGGTGCCCAAAGGGTAGTCAAAAGGAAGTCCGAGTCCGGTTGCCAGGAGGCCAGAGGAGGTAGAGTAGCTGCAAAGGCGGGTGTCGTTTAGGTCGGGAATTGGAAGGCGAAGGAACAGGTGAGTCGGAGTATGAATTCTTGAAGAGGTGAAACCAGTTTTGAGTGGAAGCCAGAGGGTGATTGCTGGAGGAGCTTGAGGCAGATGATGGAATTCATGGAAAGGTTATTGGCAGTGATGATGGAGAAACCGAAAATTTGCGGAATTCAGGTGGGAGATCGTTCCAGAGACGTGGTGCAGTGTGGGATATGGCACGGTTGGAGAACTTGGGATGAGTAGTGACCTACTGACCGGGGGTTGAGAAAGACTGAGATTGGTATGTTAACTTAACACAAATTAAGCCGAACATATAGGGCCTTTATATGATATAAACAATCTGTTAGAACCGTTTTGGCAGTATCCATTGCTCTGTAAACTGGCTAGGTCTACTGCTGGGATTAATTGTTTACAGCTCTAACCTTACGATGTTTCTCCCTAATCGATTTCAAAAATAGACTTCTTAGAGCAGGGGTTCTCAAACTTTATTTTTATTGTACATGTACCCCCAGGTAAAAACGTCGAGTGTTGGCGTACCCCCAGCAAAGGTACCGTCTGACCAAAAACAGGCGAGCGCGAACTTCCGCGAAGTGCCCTTGCAATTAGCGAAGGACCATGGCATAGGTTGACAAATTTACTTAGAAGCTAAATCTTGAATGCGTCGGGAAACAGTGCTATTCGACAAAGGAACAATATCCAGTTTTTGGGAGCATTTTATACCAGCAGACAAGTCACAATGTCTTTGGCAGCAGGTAATATTAGACTGTCCCCAATCGTGTGCGGTTCCCTGTTTTGAGCTATTCGAAAACTGACCAAATAAGATGCTTCTAATGCTTGTGAGCTAGCTGCAATAAACAACTTTAAACTTTTCTTACTTTGTAGCAATTCCATTTTTCTTCGTTTAAAAAATCCAAGTGCTTTACCTTGAAGAAGGGAATGTTTGTATTGAAATGTCGCTGAAGTAGAGAAGGTTTCATTGAATTGTTTGACAGTTTTTCACTGCAGATGACACATTGTGGTTTCAGTTCATTTTCATCACCACACCACGTAAAACCAACGGATAAATAGCTCTCGTCTAATCTTACGCTGCGTACCAATGCTGTCGGCTTCGTTAGAGTCTACTCTGGCGTCTGCCATGGAGTGTCTGTCTCGGTAGATTCAGTGCTAACGGTTGCGTTGAGAGCTTCTTCTTTTAAGCGGTAGTTTTTTCAACCATTTATCCATTGTTGGTTTTAAAATTAATAATAATGCTACTATGCAGTATTGTAGTTACTTGTATAATAATTATTTGTTGTGAAAAAATGACGCGGCTTGACGTTCCAACATTAAAATATATCATAGACATGAGCTAATCAAAGAAAGATGGGCATTAACTCATAGAAACTTTAAACTTTTAAGAAAAGGCAGCGCATGGTGGTCGTAGAATAGTAACTTCAATAGTCAATAGCTAATCAAAGAAACATGGGAATAAACTCATAGAAAATTTCTTTCTTCAATTTTTTTCGCGTACCCCCTAGCGGCACCTGGCGTACCCCTAGGGGTACGCGTACCACCGTTTGAGAACCCCTGTCTTAGAGCATGTAAAAGTTTTCATAAGCTACAGTAGCTAATACTTGCAAGAAAAATCAAGGCTCTGAAGGAATGTTATACGATGAAGGCTATACAGAAATGACAACTTCAGTGCGAAGTTCACAGTGTGAACATAATATCGCGCTGATCGGACCCAAGTTTAAATCATACGTTTAAAATGGAAATGTTTTGAAAACTTAACGCTTTTGCAATAGCGACGAGCATTGAACCGGCTTAGACCAGTTTGACCTGGTCTGCTGCCTTAGAAGGAAGAGTCTATAAAAGACAATCCCAAACTGATTGTTAGGAAAGCGCGGACAGATTTTGTTGATAGATTGAGTTACATATATTGTTTATGATTCATGCGTGCATTAAATTTTATGTCGAACTGTGAAGTAGGCTCTACTGTTGTCTTTGAACTGTTTGTTAATTAAGTAGGCCATACATGTTACCAAACTGAAGGCCGTGTATCTAATCACAAGTTAACGTTATACAAATCGGGCGAATCGACGGTTCGAAGCCTGATCGACTGACATCTTGGAAGTTGTCGATGACAAAAAATAGGCATAACGCAAGTACGCAACAGCGGTTATAACATTTTTGCGCCAACCCTAACCCAAGCTAGCTCCTTCCGTTGGCTTTATATTCAAGAATGATGGCAAGGCAAATAACCACACCTGTGTATTGCAAACATCTTGTACTCAAGGTCCGTATTAGCCTCGTGACTTTGACCCATAGCCTATGCTTATCAGCAGCTTATGTCAACGACGTAACAGTAACACATGTCACTTACGGTCTAGTATTCCTTCAGCTTCGGATGGAGTCGAAATTCACATTTAACACTTGCGCTTAGTCCCAGCATGATTATAGGCAACAACAGCGAATTGGCCAGTGTCAAAATTTGCACTTATACCGACATAACTAAAAGAACGAACTGGTCCTAAACCTACATTTTACGAATACTCTGCAGGAACTTTTTCTTAGATGCATTCGCTTGTCTTTTCCCGCAGAGCTAGGTCTACCATATTGCACTCACTGATTACCAGTAGTCCCCCATTAAATATTGTTATGTAACGTGACATATGCATAATTACTGTAATGCTTCGCTACAGTATTGGAACTAGGTGTTTTGTCGCCATATAGTCTGCTTTGTTAAATTCAGCTCCCCTTACCTCATTACTGTATGCAATTAGAGACATATTTATTGTATGTAGGCCTAATTAGAGACATATTTAATGTATGCACAGATGGGCGTAGTTTTATAAATTATACGAAATCTTGTGCAGTCCGTACTACAATACAAAATACGGAATCGTTTAACCATGCCTCTGTGAAGTTGGTTTTAACCAGTCTCTGGAGCTAACCTTGAGAAGCAACCATGGGTATTTGTCAACCGTTACCTTGCCGTACGTGTTTCTTCTCGGCCTAGATGCGTGACTGCATGGGCGGCGATCATGGGGGGGACATGTCCCCCCACCTTTAAGAGTGGGGGGCACGCCATGCATTTCCCCCCCCCCACATTTAGAAGAAACACCAAAAAGGCCAACAAATGTAATTGCGTAATTGTAAAAGAGGTGAATGACTAAAAAAAGGTCATCAACTTTTTTTGGAGATGAGTTCGCGGAAAAGTCATGAAGTTATCTAAAAAAAATTTCTTTTCGGGATGAATTCTTAAAAAAGGTCATCAACCAGACCAAGCTTGGTCGACTTTGTCCCCCCCCCCCACACCTCTCAGACAAGATCGCCGCCCCTGCGTGACTGAATCTCGACTCGGTTGGATTTTAAGAAGCTTAGGCCCTAATAAAACGTTGCCATATGTAATTAATTAAATAAATGTAAGAGTAAAAGTTAGGGAAGTGTCTGTTCCTTGTTCTTGTCGACAGCTCCGATTTGTTCAATTCCCCTTCTCGCCGCACGCCACGATCTCGCTCCTCTCAAGTTCACCAAAATGCGGTTAGCAGTTGGTTTTTGAATAAAGGATAATATACTTCTCAAGTTCACCAACCGAATCACTCCGTTCACCTCTCACGTTGCTGCTTATCTAGCGCCGTTCGATCCTCCACTCTCGGCTGAAAGGACGGCAGATCTGTACGCCGCCGGATATGCTGGAGGCGACCCTCTCTCCACCACTTATAATGTGAGCCCCTCTGTCGAAGGCTTTCATGATGACGAGGCGGCTGACAGCAGACTCCCATGATGTTCTCCATTTGCGGGGCAGAGGGTGACGGTCCCGTGCCATCCTGTGACATCGCGACGCTCAGCCTCACGGTTATTGTTGAGATGTGCAGCCGAGCGTGTAGACTGCTGGATGATGTAATATTTTCGATCAATTAGTGTCGGTGCGTTGAGGGTTCTCAATGCCATCGCCCTCATTCGGACACAGGTGGAGTGATGTAACGCTCCGCTCCGTCCCTCAGGTGCGTTCGATGATCGGTCTCTGCATCGCTGTCGTTCGAGCTTCGACTCACGTACGAGCTGTCAGACTTTAGTCGTGACAGTATTGGTTCACTTTCTAGCGTCAATAGGCTTGTGGCCAGTCTTCACCCTCGCCGTCTGATCTTCCCCAGGCGGTAGGCCCTGTACTCTCAGTGCATTCAGTTTATAGTCGAGTCGGCTAGAGGTGCAAACAGAGCAGTAATTTCAAAACATCTTTCTGCTCAGGTGAGATTCGAAACCCCAACCGCTGGATTGAAGTCCAGCATGCTGACCACTAAACTAATGTGTAAACCTACTCCATGTAGCTGTTGATTAGTCATGTTAAAAATGCATATGTATGGTGTCCACCTCGTGATTCAATAACTGAGCCTCCTGAGCGGATTTGAATCGTAATCGTAATCTCCAAACTTCTAAAGCGCCACTCGAAGGCTAAGCGCAGGGCAACAGCCTATTCACGAGCGCTGCATGACCTGGGCAAGTTGTTAATGCACAATTAGGCCTAGTTCTGTTACCCAAGAGTTAAGTCTGGCACCAGCTTCGGCTGGAGGTCAAAGGTATTGCCTACTCCAGGATTAAAGTGTTTGTAGCTGCTGAAATCTTGTCTGGTTAATATCAGTAACTCTTTCTGTTTGATATCTTGATCTGTTACTGTTACCTGATCCCTTCTTAAGTTTTCTTCCTCTGAGAAACACGCTGTAGTATGCATGGAAACTTAATATGCTGTGTTGAAGGAATCCTATTAGTTGCTGAAGGAATCCACGAGAGACTTTCAAGATATTATAACACTTGTGCGAACTGTTTTCCTTCACATAAAGCGACATGCAATTTGTGGCCTCGCAATCAAAGCGCGGTTAACGTGGTTCAAGTCGTCTAAATCGCGGTTTCATTGGTCCATAGTTTGCTTATCATAGTATAATTTTGTCGCAGTCCACTAGGTCACCACTGGCTGAACTAGTATACTTAAGCATATTGCTTATAGTTAGCAATACTGTGGACGTGATAGTTTACCACGATAGCGGAGTAACCGCAGCAACCAAATGGGTTCAGATCGAGGGCTGAGCCGTTCTGTTGCTCGTAGACGAGCAACAGAGTGGCTAGAACACAGCAGTAGGAATACAGGCAGCCAGAACAAGTGCAGAATGAAGCCTAGAAAATGTCATATTATAAGAAGTGTTAAAATATTCCTGGTTTCGCCATTTTGAGATGGATGATATTCAGTTCAGTAAAGGAGACGTGGGCCATTTAGAAAAAAGCAATAGTAATTAGAGCAGATCCGACAAGGACGAACTAGCATAAGAACGCTGCAAGATAGCAGTAGAAACAGTTCGTCGGTTAGACCACCAGCCGAAAATTTGGTTAGTCATCAATTGGGCAGCGTAAGAAGTCCAACAGACTGGTGTAACTTTTTAAAGCTGAATTCTGTCTAGTTCAATGATGGAAAATCACGATTTCAATAAGGATTAGTTTAGCCATTTTGGAAAATCGGCTTAAGCTTCGTTGAGGCTCAGAAAGCTAGGTCCATGTTTTTTAATGCATTCCTATAATGCCTTTCCTCTTTATCCAGTCGCGTTGTGGACAATCTTTTTAATGGTCTCGCTGTGGACAATCTTCCTATGTATGGGTCGCGTTGTGTAGTTTATATAATGGAGCATAAGGTTAAATGTAGTTGTACTGTTGTAGACCTGTATGTACACATAGATGTTTGCTACGAATGATCAATGCGCAGAGATATATAGTTGGAAGTGACACTACAAATTTCACTCTTTATCAAAGCCACTGCGTAACGACCTTGGACAAGTTGCTCACCCACAATAATATTATTGTCTGTGAGGAAGACAATGGGAAACCTCCTCACTCCTCTCATCCCCGGGTGGCATAAAGCCAATGGACCTGCCTTCGGGCAGAGAACTTATCATCATCATCATCATCATCATCATCATCATCATCATCATCATCATCATCATCATCATCATCATCATCATCATCATCATCATCATCATCATCGTTAGTTATAATGAGGCTTTGAATTCTCCTGACCGGATATCTCTCGGCTGACCCTCTAAATTGTAAAACTTTTCGTAGTTTAGTACAAGATAGGGGCCTATATACATAGGCTATATATAAATAATTATATATAGGCCTAAATACACGTTATACACAATATGCTGTATAATATACAGCATATCGTGTATCAAGTTGCAAAATATGGATCAGAATGCAACATAGCCTAAAACTAATACAAGAAAAAAAAAATTTCGTATTTTGATAACTAAGCTTGAGGTGGGCTTGGCTCTCTGACCCCACACAAACACGCTCCGTGCTCGACAAAAGCTCCCGTATTGAAATCCTGTACACTAAACATTTGCACCAAAGATAACAAGTGCAAACCAGTAGGCCTAAATATACCAGTCTTGTTGTCAAGACCTTGAACCTCAAGACCAAGACCAAGACCAAGACCTCGAACCTCAAGACCAAGACCAAGACCTTGAACCTCAAGACCAAGACCAAGACCTTGAACCTCGAGACCAAGACCAAGACCTTGAACCTCAAGACCAAGACCGAGATCAAGACCCCAAAAAATGACGGTCGTATGATTCGTATCCAGACTTCTATTCCTTACTAAAAATTGTCAAGTCGAAATACTCGTTATTTTAATGAAAACATGAGTTTTTTCTTTTATTCAAGCAAAACAACTCTAAATGGACACTGCAGATAATTCCGAATTCGTATTTACAAAAGTCCTTCATGCGAAATGTTATTCCAAATGCCTGTTGAATTTTATAAAAACCAATTTGCTCAGAATTTTCTGACCAACACGTGACCTGTGGGGCCTCAAAAAATTCTGCCATGTGAAAAAACACGGTCTACAAGTGTTGAAATCGCTAGCACACAAAGCAGCTTTTCAAGAACCGGATGTAAATGTACAAATTAATCGTGAGTCTGTTTTGAAATCATTCCATGGTAAATAACCGGAAGTCAAAATAATTATCCAAAACAACAGTGAAGCCTCATTCACACCGTGTAAATACTAAAGCAATAACTGTATGAGTAATTATTGGATAAATTTTTAAAATTCTTGTCGTTTGTTAAAATTAATGACTGTTCATATTGACAAAAGTCTTGGTCTTGCAAAACCAAGACCAAGACCTTGAACCTCAAGACCAAGACCAAGACCAAGACCTTGAACCTCAAGATCAAGACCAAGACCTTTGGTCTCAAGACCAAGACTTTTAAAAACGAACTCGAGTGCACTCGAGACCAAGACCTTGGTCTCGAGGACAACAAGACTGAAATATACTAAACACTAAAGAACTAAATAACAAAGATGATTTAATAACATTATAGAAGTTTTGTTGGAGCCTCATCGTCGGTGAACACTTGACGGAGGAGAAAAAGAGATAGACTGAAAACAAGAGTTTTAATTTTTTTTATAACATCGCCGTAATATCGCCACTTACACTATATAAAAACATTTTTTATAGTTGTGCACTCATGATTTGAAGAGTTTGATAGCCATAACACCATCTTCATGAAACATTAAGCAGTAATATTACACAAACTAAATGCGAAATACAGTACATGTAGTAGAACTAAAGCTAGTCATTCAATATTTTGTGAAATAAGATGCATCAAAATAAAACTTTATTAAGTCTCTATGTCTTTGCTAAAGGTATTGACTTACATATTCTAACAGAACATTTGATTGTTGCTTCTCAGAGTTTCTCATAATTATTAAACTGTTTAACATACAAGTCTGACACTTGATGAATAATTATGTTGAAGCAAAGCACGTTCCTTTAACATGTGTTCAACAAACCATAGCACTGCTTTTGAGAGAACATAATGCTTATCGGATGCATCTGATGATTACATTTCTAAAATTTCACGAGTCCACTGAAAAAACACACAAAATTATTTTATGTAATGTATATTTAAGTTTTCCACTTAGATGACACCTTGGAATTAGACATCTTTCTTCCAGACTGATGGATCAACTTTTCCCTCAGTTATCTGAAATCCCAGGAGTGATTCCCTTCCAACCTTAGACTGCACATATAATATGCCACTCTCATTGTTAAAATGAATTCTGGAGGGCTTTTCCATTCCATGTCGGTCAAGTGAGATCAGTTCACGCAAATATTTCAACTGTGGACTCAGCAAATGAATTTTTGCATCGTTTGTAGTCAGAATAAAGACGAATCCGAAACGATCAACAACCACATGGACTGGTCCCTTCAGCTGAACATCACTCCTTTCAGCCACCTCAACTGACTGACTTTCACACTTTCCCAACATCTCTTCTGTAACCACATTACCTTCTAGTGATTCACTTTGTACTGTCATTGGAACCAGTTTTGTATCACCGTTTGAGTAAAGAATCATTTCTTTAACACGAGTCTCTTCATGAACACTTTCCCCACTCTGCATCCTAGGAAACGTCGATTTTACAATAGACGCCAAATAAATTGGAGCTGATCCTGTCACTACAAGAAAACAACAATCTGCTACTACCATTGAATGAAGGGGATTACTCAATCCACTCAGCTGGATGTCTCGCAACAGAACACCATTCGTGTCATATTCATTTAGCTTCGATGACTTGCCAAATGCCACAATTAAAGTGTGATCGGGTGTGATTGATAGACCATCTGGCACTTCAGTGACATGCCATTTCCTTATTCTTCCAATTGGCTCTATACGGTAGATGCTAGAACTCTGACGGTCGCCAACGTAAACGCATTGGTAATAGTTGCAAGAAACCATTCCACTTGGATCAATTGTTGAGGGAAGATCAATTGTGCGTCTCAGTTTTAGAGATCCTGTGCGTGTTGATGTTGGAATGTTGATTCTTGCTTCAGATGTATAAGCTTCATTTATGGCACTGATGCTGATAACAGATGCTTCTACTTTGACGATGTCTTGTGTTGTTCTAACCTGAAATCTCACACTGATTCCGTAGAATCCAGCACTGATCAGCTTTTGTGTTGCTTTTAACGTAATGTCATGATTTGCATCACTCTGCACCTGGATAGAATAAGGCTGGACACTCAAGTTTGCTGACGTTACAAATACACCTCCCGAATCAGAAAGACTGAGTTTTGAAACCAGTAATTCTAGTGCAGATGTTTCGTTACAAGACTTTTCAGTGTAATTAAGTCGCATATGAAGCAGGACGGAGTCAGACTGTGTATAACTTGTTCTTTGTACTGGATTTCCGTCCTTGTTAGTAAATGTGTCAGGTAGTTTCACTATGATTATGGCACCACCTATTGTTTTTGAAGTAGCTGTTGGAATATCTTCTATTGGATCAGGCTGTGTGTCATAGACCTCTAGCAGAACAGGTGATGGCAGCTGTGTTGTTGTTGATGCATTGAAAGGTATGTTGATAACTGCTTCCTCCTGAGTACCCTGAGCATTATAATATTGCACCGTAGGCTGAACTGTAACAGCTGATGCTGCACTGCTTACCTGAGGATTAAAATAAATGCCATGATAACCACAACCAGCAACCAATTTCTGAGGACTTTTAAGCATAACATTTTGACTAATATTTGATGGTTGTCTTGTTTCGTGAGGTGGTAAACTGAAGGTGATGAAGGTTTCTGAGTTGCCATCATTCTCAGCTAAGGTGAAATTTGATACCTGAAGCTGCAGTGATTCCCCAGCAGATGATTTACACATCCAGAGTTGTAAATGAAAAATTGTAGAATCGTACTGGTTGTTAGTGTAAGAATTAACATTTGGTAATGATGATAGCTTTATTATTTCGGAACCAATGCATCTTTTACTGTCGGTAGTTGCTTTAACACCTCCGCTGAGCAAATATAGTTCCTGTCCAATAGTTGCCATTTCAGAAATTGTTTTCTTCTCTGTTACTGGAATGGGAATAAAGGTATAGGGTGGCACGAAAGCTTTGTCATATTCTAAAAGAAAAACATTTTAATCATTTATTAATTTAAATGTATCTGTAAATGTTCAAAATAAGGATGGTAGCCAACAGCCACATAAGAGAAACACAATTAAAGCTACAAACAATGGACTCTACGCTAAAAGCTACTGTCAAAAAGGCTGCACTGCCATCGACTTAATTTACCAAACTTTACTGTGTCTTGCTTTAGCAGCCTTAGGTATAACATGAATCAGCATTTCAATAATATAATATAGCAACTGTAAACAGAAATCTCATTAGTGCCAGATCAAGAGAAACTAATCACAGGCAATCTCTAGACTATAGTCTCAGTATAAAAGTTCATTAACTTAAAAAAGTTTATTAATAAGCATAAGCAAACAATTCTCAGATAACTAGAGAAGTTTCCAGCTGGCCAATTTGGCATAAAACTTCTCAGCGATTAAGTGCACTGGCGTAAACTTGTCCAAAATATTGGGTATTAGGGGGGGGGCAGGGATTTGGCTATTCATTCTACACTTGTGGCATTGGGTGTACAGTCCATCTCAATTATTGGGGTTTTCGAGCCCCGGCTGCTCCCCAGAGTCTATGCCTATGATTGAGTGACAAAGTAACTCAAAGTAAAGCCTTTCCATCTTTTAAACTGAGCTTTCTTCGTTCCAGTGATCATAGGTCTAAATTTCAACACTATCTGGGTAGGAAACTGTTCAACCTTAGAGGTGAAACAGTACGAATTGACCATTCCATGGTCGCTTGTGACAAAACCCATCAAACATAAGAATCTTTTGCTGAATTACAATATAACTCCGAAACACATTCCCGTTTGCTGCAGAAGTCCAAACGTACATGAATTATTTAGCATTTTCTGTGAAAGATCATTTATTCCATGAAAAGTAGGACATAGACAAATCAACGGCCAACACTGACACGGACTTGGGCAGAATGTATTTAATTATCAATATGTAAAACTCACATCACTGGAGACGGCAGGGGTGGAAAGGAACCTATTGGAATCAATCAAAAGAAGAAAGATGTCATACTTTGGGCAAATAATGAGGAAACAGGGAGATTGCCTAGAGAAAGAAATTATGAAGGGAAAGGTACCGGGAACAAGAACAAGAGGAAGACCAAGGAAGAGCTGGATGGACAACATTGGCGAATGGTTGGGATTATCAACAGAGAGGTTGCTGCGAGTAGCCGAGGACAGAAAAGGATGGAGAAGAATCGTCTACAATGCGACCAACCCTCGTATCGAGGACGGTTAAAGAGAGAGAGAGAGAAAACTCACATCTGCAGAACTTACCAAAGTGTTTACATAGGACCCAATATTAACAACTTGCAATCTGTTGAAAAAAATTGCAAGCATTTTCAACGCAAGCAATATATAAAGTATGACTAATAAAATGAAAACACAACTTACCTTTCCAGCTGTTGTAGACTAAAAAGTCACAAACTGGGTTTTCCACCTTTTCGACCAATAGATCCTTTAGTTTAGATGAATTGATTTCAACATCAAACACACGAAGATCATTGTCCAGTCTTATGGCATGCAGTTCTGCTGCCCTTTTTCTTAGCATATTGGAAAGACGTGTGATGTCAGCCGGTGTTGCTTTCGTCATCACTTCCTCACTGTATCTCTTGAAACTTTCCATCATCATAAGGTGATCGTGAATCTCATTCTCTGTGACCTCAAACTCTTTCATCTTCACTTGCTTAATCGATTTCACTTCAGCCAAAATCTTTTCCCCATAAACATCAACAAGATCATGAAGTTCTTTAATTGTTTCTGGTATTTGCAACTCTTTCTTCTTGATGTCTTCAAGAAATTCTGTTTTCCTTCTATTCAGTTTCTCTTCTTCTGAGAAACACGCTGTAATGTGTTTGGAGACTTTAGAAGTGTCTTCCTGTAGTTGCTGAAGGAATCCATCAGAGACTTTCATGATGTTAGAACACTTATGCGAACTGTGTTCCTCCACATAACAAGACATACAAATTGTTGCTTTACAATCAAAACAATAGAATTTAATGACTTCATCTTGGTGGGTATCACAGAACGTGGGACTGACTTTAAGAAATTCCTCTGCTTGCTTTTTACCAAATTCTACAACCTGGTGAGATCTGTTGTACCTCAATTTATTGTGAACTTGACAACACTGGTCACACAGACTTTGTCGACAGTCGAAACAGTACATGCTAGCTGAACGACCAGAGTCGCTCTGGTCACAGCAGGCATCGCAAACACTGTTGGTTGGTCCACCCGAAATTTTATTGACTTCAAGAAGTTTTTGGATGAAAAAGTTGACCGGCAAATCTGTAAACTTCATTGCAGGGAGATCGAAATTTGCTCTGCAGATTGGACAGGTCAAATATTCTCCGGATTTTCTACTTTTCCCATAAGATTCCAAACACCTTAGGCAAAATGTGTGTACACAAGGTAGGATTCGTGGGTCAACAAATGACTCTGTACATATAGAACATTCTGTGATGGCATTGATCTCCTTCGACAGCGACATTGTCAGTATGCCTCAAAAGCTAAAACTGTCAAAAAACTGCTATACTTACTCCACAGAATGCTTAAATATTGACTCTCAGTGTATATATATAATAGCCATGTCATAAATTTTTATATAATTATCTATGAAATACTCATCTTGATACTGCCCAATATGTTAACTTAGCACAAATTAAGCAGAACAGATATGATTTATACAAATCTATGAGCACCGTTTTCACAGGAAAAGTTGGTCTACATGAAGTTCTCCTAGGGCTGTTTACATCCTGGTCTTCCCTAAATTTACCATATATTATCCAACTTGCTATGACCTACGAGTAGAATGAACATGCGCTTAATAAAGCAAATTTTAATGCAGCGGGTTTTCCTTCCTACACCAGACAATTTGAAACACAATTCTTCTACATTTGTAGTTCAAATTGATTTTAAAATAGACTTCCTAAAACATGTGAAAAATAAGGCTCTGAATGAATTGCTTATTCTGAGTTAGGCTACAGAAACCACAATCAAAATAAAGTAATGACTATCACTTTTCTGTGTCAACTCTTACCCAAGCTAGCTAGCTCCGGACTACTAATGATGAAACAATACAGTACAGACTGTCTGCCATCTGACTTAAGTTGGTGCTCAAGGCACAGGTTGTACTGACAAAACTACGTATCAAATTTACATGTGGATGACCACACCGGTCATAACCCCTCCCCTTGTCTGCACTGGGATGACCCTCCCTCCCCTTGTTCAGGATGTCCTTTATGGATGACCCCTTAAGCAAGTTGTTAGTCCACAACTGGTTCTGTCATCATAGACCAGAATTTGGCACCGGCTTCATCTGAAGGTCAAAGGTCCTACGCTACCCCAGGAACAAAGGGTAGCAGATTACGCCTGGTGTGGTTAACAGTATAAATCATTGTTTCACTGTCTGTAGTTTTATCATGGTAGAATTTTTTTCCAAGTCCTGGCAGTCGTAACTGACTGAACTAATATGCTTATTGCTTAGTCGAGGGAGAACTGGGCACCCTCCCTGATATATCGAGGCTAAGAAAATGAAGCCATTAACACTTCATACCCATGGCTGCCTCAGGGTTAGCTTAAGGGACTGCTCTTCTTCTTTGTTGAGGCTGTAAAAGTTACTTTCGTTTTCTATTTAGGCCCGTTGCCTATTGTCTTTAACCGGCTACATTCCGAAGTTTGCTCACATTGTGGAAAATCTCATGAAATGGAGATAAATGAAGCAGTAGGTCTATCTGCCCACTATAACTATAGACACTGGCTCCCGAATGATGTTGGGATCAGCCCAAATCCCCGAATCCCAAAAAAGAATTTCGCCCGGATCCCCGAAATCGATTTTCTATATATCGAGATACATCACGGCCACGCTAGGTCTAAGAGTCATGTATAAGAGTTTACAATTTAACTTTGAATAGTTTTCGGGAGTTCGGCCGCTTTCTTTAAAACTGTTTTCGGGAAATCGGGCTTTTATGTATTTTCAGCGTTTTCGGGGATTCGGGCCAGACCTGATTTAACGCGCAGAAACTAGGACAAGACACTACAATTCCTACACTGTCCTCCACTCCTTTCGGCGTAATTGCAGTAACGGGGTCGATTGGTATCGGGTAATATTTAGTATCTTTTGCAGAGATTGGCCGCTTTAAATACTGATCCCACTTCTAAATTAAATTAATATTGTAATCGTTCAGCCTGCTTCTAGTTTAAGTTATATTTTAATCGTTGATCCCGCTTCTAATTTATTTTATATTTTATTCGTTCATCTTCCATCTACAGTCAGTGTATATTTCATGCTAACCAATGACAGCGCGCCTGCATTTACCGATACCAATCGACCCCGTTACTGCAATTACGCCCTCCTTTCCACTCACGACTGAAAACCGAACTCTTCAAGCTATCCTATCCTGATTCCATTCCTGCGCCACCACACAACCGCCATCATCACCGATTACCACCGTAGCACCCTGCTGTCTCCTCGGCTTGACCTCCCCGGACTCTGACCTGGCACCGGAACGGATAAGGCGGACATGGCTATTGCGGACTTGATTTGATATAGCGCCGTTGGTTAAGCTGGTCTCCCTGACGTGGCTTTTGTGTGGCGCTGAGATATTTCGGGGAGTTACATTACATTACATTACATTACAATTCACTATCTGTCGTAGTCACATAAATTTGCATTTACATTGATGCAAGCGAGGATTTATGAAAACACTGTCATGCACACATGCCTAATGATTTCTGCCTGATTTTACGTACCGACATGCACAGTTTATTACAACTTCGTAAATTATTAATTTAGAACACTAGAAAAAAGCCCCAGAGGGGAAGATATATGGAGCAAGAGGACAACACAGCTAATGCGTATACATGTACCGCCCTCTAGGCGTATCAGTAGCTGGATGATGGATGTGTCTGATTCTTAATAATGATAATAATAATAATAATAATAATAATAATAATAATAATAATAATAATAATAATAATAATAATAATAATAATAGTCAACTCCAAGGGACTGGCATTTCTCACCGACCTAGGGCGTCTCCTGCATCAGACTTCGGGAGACCCAAGAGAAACCAGTTATTTGTTTCAACCTATATCCATAGTTATTCAGCGTTTCAACGCAGTTGCCTTCCACAGCACTTTCGTTGTTCCAGATCTTGACCAGGACGGCAACTCCAGAATCAACATATTTAATTAGTATCTGACACCTGAGGGATCCTATATACTTCGGGTAAAAAAAATAATAAAACGTCTGACGTTGACAATCCAACGCTCCAACGCTGTAGCTTTCCGCAGCACTTTCCCTCTCTCGAATCCTGAGGAATAATAATAATAATAATAATAATAATAATAATAATAATAATAATAATAATAATAATAATAATAATAATAATAATAATAATAATTATAATAAAAATAATAATAATAATCTTTTCTTTATTTAAGCGCCTGCTAACCGCACTGCGCTATATAGTGAACATACATATAGTAGAAACGGCAGCCACGCAGGGCGCCTTACATACATGTATACAGTAGAAGCACATGATAACAGTTTTACAAGAGTCGAATATAACTGTTTTATACGGCAGCCACCAACAGGGCGCCATCACGGCCTACTATTCATTTAACCACCGCCGCCACCTAGCGAATGGAAGGCTGAATAAACCTTACGGGGTCTACGGGATTCGATCTTGGTACCTACTGCTCTTCACGCCAGTGTGTTATCCATTACTCTACTGTCTTAAATTCTCTAGTTAGCCTACTAATTATCACTCGCAGAGCAGTGATGGGCACTAAGCTATTTTTAAAAAATTAACCTAAAACTATTTTTCAGCTAAAAAATAGCTTAACTAAAGTTGGCAACTGATTTTGGAAATTAGTTAACTAAACTAAAATAAATAGTTAAACTTTCTCCAACTTTTTCCAACTTTTTACAGCAAACATTTTCACAATAGGCCTAACATGACTGTGAAGTGAACTGTAGGCCTAGACGCCACATGTATATAAGGCTACAATGGGAGGTCCTGAAGGGATCTAGATCTCGCTAAATAGGGCCACCTAATTACAATACTAATAGTAGCGGCTTTATACGCAGTATTGTTGTCAAGACTTTAAACCTTAAGACCAAGACCAAGACCAAAACTTTGAACCTCGAGACCAAGATTTTCAATGAAAACGTGAGTCTTTTATTTTATTCAGGCAAATTAACTTTAAATGCAGACTACAGAGAATTCCGAATTCGTATTTACAAAAGTTCTTCATGCAAACTGTTACTCCAAATGCCTTTTGTATTTTATAAAACCAATTCGCTCAGAATTTTCTGACCAAGACTGTTGCGGGGCCTCATAAAAATTCCGCCATGTGAAAAAATATGTTTTACAGGTGCTGAAGTCGCTGGCACACATAGTAACTTTTCAAGCACGGGATGTAAATGTACAAATCGTGAGCCTTTTTGAAATCCTCCCATGGTTTATCAGGCTTCAGAAAAAGTCTCGGTAGAGCTTCCAGACACAGCACAACTTATAGTTGCCGATGGGTTTTCCTGGCCAACAACAACTGCCGATGGGTTTTCCTGACCAACAAGACTTGCATCCGTCCGTAGGTAGGCCTATTTGTCGTAAGCTATGATGCAAACAGGCTTGATACATTTTTAAATTCTTGAGTTTTGTTAAATGACTGTTCATATTGACAGCCGGTCTCGGTCTTGGTCTTGCGAGACCAAGACCAAGACTTTGAACCTCAAGACCAAGACCAAGACTTTGAACCTCAAGACCAAGACCAAGACTTTTTGTCTCAAGACCAAGACCAAGACTTTTAAAAACGAACTCGAGTGCACTCGAAACCAAGACCTTGGTCTCGAGGACCACAAGTCTGCTTATACGTCAAAATTAACAAAACTAAGTTCGGCCTAATAGTTATACAATTTAATAGGTAGAATGGCTGCTCAATAAGGTCATAACTTAACTATGCAGTAAACAATATAGGCCTACACCTAGACAAGGAAAACTGAAGTAACAAGCAGGGCCGCATTAAGGCTAGTGCGGGTCCGGATGCTGTGATTACCTATAGGCCTACATAGCCATCAGCGCGGGGTCCAATTACAACCACAATAAAAAATTTCTATTGTAGGCCTACTTCAGAAAATGCGGGCCCCTCAAAACTGTGGGCCCGGGAGCTGCAGCACTTTTAGCACCCCCTTAATTCGGGCCTTGTAACAAGTGTATAAGTTCATACCCAAGCAATATAACCAAGCAATATAAATATATATATATATATATATATATATATATATATATATATATATATATATATATATATATATATAGTAACAAGGAAAATTGAGTAGGCCTGCCATCGTTAATTAGTGAGGCCTTCAATAATTTTTTTAACTTGAGCAAATAGGCCTAAGGAGCTCAACGAATGTTCGAATGCATTTTGTTCCAGATAGTAGTACCTACAGTTTTATGGAGTTATTGACACAGCGCCTTACTTTCAAACTGTATTCTATGCAGAGGCAACACCAATGTTGATAAGTAAGTAAACGTCGCGTTGAGTTGTTGACAGTGTTCAATGTTCATTGCGGAAAAATAGTTGCATATTGCTGAGTTTTTTAGTTTAACGATTTAGTTGGCACCTAAATTTGTGTAGTTAAACTATGGTTTTAACTAAACTATTTGTTTAAAAGTTAAACTTCATCCTTAACTAATTTTTTTAGTTAAACTATAAGTTAGTAACTTTTTGTTAACTATTGCCCTTCACTGGCGCAGAGCATCTGCGCGCTAGTTCAACAAAAGTCCCTTATGTAGAAATCGTTCTGTTGCTTTCCACTGTTGTCTCTCGTTCTCCTCTCCACTCCCAAAAGACCGCCTATTACATGTATTTAGACCATTAATTTTATAACCGTGACTCTATAGTTTGTTTTTCCTCCACATGGACGGGTCGATCCTTCCTTCAGTTATCTGAAAAGCCATGATGTGTTGTAGGTTTTCTGATGTTACGTACAATCTGCCACTGTTCTGCCCATAATAGATCTTCGTGTGTGGAGACACAGGCCCACTATATTCGCGCAATGATATAACTTCGCCTATGTAGTTCAGTTCTGGACCAAGCAGATGAACCTTTGCGTCCGTCATTGTCAGGATCCAGATGAAGCCGAAATGATCCACTACAGCCTGAACTGGTCCATTCAGCTGGATGTTTTCAATTTCCTGAGCCTCGCCTGAGATGATGTCGACTTCACTCCCAGAATCTCCTCCATGCAAACGAACTCCATCACTTGCAACCAATCGATCACTTCCCATGGCGCATTCTGATAGGCGAATTACTCCCTTAGTAGGCCTTTTTTTGCCTTCAACCTTTAGATTCGGTTTGTTCAAAGTAGTCACCAAGTAGACGGGCGTTGTTGCTCCAACGACGGGCGATATTTCTGTTAGCAAGAGAAAACTGTCGTTTGCAATTTGCAATGATAATTTCGGATCACTTACTCCGGTTAATTGAATATCGCGAACACGAACGCCGAGTGTTGTGTATTCTCTGATTTTAGAGGCAACGCTGAAAGTAACAATTAGGTTGTGACTTGACGAGACAGACAATCCAGATGGAATATCACGCACAGACCACCTGGACATTTTTCCGCTTGGCTCAATTCTCAGTATGCTAGAACTTTGGCAATCGCCAATATAGATACAGTCGTGATAACTGCATGACGTCATACAGCTTGGCTCAATCGAAGAAGGAAGCCTAATCTCACGTCTCAACGCCAGTGATTCCATACGCGCGTGTGTTGGAATATCGATCTTTGCCTCGGTGACATAGTCTCCTTGAGTCGTGATAAAGTTTGCTTCAGTTATTACTACAGTTACGCTGGATACGGTGGCGTTGACTTGAACTTTTACCTGTACTCCATGATAGCCGGATTTTACCAAGTTTGGACTGGCTTTAAACGTAATGTCTTGGTTTAAAACAGTTTCTTTTCCTAATCTGTAGGGTTCTATGTCGAACATACTTGACTGTGTTAAGCTGATGTGTGACTCCGATGCAATAAGGTTTGATAGCCGTAAGGTTAATGTATCTGCTGTAGTAGATGATGATTCAGTGTAGATCAGTTCCAAGTGAAGCAATATATACTCGTACTTTGTGTTGTTTAACTGGCTGTAGACATTGCAAAAACCAGGTGTACTATAATTGCTCGGTAGCATCACTGCTATGATTGCATTGCCCAAGGTCTTTGTGATTCCAAGCGGACGTGGTTCAACCGACTCTACATCAAGGACTTCAAGGGCAAACAATGAAGGTAGCTCTGAGTACGTCTGAAGGTCTATTACAGATTGATCAACTACAGGATAGACACCCGTAACACCGGAAGTTGCAGTGTTCGTATAATAGACAGAGTTAAGTTGGGAAATCGAAGCTTCAACAGAGACGTTAGTCACCGTTCTGTTTATTTTCAACTTAAAAACCGTATTGCGGGCTCCTCCATTAGACAATTTCATTGGCGAATGTAATGTAACGTTGCGATCTTCTTGTAAAGGCTGTCCAAAATGGTATTGTCCCAGGTCGAAGACAGCGGTGCTAATTGCATTGCCTTCCGATTCTATAAGACTGATGCTTGAGATACGCAGCTTAAGAGTCTCTGGTACATTAGCGGATGCAGCGCAGTACCAAAGTTGCAGGTGACAAAGTATGGCATCAGATTCTGTGTACTTGGCGCAGCTTCGTGTTTCTGAGTTTGCATAGCCACGTGGATCTGTAAAAGTGAATGTCGTTGGTAGCAACAATCTTAATGTATGTGCGCCAATCAGGACTTCCTTCCTTGTCCTTTGGACGTTTTCTTGAACGGCTGAACATTTGGTTAAAAGGTACAGTTCTTGTTTAATGCCGGTCACTCCCAGGATAGTTGAGAGATCTCTCGTTGGCGTTATAATTACGAGAGATGGCGAAATATATGGTTTTGCAACACCTAAAATGTGCACAAATAGAATAGATCTAATTCGACTGCAGTCCAACTTTATTCATTAGGAGTTACATTGAAATTATATTTTATTAAATAAGAACTATTAAATTCTCGACGATGAAACGCAGGAATGGCCGAGTAGGCCTAGTATGATTATTACTATTAATATTAATATTATTAATAAATAATAATATTTCATAATTAGCTAATATGATTGAAAAGAAATTATGTTTTTAAAGTTTTTTTTATCAATCTTACTCCATCTGAAACTGAGAAGCTTTTTTTAAACTTGCAGATCTGAAATAATTCCATACATTCAATACTACAATATAGTTTACAGATTTTATATGTTAATTACAGATCTTCTTCTTTAAGTTCTCTGCCCTTCGGCAGGTTTCAACTTCCAATGACGCCGTTCCTCTCTGCGCTGTGCTCTTCTCTTCAGTCCGCTGTATCCTTCGGTCATCATCCATCCCAGCATCATCTGTCACGGTTTTTACAGATATAGAGGTCTAATGTAGGCCTAACCTTCATTATTAGCCTTTCATTTTAGTAAAGACTATTTCGCTTACCTTTTCGGCTATGATAAACTGCAATATCATTGAGGTAGGCGCTCTTCAGTTTCTGGCTCATCATTCGTGTAAGATACGACAAATTGATATCGACATCAAATACACGCAAATCATTGTCCAATCTCATAGCATGTAATTCTGTTGCCCTCTGCTTCAACATGGGAACAAGCCGAGTTATGTCGGCTGGAGTTGCCTTGGCACTTACTTCGTCCGAATAGGCCTTGTAACTTTCCATCATTAAAAGTCTATCATGTATTTCGTTCTTTGTCGTTTCAAACTCTTTGAGCTTTACCTCTTTAACGGACTTCATTTCGAACAAGATCTGCTTCCCATAATCATCTAAAAGCTGGTGCAATCCTGATAATGTTTCTAGCACTAAGGATTCTTTTTTCTCCATGTCCTGAAGAAACTTCTCCTTCTTTATCTGCAACTTTTCATCCTCCGATAAACAAATTTCAATATGTCCCGCAACTTTTGAAGTATTTTCTTTCAAATCTTGACAGAATTCTTCCGAAACCTTTACAATGTTGGCGCATTTATGTGAGCTGTGTCCCTCAACATAACAAGTCATGCAAATCGTTGCTTGACATTCTGAACAGAAGAATTTAACCAGTTCATCTTGATGACTATCACAAAAAGTGGGAGCGAGTTTAAGCAGTTCATCCGCCGTCTTATTACCGAATTCCACTACCTGATGACTTCTTATGAATGCCAGATTGTTGTGAACCTTGAGACATTTTCCACAGAGGTTCTGACGACAATCGAAGCAGTGTACGACAGCAGTAGTTGTCGTATTCTCTGCTCTGTAGCAGGCACCGCAGAAGTTTTCGTGCGATTCTTTCGTGATATTTCTTACTTCAAGAAGTTTCTGGATAAAGAAGTTGACCGGCAAATCTGTAAACTTCTTCGAAGGTAACTGAAACGTTGCTCGACAGAGTGGGCAGGCCAAATTCCCGTATCGTTTTTGCGTTTTCCCATACGACTCGAGGCATTGAAGGCAGAACGTGTGGACGCATGGTAGGATGCGAGGATCCACAAGTGGTTCATTGCAGATGGAACATTCGGTTATGGCGCTTATTTCCTTCGATAGAGACATCTTCGACTCTAAATTTTACGTACGCCAGACGATTGACCGAAGACAGAGGCTTTCGTTACAACCTTCTTACACACTGATCACTGCGTGTTCCCTGTGCGCTGTGTTAGCTTACCTGACACTTGTAGGCCTATATTTGCAAGTTGAACTACTAAAACAACAACTTATTAAACAAGCACGTTAGAGCTAGGCTAGATGATATATTTATATGTATAATATACATATTATATATATATATATATATATATATATATATCTGCGTCGTGGTGTGGAACAGGTGTTATAGCTTACTTTAATAAGTTCATAGTCTACCAACTAGGCTACAGACAATCAAACAAGTTAGATCATGTTTGCCCATGACTTATCTATAAGTAGGTACAACCCCTATGAAGACTACGGACCAAAGTCCAAAGATATTTACATTAAAATCTTTAGGCTTATACTCGTAGTAATAACGACACATACATAGTCCATATTGCTCTCTATAGATTGAAATTGAAAGATTATATTTAGAAGATACTGTCAAGTACTCGCAACATAACATCAGCATTCAGCTGTAGACAACATTTCGCTGCTGGCTCAGTGGCACGACATTAGAGACCTACTACAAGAATCACTCCGCTTACCAGAAATGAAACCTCGAGCTTAATGGCAACAGTTTATATTTGCCGCTAGCTCACGACCATCTATCTACCTCACCCTCCGCTCTCTTTCAATCCTCAGACTTCCCACTTCAAACGAAAGTCTTACACTTTAGAAACTTCGAGAGTACGATTAACCTAAACTTTTATGTTCCCAGGAACCTCTGTCCTACGCTAACGGTGCCACTGGCGTACTCGGGTAGTGCCAGTCCCAAGCCTGAATATATGAGGAACCGACCAAAGTCCAAAGATATTTACATTAACATCTTTAGGCTTATACTCGTAGTAATAACGACACATACATAGTCTTATCGTCTTCGTTACGACACGGCGTCGTTAATCAGAAACTACCTGCAATGTTAGTGAGGGAGACCATGATACAAATTAATAGGCCATAAAGATGTTTAAAAATATGATATTATATGAAAACCGATAGTAGCCTAATACGTAAGAATTAAGGGTAACTGCATGAAAGTAGGATACATAAAAATTTAAGAAAGACCCACACGACTAAGACATGTTGCTATGGGTTGGAAATAAGAAGAATTAGTGTTTAAGGTGATGCGGCGAGAGGATAAACAAGTTAGCAAAGGGAAGTAAGCAATATTATGTCAACACAAGAGCTAGCAGTCATAGGTTTACACTAGCTTAGCTTTTCAGGATTTCAGCATGATCTGTACAATTATACTCAACAAAACAACTTTTAAGGTCACCTGCATGCAAAAGACATTTATATAAAGCCGAAAGTGTCTGCTCATTCGCTCGTATCCAATGGCGAGAGCAACTTTTTGTGGGTGGTGGTGGCTCAGTGGTAAGTTCGGCGCCTTGTGACCGGAGGGTTGCAGGTTCGAATCCCACTCTAGCCGCTGCGTACGGACCTTGAGCAAGTCCTTCACTCGCAATTGCTCGTGGCGCTTCGACGTGAAATTTCCGGCACAGTATACCAATACTGTAGTCGGGAGCGCCTCTGAGTAGTAGTTGACTTCGAGAGGCGCTATAGAAATATCCGGAATAAATAAATAAATCATAGAGCTAACAAAAAGCCATATGAACCAAATCTCTCTGGACAACCTCTCTGACACGTCGCAGCGCTGCGTAGCTTCAGAGTGGCACTTAAGAAATCTGGAGTTTACGATTGCAGTTACGATTACACCATGGCTTAATTACGCGTCTTGTTCTAGTCTATCGACTCCCCAGTTATAATATATAGTTGAAGCCATAAATTACTTCGGCAATCAATGCTCAATGAATGTTTATGGCATAACACTTCATTAGGGGTAAAACTGTAATCACACTGTAAAAAAATATTGATGACTATTAGAACATTTCAGTTTCTCTCTCCCTGTAATTTCTTTTTTACATTCGTTCTTTCATCTAAAAAGAGTGACACTAATCGAAATTGTATTGTATTGTATTGTATCTAAACATTTATAAAGCGCCTCTCACAGTATTCGCTAATCAGAGGCGCTCCCAGTGCGAAAGACCCAGTGAATAGAAAGAGGTTTTAAGACAGCGGAACGAGGCACTTGGGCCACCAGCTAATAAAGAGGCACGTGTCAATGGAGGAAGTTGATTCCATAGAGCAGGACCAATGCAAGAAAAGGCTCGAGTTTTGGCCATAGAGGTCCTGGCTCGTGGTACAAGAAGATCATGTCGATCAAGCGATCGCAATGGACGGAGGGAAGTAGCTGAAATTGGCAGACGAACAATGTCACAGAGGTACTTGGGTGCTAAGCCTGTACAAGACCGAAGGACTAAAGTGAGAACCTTCAGCTGAATCCGAGCAGTAAGGGGAAGCCAATGAAGATGATCGAACATGAAAGAGGAAATATGAGACCAGCGAGGATATCCTTTCATTTTCTCTTTCCTTCTAAGTTCTAACTTCCCTCTCATTCGTTCAAAAGTACTCGCCGTAGCCTGACCTGTTTCTCTGACTCATCGAACTTCAACCTGGCTTCTGTTACGAACTATGATTTTGACTGCGAGTTCATTGAAGCGACAATCGTTGATGCTCTACTATGCATAATGAAAACGGCGCAAAAGAAATAACTAGCCATAGTCATTTAAAAACCACTGAACCCCATTGGAAATAAATTTGAACGCAATACTAGGCTCACAATTAGGCGTTAACGATGTTACCTTCAAGTTCATAATACGATGAAGCTCTGTTTTACTTTAAACTAAAAGCATTAACTAAGGTTGACATGATCGTATTTTAAGATAAACCTCACTATTTCAAATAAACATTGACTAAAGTGGAAATTATTGTGTCAACATCTTTCTGGCTTCTTTTAGTAACTCTAGTTCAGCCTAATCATCAGGGCAGAGCACAGATTGGGACGGACTAGGAGAGCTGTGCTGTGATTCAGCGTGTACCCAGGTCGTAAGTGCAATGGCCTCCAGTAAGGAACTTAAACTGTGAAATGAGCGGGTATTCCCCGGCAAATACATACAGGTCAACAGCTGCGTTCTCATCAGTGTGCGGGGGTTATTCACTGTCACCACCACTCTGTTAACTGCTGTAAATAACTCTGGATAAGAGAACGCAATACTAGGCTCACAATTTAAAATTCAATGGCCAGGCCATTGAGGAAGCTAGCATTTTAAGCAGGCATTCTCTGGCGAATAAACCGTCGTATATTTATAATGTATGTATTAGTGTATGCATGTGTGCATGTATGTATGCATGCAAGCATATATATAGTCCCTATGTATTCATGTATGTTTGTATGCATGCATGTGTGTATGCATGTGTATATATATATATACATATATATATATATATATGTGTGTGTGTGTGTGTGTGTGTGTGTGTGTGTGTGTGTGTGTGTGTGTGTGTGTGTGTGTGTGTGTGTGTGTGTGTGTGTGTGTGTGTGTGTGTGTGTGTCAAACACTTAATATAGCGCAGTGGATTTATCTGTTTGAAGATATCATCTTCATAATAGGTCTCTAACCAATTCACATACATTAATACAAGCATACATACTCACATGCACACATACATACATACAATATGCATACACGCATTAGTGCATACTTACATACATGTGAAACTACATTCATATGTGCATGCATACATGCATACATATATACACACGCACATAGCTCCCTGAAGTAAGTTGGATTATATCAACTAAGAAGTAACACACACGCTGTTTGATCTGGGGATTTTCATTTTCAATAATTATGATGGGCCTACCACGACTAAACTTAACGCTGCACTGGAGGCATGAAAGGAATAGTTATCCGGTTAGCCGGCCTGTAAGAAAGAAAGTATCGTCACGGTTCGATTGAAATGAAGTAGAAATGCAGAGCTTCCTGAGGTAACATGGACGACACCAATCCGGGAGTAACCCTCGCTGTGCAAGTGATATTGTTCCCCTTTGCCGAAATCCTCTAGGCAGTTGGTAGATCCCTGCACATGTTGAACTCTTTACCCCACCTCCAGGCTCCAGCAATGAATTAGTGCACGCATGCATGCATGTATGTTTGCATTTATATAAAACGCCTATGAGAGCTGCTCAAAAGCACTACGTCGTGACAGTGCAAAGTTAACTGCTAAAATTCCGTGTAGGGCCTACTTCTTAAAACCACACAAATAATTCTCGTACTGGATTTTGCAGGAGAAGTTCTTCAGAAAGTATCCCAGCACATAGGCCTATTAGTAAAAACCTAGAGAATAACTTCCTGTTGCAAATGAGTTTAAATAGCCTATATGATATGTGTAAATGTATTTTCATAAGTCTGCAAGTAGGGTTAATGTAAGGGTCATAATAATACGTGCAAGTTTTAAGCGCGTTTGTATTTGAAATTTACATGACGTCACAGTGTTTACTTTTGTCTCCATGGGTTGACAATGCGTTGGTAGGTTCGTGAGTTTAGAAACTGCGAGGATCCAAATACTATATATGTTCGTGTTAATTAAATGCTTTCGAAGCTGTGTGTTTTCACTCTAGTTAATGCTATGCTACAAATCGACGAGTCGACGGTTCGACCCCGATCGACTGACAACTTCGAAAGTCATCGACACTATCTGTACTCTAGAGCATTTACTCGTCAATAAGAGTCGTCATATTATGACGGCAGTGTATATAGGCCTATATGTATCGTTGGTTAAAATGCTCTGATCGCCATCGTCAAGACCGCAGTACTGACGTCACAAGCGGTTTCTGTTTCACAAAACAACAGAAACCGTTTGTGACGTAGCGTTTATCGACAGACACACGCTCTATGGATATTATATGAATAGATGACATGTACATAGAGGACGGTTTTGTAGAGAAGGCTAAGATTTTCTGGTGATGAAAAACACATGCGGAACTCTGATAAATAATATAGTCTATATGAAGCTCCTCATAGTAGGCCTAATCATCGTATTGGCATATATGCCATTTCACACTTCTGTCTTATGCTTATGCCAAGTCTGAAGGCCACTTTGTCATTTACGAGTATTCTTAAACGACCTCAGTTATTTCAGTAATAAACAATTGAATTAAGCCAATAAACATTGAAATCATCACTGTCACAGTCTTGACGTTCGCAAGATTGGCCGCATATTTTCCTTTCTCCGCTTTGGTAGCTCTGTTTGAAGTTGAAAAACATTGAGTTTAGATGTCAATGGGTTGTGCAGAGGCGTTGAGCATAGCAAAAGCGTTTTATTTATAGCTACAAGCTCACTTTACCACTCGTATTAACAGCTGCCCCTTGAAAAACCATTTTTGTTGCAATAGTTTTGCTTGTTTACGTCAAGTGTATTCAGTTTTAGGCAGGGCTGTAGTCGAGGGTATACGCGGGTATACAGCGTATACTTACCTCTGTAGAGACCGTATTTTTTGAGGGTCACACCAGCCCTAGTGACGCCGCTTCTCACCGGTAGCGTATACTCACCTCTAATTTTACCACTACAGCCCTGGTTTTTGGTTACGTTTAATAAGGCTGCTTGCTCTCCATTATATCCTCACCTCGACTAAAGCCCTACTTCAAGAGATGCGTGGTGCGCGATAATCTAATAGTAAGCGTGATCTCGATCGAGAGGTCGGGGTTCAAATCTCCTCCAAGACAGAAATAATATCTTTCAAGAGTTCTGCTCAACAGGCGCCTCCTAGCGAACTGAACAATAATGAGCACACCGACCGTGCACTGTCATTGAGAAGATACGATCAGACGGCGAGAGAGAAGACTGGCCAACCGCCCTCATATAACGAGACCAAGAAATTGAAGTCACTAAAACTTCATACCCCAGTGCATTTTTTAACGGATTTGGACTACTGGGACAAAGTTGGCGACGACAATGCATGTTAGAGCATTTGCTGCCAAATGGAGCCCGTTTTACTCACTTTACCAGGGACAAATCACCGAAACTACTGGGACATTTGTAACACTAGTTATACAGTTAAAATATGCACTGTCATACCCTCACAGTAGACTAATAGCTTAAGGGACTGTTTCTTGTCTTCTTCTTTGAGGTCTTCGTAAAGGCGCTATGCAAATATTCAGATACGTAGGCTACATATACACATAGATTTCATTCGTAGAGTTCTTACGAAGAGTTTTTATAATACTATATGACCCATCTTAATACCTTAACCGATCCTTCTCCTGCCCGTAACACGGTACCCAATGTTTCTTTATAATTATTTGATCACATCCTCGGTTGACTTCAAGTAGTGGGATATTGCAGTTGCAATTGATAGCCCGTTGAAACGGTTTCATGTGGGGTTATTCAAATGAAAGAATACGAGGTTCGAAGTAAGATAACAGAAGAGTTAACTTTAAGACTGGCTTGGGTTAAGTAAATAAGTAGGTAAGTAAGTAAGTAAGTAAGTAAGTATATTCTTTATTAAACGCTAGCAAACGCACAGCGCTTTACATACAATTTTACACAAAGAGGAAAGAAAAATATAACAGTAATAATGACTTTAGATCATAAATGAAATAATAGCAACAGAGCCTAACTACAGCATCCTACCCAGGAAACCTCGTCGGGTAAGGGAGTCAAATCTAGTTAGCAACGCGCATTAAGGCCATTGAGTCACACAGGTCTCAACGGGCAGAGCGGGATCCTATGATTTCGTTTAATCCTGTTCCTTTCATACTTCCTCGTTCAGGGAATTTCAAAAATCATCAACCACGGAATTTCTTCACACTGCTGATTTCATATTCTGGAAATTTCCATTCGTTGCAATTCTCACTCTGTAGTTTCCGAGAGACGCGGAAGCTTTAACACTGATGCTTCATTTGTGTCCTTGCCTTGCTAGAGGCTGTTATTGACTCTGCTGGTCTAAGGGGCTACAGGTCTATCGATTTGCATTTGCAGTAGGCCTATTTCTGTCAGAGTAAATCTGTCCTACTAATTCATGCATAAAAAGCTGTTTCGAATTGCTTGTATTACTAAGCTAACCGGTTAGTCCTGTAATGCTAGTCGCTGGAGTATAGGCCTAAACCACGGGTATTGAGCTTCGAGGGGACTCTAACACAGAAGCTCTGCAAAAGAAATTTCCACTTGCCTGCTATCAAAAGATCCACCCAAATATAGTATTTATAGGCCCTATAGCAAAACGCCTTTCGCAAACAAAGTCCCAGTTTCAGTGTGTCGTGATGTCGTCTACCACGCTTCAGTGAATTTCAACCATCAATCAGACTTCGTAATCGTAATCTCCAATTTTTTAAAGCACCACTTTAAAGCAAAGCGCAAAGAAAGCACCAGCTTATTCACGAGCGCTGCGTCGTATCCGAGGGGTTGTCCAGAGAACATACTTCGACGACAAAGTGCTTCACGTTGACCATAGAGGACGCTCCTCCTTTCCTTCACTTTTACCCTCTAGCAGGCAATGGACGAAATCCCAATGTCCTGGATACAGAGCATCGCAGAATTTGTCGTTTGCTTACCAGCTTACACCGTTACTCATTTAAAGCCTAGGGTCCGGTAATAGGTATACATCAATAAGGTCGCGCACATAAGGTCGCGCACAAAAGGTCGCGCACAAAAGGTCGCGACACAAAAGATCGCAGCGTCATAAGATCGCAGGGTAATAAGATCGCAACACAAAAGATCGCAACACAAAAGATCGCAGGGTAATTAAACGGTAATACTGCAAACGGCGGTCCCAAATTATAAAATCGGTATGTATTCACATATGTACGAATGTATGTATGTACATGTGTATATATGTAGTTATGTATATGTATATATATATAATATTTATATATGTGTGTATGTATGTACATGTGTATATATGTATGTATGTGTGTATGTATGTATGTACATGTGTATATATGTATATATGTATGTATGTACATGTGTATATATGTATATATGTATGTATGTATGTATGGATGTATGTACATGTGTATATATGTATGTATGTGTGTATGTATGTACATGTGTATATATGTATATATGTATGTATGTACATGTGCATATATGTATGTATGTATGTATGTATGTATGTATGTATGTATGCATGTCTGTATGCACATGTGTATATATGTATGTATGTGTGTATGCATGTATGTACATGTGTATATATGTATGTATGTACATGTGTATATATGTATGTACGTATGTATGTATGTATGTATGTATGTATGTATGTACATGTGTATAGATGTATGTATGTGTGTATGTATGTATGTACATGTGTATATATGTATATATGTATGTATGTACATGTGTATATATGTATGTATGTATGTATGTATGTATGTATGTATGTATGTATGGATGTATGTACATGTGTATATATGTATGTATGTGTGTATGTATGTATGTACATGTGTATATATGTATATATGTATGTATGTACATGTGCATATATGTATGTATGTATGTATGTATGTATGTATGCATGTCTGTATGCACATGTGTATATATGTATGTATGTATGTATGTATGTACATGTGTATATATGTATGTATGTGTGTATATATGTATGTACATGTGCATATATGTATATATGTATGTATGTATGTATGTACATGTGTATATATGTATGCATGTATGTATGCATGCATGCCAGTATATATGCAAGTATGTTTGTATGTATGCATGTGTTTGTATATATGTATGCATGCATGTATGTATGTATGTGTTTGTATATATGTATGGATGCATGTATGTACGTGTTTGTATGTATGCATGTATATATGCCTGTCTGCATGTATGTATGTCCGCATGTATGTGTGTATGCATGTATGTGTGTGTGTATATATATGTATGTGCATACATACATACATACATACATACATACATACATACATACATACATACATACATATATACACACATACATTTCTTGTCTTTATATTAAATTCCTATGTGAACCCATTACTACATACCGATTTATTTCATTTTATAATTTGGGACCGCCGTTTGCAGTATTACCAATTAAACTAAACTACATCTATATAAATAAAGCCAGCTTTCTGTCTGTGTGTGTGTGTGTGTCTGTCTGTCTGTTTGACCGGTTCCACGACAAAAGGTTCACGACAAATGGTTCACCGACAAATGGTTCACGGACAAAAGGTTCACGACAAATGGTTCACGACAAAAGGTTCACGACAAATGGTTCACGGACAAAAGGTTCACCGACAAAAGGTTCACAGGCGAAAGGATAACGATATTCCAGCTTCTAGGTTGAGCGATATTTTCATTGGTTTCATATAATTTTCATCGCTCTTCCAGCTTCTTGTTTCAGCTCATTTTCGTCGCTCATCCAGCTTTTAGTTTAATCTACGACATAAGTTCATCGCTCTTCCAGCTTCTAGTTCTAAGCGTTAATACGACATATTTTCATCGCCCTTCCAGGTTATAGTTCTAAGCGCTATTACCAAAATTTTCATCCATCTTCCAGATTCTAGTGCTAAGCGTTAAAACGAAACATTTTCATCGCCCCTCCAGCTTCCAGTTCTAAGCGTTAATATGACACATTTTCATCGCCCTTCCAGCTTCTAGTTCTAAGCGTTAATACGAAACATTTTCATCGAACTTCCACCTTCTTCTAAGCGGTAATACGACATATTTTCATCGCCCTTCCAGATTCTAGTTTACATGTTAATATGCCACATTTTCATCGCCCTTCCAGCTTCTTCTCCTAAGCGTTAATCCGACATATTTTCATCGCCCTTCCAGCTTCTAGTTCTAAGCTTAATACGACACATTTTCATCGCCCTTCCAGCTTCTACTTTTAATGCTAATACGACATATTTTCATCGCCCTTCCGGTTCTAGTTTAATTTACATTTTAATCGTTGATCCCGCTTCCAGTTTAATTTATATTTAAATCGTTGATCCCGCTTCCAGTTTAATTTACATTTTTATCGTTCATCCCGCTGCTAGTTTCATTAGCGTTTTAATCATTCATCCCGCTTTTAGTTTAATTAACATTTTAATCGTCATCCCGATCCTAGTTTAATTTACATTTTAATCGTTGATCCCGCTTCGTGTTTAATTAACTTGTAATCGTTCATCCCGCTCCTAGTTTAATTAACATTTTAATCATTCATCCCGCTCTTAGTTTAATTAAAATTTTAGTCGTCATCCCGCTCGCAGTTTCATTTACATTTTAATCGTCATCCCGTTTCTAGTTTAATTTACATTTCAATCGTCATCCCGATTCTAGTTTAATTTACATTTTAATCGTCATCCCGCTCCTACTTTAATTAACTTTTTAATCGTTCATCCCGCTCTCAGTTAAATTAAACTAGAGGCGAGATGAACGATTAAAATGTTAGTTAAACTAGAAGCGGGATGAACGATTAAACAGTTAGTTTAACTAGAAGCGGGATGAACCCTTAAAAAGTTAATTAAACTGGAAGCGGGATCAACGATTAAAAAGTTAATTAAACAGGAAGCGGTATCAACGATTAAAAAGTTAATTAAACTAGAAGCGGGATAAATGATTAAAATGTTATTTAAACTAGCAGCGGGATGAACAATTAAAAAGTTAATTAAACTAGGGTCGGGATGACGATTAGAATGTTAATTAAACTAGAAGCGGGATGAACGATTAAAAAGTTAATTAAACTGGAAGCGGGCGAACAAATGTTAATTAAACTGGAAGCGGGATGACGATTAAAATCTAAATTAAATTGGAAGCGGGACGAACGATGAAAATATAAATTAAACTAGAAGCGGGATGAACGATTGAAATGTAAATTAGACTGGAAGCGGGATGAACGATAAAAATGTAAATTAAACTGAAAGCGGGATCAATGATTAAAATGTAAATTAAACTAGAAGCTGGAAGGGCGATGAAAATATGTCGTATTAACGCTTAAAAACCAGAAGCTGGATGAGCGATGAAAATGTGTCTTATTTAACGCTTAGAACTAGAAGTTGGAAGGGCGATGAAAATATGTCGTATTAACGCTTAGAACTAGAAGCTGAAAGGGCGATGAAAATATGTCGCATTAACGCTTAGAACAAGAATCTGGATGAGCGATGAAAATATGTTGTATTAACGCTTAAAAACTAGAGCCTGGAAGAGCGATGAAAATGTGTCATATTAACGCTTAGAACTAGAAGCTGGAAGGGCGATGAAAATATGTCGTATTAACGCTTAAAAACTAGAAACTGGATGAGCGTTGAAGATATGTCGTATTAACGCCTAAAAACTAGAAACTGGATAAGCGATGAAAATATGTCGTATTAACGCTTAAAAACTAGAAACTGGATGAGCGATGAAAATATGTCGTATTAACGCTTAAAAACTAGAGGCTGGATGGGCGATGAAAATGTGTCATATTAACGCTTTGAACTAGAAGCTGGAAGGGCGATGAAAATGTTTCGTATTAACGCTTAGAACTAGAAGCTGGAAGGGCAATGAAAATGTTTCGTATTAACGCTTAATAACTAGAAACTGGATGAGCGATGGAAATGTGGCATATTAACATGTAAACTAGAAACTTGCGATCCAATTATTTGCATGCTGACTTTAGTTTGATTAGCCTACCCTGCGATCTTTTGTGTTGCGATCTTATTACCCTGCGATCTTATGACGCTGCGATCTTTTGTGTCGCGACCTTTTGTGCGCGACCTTTTGAGTCGCGATCTTTTGTGCGCGACCTTATTGACCTAAACCCCGGTAATAGAGGCAAAAGAACGTGCCCAAGGTCGTTACACACGGTCGAACACGCAACCGTGTGTTGCGCATATACCACAGCCGGTTCGTTCAGGATGGTCCAGGAGTATAAGCCCATGACGAAATCGTAATATAAATTCTTGCAAGCTCTCAGTAGCCTACGCCTGTTTATTCTTACTTCCTGCATTTCTCTTACTCATTGCTATTCAGACAAAGAAGAAGAGACATTATAAGAAGAAACGACTTGGGTACCATCGCTTTTACTGTTAACTTGCTAAAACTAGTCTTTGAAATAGGCTACTGTGTAGGCCTACTACATGATAAAATGCAGTTACTTCATGTTAATGAGATGGCAGTTTCAACGATTTATGGCCTAGTGCTTGGTGAGAGAGGCACGTGGGAGCAAATAACTTCCCATGGTCGTTACACGTAGGCCCCTACCTGTCGTGTGCATTAGATATTGTCGCGGTAGTAGTTACTAATTACTTATTTAATTAACTAATGTGTGGACTTTGTTTTTCATTTAACATAGCTCTAACGACGTTTGGTTGTTTAGCTGCGTTTTGGCCAGAGATTTACACTTTTGCACCTCAAATTCACGTTTCTACGTGACTTTCTGCGACTCATTATATCTTAAAAGTAAGTTTAATAATACTAATACCTATTTGTGACTTCTATGCATAGGCGTAGCTACCATGAGGCAAGAGGAGGCAGTTGCGTCCTCTTGCCTTTTTGCATTTAAAAAAAATTTCCGTGGGCTATGCCCTCGCACCCCTCCCCAAACCCCAGTTGTCTCCTCTTGAATTTAAGTCTAGCTATGTTCCTGCTTCTATGTAACAACTGTCATAAAGTAAAAAAAATAGTACAGTGGGCCAAAACTTGTAGCTGCACTGTGATTGCAACCTATGGGAACACTGACAGATTTTTGGCCTAACGTCTGGAGGTTGGTGAGTCAATGGTGACGCGTCGTGTACGTCATGCCTTCAGTAAAACAGACGACCCTGATTGTGGGCTTAAATGTTCGCTCCAGGGCATCATATGTGTTGTTGTTGTATTTTAGTTAAAATACGGGTTGGTGAAGACCGACGTGCATAAGCACCTGAACAAAGAAATATCACACTTAAAATATCACACTTAAAATAACGAATAAAAAACATGGCCCATCGAACCTAAGTGACTTAGGGCTGGTAGATTCCGATCACATGAGTGAAGTCGAAAGAGAAGTCGACCGTCGTTCTGAGACAGACTCTCCAAACAGAATCTCTGTTTCGGACTGAAATATTGTATCACCTCTTAGACTCTTTTTCGGAAGAGGTCCCCGTCCTTGCAAAGGAGTCTCCTATACACGATATAGAGCCTACACCCACTTGAATTCGCCCTCCCTACTACAACTACTACTACTGCTGCTGCTGCTGCTGCTGCTGCTGCTGCTGCTGCTGCTGCTGCTACTACTACTACTACTACTACTACTACTACTACTACTACTACTACTACTATCACTATTTTCACTACCCTCCTACTGTTACTACTACTACTATTACTACCACCACCAACACTACTATTAGCAGCAGTAGGGTAGCTACTACTAGCAGTAGGCCTAGTAGTAGTAGTAGTAGTAGTAGTAGTAGTAGTAGTAGTAGTAGTAGTAGTAGTAGTAGTAGTAGTAGTAGTAGTAGTAGTAGTAGTAGTAGTAGTAGTAGTAGTAGTAGTAGTAGTTTAATTAGTAGTAGTATTAATTGTATCACTGTTAAAATTAGTATTAGTATTAGAATCTCCGGAGCAGGCCCGGCCCTAGGGTATGCGGGGCCCAAGGCAACAAGCGATGAGCGGGGCCCCAAGCCAAAAATGGCATTGCAAAGTTGAATTCCTGTCAATAATCATTCATTCATTCATTCTGGAGATTTATATAGCGCCTCTTCAATAGACCTACTCAAAGGCGCTCCCAGCACAGCCACGGCTAAACAGATCGGACTTGAGGTGTCGAAAGAAAGCAGGTGAATTAATACGGTAGGCCTGTTGGCAATACCAAACATATTAAAATAATGCAAATCTAAATTAAATGGGTTAATGAACATAAAATCTAAACAAGCTCTTACTATAAAAACAATAATTATGTTTTATTTAATTATTTGAATACCTATTGAATCTCATCACAATAAATGAATTATAGCCAGCAGCGCGGGGCCCCTGAAAGCGCGGGGCCCAAGGCGGCTGCCTCGTTCGCCTTGCCCTAGGGCCGGGCCTGCTCCGGAGAATCTATCTCTAATCAGACTGCCGTGGAACTTCCAATATACATGTAGATTCGCCGGGACAGACTTATAGAGGAAACGTTTCTTATGGGAAACCGGCCTGCAATGGACGTAGAATCCAAGATCAACAGATGATGCATGCAGACGAGTGTTTCCCAGTATCAGAGTCGACTTACAAAAATAGTCTCTTGGCGTAAGCCTTTAACAGCTGAACCGTAAAAGCTAAAAACTCTCGAACTAGTTTTGAAACTAGTGTTTCAATAGGGCGCTATTGATAGCTTCGACCAGTCAGCGTCATTGGCAATTCACAGTTGGCCAATGAGGCACACAATATGAATCATGGGCAGAAAGAATCAAACAAAAGACCAAAAGATCAAATTGTTACATACCTTTGGACATAGGCGTAGACCTTGCGGGGGGGGGGGAAGCCGGGGCACGTGCTCCCAATAATTGAGATGGACTGTACATCCAATGCATAAAGCGTAGAATTAATAACCAAATCCCCCCAATATTTTGTACAAGTTTACGCCAGTGCCTATGGATCTATTTAAACCACAGTGGCTACGATGCATGCAACAAATGTCAAGTGCATGCTCTCCTCAGTTCAACATGGTGTTAAGTTTTAAACTGACATTACTTTGGGTTATTTTGTGCAGATGCACGCACGCGCACACACACACACAAACCTCTGCCAAAACTACCGTCCAATCTCTAATCTATCATTTCTATCTAAAACCCTTGAACGCCTTGTCTCTCTTCAACTTCTCTTCTTCTCTTCTGTAGGTCATTGCGATAGATGGCGCTGGGCTGAGTACACGCAGCTGACTGCAGCGATGATCAAACTTCACTAATTTCGCTCGGACTAAAGTTTAATGCTCTAGTAAATCCGTCTAAACAAAGTTGTTTGATGTTGAGGAATACTCTTGAGAAATTTATTTAGCCAGAACAGAAACGTTGTCGAAAAAAACGGACTAAAACTTTTGGAATCTACACTGGACTAATGTTTACCTTGTGTCTCAACAGCCTGATACGCCCCCTTGACCAGTGAGTATCGCGTTAATTTCTCCGCCGTTCAAGTACGATTTATCCCCGGCATATTTTACCCGACTACCAGGCCTAAACGGGGAAATAACCAACCATGACTAAAAAGGGAATCAAGGTGGATGATTTGCATGAAGTACTTCAAGACGCCAAAATAGTCGAATTGCTCAAAACACAGTTCAAAGAAATTCTTGCTCCAACCGTCGAGGCTCTATTTAACGGATTCGTAGAAACATTCTCATCCAAACTCGAGGGACTGGTTGCAAAATCGGCAGAGGCCCTAATTACCAAGCACTGCGAAAAGCAGGCTAAGCAGATTGCAAAACTGGAGACTGACAACGTTCTTCTTAAGGCAAGGTTGGATGGAGCTGAGAACCAGTCAAGACAGGACAATTTAATGATCTACGGGCTGACCGAAACTGCGAACGAGCCAGGACCGGGCAACACACAACCATCTGGTCATCTCCAGTCTCCTGACCACTCAACCATCCAGTCGGTACTGAATCTCTGCAACATCCATCTGGGCATGACGGTCAAAGACACGGATATTTCATACGCGTATCGAGTATCCAGCAAATCCAACATAAAACATCGTCCGGTGGTTGTCCGATTTGTTAGTCGGCATATCAGAAATGTGGTCCTCTCTGCTCGGAAAACCTTAAAGAACTCGACCGGGATGGGTACAGTGTTCATCAACGAACACTTGACAAAACAGAATTCACTAATCTTCGCCAGAGCCAGGCAACTTGTAAAGAACAAGTCACTGCACTCTGCCTGGACAAGGGGCGGCATAACATTTGTCCGACTCTCCGGCGACATCGGTGACAAACCAAAGAGGATCATCTCCGTCGAGGATCTAGAGAATGTCATGTCATGAAAGGATCCTTTTGCCTTGTCAGCCCTGACGAGGGCATGGCGAGTCTCTCTCCTCTGATCTGCGGGAGACTGTTTCGCCTCCCTACTTCTTCCATCGTGTGTTCAAGGCGCATTTGTTCTTTGAATTCTGTTATTCTTTATGTTGTGGATCATTGTTGCCTTGTCTGAGACTAGCAAGTATACTGTTCTTTGTAGCGAAGGCGCATTTATTTAATTTACATGCATTAATGGTTTAAATGGTCTAATGTCGAGAGGCCTATAGACGTTAGCTTGAGTCTGGCTACCACAGCTGTTTGTAGACAAGGCGCATTTATTTTATTTTACATGCATTAATGGTCAAGGCGCATTTATTTTATTTTATTTACATGCATTAATGGTTTAATGTCGAGGTGCCTATAGTCAATTGTTTGAGTCTGGCTACTACTGCTCTTTGAAGACAAGGCGCATTTACTTAACTTGCATGCATTAATGGTTTAATGTCGAGAAGCCCATAGACTTTTGTTCTTTGGATGCATTATCCACTCACGAACATTAAATCATGATATAACTTGAGTTTCTCACAAGTACATTTACTTAATGTCACTTGGCTGCACTTAAATAAGTCGCTGTCATTATCATGCACGATTAAGGCGAATGGAGCAGGCCTACGCGCTGATTGTACATGCTCAAAATTGCATGGTCCGACTTATATTAACCTATAATTTACTTTGCTCATCACTGAAGAAAATTTTGATCTAGTTTTAGTCCTCTGTGATATTGCTAATCATTGAAAGTCGCTGTCGTGTTGTTGTGTACACGGTCACTGTTGGCCGCAGTGTATGCCCAACAACAGGTTACGAACCTGTTGTCTATGCTTGCATAATTTGCATAATTTAAACGAACTATCAAAGACTATTACTTGCGTAGAGTGTAAGAATGAATGCCACTTCAAGTGTTATACGGAGGAATGCAAATCATGTGCACCTATGGAAACCTGGTTGTGTGAAAGCTGTTTAATTGATCTGTTTCCATTCAACTGTATCCTAAGCAATAACGATTTCCTGGCAACTGTATGTGACAATAGCATAAACTCTGATTATCTTATTGAACTAGGTGAGGGACCAATGTTGGATGTATTTACTGATGACTCTGATGACCATCCTCTCTTAAATAATAGTGATATAAATCCTGACTCTAACCTCTATGCAGGTCTAACTTGGGATAGTCCTTACTGTACACCTGACTCTATGACAGTGAATCTAAAGGCCGTCTCTCACTTCGATGTCATGCACCTGAATTGTAGAAGTATATTGAACAAGTTAACGGACATTGAGGACTTATTGGTGCAGCTCCCTGTCTCTGTGTTAGCTCTCACGGAGACCTGGCTCGACGCTGACTTGACCGAACAAATAAGCATACCTGGTTATCACTTTGTCCACAGGTCGAGAGCTACCGGCGGAGGCGGTGGGGTTGGGTTGCTAATAAGGGAGGGCATTTCTTTTCAAGTACTGGACATGGCATCGTACAATCCTGCTCCCAAAACTTTTGAAGGACTATTTATTAATGTTTTGTTTAAGAAAGGTACATGTTTATTGGCAACCATTTATAGATCCCCCGGTGCTAACCTTGAGGAATTTTGCGATGAATTTGAGCTCATATTATCTAAAGTAGCACATAAGAATAAGCAAATAATTATTATGGGTGATTTCAACATTGATTTACTTCGCGCAGAGAATCACTTTGGAACTAGTTTGTTTTTGGATGGACTATCCACTCATAATCTATTACCCACGATAACAAGGCCCACAAGAATTACTGCTCACTCGTCAACACTGATCGATAATATATTTACAAATGCATGGTCTAATATTATTCAATCTAAGGTTATTATCTCTGACATATCCGACCATTTCCCGGTCTTAGCCAGTTTTGACCTAGAAATGCATAATTGCAAGAATACTCCACAGAGGGACGGTCGGCTAATTAACGAGGAGAGAAAAAAGATCTTCCATGCTAGTCTATCTGAAACCGATTGGAACCCAGTACTGGAGGCCTGCCATAGCGAAAATGCAAATTTGGCATACGATTTGTTTATAACAAAATATAAAAATAGTTATAACGAAGCATTTCCTTATATCCCGTGCAAGAATAAAAGTAAAATCATGCTTAAACACCCTTGGATGACACGAGGGCTTCTCAAGTCAAGAGGGAAAAAGGCTCGCCTATATCTGAGTTATATAAAAAACCCTACCCCTGCAAATAAAACCAAATTCACGACTTATAGGAATAAATTTAAAACTATTAGAAATAATGCGGAAAAGAGCTACTATTTGGCTGAGTTCACAAAGCATAGTAGTAATTTAAAAAAAACATGGAATCTCATCCGCTCAATTATAAAAATGGGTGAGCAGGACTCAACAATAGAATCGCTCAAAATTGGTGGCATTGAGAGTGAGGATCCTCAAATTATGGCGAGTGCATTAAACAACTACTTCTCCAGCATCGCCCAATTGTTAGCTGAGCAAGTTCCAAAATCCAAATTCTCCTTCACAGACTACTTAAATCCACCCATGCCTTGCTCCTTTGGATTAATCCCTACCTCCCCAGAGGAACTTCTGAACCTGAGCACTACTATTCATACCACCCACAGTAAGGGGGCTGATGATATCGACCCCTGTATAGCTGCTCCTAGCTTATCTCTTATTGCTCCTATGTTGGCAGAAGTTATTAACTGCTCTCTAAATACTGGGGTAGTACCCCAAGCAATAAAAATTGCAAAGGTGATTCCCATTTATAAAAAAGGAAATAGGAACGACATTACCAACTATAGACCCATTTCTATCCTCCCCTATTTTGCTAAATACTATGAAAAAATAATGACTGATAGGCTCACAAAATACGTTGAAAAATCCCACATTATATTTCACTCTCAGCACGGCTTCCAATCGGGTCATTCACCATCTTTGGCATTACTCAATATGTATGACAAAATTTCGGATTCTTTCGAAAAGAATGACTACTCCATAGGTATCTTTCTTGATTTAGCAAAAGCTTTCGATACCGTGAGTCATGATATACTCCTACAAAAGCTGTCTTCTTACGGTATCCGAGGCGTCCAATTAGCATGGTTCACTAGCTATCTAGAAAATCGCCATCAATATGTTCTATGCAATGGCTCACAGTCTGACCTAAGAAAAGTAAAATTTGGGGTCCCACAAGGTTCGAATTTAGGTCCTTTACTCTTTCTCCTCTACATAAACGATCTCCCCAATGCATCTCCTGTTCTGTCATTTATCTTATTTGCAGACGACACCAACGTCTTTTATTCTAATAAATCTTATCATACATTAATTCAGATTGTGAATGCTGAACTAGAATCGATAGCTGAATGGTTCTCTGCCAATAAACTCTCCTTAAATTTAGAAAAAACTGCTTTTATTCTCTTCAAGTCACATAGGAAATTGTGTCCCTCTGATATCTCTCTGAGGCTTTCCATAAGTAGTACTATTATTACTCAGGTTAATTCTACCAAATTTCTTGGGGTTCTTGTTGACCAACACATGACTTGGAATGATCACATTAAAAGCATTTCAGCAAAAATTGCCCGAAACGTAGGTATAATATATCGTGCCTCCAACAAGCTCCCACCCTCTGTACGAATCCAATTGTATTATTCTTTAATATACCCGTACTTGACGTACTGTAATATTGTTTGGGCTTCAACTTATAACTCCAGACTCAGGAAATTGATAGTATTGCAGAAACGAGCTGTACGCCTCATCGCTGGAACCCCATGGGGCTCGCACACCGACCCAATTTTCTCATATTTCAAAGTTCCATCAGATAAAAACATTTCAGACCGGAGTTTTTATGTATAGATTTGTCCATGACCTTTTACCTCCGAAATTTAAAGGCATGTTCCGCCTCGGATCGGAGATCCACTCCCACTTTACTAGGACTTCAAAAAATTATCGTAATATATATGCACACTCCAACTCCCGTAGATTTTCTATCAAATTCACAGGACCAGGTGTTTGGAATGTACTTCTTCCCTCTATCCAACAGGCAAAAACTCTGCAAGGGTTTAAAAGAATGTTACGACTGTATCTAATTGATGATAGTTCAAATTTATAATTGATTGTACTTTACTCACTACGCATTAGTTAAGTCTTTAGTTAAGTGTTTGTGTTCTCCGGTCATGGTTTTTCCTCTGTATTTGATTCTGATTTGTCTTTTTTCTTTTGTTTTTGTTGTTGTCAGTATACATGAATCATGACTGGAGTACTCGACAACATGTTTAAGCAATGTATAATAAATCAAGGTGTGAACCGCGCTGTTCAAACTATAAATTTCTTTTCACAGCAAATAGGTGTCCCTATTAGCGGGATTATATCCCTTCTGGGCCTACCGTTGTTACCAAACTGTTATCCTAAAAGTGTAATTGTATTTGCCTTGATTGTACATATCTGGTATCAATAAAAAATGATTTGATTTGAAAAAAAAAAAAAAAAAAAAAAACTTCTTCCCTATCTGGAACAATCTGGGCTTCTACCTCCCTTTCAGTCAGGTTTTAGGGCTCACCACTCCACTGAAACTGCCCTCCTTTCCTTGCTTTCTGAAATTTATTCAGCTGTTGATAGGTCCGAACTCACCCTTCTGGCACTATATGATGTCTCTGCAGCCTTTGACATGGTGGACCACACCATTCTTCTACAGCGTCTTGAGACCTCTTGTGGTCTGAAGGGTCCCCCTCTCCAGTGGTTCCGGTCATACCTGTCTGATCGCACTCAGATGGTTATCTCTGGTGAATCTAGAACTCTGTGGGTCCCTATTAAACTCGGTGTTCCGCAGGGCTCTGTTCTGGGCCCTCTCCTCTTTATTTTGTACACGGCTGGTATCCCCTCTCTCTTCCCCATCCATGGGGCTTCAGGCCATCTCTTTGCTGACGATGTCCAGGCTTATGTCCATGGGCCTCCTTCCTCTCAACTTCTTCTTGTTCAGCGCATCGAAGCTCTTTCTCGTGATCTTCATACCTGGATGTCTTGCAATCGCCTCTCCCTCAATTCGTCAAAAACCCAGTTTATCTGGTTTGGCACTCCTCAGCAACTTAAAAAACTCGACTTTGCTGTGCTGTCTCAAAGGTTTCCGCTTTTCACTTTCTCGTCTAGCGTTCGTGATCTAGGAGTGACCCTTGACAATTCTCTCACCTTTACTGAACACATTTCCAAACTCACTCGCACTTCCTATTTTCACCTAAGGCGCCTTAGAGCTATCCGTCGCTCTCTGTCATCTCCAATTTTCACTTCAATTGTCCATGCATTTGTCTGCTCTAGACTTGACTACTGCAATTCCCTCCTCATTGGTCTTCCCAAAGTCCGTCTTGCTCCTCTTCAGTCCGTTCTCAATGCTGCTGCTAGATTAATTGCCCGTCTTCCTCGATTCTCTCATATCACCACCTTTATGGCAGAAGAACTCCACTGGCTCCCGCTTTCTGCCCGCATCCAATTTAAGGTCCTCATCCTTGTCTCTAAGGCTCAGCTTGGTTTCGCTCCAAAATATTTATGTGACTTATTTCATCGCCCTCACTCTGCGGCTTCTCTTCGTCCTCTTCGTTCATCTGACCGTTTGGACCTCCTCGTTCCCCGTGTCAGGACTTCACTGGCTCAATCTAGGTCGTTTGCTTCCATTGGCCCTGCTCTTTGGAATGGGCTTCCTCCGTTTGTTCGTTCTTCTATTCTCTCAGGTAGCGTCTCTTCCTCTTTTACCTTTCTTAAAACTTGCTTTTTCTCTCGGGGTCTATCGCACTGGGAGCGCTTCTGAATGGCCCTCCCGCTAGAAGCGCTTTATAAATAAATATCCGAATACAATACACACACACACACACACACACACACACACACACACACACACACACACACACACACACACACACACACACACACACACACACACACACACACACACACACACACACACACACACACACACACACACACACACACACACACACACACACACACACACACACACACACACACACACACACACACACACACACACACACACACACACACACACACACACACACACACACACACACACACACACACACACACACACACACACACACACACACACACACACACACACACACACACACACACACACACACACACACACACACACACACACACACACACACACACACATGTGTAAATGATAATATTTGTGCAGGTGCATGCACATATATATATATTACATATAATATATATTATATATATTATAATATATATATACAATTATATATATATATATATATATATATATGCACAATGTTGCACACATACATAACAATTATGCATATACAAATGTGTGTCAAAATTGTTCAAGATTTCTGAATATTAACCGTTTCAGTGAAGATTCGAACTCACACACATGGAGCCACATGGCGAGCGTTCAAACAAATCCGCCATAGTTTCCGTCAAATTCAGATTTCATTTTGTGCAAGGTCTGAGCCCAGTGGCGTCACTAGGGCTGGTGTCACCCGGTGCGGTAAGTCATGGTGTCACCCTTAAAAAATGTGATGACTTTTTTAGGAATTCGTCTCCCCAAAAAAGTGATGACCTGTTTTTAGGAATTCGTCTTCGAAAAAATTTGATGACCTTTTTTAGGAGTTCCTCATCGTGCAAAAATTTCATAATTTTCTCATGTTGGGTGTCACCCCCACCCCCCTCTGAGGGTGTCACCCGGTGCGGTCCGCACCCTCGCACCCCTTTCGTGACGCCACTGCCTGAGCATAACCACCTGTTTATCCTGAGTCAACATATTCAGTCTTTATTCTATGAGCAAACGCCCACAGACTTCAGGATTCACCCGAGAGCCAGGGCCTACATCACGCACTTCCTTGATCGTATATAATGCGGGGGAAAAGAGGTATACACGACAGAACAGCAAACGGTTCAGGAATCAACAGGACAAAAACGGTTGAGTATGATTAAATGTTTTGTAGCAGTTTATGCGTGTAAAGAAACTCTGAGCGAGTTCTCCTTGGCATTTTTCGATATTTATTTATCAACCAGTATATAGCGTAGGCCTATCGTTTATCAAATGATCGATAGTTGTCTCAGGTAATGAAAGTAACTTTTCTATGGGATGAAGTAGTTAAGTCAACGCGTAATTGAGTTCGTGAAAAAGTTACGCAGAGTTAATTGCAAAGGCGGTATTACTAAGGTAAATGGTATTTACCTTGTGGTATTACTAAGGTAAATGGTATTTACCTTGTGGTATTACTAAGGTAAATGGCTGCGATACTGTTATTAATTAGAAGTTTCTTGTACGATTATTAAAGTATTTTCGCGGTATCTTTATTAAAGTAAAACTTGCAGTTAATACCTCAAGACAAGAATTAATCAATTAACTGCGATAGCATCTTAGTATCTTTGAAACTCTTCCCTTTTCTTCTTTGCTATTATCTTTCTTCGAGATACTTTCCTTTTTTGTTAATCTTCCTGTCTTACTCCGTTCGATGGATACTGTGACTCTTGCTTTACCCCGCACCCGAACAGTGTTGGGCTCTCGGACTATCTCGGTGGCTGGTCCAAAAGCTCTGGAAAGCTTTCGCAACTAAATTCAATGCGTTCTGTCAATTCTGTGATGCCACTCCGTCTAGACCTTAAGACTCACCTTTATTAACTTCTTTATCAAACGTAACCTAACTTCGGGATTCTCTATAGGAATTCAACCTGGTGGATTATCCAACGCATTACGGTTTCTGATCAGGAATTCAGTGAAGGTACAATCGATTGATGCCTGGGAAATATGATAGTGGCGCTGTAGAAGTCAATCGATTAGGCATAGATTGTAGGCCTACTGGCTTAGAATATAACAGCTAACATTTTCCTCTTCCTCTACTTTTATTCATCGAATGATTTAAGCATGCAGTGAAATTGTAACAACAAATCAATTCCGCTTCGTGGCGCTTCAGAAACTTGGAGTTAACGATTGCGATTATGATTTCGAGGTTTGAGCAGCAGTATGACAATCGTGTTTTGTCTTTGGCATATAAAACTCATGTGACTGGAAGCGTTGAGTGTTGTGTGTTGCTCTTAAACACTAATTAAGTGGGGCTTTTAAAAGAAATTCCCAGATGTTTTCCCGACTTGATTGGTTTTCAGGTGCAAACGTTTGAACAGCTCATGTCGTATATATAACTGACAACCTGACAAACAAAGCTTCGAGACCAAGGGACATTCTTTAGACCACAATGAGCAACAACACGACGCAGAGGGGAGGTGCCCTTAAAGATAAGATCGTCGAAGCCATCCAAGCAGTTACAAGTGTTTAACGTGGGACACACCAAGAAACAAACAACAAGCAAAATAATCTCTGTGTAGATAGCGTTACCAGAATCAAAATTCCACGTAAAATTATAAATACATACTTCAGTGTTACAGCCCAATATAGGCTATATGGTCATACGTCAGAGGTGAAATCCTTCGTGCGGATAATATTATATGGCTAAAGCACTATTTCGACGACATACACAGGTCTATGATCAGTCAAAGTAAGAAATTTCCACCCGTATAATTTTGGCCCTTTCTAAGTAAACAAAATGATGCAACAAACAACACGATAAGGAAAATCACTGGGAATTTCCGCACTTAACGCTTATTTTCCGAATGATGTAGGTGTTCATAAGTATTTGCGTCACTTAACCTCGGGCAATTGGTTTATACCTAAGTATTACGCAGGCTTGAAACCAAAGTTGCGTGAATAAGCTATTATTATCTAGAGCTCCACAATTGAAAAACTAACCAAGAGCATGCAATACCCAGCAACATACGGGAAATTTCTATCTTACGCATGGTTGAACCTTAGGCAGCGTTTCGTAAGCTGTGGGTGGAAGTATACAGCAAGTGAGGCCCAAAATCACATGTTTTTATCACATAGGCTTGGCGTTCAAATGCTGACTTATTGCTTACCCGCATGAGAAAGAATAACAAAAGCAACCGCTAACACAATGCATGACACGGTGCCTATTAGGCGTTTCCATCACCTTCCCACTCACATTCTCAAATAAATGTGAATAATGTAAATGTAAATAACGTAACTGTAACTTATGAAATGGACAATGGACTTGACAAATGACCAAGGAAAATGGAGATCTCTCCCAATCGAGATTAATTTGCTCAAAAAAATCCCGCTCCATCTCATCAGTGGCTTACCCACTCTATAACAAATAGAGATGCGTAATCTAGAGAGAAAAGCGTGCAATAGACTGAAGTGGCTAAACTAAAAAACCATTTGTATTAAATCGCTAAAGTAAATGATACTCGGGTTTGACTACGTAGAGGAACTGTTCTTATTCGAAGTCTCTAGCTTCAAAATGTATTAGCCTTAATTAGACTGTAAAAATTTAATCGTGGTTGAATAAAGTAGGCTTTAGATGCAATGATATTTAAATTTTATGCAGAGTCTACTTAAACACGAGGTGTCCTTTGAGCTTGGAGCCATAGACGTCTTGCTTAGTGTTTTAAACTGCATCGTAGACATACTGTTAATTAATGAATTGTCTATATGACTATACCTGTTGCGATTTAGATTGTGCATGCGATAATGGTTCTTCGCATTGTTTCTGATTTATAGCCAGTGACAGAGGTAGAACAACTGCTGACTGTCTTGCAGAACCAGATGGCTTACACCGCAGCCACTGTTGTGTTTCTTCTGCTGCTGATGAACGCAGTGGAGACTATCAGTGCAGTAGAAAGGTAAACTGACTTTTTCTGTGGTAGAAGGCTTTTTAGTGATGATCCATAATGCAACTAGCTTCCTTTATTTATTTAAGCATACTCATGTTACTGGGGTAGTAATATATATTTGAAGGCGTTGCCAATACGTGCTAGTGCTACGTTTGATTAATCTCGTTTTATTTAAACTGAGAGACTAATAAACAGCAATAATAAAATAAGTAATTAGACAATCCAGAAAATGTTGCCGCTACTGTTCTATTTTAACGCTCAAGAATCATAAATACCTTTCTTTGGGTAACAATAATTATCAGAGTAGCCCGATGATGATGATGATGATGATAATGATTATGGTAACAATAAAAACTAATAATAATGACAATAATAATAATAATATTAATAATAATAATAATAATAATAATAATAATAATAATAATAATAATAATAATAATAATAATAATAATAATAATAATGGGATGGCCTCGTCCACGTGACAGTGTTTCTCGTTCTGTCTGTGGCGACTTACTTGATTTTAAAGGTTTTTTCGTGAGGCTTCGCACTTTCTGTCGTTTTGGACGCGTTTGGTTCTGACGCTAACAGTCAGGTATATTTTGGTTGCTTTTGGTTAGGTTTTGTAAGGCGCTCTTCTCATATTTTGATAGTTTTATACGCGGCATGTGTGGATATTTTTGGATTCACACCTGTTGTTGCACCTGTTTGACCCGTATGTTCCTCATTGGATATGCATTTTGAAGTTCGCGAATTTCGGAAGCGCTGCAGGGTTATTTAACGTCTCTCTGTCCCGTTTGATACGTTTTTAGTTGGTCGCTAACTGCTTTTTGAATTGTGACTTGGTGGTGTTAGTTTCCTGGTTTGTTGATTCAATTCTTAGCACATTAATTTTATACTTTTTCATACACGTTCTGCGAGGCTATTTTTGGTGTTGCTGCCACACGTGTCTGACCTGTCTGACCCTTGTTGATTATGCAGCAGGCTCGGATCGTAGACCTTATGCGCTGTAGGGATATTTAATATTCGTTTGCCCCGTATGACTTGCTCTATAGCATGCCATCGGAGCGTGCTGGCAAAGGCAGCGGGGTTTGCAGTCACTGTTTGGCCACAAGGCAGCTGCATTTGGGTGATGGAACCGTTCATCTCCATGGGCCTCGCGGCAAGCCGTGTCCTGGTTCAAATCTCCCACCATTGAAGGGGCTGAATATTGTTGGCGATCGGGGCTCGAGCTCTTGGGAGCCTCGGATTCTCCCTTCATCAGTTGCGGATCCGCAGAGCTCGGGCGGCACCGATGGTGCTGGTGCCCCTGCTCCACTGCCGCTGGCTCAGGCCTGCTGTCCCGATATGCTTATGCATCCGGAGCTTCAAGGCCCACTCCTTAAACATATCGCCAGAGGAGCACGCCTAGCATGCTCTCAGGCTCTCTCCGAGGTTTTGCGCGGCATATGTAGCAATCCAGGCACGTTGGACGGCTGGAGGGCGCTCATGCAGTTCGCTCCTTGCATTCTGGCCCAACCAACTCGAGCGGGTCGAAGGCGAAACTTGACCAATGTCATCAAGGGCCGAGTTCAGGCATGGTCACAGGACCAGGGACGGCATCAGGGCTTGAGCCCCTCGGGACCCGGTCGTCGCTACTCACCAAACAGCTCAGATGCCCTTGTTGCAGCCATTAATTCCAAGCTTGAGGACGGTAACATCCGTGCAGCTGTACGCATATTATGCGACCAGAGCCGTCCCGTCCCGCCGAGTGAGGAGAGCCTACAGATTCTCAGTGAGAAACACCCAGCCGATCCCCATCCAGAAGGTCTGCTTAACCTTCCAGACCCAGCAACCACCTCCCCGTTTCAAGCCATGGAGGCCGATGTGATGGATGCTATTAGATCGTTTCCCACGGGTTCTGCTGGGGAGCCGGATGGGTTTCGACCTGGCCACCTTTTAGACCTGGTGGGCCATCGTGAGTCGTCCGGTGCATTGCTGGGGGCGTTGACCGATTTTGTCAATCTTTTACTGCGTGGTGGATGCCCTCCGGCGGTGAGGCCCGTTCTCTTTGGTGGTAACCTCATTGCCCTGTCAAAGAAAACAGGGGGCCTTAGACCTATAGCCATTGGCTATATCTGGAGACGCCTCGCAGCTAAATGCGCAAATAAGTATGCAATCAGTAGGCTTTCAGCATTTTTCGCCCCGCTCCAGGTTGGAATTGCCACCCCCGCAGGTTGTGAGGCTGCGGTACACGCCACGCGTTGGTTTATCTCCACCATTCCTGAAGACAACGTTTTTGTAAAGCTAGATTTTGCAAATGTTTTCAATAGCCTACGCCGCGATGTTATGCTGAAGGCCGCGTTCGAGTCCGTACCTGAGCTTTACCGTTTCATCCATCAGGCGTACGGGGCGGCGTCTACACTCCGGTTTGGCCAGTTTTCCATTTCCTCTCAAATGGGCCCCCAGCAAGGAGACCCTCTCGGACCGTTACTGTTTTGCTTGCCCTTGCAGCCCATCCTCCGATCCTTGCAGTCGACACTCCGTCTAGGTTATCTGGATGACCTGTCATTGGGAGGCTGCCATGCAACTGTGGCTCGCGACGTCGAGCTACTCAGTGATCTGGGCCCGGCCATGGGTTTCCACCTGAACCGTAGCAAATGTGAGATCTTCTCCTCTGGCGGTGGCTTCGAGGATCTATCCATCTGGTCGGATTTCCAACCTATCGACCGCGATTCGATCGCTCTGCTCGGGGCCCCGCTGTTCAAAGGTCAGGCACTGGATGCCGCTCTTGGGGAGCATTGCAGACTGCTGAGTAATGCCATCAAGCACCTCCACCGTCTGTCCTCTCAAAGCGCCCTCATACTATTGAGATCGTCTTTCGGTGCCCCCCGGATCAGCCACCTGCTGCGATGTTCTCCGTGCGCTGGTCATCCAGCTCTGGAGCAGCTCGATAACATCATGCGAGGAGGCCTGGAATCTATCGTTAATATCAAACTAGATAACATCAAGTGGTTACAGGCTACATTGCCCATCAGATTTGGCGGTCTTGGTATGAGAAGGATTGGGTCGCTGGCTTCTTCCGCCTATATGGCTTCAGCTGCGACAACCCTTGTACTCCAGTCCGCCATTCTCGACCGATGCTTGGTGGTGGATGACCCCCATCTGGGGGAGTTAATGACAGTCCGTAGGCAGACACTCCCACCTTGTGTCGACCCTATGCCAACCAAGCAGGCTATCTGGGATAGACCGGTGGTTGAGACGGACAGATCGGCGGTTTGGGCGGGTGCCGACAGACCTTCGGACCGGGCACGCTTGCTGGCAGTCGCATTTCCACATTCCGGTGACTGGCTGTCTGTTTTACCAATTCCCTCGTGCGGCCTGTGCCTGAGCAACGAGGCGGTGCGTGTGGCGGTCGGCCTGCGCTTGGGCCTCGATCTCTGTGGCCCCCATCGGTGTGGCTGCGGAGAATTGGTTGGTCCTGACGGCCAACATGGCCTCGTCTGTCGGTTGGCTTTCGGGCGATCTCTTCGCCATTATGACATCAACGACTTAGTCTGGCGAGCCCTTCGGAAGGCTAAGGTCCCGAGTACGAAGGAGCCGTCTGGCTTGTTCCGCACGGATGGCAAGAGACCGGACGGGGCCACAATGGTTCCGTGGGCGGCGGGTAGATACTTAGCCTGGGACGCCACGGTGATACACACCTGTGCGGCATCCTACATTGCTCACACAGCAAATGCAGCGGGGGCCGCGGCGGAACAGGCTGCCATTCGTAAAGCCGAGAAATATTCAGGGCTACCACCGTCCCACCTATTTCTGCCCATTGCCTTCGAAACGTTGGGGCCAATCAACGCTGCCGGGGCCGATTTCATTCGCGAGGTCGGCCGGCGCCTTTCGGCCGCTTCAGGGGAGCCGAGAGAGGGCACCTTTCTTTTCCAGCGCCTTTCCGTTTGCATTCAACGTTATAATGCCATCGCATTCCGTGGCACATTCAGGGACTCAACGGAGGACGAGGCCTGATCTCCTGGAAATAACATAACAACAAATTAATATCTAAGTCCCCAAGGGATCATATGTACCTTGGGGCAAAAAAAAAATAATAATAAAAAAATAATAATTATAATTATTATTATTATTACTATAATTCATTTATCTGGGATGGTTAGTCTTCGTTGATATCGTGTTTGATGCAAAAAGTGCTGTAAAAATATGTTTTTTTCCAGAGGTAAGTATAATCCTTCATGAGGCAAACAATTGTCCGGAGATTATCATTGTTATTATTATTATTATCATTGTAAAATGATTATCATTGTTATTATTATTATCATTTTAAATTTAAAAAAAATTAAAATCAGGTTAAATTTTTAACCTGAGGTTCATGTAGGGCTGTATGCCCTCAGGATTTCAAAAATTAGGGATAGCATTATTCTGGGATGGCTAGCCTTCGCTGATGTCGTGCTGAGTGTGCCGAAAGTACTGCGAAAAGTGATTGCGTTGAAACGCTGGATGGCAACAGATAACCGCTGGTAGTTTATCTGCTGTCTCCAGTTATCTGGGCCAGGCGGTGGCCGAGGCTGTTGAAGAAAGCCATGCCTTCGATTACTATTACTACTATTATTTTTTTTCTCCGTCCTATATAAGCTACCTTAGGTGTAAGATTCTAATAAATAATAATAATAATAATAATAATAATAATAATAATAATAATAATAATAATAATAATATAAGACCTTGGGGGAATGAAGTACCTCAGGGCAAAAAAAAAATAATAATAAAAGATTTGGGCAGAGGCTTAGCTTTAACCACCAGAGACCCAAAAGAGACTTGTTATCTATTCCAGCGGAGTCAATCACAATAAAACGCTTCAATGCTGTTGTCTTCATAGGAACTTTCATGCGGCCAGAACTTGTCGAGTAATGGGCCGTTCCAGAGTAACATCATATTATCTCCGGATATAGTTTTGGACAACCCGAGGGATTATAACTACCTCGGGTAAAATAATAATAATAATAATAATAATAATAATAATAATAATAATAATAATAATAATAATAATAATAATAATAATAATAATAATAATAATAATAATTGGCTCTCCTCCAAGATGACAGGTTCTACCGTTCTAGAGAAAATACAATAGTTTTAAATCTGTTTTTTAAAACGGCTTTCCATTGTCCTTCTGTGCCGTTCAACGGCGCATTTCAGATTGCATTTGGGGTGTGCTTAGTTATAATAGCTTGCGCCTTATAAATCTTCTTGTAATAGTAGTAGTGGTGATGGTAGTAGTAGTAGTAGGCCCTAGTATTAGTAGTAGTAGTAGTAGTAGTAATTGTAGTAGTAGTAGTAGTAGTAGTAGTAGTAGTAGTAGTAGTAGAAGTAGTAGTAGTAGTAGTAGTATTAGTAGTAGTAGTAGTAGTAGTAGTAGTAGTAGTAGTAGTAGTAGTAGTAGTAGTAGTAGTAGTAGTAGTAGTAGTATCAGTATTTGTTGTTGTAGAAGCAGTAGTAGTAGTAAAAATAATAATAAAAATAATAATAATTGTTGCAGAATTGTCATTGTTCAGCTTAGCCTCTGTGTTCAAAGACTCGTTCAACGCTTTTACATATGATCTATAATAGCTTGTTATTTACTTCGTTCTTTTTGTACTCTATGGACCTCGTTGAGTCATCATTCTTTCTGGTTTAGGGCCTTACAAAAGGCAGTGGGGTGGTCACAGTATTTCGGACCGTGTAAAAGTCTCACAATAAAGATAGAATGGTTCACCTCCGTTGGCCACATTCAATCGATGCCAGGTTCACATAAGCCTCATCCACGACAGCCTTTCACTTGCCAACAGCTGTCTAAATAGTCTATCCATATTTCTATTTGCCCTGTGGAAGGAACGAGGGTTTCTTCTTCCAATATCGCAGCAAAGCTTTCTACTTCTCTAGACAAAATACAAGCTTTTGAAACACAAGCCTAAAGCTATTAGACCAGACTAGCCTAAACTACTAAAACCAACTAAAACATTGTAGGCCTATTACCTTTCGCCCCAAACGTTGGCAAACCTGTTATCATTTGGGCCTGTCGCTTGTAACAACTATAGTCAGAGGAGAAATAATGATGGTGCTGTAGCTTTAGTTTAAAAGCGAATAATTATATGAACCGGACAGTGGATGGATCACATGATCTTTCTTGTGGCTTGGGTCCTGATCGGTTTGCCCGGCATGCCGTCTAAAGACCCCAATAGGCCTATATCGACAATTAAAGAATTGTCTTGCCTATCCAGAGCTTATAAACAGGAGACCAGACGGGCTTATCTCTGTTCTATGGAGCAATAGTAGCAGTTTGATTTTGGACGACACTGTGGCTGGCACAATTGCTTTTTCCTTACTGGGCTGCTTCTGTTTCGGCCGATGGGGTTGTGGCATTTTAGACATATCAAAATACAACCCACTTTTGCTACAGTATCATTTCGTTCCGCTGGATTTTGAAGCTGTGGACAACGCTGTGCGTACTATACTGGCCCATTTACCAACACTGGTTAGAGTACACATCCCATGCACCTCTGTGCGATAGTGCGTGTGGATAGCGGTTCGCCTCCCGATGGTGGCCTATTTAAGAGATTTTAATATCGGGCTTGCACGGTCCGGACATGGGGACCTTAAATGGCGTTGGGCCCCTTCAAAGGAGCAGCGGCGGTGAAGCATAGGCCTACCCCCAATCAATTCGTTAAAAATGAGCAGGGTCGAGGCCGTATGGTCGCTATATGAAAACGTGTGCATTTAGATTTATTATCAGAGAGCTTGGACGTTCCCTGTTACGTGAGTCCTATATCCGCAGAGGACAAGATACGCGCCATCTTTACCAGTTTACCTGTGCTATCGTCAGTGGCGATCCAGTGCTTTAAAAGCTCTCGCCTTCCGCAGCACTTTCAGCTACATGTAGTTTTTGACGAGTTTAGCCATTCCAGACATTTCATTTCTCCGGAGCTATTCTAAGGTCTTCGGAGAAATATATACTAAAAATAATCTAATTGGCTATCCAGCTGCTTTCCCCAAAAACCTTACCTTCATGCACTGAGCCCTCTCTTTAATGACGTTCAAAAATAGTACTTTAATCGCATGCTCAACGCCGAAGTGTTCAAATTCGCTCTGACATCCTAATATAATAATGGTCAAAATTCTAAAATAATGATAACTATTGTGCATAGTTCCCTACCTGTGGATTGATTGCTCAATACCGTGTAGAATATTAAAAAGAATTGGTAAAAACATCAACGTGCCATTGTTGATCCGGCTTTTCTTGAAATTTATTCTTCATCACACCCTTCGAACATGTTCCCTTGGTTAAAATCATCACCGTAGTCACTGGCGTCGTAATCATTGATGCAATCATTATAATGAATTTGATACTTTTGTCTGTGGCTATACGTATTGGAAGGTTTCAGCGTCTAAAGTTCAAGCGGACACATTTGATTACATGGCTACCTTAAAAATGCTCAGACACTTGATTAATTCGTCAGTTTAGTAGCAATGATTATGTAAGCCGCGACCAAGCTCGAACATAGTACGACTGACTTCATTAAAACGTTAAAGAAGCTAAATTATGCATTAAACGATACATTCGTTTACATTAGCGATTGGTTACACTTGTCTAAATTTGCCTGCCCTATCACTTTCGAATCGTATTTCCATACAGCTCTCGCGATACCTCAGCATGATTTACATAAGCCCCGTATTAAAACAACGCCCCGCTCCCACTTATCCTGGATACGGTAAATGCCCAACGAAGTTAAACGTGCACCTGACAGATTAAGTTTCTATGATTCATTCTTTGAGAATAAATTCAGGGGCTGATGATTCTGTAATGTGGTTATTGCTTATCAGTACCCCAGTATGGCTGCTTATCCTCCCAAACCTTCAATAATGGATCTGTTTGGTGACTACGGTTATCCAAGCTCGCCACTCTTCATTACTAAACAACTTATTAGTTATCATATTTATTTGGTTTTGTGTTATTTTACTACATTTTAGTCACTATGACACGTACACGTACTACGCCACAGAATCCAGACTGTTCTGTGTACTGAGATCTTCAAGAGTGTGTAGCGGTTGGTGGTGGGGTAAAAATTGCTGGGACAATTTGTAAGTCTGCATTAATGAGTCATCATTGAATTCATTTCATTTTATATTTAGCCTATTTGTTGGAGTTAAAAACGTTCTCTTGTTACAATATATTTTATATTCATAGAAGGCAGGCTTCCACGGAGTAGATTACCTGCGAACTTTAGCAGCTCTACTTAATAATAATGATAATAATAATAATAATAATAATAATAATAATAATAATAATAATAATATTTATTCTTTAATTAAGCGCCTGCAAACGCACTGCGCTGTACATGTACATGTTATGCGATAAATCTTAACTACTAACAGAACAGACAGCCTGCAATACACGGCGCAAATTGCAGCCTACGAGCATGTCCGCCTATGGGACTCACCTCTCGCACTCTACGCCAGATGTTATCCAATGCGCTATCGGGCTATCCTATACTTGCAACACAATCAGAAAGTAAATAGTTGCATCTGCAAATAACAGATTTGTAAGCCTGCAAGAAAATGTTTGTTATGCCTATAAACCTATATAAGCTGACATTGATATTGTAACGCACGTCATAGGCATACGTAGAGAGCGACTGACGGTGCTATATAAATTATACAAATGCATCAGAGTTATGTTCAAGTTTATTGCTTTGTATACCTACTCGTTATACTTGAAGTCCACAACTTTATAATTGTGTTGTTTTTCCCCAGTTGGAATGAGTGTTATGTCGTACTTGAAACAGTGTTGCGAATAGGAACCAGATGTCAGACTGGATGGTCATCGAGTGATTGCACCGTTCGTAAGTAGAATTCTTATAATAAGAAGCATTGCAATTAATGTGACTGATTTGCCTGAAGCGTCGTCGTTTCTGATCAACGACGCTTTGTCATAACGAAGACAAATAGCGTCGCCCTCCTCCTTTATGCAGGCTTAGGATTGGCACCGCCTGAAAAAGGTATCGGATGGATTTATCTGACACACGTTCAAGCCGATGTACCTAAGTCACAATAATGCACGTATATGTATGTACATTTATTAATGTAATAAAATAAAAATATCGAGCAATTTATTTCAAAACTTTGATCAGCCGCCATGTACGCCTATGTAAGCTTGTACAGTAAACGACAAATCGAGCCTATCTACTCCACCTTATTAGTTACAGAAGTAGAAAATGACGAATGCATTGTTTGGTATTGAGCCTTGCGGATGAGGCTGGTGTGCAGTTTTAGGGATCGCAATTGTTGGTTTGGGATCTTCTGCTATAATTCTCGTTGGCTAAAATCTGTTGTGTTTTTTTAAATTTCCTCTCGGAGGTTTTGGTTTTGGTTTTCTGGGTGTACATAGCAATTTAATACTGCCTACAAGAATAACTGATAATTATCTGCGTTGACAAAGGGGTCCTAAAACAAACACAATAACTTCAGTATTTCGGTGTTCAGCGGCTTCATCTTCGTTGGACTTAACGCCTATTCTGGCTCGTTGATGTTGTAAATCGTCTAAAGATAAGAGGACATAAGTAGGGACAGTAGAAAATCACGGTAAAAAAATGCCAAAAACACGGCATACTTTAAAAAAAATTGCGAAAAACACGGCAAAAACACGGCATCAAAATTTCACAGTTTTCTTGTGACACATCATATGTTTATCTTTCATATTCATTGTTCATTGACAAATTGATAAATACTTTCGATTGTGCAAAACTTTAAACTGCCACAACCAAAAAAAAATTGCAACAAACACGGCATTTTTTACGAAAACACGACTAGTGAGTAGTGAGTAAGTAAACCTTCATAAATACTTTCGACTGTGCAAAACTTTAAACTGCCACAACAACAACAAAATTGCAACAAACACGGCATTTTTTACTAAAACACGGCAAATGTCAAAAATCACGGAAAACACGGCAAATGCCGAAAAACACGGCTTCCGTGTTTGCCGTGTTTTCGTGATTTTCTACTGTCCCTAGACATAAGCTGAATATTAATTTCTTTGACGCATTTATAAAATATTTACACTAGTTTGTAGAATATTGTTTACACTTACAATCATTGTTATTAACCTACATTGTTGTACATATTCTATAAATACATAAAGTAAAATAAGTAACTCAGTCTTTAAAATAATAATTATTTTCATTAATTTATTTATCGTTTCTATTCTTTTACACTAGCCATCTGCAGAACGCCGTGCATTGATGGCAAAGTTTGCACGGCTCCTGATAAATGCGAATGTATATCCACAGTTGGTGGTTGCCAATCAGGTAAGTTTATTATAGGCACAGTACAGGTCTTGAAGAGGTGCTGTATAAATCTCTGATTACATAAAATAGCACAGAAAACATATGATATATCATTGTGCGAAAGATAAGGGTTGGCGCTGTGAAGTCTGGCCAACCCTTAAAGAACTTCGAAGTCACTTAGGCCTATTCTGGCATTTCGCCTTTTATTGTTTATCAGAAGGTAGTGTAAACTTAGGCCTATTGAGTATTAGTGTAATAAATTTTTAAGTACAATTTGGTAAGATCTCCATAATTAGCTACTCGTCTTTAGTAATTGTTTCATCGATTCTGTTCGACAGTTCCATGTAGTGCCGACATGAACTGCTATCCTGGATCATGTATAAGCTCCACGTGTTCATGTCCGTCGGGATTCTCAGGACCAAACTGTCTCAGTAGTAAGTATAGCACTATAATATTTACACTCAGTGACCGAGTGGATTTAACGCTTCAGAGGAACTAAGCCCATGGGCTTAAAGAAGTTGACGGACACGTGCTCAAAGTATTCAGTTATAGATCACTGAAGACTATCGTAGCGTAGCCTACAAGATATGTCGTGTGATATTAAAAAGCATGCGATTTTCATAATTACTACTCAGTTTGTACATAGAAAGCTGCCAGCAGAAATTGACTGATAACTTTTTGAGGGACTTCAGCGCCACGTCTGCCTATACCTAGGCCTACCGATTAGTAGGGCCTACTCTAGTGTTTACCGAAAAAAGACTTGAAATGGCAATAAACACAATGAGTGGCACTCTTTTCAAATTCGAGTGAGTTGCACTGCAACATGTTGAGCAGTCATGTGTGCATTGACGGAAAGTTCCACTCTTGGTGTTGTTGTATATTCATTCCTTATTCTCTTTCCTGAGACAAAATTAACGAATGTAAATTATTTCTTAACTACTAAGTTCATTATTGACAAAAGGATTATTCAAAAACTCCCATTTTTCGTGTTCTCTGCTTTTATGTACTAGTTGTTTTTGTCTTCCTTCCTAATAGTTGTTTGAGCAGAATTTAACGATCTTCCAAACTGGTACTTCTTCAATATTTTCATTGTTCTGGAACAGCAATCTGCCCTCTAGATGTAGGTTCGAGCCCTTAAGTTTTAAGCCTTTTCTCTCTTTTAGAAACATTGCGCAAAAAATTTCAATATCTGAGAATATTCTATCTGGTGTCATGAACAATTCTTGGAAAGAGTAGTAAAATCGAGTGTCTTGTTTGCTTCTAAAAACAGTCGACAAAACTCCCGATGTAAGCGTCTGCCAGGTGCAGCTCTACAATAGTTCAACGGCTCTTTTTAAGGAAGTCGCCTGCGAGGCTCCCGGTATTGAACCTCCTCGAACAACTACATGGATAAGCGTCTCCACGCTTTCGAAAGTGCAAGTGAAATGGACTTCGAATTATGTCCAACCTTTTAGTTTGCCTGACCGCACATTTGCTCCGCATGTACAGAATTCACCTGTTCCGATTGGAGTCAGCGAAACAGGCTTCACAGTCTCTGTTCCAGGATCAACTGCAAGTACGTAAAACATAGGGAACTCAGGACGAAGGCACATTCATTTTACGACACGATAATTATTATGTTACCAAACACATAAAGGCTGAAAAAGAGACTTTCAAACATTAGACTGCCAAATACAATTTAATTCATAGCAAATTGTTACGCAAATGCCAATGCACTTAATTCCAAAACGCCCTAGCAAAAGGAGAGTTGAGATTTGCATTGAGTATGATCATTATTAGACGGGTGTATCCTGCATGATCTGGGTCACTGGATAAACATGCCCGCTCTTGGCTGTTGTACTTGATTACGGTATTTGTTTATCTAATCATTCAAAAAAGATGCTTCAAATTCTCTAAGGCATTTAGCAAAAGGAGAATGGAAAATGCCACATTGAGTAGGGCTATTATAATGAGCAAGGCCAATGCACAAGATGTCCTGTAGTTTGATGCTGTATCCGATTATTGATCTTTGCATCTAAAGCATTCTTCAGATGTTGATATTTTAACAGATACATGGACCGCCTGTTCAGCTGCAAGTTCGGACAGTCCGCAGGGAACTGTAAACTGCGAGGTTCCAAGAGACTGGGCCAACTTTGGAGTGACACCTGCCCACAATCAAACGTTTGTTTTATTCAGTCCGTTTGTTTTATTCAGTCCACGTATAGTTGATCATAAATATAGCTGTTTTCGACACCAAGTAGCTAGGCCTACAATGCGGGAAACAACACAATCACAGGCATTTAATAATCCATACGGAAATGGTCAGTTTCACTGCGTGTCATATCCAACGGTCAGGCATGTAAATACTAAATAGGCAGACGGATGCTGTTGGTGGTGTTTGGTATTTAAGTGACGAGAAAGACAAAAAGAGGAATCAGGAGAGTAAGTACGTAAAGCTCCTACATTCCACGTGCAACGTAGGGGAGGCGCTCATATTCTTTTTGTAGGCCGTTGAGCCGGCAATGGACGAATCTTAAGGTCCTGGAAGCGGGACCAGTGCATCACAGGTCTTGCCGTTTACTTACCAGCTTACGCCGGTGCCAACTTATGCTGTCCGATGACAGAGGCAAGTGTGTGCAAATACTTTGTCTAGAGTCGTTACACGGAAACCATGAAAGGATTTTGTGAAAAGGCAGATACACAGGCTAAGGTTATTAGTAACCAATATTACATGCAGATGATGGATGCGATATACTGCTATGTGAATATCCGGAATTTCTCAGCGTCACATAAAAGCGACGTCGGACGGTCGGAGACACCAGCTTTCACCGGTGCTATATCAAATCAAGTCCAAAAGAGCCAGGTTGTTTGGTCTCTCCCGGTACCAATTCAGAATCAAGGGGAGCTCAATCCGAGGAGACAGCATCGTGCTACGGTGGCAATCGTTAATGGGGTGATGCAATAGCTAGAAAAGTTTCGTTTTCAGTCTTGACTGGGAGCTGCAGGAGAGAAGGTAAGCGGGGGCGTGTTGACAGGTAATAGAGGGGTATGGGCGAACCGGCGGAGGTCTTTTGGAAGTTCGTTTCAAAGAGCTCGCACAGATTAGATTAAGCAGCGGTTCTAGACTCAGTGATGAGGAGACCTCCGAGAAAGTAAACGTACGACGAAGAACGCGTAGCCTATATTGGGTGCCTAGAGAGTGAATAGCTTGCAAATGTAAGAGGGTTGAGATCCTCCAACTTTGGCTATTCGTACTTGTTGGTAATGTCTCCGCATACACCAGGGCGCCTTGTCTTCCAGCCGGTGGCCGATCATTACGCTCTTCTACGTATACGAGTATATTGGGTGGCTAGATAGTGAATAGCATGCAAGGATATTGATAATTCCTTCTTGGAAAAATACTCAGTCGTGCTTGTTTAGTTTAGTTAGAGAGTGACCAAACAGCGGTTTTGATAGGTCCTCATAAAGAACTAGGGCCTACTCTGATAATCTCTTTTGGCTGCCTTAGCTCTCCCATTCCTCAACCACTGTTATCATTTGCCGTTGATAGTTGGCACCAGAAGTCGAATTGTGACGCATTGTAATCATTCAACTTAGAGTTCATCGTGCTCAACGCAATATTAGGCAAATGAGCTATGTATAAGATGCCAACTGTCAACCCTGACTGTATTGCGACGGTCAGCTAATCCACCACTTTCAGTGGTCAACAATAATTTCTCGTATTGTCCACTGCTAAATGTAAGTAAGATGCAATCTAATTTGAATAGATATTTGTAATGCATCTGACAACAGCTAATGACGATTTCATTTGTACAGATTCAGAGTGGATGTCTCTTCAAAACTAGGAGGTTACAAAATCGGTGCAAATTCAGAGACTATTTCAGGAAGCACCTTTCCAAAGCAAATCTTCACTGGGACGCCACTCACACGGAGCGCACTCTTCAAATTCGACCTGGTTCCTCCAGTTCACTGTCTTAGCAATCCAAACAACGATTGCCAAGTCTTTGCAATTTATTTGGAACAGGACATCACGACGGTTTGCTATGCCATTGAATATATAACTTTATCAGAATAAAAAACGCAAATTTCTGTCCTAAAATAATGTTTTAATCACTGTTGCACATTTGTATTAGCCTGCTGTTATTCAAGTTTCCGTTTTCTGTTTAAATTAAAGCTTTTCGATTTTCTTCTAAGCTTTAGGTAAGAGTTTAACTTGGAATTAAAGTTCTTAAAATTTGCAGGCTAGACTTGCATTCTAATTTCTTGAAAATAGATAATTCTGATCGCGTAGCGTGGTACTTCAAATGTGTGAGAAATAAAGTTTTGAGAAACAAAGTTTTTTTATTATTAAGGTAGTGTATCTCCGATGAAGCATCATAGCTTAATAATTAGACAGCTGCGCAAAAATGTTATTTACTTGAGAAAGAGTCAAACAGAATAAACTCGCGCAATGAGAAATAGCCTACACGAACTTATATAGAATCCCACAATTGAAACAAGGGTCTACATCTGATTTTTTTAAAAATAATTCCAAACATAAAAGATGCTGGCCGACTCAGCGGAGTTCTTGTTTGTTTCTGCCTAAGAGATCTGAACCATCTATGTCTAATTTTATTCAGTATTTTGAGAGATACAAAACAACATTATTGATAGAAGAAAGTCCAATAGCAGTGAGCATTATACATATTTATTTAGAATCCAACTATCGAAGCGAAGTTCTACAGCTGGGCGGATGATGGGTCAGGCATTTCTAATTTCCACGTCGAAGTGTACTTCATGCAACCTGGTGCAGATAATCTTCTGGTGAATACAGGGCCACCGCGTATCCAGTCTAACATCCAGCCAAATCAAAACAACTTTATTTACGCGTGCACAGCATCTGGAGTCTATTCCATCGAGCTGACTGTTGAAGATCAAGCTGGGAACTCAGCCAAAGCCAGAAAACTATTCATCTTCAACAAAGATTCAAAGCTAACAACCTATGCTAATAAACCAGTCTATATCAAAGAAGCAGATCAAGACAGTGGTTACAAGTGGATAACTAAGTTCGATAATCCACAAAACGGGGGAAACATTCCACTGACCTTAGTGTGGACGGGGCATTTCTCGAGCAGCACCCAGTTCGACAGTTCTTGGGGACGTGCTGCTCAGCCATGGAACATCCCAAATGCGATTGACGACAGTTTCGGCAAGAAATATGGTCGTCGTTCAATAGAGGCCGTGACCGATATGCCAGGTGGAATTGTTTCCTATGGAGTGGCATACGTTGTTGACCCGAAAAACGGAGGAAAAGGTCTTGTACCAGGTAACTGGACTTACCTGAACGCAACCAAGGAAACATATTCACTCCCTATATCCAGCCTTGCCGATGGAAACACCATTGTCGTCTGGCTACAGGGTGCAGATGCTGTAGGAGATCTAACTGAGAAACTGGTTGTTGGCGTCGATCGAACACCGCCTGAAGTGAAAGAGGCCAGTTTTACACCCAATGCCGTTGATGAGTCAACGTCAAGGTAAATAAATTGTAAGATTCAACCTATGAGAGGTTGAAAAAGATTGGATAAATTATGAGCTTTTAGGTCAGCCCAAATAAAAAGCACCGTGTTTTCCTTCACAAAGAAGGTAGTGAGATATAGGTTTGACATTTCTTTTATGATAGCCAACTCTTTTTTTCACATATTGCTACCAATAAAGCAATATGTTTACATACTGTAGATATATATTTACATCAGCGATTCAATCTTTAAATTGTAGTTGGGCAAAGATGCACTTAGAATTTACTAAATTAAACTAAATTCAAAATTCCAATCAACCTAGCATCTATCAAAACCTGTGTGCATTATACAGTTCGTCAATGTAAATCATTTGAAATACACGTCTGGTTGCTTTTTTGTTCTAGAATGTTCATTAATGTTTCGGATATTTCAAGCGGAATTCAACAAATTTCATTCAGCATCTACGATTCTAAGCTGAAGAATATGGTTTATTCTGGTACAGGCAGTCCCCAGAAAAGAGATCTATCGAGAGTTCAAGGACAGAGAAAGAAAAGGGTTAGTTTCACAGCTCGGAAACTATAAAGCGGTTTGTCTATGATAACTAGTGGTTTAAGCTTTGTTGTGCAACAAATTGTTGGTCGAAATAGTTAATTAAGCAAATTGTTTCAGTACTACATAGAAGTCAAACAGTAGACCCGAGTCAACAGAGGCTTCGCAAGGGAGTTATAGGTTCTACTAATAACTTTAATATCCAACATTATTTCAAGGTTATTCTGGTTCGTTGGGTTGATAAAACGAATACTGTTGTATTCAACGACTCGCCTGAGCTATGCGTTGACTCCAGATATATAGACCGCCTAACTCGTTATGAAAGCCAAATAACTCAAGAAGATAGTACCATGTAAAGAAATTGCTCACTGATAAAATATCGTGTAATTCTGAAATTCTAGTTTTTTTATTGTCTCATCATAATTATGCGCATAATATAAGTATTATGTAGGCGCATAGGCTATTTGTGTATTGTAAATAGTATCTGGAATGGCGGCACCTAATTTCTCCAATACAGATACTTAGCTTAGCCCAGTGGCTCCTAGCACGTTGGGAGAGCGATTGCCAAGAGTGGATATGGGGGAGGGGGTGGTGGTTAACGTTCTGGTCAGAACTCAGTTTAATGAACATTTGTAGTATAATAACATTTCAGTTTTTAGGTTGTAGTAACTTTTGTTATGGAGCATAGGCTACATGATGCTGATGTATATAATAAATCAATTTACAGTTCTGTGACTTCTGAGCCTCTTATATATAAGTCGGCAAGAGCCGCCAGAGTGGAGGGGGGTTTGTTCTCCCAATCCAGATGGGTTTGGTTTAAACGCCACTGTAAAATAAATAGGCTTAGTAAAATATATGCTGTCGCGTTTATATGATTGCAATATATCCACAAGTTTCCATTTTTCACACGTTTCATGCTGGTATAAAGTATGATCGGGTCAACATATCGTGGATATACGCTTGAAACAACGACGCAACCTTATGTACCTTTTAAACTATTATTATTTGCAAAAATTTACAGAACGAGGTGATTTGTATCAATTATACACTAGAGGTTAAGTTTTGATCATTATGTGCTCTGTAGATAATTCCACCGTGTACATTGAGTGATACGTCGTGTTACTGTACTCCATCTGGCGACTGCTACAATAACATTCAGACGGTCGACATTGACAACTGTTGGTTGGATCGTCTTGAGGGTCATACGTTCGAATTCAGGTTCACAGTTACGAACTGGGCCAATCTAACGTCTTCTGAACAGACTGAAGCTGTAAGTAAGAGTTGCCTTTTGCCACCAGACTCACATGATGAAAATTAGTTCAGTAATTCCATTCATATATATGCCGCCGTAATTTTCAGATTTTCAGAGTCTTTTAGACATGTGTTAGGGTTCGATCAGCCTTATAGTTATATTATGGTCCAGTGCAGGACTTAGGCCTACTATCTTCGCTGGACAATCTGAACAGTAGTTTAAACTCAACCATCCATCTAACAATTTCAGTTTAACGCCGAGAAAATGCAACAATTTACATTACAATACCCTGGGTTGGCATAGTATTTGAAGATATAAGACGAAATGTTTTGGTGAAGTTAGATGTGCGTAGGCCTACATATTGTGTACATAGGCGTGTATGTGTACCTGAAAACTAATGACAATGATCTGTGTCGTGCACCTGTATTTGGTATCTTTTCAGCTCGGTGAACTAACTCTTCAGTGTCGCCGTAAGTATAGAACTTCATAGTCCCTTTAAGAGCATTTTCATTAATTAGCAAGACACACAAACCTAAAACTATTCAACCAATTGTTTGGCTAAGTCATTTTGTAGGCCTGCTAGAACTGATTAGGTGAAGAAAAGGAACAGCTGTTATGCACGATGCATATTTACTTCAAACAGTTCCTACTTCATTACAAGTGACACAAACACTTCATCGACAAGCGGTAGAGCAAAATTAATTATATTTTTTAATCAAAGGTTGTCTTTTTGCTTTTAAAGAGCATATGATACCGTATAGGTGGCATTGTATAGCATCTTTTGCAAAGAGACTACTTGACAGCGTGAAATGAGGGCATATGCAAATGTTTAAGTTTGTTACCCAGTGTTTACGCATATTATTTGAGTATTCTTTTCGTCATATATATATATATATATATATATATATATATATATATATATATATATATATATATATATATATATATATATATATATATATATATATATATATATATATATATATATATATATATATATATATATATATATATATATATATATATATATATATATATATATATATATATATATATATATATATATATACACACACATATATATATATATATATATTAGGGTGGTTCTGACTTTCATGGGAAAAAATTAAAATTGTGTTTTCTTGACTTTCCGCTTTTAGTTGTGTTCCAATGAATATAAAAGAAATTTGTGCAAAGTTATAGAACATTATCTTGTCATTTAGGGGTAGCTCAATAACATTTAATTTTGACATAAAGGTATTTAAAAAGAAATTTTTCCATTATCCATCATTTTTAATATTTTCTTTACCTAATGAAACAACAATGTTTAATTGTTGTTATTATTAAGTGAACAAACTGTTAAAGTAGTAGTTCTAAATAATTTCAATCAATTAGTATGACTTTATGTTATTATGTAATAATAATAGGCCTATATGGCTCACGAATCATTTGTTGAAGTTTATTTTGACTTTAACATTTCTTTCTTGCATTCTGTGATCATGCACTACTTGAAGCAGATATTGTTTCTGGTTTTCTTTGTAATTATGGAATTGTACTCTTCAATCAAAGCAACTCCTCTTTCAGCATTGCCATTTACAACTTGCAGCTGATGAATAATTTTTGAGGCAACTTTATAGTCATCATGAAGTTCCCATGTTTCAGGATCGCTTTTCAGGAAATCACCAGAGATTCTTAGCCAGTCAAAAAATATCATGGAGTTCATTGTATGTTCATTGTATGTTCATGACCACAGATTTCTGAACATTTACCTACATTCTCTTAGGAGGATCATCTGGGCCTGGTCGCTCGTATAAAGCTTTCACCATTGCTCGTTTAGACTTGGCTGTCAATGCCAAATCCAAAAATGCCAAAGCCACGAGCTCCTCACTAAGGTACCACAGATGACCTGCAAATTTATTGCTGGCTACTTTGGAGAGAGCAGGATTTTCTTGTTGATAGCTATCCAGAGTTTTCAGTAAGCATAAATCATTCCAGCAACAATTTAGCAACAGCGGCTGCCTGTGTTTCTCCTGTGCCAGAATGTAGCTTGGTAACTTCAAGAAGTTGGCTTTCCCCAACATCAGATAAAATGACAGGTAGACGGTCAACCAAATGTTTGCCTGTCAGATCCGGAAGGAATTATCATCCAAGTGCACAACCAGTGTAGACGATGTAGTTGTTTTAAAAATATCTTTTAATTTCTTAGCAGTTTCTTCTCGATATTGTTCTCGTTCTCTATGTATTGAAGAACGGCTGATTTTAAACTTGTCTACATTGTGGCCTAGACTCTGAACTGCAGCTGCTAACACGTATGTTGCCTTCCTGTCACTTAACTTTGTCCTGTCCAAAGCTGCTGCCAGTCTTGGTGTCACAATATTTGTTGTTAGTGGCTTTTTTAAAGGAGTTTTCCTTTTCACTAAATTTACATTTTGACTGCCACCATCTTTGCATTCTTCAGTTAAATCATCACTACGGTACTAGAGGTTTCAAGAATAATTCTCTCATTCATGGTTTCCAAATATTGATCTTCTTTCTGCTTTCTCTCCATGCTTGATCTTTGCCTTTTAGTTGCCCTCATTTCTTTAGAAGTAAGTACCATGTCCCATACAACAACGGGGACCTCTTTCTCTTTGGGCAAGCAGACACTCTTTATCGTCTTAGATTTCGATTATGTTTAAGGCATCCAAGTGAGCAATGTCAAATAAATTATCTAAGGCATCAACAAATTCTGTTTAATTTTCTTTAGCTGAGGCTCAGTTTTCCTGTTAACATTTTTCTTTAATTTTATCCAACAATAATTACTAATCGTAACTGTAATCGTAAAACTGAAACTCTATCTTTTGGATGCACAGTAATTAGGTTATGTTAGACAAGCTCTGACAACTTCAACCTCATTGAGCTACCTCTAAATATTGCTCAAATCAGCTCATATTTGGCCAGATTTATTTTAGTATGTACTAGAACAAGATAATAAGCGGAAATAATCACATTTCAAAATTTCAGATTTCAGAACCACCCTAATATATATATATATACACACACACACACGCACACGCACACGCACACGCACACACACACACACACACACATATATATATATGTGTGTGTGTGTGTGTGTGCGTGTGCGTGTGCGTGTGCGTGTGTGTGTGTGTGCGTGTGCGTGTGTGCGTGTGCGCCACGTGTGTGCGTGCGTGTGTTCATGTAGTTTTCAATGTTTCACTTTTGCAGGTTACCAACCACCGATTGCTGGTATTGTAATAGGTAAGTGTAGCAGTAGATACCACATTTCCTGGGTGCGGTGTGCTATCCAGTTTTTTTCAATAAACGAATATATATATATATATATCCGGTGTATGCTGTAACATTCTCCAACATCATTCCATATAATTATCAATCCTGTGTTTAAATACAATGTTATATTGCATAGCATAAGAGTTGCAGTAACTTCATTCATAAATATTTATGAATATAAATAGTGTGGTTACCCTGTTATGTGTGGCTACCCTGGCAATTACAACAACTGTTATAATTAATTATGAAAGGTAACATTACTATACAATTGTATGCTTCACATACACGTGGGTGTAACTGCGGGTTGGCATGCCCGAAACTACAGGAGGACTCAAGCGTATAAGTGAAGGTAGCCTTGAAGTTAAGAATCTGATAAGGTACTGCCGGTTTAATACTGATCCCCGTCTCTGGTGTGGAAATTACTTAAAGGAATAAACCAAGTAAGACTAAATCTACAAGCTTATGACCTCTCTGTGATCATATTTTGTAAAGAAATTAGGTGATAAACTTTAATTCGAATATGGCTATCGATGCCAATGTCCTTATCACTGTTATTGATTTTATCGTTTATATTTTCATTTTCATTATCATTATCGCTATCACTATCAATAGTGTTACCGTTGTCATTATTTAGAAAATAATATATGATATTATGAAATTAATTCAATAACGTAATTTATAAACCTTTTGAATTTTCTGCAGATACATAGCCTAAGTCTTGTTCAGTAGGCCTACAGCTATGATCTGTTCAGCAGGTTATAGTCTGTTCAGCAGGCCTAGTCTGTTCAGCCAGCCTATACTCTGTTCAGCAGGCCTTTGGTTGTTTTGACTGCATGCTCAATCAGTGAAGTGAAGTGGTTTAGGGATGCCTTCTGACAGCGTAGGTCTCTGACGTCTTCAATTTGTTGTCAATTTTGTGGTTGATGCGAGTGTCGTTCTTTGAGGCTTATGTGGAGTATTCAGATCGGGAGTATCGGAATCTTTTTGGTTATTACCAGTTTCGCGCCCTCGTGTGTTTCTACGGTCGCTCAACCATTTAGCCCAGTTTGTAATCTTGTAGGATGCATTCTGGGATTTCTGGTGTTGGTTGCACTGATCATTGTCATCGTGCTCCTGGTCAGAGTCTACGTCTTCAAGAAACCAATGCCACGTCGACTTGCCAACGCTCATCGAACGATTAGCAATAGGTTTTCCAGACCACAACTGGATGAAAACATCGCTTATTCTTCGTCAGCTGATCTTCACATGAGCAATAACCAACAGGTTTGTCGCATATTTGGATAATTTTGTCAAACTCTGTGGTTAAACTCTTCATCGGCACCTGCATAAATACAGAATCATCATCATCATCAGTTCCTGACGCCAGCCATTTGGCGGCGATGGCTGCGAATAAATGATATCCGCCATTCAATCTACTTAAAGACGTCTAATGTTGCTCAATGTTTTTCTTTAAATGCTTTTGTTTAGGCTGAACAGTTAGAAACCTAGACTGGACCTCAATCGAGTTTATTATAGGGCATGTAGGCTGTAGAATAAGCTTAGCGAATAAGCGATTATTTCACCCGAAGAGAACTTTTAAAATCTTTTGAGGATCAAAGTGTTAGCCCTGCTCTTAATCTATCAAATGTGTGCAGGTGACGTCGAAACCAAATAAATGGAAGCCTGCGACGAAGGCATCGAATGTCGAGGAGACGTATGTTTATGCTACAAGGAAAGGATTTGACGCGTATACGTCCAGCCCAAATTCTGAATCCGATTCCATTGGAGGCCTGAAGGTCATTTCAAGTAAACAGCTGAAGTTCGGAGACACGATCGCTGAGGGTCGCTTTGCTGTTATCAGAAAAGCACAGCTGACACAAGGAAATGAAACAATCCCTGTCGCCACGAAAGGACTGATACGTGAGTCTTCTGGTTTTTTTAAACTTGATTCTGCTATGGTTACCTTCTTGACTTACTAACTGTCAGTTGATCAGGTTTCTGTAAGCGGGTTCTTGCACCAACGGATTCTCATCCATGATTGGCTGATGAGAGTTCACAGTTCAAATCGGCAAATTAACCCTTGAAGAATGAGGCCGGATCAATGGTTCGCAATATACGGGTGTGGTCAAAAGCCACATATTAGCAATATATGGGTCAAAAGCTATAGTAGCCTGCGCTGAAGGACAAGCATTCCTCATGCCACCGTTCACGTTCGTCATGAAGGGCAGGATGGCCTTAGCTTCCTTCAGTAGCAGGCTGGGCTGTCGTCAGGGGCGTCTACACCATAGAAACCTTGGAGCAAATGCTCCATCCATGTAATGGGGGGGGAGATCTGTCAGTGTGTGTGCCACCATTTTAGGGGGGAAGGAAGGGGAAGGGAGAAGAAGAGGGGGAAATGGGAAGTTGCTCCAATGACTTAGGGGGATAGACGCCCCTGGCTGTCGTCGAACATTAAAGGTCCTTTGTAGTGGACAGTCTCTGTCGGGCTGAATTCCTTGTCTCAGGGCTTCATCACGAAATTCGAAAATCTGCGAATAGTAATATAGGGCTACAGGAAGGTTGACCACAGGTTGGATTTTATTAACGTGGGGGGAGGGCGTGAGGTGAAGTTTGAGGGTTTACAGATAATTAATAATTAAAATATTTCAAGTATTTCAATCTCAGATGGCCTGAGTTTAAGCATTTGCCCAAATAGTTTATAAATGTAACATTTTTGTGTAAAATCATGTAATATTTTTGTAAAATCATCCATGATCGTATTTTCCCTCACTGGGTTTATAGATGTAATATTTTTGTAGAATCCTCCTTGATGTTATTTAATGGCAGAGTCGAGAGTCATTTTAATTTAACTGTTTGAATTGATATTCATTTTGTAGGAAACCTCGTAAAATATTGTAACTTGCACATTGTTTCTCCTCCTCTGTTTGAATCTGCCGAAACTGACTAAAAGATCTAAGACTTTTCATTTAGAGTTGCACTTGAAGTACAATAATATATTTGCAACGATTTCAAACTGTTGTTCAGGTGTTCAACATACAAATCAGTCATTATGTGTCTTCTCTTGTGTTTTCTTTTACAGGCGGATATACCGATTCCGATGCTAATCTAATGGCCGATAAAATTGCGAGTCAAAGCAAGATTCCTACTCATGTCAATGTCGTGAAGTTTCTTGGACAACTAGAAAATGCAGACGAAACTGGTAGGTATTTTCAACCGAACAAATTCGTCTGCCGGACTAGAACTAGAGAAAATAGGACATTCATTGTGAATGCTTTCCTTAGATAAATAATAATAATAATAATAATAATAATAATAATAATAATAATAATAATAATAATAATAATAATAATAATAATAATAATAATAACACGGACAATTTCTAGAGCGCCGTAACGCGACCATGCCGCTACAAGGGCGCTGTACAGACAACGCCTACAGCCTAGCATGATAACCGGTCCTATTTAGCAGACGGATAGGCTAGTAAATAGGTCTAGTAAAACTTCTCAAAATAGCAAGACACTAACCTAATTTTTTTCGGGAGAATGCAGCGTTTACCTATAGAAATAGACTAATTATTTCTCTGCCATTGCAGCCTCAGTCTCATAATACGAAAGCTATGTAGCGTTTTGTATATTTAATATCAAAACTCCAAGAAGTTAACAGCTATTCTAACTAAGCATTTCTATAAGCCTCTTCAATTACTCACCCAGATGGAATCAAAGGTAGGGGGCGATAAAGTAGGCCCTAATGGTAACACTCATGGCCAGGAGACCATAAGGTACGCGGATCGATTCCCGTAACCCCCCCTCTAGGGCGGCGCCTTTCATGACTGCCAAACCGTGTGTTTAATTAAGAACTTGATTGCACTTTCATGTTTCAATGTAATCTTACGGCGTCTGTCGGTTTGAATTAATAAAGAATATAATTATTATTATTATGTGCTTACTATTACGCTAAGCCATAAGGAAGAAACAACTCGGATTCTTCGCCATCTAATAACTGTCATATGTACGCGTTGTGAAAGGTTGTTTATCTGCTTAGGTCCGATGATGGTACTGGAGTACTGCGACGTGTCTCTGAAAGATTGGCTGAGTAATATTGAAAGCATAAACAGTGATGTGCTGGAGGACATGTCGATATTCACCATGAACATCGCCAACGGTGTGAAGCACTTGCACGAAAACAAGGTAGATACCCCAAACCTTTCTGATGACAAATTCTTCAGCACAATCTAACACATGCCGCTTTCTATGACCTCACAACTACACGGACTGGGGCCTTAGGTTTAGACCTTATGTGACATTTACTCATCACACTTTGTTAACTTATTTGTGTTGTTCTCACTCTGTGGCTCCTTGAGATGTCACATAGAGACTTGAAATAAAATGCTAATAAGCCCTGTCATATCTTATCAGTTCTGTTCGCCTTGATTCAAATACGATAGCCGTTCACATGTAGGCTAAACAGCATACAGTACATTTATTGCGAGGCATTATTCTGAAATCGTGACATCGCTAAGACTCCAGAAGGCATAAGTTTTCACTAAAATTTATCTGATGAGCGATTCATATAACTAAGGTTCTGTCCATTTATGATCGTTGGCGTGGTGCGTTTAGATCCAAATCAAGCGCCTGTAATTATGATTATTCTGTCAACTTATACCCATTCTGGTGGGTTCAGTTTTTGGAATCATAATATATAAGAGTAAACTTATTTAGCCTAAGAGTAAGCAGATAGATGGATATGATGGATGGGGTTTGAACTTTCTATTGACAGTAAATCTGTATGGAATAATACCTTGTACGTATTGAGATTGCTTAAATCGACAACGTGTTTATAATCAAGCGCTATCGCGAAATTTTATAAGTAGAAGAGGCACAGCAACAATATATTTATATTTATAGACAACAGAAGTGAGTTGTTTGTTGCTTTAAATTGTTTTATTCAGGTGATACATCGCCGTCTTGGAGCCAGAAACGTACTGCTGAAGGAACAGCGCGGAGGACTTGTGGCAAAACTTATTGGATTTGGTCCAAACAGAGAAGACAAAGATGGAGAACAGGTCATTATAAGTAGCTACACGCGTTACAGGCCTACCTATCAGTCGTAAATCTATAGTCTGTAAGAGGAATCAATGCTACTCTCCCGGAATATAGGCCCTATAGTGAGGGCCGGATTTAGTAGCCTTCCGCCTCTAGGCCCACGTTGAATGTCGCCGCTTGCCCAAATTCAACATGTAAATGAAATTACAAAAAAGGAAATTTATTGTAAGTGTAAAACATATTTAGATAGATTTCAATTTAACTCGAATGAAAAAGTGAAACCTTTAAAATTGTCGAGGGTTTCACTTTTTAATTCTAGTATTTCGAAAATTTATATAGCACCTCTTCAAGGGAGGCTACTCAAAGTTATTTAATTTTATCGATGTGCTAGGGCCTACCGTAATAATGCCTCCAAACATATTATTACTTTTGAAAAATAATGGCGGCATATTATTTATTTTAAAATTGAAGGGCGGCGTATATATGCCGCCCTAAAGACATTGCCGCCATAGGCCCGGGCCCATAAGGCCTATTGGTAAGTCTGGCCCTGATTGCAATTTTTATTGTTATTATTATTATTATTATTATTATTATTATTATTATTATTATTATTATTATTATTATGTTGGAAGAATTGTTAATATAATATGTCATGCAACGGATTTGGTTTGAAACTGTTTTTCATCACTTATGCTCGATCGATATCTGAAGGGTTATTATTATTGCTGTTACTATTATTATAATTTTATCGTTATTATTGTTATTTTTAATTTAATTTTATTATAATCGTTATTATCGTTATTATTATTATTATTATTATTATTATTATTATTATTATTATTATTATTATTATTATTATTATTATTATTATTATTATTATTATTATTATTATTATTATTACTGTTAGTATTACTGTTAGTATTACTGTTAGTATTATTATTATTATTATTTTTTTTCCCCCGAGGTACATGTAATCCCTCAGGAGTCAGATACTAAGTGTGTGAAAATTAATCTCTGGAGTGACCATCTTCATCGTGACCCGGAAGTGCAAAAGTGTTGCGGAAGGCGGCTATTATTATTATTATTATTATTATTATTATTATTATTATTATTATTATTATTATTATTATTATTATTATTATTATTATTATTATTATTATTATTATTATTATTATTATCATTATTATTATTATTGACGCTGAGGGTTGGCTTTTGCCTCTCAAACAACTAGTTTCATTTAAAACGTTTAAAATGTAGGCCTACAGGCCTGTTGATAACAAAACGCGGTTCCTTAAGAATAAGTTTTAAGGCAAGTTACAGTGAATTGTAAAACTGGTTATCAAATTATGGACTAGTTATAATCTTTAAAGCATTAATAAATTGTATATGCCCCATGAGTCTCACGTAGTACTAAACTATACAAATACCCATTGTCTCGTTTTAAAGGCTTCACTTCCCATGAAGTGGCTTGCTCCAGAAACACTGAACACTTTGAAGAGCGGTTCACCAACTTACGACAAGAATTCGGACGCCTGGTCGTTTGGTATCACCGCCTGGGAAATATACTCCAAAGGTTTTAAGACAAGACATATTGATGTTATCCAACTACCTTATGTTACATTAAATGAAGCTAATTGTAAGTTAAACTCTAACTGACGCATCTATCTTAGGAACTCACAACTCACGAAAACTGCACTTTTACTATCTCTCCACAGGTCTTGCACTCAAGCCTAAAAAAGCCACAAGCCTATCCTGATTTCTTCTCTTTCCTTATACCGCTCTCGCCACTCCAATTCTAAAGACCATTCATCGTATTCTGTATATAAACTGTTTGCGTGCCTGAACCTTGGATCTAGATTTGATCCGATTCCGACCTTACGTTGCCTGTCTGTCCTGTTGTAACGGAGGTCCTGTGAATAGCCTTTTTGGAGCTGTAGAAATTTCGAGATTATGATGACGATATATGATGTATAATATTAGCTTATATAGGCGAACTCGGTGATACCCTAATTACATGAACTATAAGATCACAGGCAAACTTATTTGGATGTAATCACAATTTCCCATCAGCCTGTTGTATATGATACCTTTGCAACATGCTTTACTTTCTTCTTCAGGAGAAGTGCCTTACTCTGATCTGCAGTCAGATAAAGTGAAGAAGCTGTTGACAAAGGATAAACGCATGGTTTTGACTCGTCCAGAATCATGCCCGGTTGACCTGTAAGTCACTATAAACACTCAGTAACCACTGATGTCCTTACTGCGAATCGGATGTCTTATAAATCGCCACAACAAGTCAGATTAGTATATTCACAAGAGTTTAGTGGAAACGAGTCCGCATGATCCATCTTATTGCTGAATCAGTTTCACGTCTTGGGAGAAATTTTCAAAGAGACCAAACGAAAAGTGGCAATGAGGTGCTGAAATAGGACTGTTCGCGAGTCGTGAATGTTGTAAGAAATTCCTACAGCTGAAGACGGAAATCAGGATAAGAAAGTGGAAAAGTTTAGTTTTGAGTTTTGATGTTTCAGGAGAAGGTGAAAGAACATGAACGTATTATCCAAAACAAGCAGACAATTTGAGCATGAAAGGCATTTTTGGAAGTTGATGCAGCGTAGGTTAAAAACGGATTCAGCACTTAAAGTAACTAGATGATGGAAGAGAAAAAGGTACGAGGAAGGACGATTTGATCGGAGTTGTAGGATAGTGAGTAGATCACAAATTAAAACGGTTGAGAATATAGAGATGAATTTTCTATACGACTCAATATTTTACACTGTTTATCAATGTTACCCGTTGTGTTCCTATGTTTGTACTTTATTGGTATGCATGTGTGTGTGTGTTACAGCTTTCAAAACGTTGTTGCGCCATGTTGGAATTTCACCGCTAGCAGAAGACCGAATTTTGTTGAAATATGCTCAAAGATTGACACGTTCCGCAAGGGAACCGGACAGGAACCACTTGGTTACTACGCTTCGAACTCACCTGGCTTTGGCACCTACAGCGGATCAGCTGAACCTGAGCTTTATGACGATGCAGCCTGAGAAAGAATATCAAAGAATTAATGCAACATTAATAACCCAAAAACTTGCAACAAATTTGTCACCAAACATTCTGTTAGCACCGATAGTGTTATTCTGTTATAATTAATTAAATAATTAAATAATTATTTTAAGTACCAATCTTTATGACTATTTCACTCAGAATGAGTATTTAACCAAACTGTGCAACTAGTTTACTTAGAGTTGTTGCCAATATATAAGACCAATGCTTACACAACACATGTAGGCTATTACCAGTTTATAAAGGTAGTTGATTAACATTTGTTAGTAATCAGTAGAACTAATTCATGAGCATATATTACTAATCTGTGTGACTAATTGTAGACATAACTACTTCAGTGTTGCAACGTAAGAATGAAACTGTTGATGTACTTAAATTGCAGAATATACTTTATATGTCTTTGTGACCACCAATCACAGACAGGTTCTACGACTAGCGGGTCCTACACAAACGTCGTGTCTCGTGTAGGATCCGCAGTGGTAATACTCTTCTACTTTTGTTCGAATAAAGGAACTGGAAATGAAGTGAACTGAAAATTAATGTTCACTTATTTCCCCTATTGGGCAGTTACCTTTCTTTGTAAGGAATGACGTTTCTGAAGTTTTGCAAACGACTCTAGATGTTCATGTACAATTGCAGACTTGCTGCTAATAATAGTTCTTAGTTTCTCCATTAGTGTTTAGAAACGTTACAGTTACATAGTCATGAAACTCATAATTAGTTGATGTACTATGAGCTTAATTGCATTCGTTACAATTGTTATTTGCCACAATGAACAACATGAACAACAACAAGAATTTATTGTAACCAACTGAAAAAAACGTAGTACAAATAAAGCAGTAAAGTGATACTTTGGCCACAATTGGTAACCCAGAAGGGTCAATAGACTCACTAACCAGGGTTACCTCTGTAAATCAGATGAATTAATAACAGTGAGAAATCGATTTCAAGCAATACCAATAGTTTTGGCAGACTTTTTTTAGAAAGAAGAACTGATCGATCTAAACAACCCAAAAGAAACTTATCTAAGTATAAACTTAACTAAAAGACTTAACTAAAAGACTGACAACATGGAAATTTGAACATGACAAAGTTTATATAACTGTATTCTTTAGGAGAGCGTGCATAGATTCCTAAGCGATTTCAAATTAGATAATGCATATCCATAGGGATGTTTTTCCAAACCGATGGACCTGTATGCAGCTCTTATGGCAAACTTCCTATAGAGTTAGTGCGAGCGAAAACTTCACGGTATAATTCAATTTGTCTGGTAGGGTATCCATGAGTATCTGACGATAAATTAAAGTAATCCTTAAAAGTAAGAGGTAATAATTTATGTGTCCCATGTAGTCTTACACTACACAATGGTTTCTTGTAGTCTTACACTACATATAGCTGGCTCAATTATCGGTGCTGCCTCGGCATACATCACGGAGGCTTGTGTTTCAGTCTTAAGTCAACCGTGTCGACAATGGTTGAGCTCTCCTAGCCGTGGAGATATAAATGTGCCAGGCTTTCGCACTTCAACTCAAGCTTATCATGTCTTCTCGTATATCGTACCGAATCTAGGAATTTTTAAAGCGCCGCTCACAGCATCAACTATTGATCGTGATAGCCCCGAGGGAAATGAAAAGTCTTCAGGCAGCGGAGGGAAGAGGACGAGGTCATCCTAGCCACTAGCGTAAACTTGTCCAAAATATTGGGGGGTTGGGGTTGGCTAATCATTCTACACTTGTTGCATTGGGTGTACAGTCTATCTCAATTATTGGGGGAACGTTCCCCGGCTCCCCCAGACCACGCCGATCAGGGCCGGATTAACCACTCGGGGGGCCCTATGCTAATTTTGCACGGGGGGGGGCCCATGTCGTACTGAACATGGAATGATGGGGACGCCGTCAAGACGTGACAGTCAACTGTAACAAAGCAGGATCAATGTGCTCTGCTGCTCAAATTTGTAATCAATGCACATTGCTCACAACACTGCATTTTGGGACTATGTCTAAGGTTGTTTAAAATGTTAGAGTATTTGCCAACATACAGTTAGCGTAAAAATATAATCAAAATTCTAAACTTTTCTCTTCATTATTAACAGCTCAGAAACATTTGCGACTTTTAGCAGCTGCAAACTGTGCAATAATGTTCATCAAATGAAACGGATTTAAGTATAAGGGACCTAGGCTATCAGTCTCAACATAGGCAGTGAAAATCGATTTTTTTAGCTACTCATAAGCAGACATTAGAAGCAGATGTTCCTGAACCTTGAAATGGGCTGAAAAGCAACTATTTTCTTAGTTGAAGCTAGCATTCGCTGGCCAAGAATAAAACAGCAACAGCTTATTATTTAAGTGACAAAATTGTTCCTTGCACAAATTGGGCAATCATTGGACTTGGACGCAGGGGCGTAACTTTGGTCTAAAAAGTGGTGGGGTACCAATTTCTTACTTACACGAAACAAAGGCGCAGACTGCGTTCTCTGGGAAGGCACAATAATAAAATATTGATTGGCATCGTTCAAAAAGTGGGGGTACGGTACCCTCAGTCCAAAAAGTGGGGGTACGGGTACCCCTCGTACCCCCCACAAATTACGCCTATGATCGGACGTCTTTCTACAGGTTTCTGATCCCTTTTCGAGCCAATGCTCAATATTGGCCGATGTAACTGGAGCCTAACTGGCAACCATTCATAGGTATCAGTCGAGTGACAAGGAGGTTTTGTAAACTTTGACGATTCGTTTTCAGACGGATGTGTAACAATTGTTTCAAGAAGTTCAACATTGTGACCATGACCATGACGACCATCTGTGGGTATATAATTATGCAGTGTCATGCAAGTATATATAGCCACAGCTCACAGTTAGTGATGTGAGTAGGGACATCTATTATTATTAATTATGTCGACGTCATCCCAGTAGTATCAGGCAAATCCATTGGTTGTGCTCTTTTATCGCCGCCTTTTACTTTGACTCGGGCAAGAAATACATCAAAACTCGGTGCTGAAGCACACGAAGACCAATCATTCTCAGTCTTGTATTTAGCAAATTGGCATTTCTTAGCACCAGAAGGCAGAAAGGTTCTACGCATCCCGTACTTTTAAAGCATTAAAACTAAAACTTAAATTCAGGGAGCGAATCGAATTGGAATAAAACAAAAGTAGCCTACCGTCAGTATGGATATTGACAGAAAGAAGTTGAATCAATAGAAACCATGTACACAGCAGTTACTTAGATGGCTGACATTTCAAATTTGCAATTTGCTTAGTGCAAATTCTCGCTTAAACTGAAAATAATGGCTAATAATTATAATTATGAACAAATAATTAAGTTGGTTTCATAAATACTGTGTTTGTCCTGCAGCATTCCGACCCGGTCGGGGGGCCCCCTTCAAGCGGGGGCCCCATGCTAAAGCATATTGAGCATACTGGTTAATCCGGCCCTGACGCCTATGCTCCTATAGCCAAAATCTTACTAGTACGGATTGAGGGGAAGGTCATTCCAGAAACTAGGGCCAAGGATGGGAAAGGCAAGATGTTGAGCCGTGGCAGTCCTATCCCGAAGAACAAGGAGATCATGCCGATCAGTAGACCGAATACAGCGGGAAGAAACAGCAGAAAGGGGTTTGCACATTAAGTCACAGAGGTTCTTATGGACAATTTCCTGTTGTGTCCTAGAGACAAACAGGAGGGCCTTGTAATGGATGCGGGAAGCAACGGTAAGCCAGCGCAGAACGTTGTTCACGTAGGCTGTAATATGGGATAAACGGAGATACTGCGACAGAACGTAAGAATAATGGGTAAATAGTCACAGAACTGGCAGGTGCTATTTAATTTGAAAAACTGCTCAGTCCCCAGGTTGACAGGTAGAGAAATTCCTGAAAGGAGTAAAGATCAGTATAACGATTCCTTTCGGTTATTCCTTGTGCACTTTGTTTGAGTAGAACATAGGCCTAACTTTGAAGATACGAAGTAGGCATATCTAGAGTTAAGTTCGGCCATTCGATCGCTAGACGATATACACTTGCCTCTCTTTTAATGTCTGAAACGGTCGTTCTTCTTTAGATGTCCTAGCTCGATTGTTCATTGACGTGGCGTCATTAATTTCCATAGTGACCGCTTTTATAAGTAACTCTATTATCATTATTTTTATTTGAAACAGTGTATTTGCTCGTCATATTATGACGCCAGTGTAGGCCTATATAATTATGTCGTTGGCTAAAATGCTCTGATCATATTGCCCGTCATATTATGACGTCATATAATGACGGCAGTGTAGGCCTATATTTATGTATCGTTGGTTAAAATGCTCTGATCGCCGTCGTCAAGACGGCAGTACTGACGTCACCAACGGTTTCTGTTTCACAATATAGAACAGAAACCGTTTGTGACATAGCGTCCTTCGACAGACACACGCTATATGGATATTATATAGATCGATAATAGACTGTAATTGTGCCTTGAGTTTCTATTTGTTTGTTATGCATCTGGTGCCGAGTTATTATGCTTAAGGATGTCGTTCTAAATTAAATTGGAGCTATGACTATATAAAAATATTTACCAAACACAAACCAGTCGCTTTAGTGACTTTGTCCGAGTGAAGACGCCGCAGATTCTAAGAATACTTTCGGGTGGAGGATGAGCGAAATGTTGTAGTTCTTCTGGAAGTTATTTCTGTATAGCTGCTTCGGCTTTTAGTAAAGGACGATAACAGAGATTCAGAAAAGTAACAGGAGGACGAGAAAGTGAAGGTTAGGAGGCAAAACGACTAATCAAAAGCTTATGAATGCGAGAATGTGGTTGAGAATATATATATATATATATATATATATATATATATATATATATATATATATATATATATATATATATATATATTTATGACGACCCCAATGTTTCCTCAACTGTTAAAATCGCGAGATGTGTTTGCAGCTTTCAGAATGTTCTGACGCCGTGTTGGAATTTCACCGGCAGCAGAAGACCGACATTTGTTGAAACATGTTCAAAGATAGACACGTTCCGCAAGGCAACCGGACTGGAACCAATGGGCTACTAGACTTCGAACTCAGAAGGCTATGACATGTACTGCGAACGAAATGAACTTTCGTACAATGATGAGGCTAATTTTTGAATTACTTATTTAACATCTATAGGTCAAAAGCAGGTAACGAATATGTAACCAAACATTTATGCAGTGCATGCCATTGTTTAACCGTTGCTTTCATTGCTTTAAAATTGCGTTATTATTAAATAATTATGCCATCTACATGGCTATTTCAGTAGAATATTTTACCAATGTATAATTCAATATTTTCCAATGTATAATTCACTGTTTTCAGATTTTTCGTTAATTTGACTATTACTTTGATGCCGAGTTTAATGCCGTGTTATAATATGACTTGACTATCACTAAGATTTGTCACCAGTCTATGTAATTAATTTATTTAGATTTACTTGTAATGTAATAAAGACTTATTGAGAATTATTAATTCATTAATCAACGCAACTTAACGCACACAATGTACTCTGATATTCATTATCATTTGATATGTCTAACTGTAGAAAAACTACAAATATATATATATATATATATATTTGTAGTTTTATATATATATATATATATATATATATATATATATATATATATATATATATATATATATATATATATATATATATAAACAGAACGACCGTATATATATATATATATATATATATATATATATATATATGTATGTATATTCACACAAATCAAATTAAAACCAAATCGTTTATTTTGTAACCAACCAGAATGCAATACATCATTACAAGTAATGCAATGCATGTAATAGAAGGCCACAAGGTACGGCCCAGCAGGGATCACTAGATCCCGCTAAGTAGGGCCACCTACATACAAGTACACGAGTATAGATGAAGCAGCCATGGGTTACGTTGTTAAACTATCGATGGTTCAAATTAGTTTACAAGATCTTAATTATGTATAGAGAGGATTCTATAACCTTAACTACACAAAAGAAGAAAAAGAAAATCATAATGAGTGAATAGGGAGTAGAAACCTTTGTATGTTGGACTCGGACAAATAATCCCTCATAAGAACAGTGGATAAGATTATGTTGGGATAATTTATATTCTTGAAATGGATTATCCACCTGTAGTAAAAGGCCTTGACCGGTCTGTCTGGGCCTATGGATAAAATGGGTTCTTCTTTATTGGGAATTATTTACAGGCCACCTGGCCAGAACCTAGAATTGTTTAATACTTAGGTTGAAAGCCTTCTTTCTGTAATCTCTCTAGAAAAAAACAGGTAATACAACAAGATCCTCCGAGTCGGCAAGTTTTAATTTCATTTTTTTTAGTGTAGGGCCTACTTCTACAGTTTATATGCAACACAGAAAAACAAGGAGAAAGGCATTAGGCTTTGATTTAGAGGAGAGGGGACAGCAATAAGTACTATTAATGTGTAGATCAGTGAAGTAATTGTGGTCAGGATCAATGTCTATATTACTCAGCAACGGGCGGTTATCACAGTCATCAGTAATTCGTAGCAATTCCAATTTATTATTCCCATCTGACTCTAAATTGTCCAGGCAGGACGTGCACTCACGTCCTGCCTAGACAAGTCCGCGTCGTTCTCTATGTGGCTACAAAAGAAAAGTTTCGATAGTGCTATCAGGGCATGGTTCAGTGCTAGGCATGTTATAAGTATTCACTTTACAAAAGTTGCATTGGGATTCATTATCGCACATTGAATTTATCGACTATTCTAGGTGAGTCCTTAACTAAGTATTTACAAACTCTACAGCTGAGTTTATTACCGCAGGGTAATGAAACCTCTATCTCTCTTTAACCGTCCTCGATACGAGGGTTGGTCGCATTGTAGACGATTCTTCTCCATCCTTTCCTGTCCTCGGCTACTCGCAGCAACCTCTCTGTTGATAATCCCAACCATTCGCCAATGTTGTCCATCCACCTCTTCCTTGGTCTTCCTCTTGTTCTTGTTCCCGGTACCGTTCCCTGCATAATTTCTTTCTCTAGGCAATCTCCCTGTTTCCTCATTATGTGCCCAAAGTATGACATCTTTCTTCTTTTGATTGATTCCAATAGGTTCCTTTCCACCCCCGCCGTCTCCAATACCCATTCATTTGTTTTCTTCTCTGTCCATGATATTCCAAGGATTTTTCGTATGCATTTAATTTCAAATGCCTTTATTCTATCCTCCTCCCTCTTTTTGATTGTCCAACTCTCACAGCCATACATCATCACTGGCCATATAAGTGTCCTAATTAACTTTAACTTTGTGGGAACTTTTATGTTATGGTTTTTCCACAATTTATTCAGATCTGCTCCTATTCCAAGTCCTCTTGCAGTTCTTATACTATCTCCCTGCTACACTCCGCGTGTTCTGTTATGAGTGAGCCTAAGTACATGAAAGTTCCCACTTGTTCTATCCTGCTGCCTTGTACTTTGATGTTGCACTGCTTCTCTGTCAGCGCCATACACTTTGTTTTGCTCATGTTGATCTCCAGGCCCTTCTTTCGTCCTTCTCTGTCCAATCGAGACACCAGTTCCTGCAGTTCCGTTTCCGTACTTGCCATTATCACTATGTCGTCCGCATATCGTAGATTTGTTATCCTCCTTCCTCCAATTTGATGCCTCCTGTGTATCCTCTCAGAGCCTCCCTCATTACCATTTCTGATAGTATGTTGAATAATGATATGTAATAATAAATCACAGGAACGAAATGCACAGCCGTGACAACAATCAATTGGACATAGAGGTAATAGCTAGGTCATGAGACTGGGCCTCGCCGCCTCGGTGTCTATTGGGAACATTATAATAATGGCTTTATATCACAAACGACCATAGCAATGATTATTATATACTCACAGAAAGTATATACTGGGGTATGTAGAATGTTCGTACATCCAGGTAGAACATTCGTGCAGCAAAATGCACCAAGCAGTGACTCAAAAACACTCGAGCCTCAAACAGGAACTGTTCAGTTATATACACAAGCAGTGACTCAAAAACTCACGAACCTCAAACAGGAACTGTTCAGCTATGTAGGCCTACATTAGCAGTGACTCAAAAACTCTCGAGCCTCAAACAGGAACCTATTCAGCTATAAAACAATTATACTCAAGCAGTGACTCAAACACTCTCGGGCCTCAAACAGGAACTGTTCTCGAGAGCGATAATCGAAAGTCTAATCAGTGGAATAAATTGAAACAAGGCGTATCACTCTCAATTAGAGTTATAAATCCACGCACCTCTAGTTACAGCCTGCGAGAGCCATAAACGTGTATATATATATACAAAGATAATTGTGAATGCATGTAACAATCAGAGGGAATAACAGTAATTACTGAACACCTGCATAGCACGAACACACTATCTGAAGCACATGTGACACGTTGTCTCCAACAAAAGAACGAGACATCAGTCATCAAATTTTCAAAAACAGTCCTCAAACCTGGGACACACATTATCTCCAACAAAAGAACTAAATATCAGTCCTCAAATCATCAATAATAGTCCTCAAATATCACAAGCATTGACACCTACATATATATTTGAAAGTTTATCATGAGCATATGTAACAATCTGAAGAAATAACAGTAAATGCCAACTGGTAAATTTGTACAGCGTGAACACACAATCCAAAGCACCTGGGACAAACATTGTCTTCAACAAAAGAAACTAATATATAACATATAAGTTCTTATATTACTGTTATAACACATATAATTATGAAAGCAGCGATATGAAAATTAAAATGTAACTTTTTAATCAGTTGCAGACTAAACTGATTAGTAAATCTTGTAGGTCCATTAAATTATCCTCGTGTAAATAGACTAGTAGTAGGCCTAAGCTTAAACTAGGCCTACTCTTAATTGAACGGTGATAGGTCTAAAGACGATGGCTGTTACTGATAATATGCTAAGTAGGCCCTATATGCAGTGCTTTGTGTTTACCTGTATGGAGAAGCAGGTCAAACAAACATATTAGGCCTTTAAATAGGCATTTAAGAATTGTACCGAAATAATCCTACCACCACTTTCCCTATCGGTATCGGGGTTTTCTTGGTTGGCAGCCGGTGTCGCGTGACAGACTATCCGTCCTAAAACTATCCGGGAGGATGAATAAATTTATCCCCCCGGATGGAATCTACCGGTATAGAGTATCCGGGGGATAAACCATTTCTATCCCCCAGCGTGTAAAATCATCCCCCCGGGGATAAAAATTCACAGGCATAAGGTATTATTGAAAATGCGTATAATTGATAATCTATTATTATTATTATTATTATTATTATTATTATTATTATTATTATTATTATTATTATTATTATCATTATCATTATTATTATTATTATTATTATTATTATTATTATTATTATTATTATTATTATTATTATTCTTATTGTCATAATCATCATCATCATCATCATCATCATCATCATCATCATCATCATCATCATCATCATCATCATCATCATCATCATCATCATCATCATCATCATCATCATCATCATCATCATCATCATCATCATCATCATCATCATCATCATCATCATCATCATCATCATCATCATCATCATCATCATCATCATCATCATCATCATCATCATCATCATCATCATAATCATCATCATCATCATCATCATCATCATCATCATCATCATCATCATCATCATCATCATCATCATCATTATTAGGGAGCTTTTAAATAGCGTCCCTTCTAGGTGATCTACTCAGGAGCGCTCCCAGTCCAACCACAGCTAGAGAGAGTAGTCTTTAAGTTGGTAAGGAACAAGGTAAAGTGAGTCATAGGAACCAGGCGGAGTGCAACAGGGAGACAAATCTATGCTATAATCAAAATCCAAAACGAGAAATAGGTAAAGCAAGTGACTCTAAGTGTTCTAAGTCTTCTGAGTAATATTTAGAGCAAATCAAACCGAAGTTACAGTAGGAACAGCATTACCTTGTCGTTGAAACATTTATCAAGATATTTTCGCATTTCTGAAGGCTCACCGAAGTCAACATCCAGCGTGGCAAAAGGGGAAGCAATCTCAAATGGATAGGCAGCTGCGTACATCCCACACGAAGAGAAGTCCATTTGCTGCTGGCAGGGAGGACTTTAACATGTAGGTTCCCGATGTGGTTAGGTGCATTGTGTAGAGCTGACGCAATTGTCGGCCGAGATTTGCCTAGATACCAATCGACCGATATCAAGTGCGAGCTATACCAATTCACCTAATTAGCACCTTAGTCCTTTTTCATGACACTGTCGTTTGTGAATGGCAACTGTTTGCTGATATTTGTCATCCTTGTTTTAGACACGTCCATCGCAACAAGCCCTTCAGGCAACTAGTGATGGGCAATAGTTAACTAAAAAGTTGCTAACTTTTAGTTTAACTAATGTTTTTTAGTTAAGCATGAAGTTTAACTAAAAAGGAACAGCTTAGTTAAAACCATAGTTTAACTAAGCTATTTTAGTTGCTAACTAAAATTTTAACTTAAAAAATCAGCAATAGGGCCTACGCAACTATTTTCAGCAATGAACATTGAACAACTCAACGCAAAACTTTTTGATTAACACTGCATAGTTTTAGCATCAACCGCCTGTGTTTAAAATTCATACACATTGCATAGTTTGAAGGTGAAATTGTCATTGATGCTCTGCATTATTACAGTTCACTAACCTCTGTTATTGTAAGAGTAATCTTATAGCCACTGTGGCTATAAGATTACTCTTATAGCCACGTTTTTTTGAATGTATGCGGAGTATGACAGGAAGATTAACAAAGAAGGAAAGTAATCTTATAGCCACTTTGACATTTTTTTGCATGTATGCAGCAAAATGTCAAAGTGCATGCTCTCCCCAGTTCCACGTACATGGAGTTACGTTTTAAACCTACAGTACTTTCAGTTATTTTGAGAACGCGCATGCATATTATACATACACATGCATAACAATTATGCACATACAAATGTGGGTCAAAACTGTTAAAGATTTCTGAATACTGATAGTTTCAGAGAAGATTCGAACTCACACACATGGAGCCGCGCGGCGAGCGCTCAAATAAATACGCCATCGTTTCCGTCAAATTCAGATTTCATTTTGAACTAAGCCTGCTGAACATAACCACCTGTTAATCCTGAGTCAACATATTCAGTCTTTATTCTATTAGTAAACGCCCACAGACTTGAGGAGACACCCGAGAGCTAGGGCCTACATCACGCAACATACTTCCTACATCCTTGATTGTAGGAAGTGATTGTAGGCTATATAATGGGGGAGAAAAGACGTATACACGACAGAATAGACTACAGTTTAGGAATCAGCAGGACAAAACAGTTGAGTATGATTTTGTAGTAGTTTAAATCGTCTAAAGAAACTCTGAGCAAGTTCTTCTTAGCTTTTGTATAGATCTCTTTGTCAACCAGTATACAGAGTATCGTTTATCAAATGACCGATACTGAAAATAACTTTTCTATGAAATGAATTAGTTTAGGAACTAGTCTATGACTAGTTAATACGTTAACGATTTCGTGAAGTTTACGCCAAAAGAATTACGAACAAAGGTGGTAGGTTATTTTTGGCGTACGGTATGCTATGAGGCAAAGCACTTAGCGGTATTATTATTTAGCGGTGGCGCTTCGGCGTGAAAATTCCGGCACAGTATCAAATGCTGTAGTCGGGAGCGCCTCTGAATAGTAGTTGACTTCGAGAGGCGCTATAGAAATATCCGGAATAAATAAATAAATAAAATAAATTATTAACGCACAAGTCTGTGGAACTGTTATTACATTAGAAGTTCCTTGTACGATTATTAACGTAACTGTTCGCAGTATTTTTTTTATGGAAGTGAAACTTGCAGCTAATACCTTAAAACAAGAGTTAATCAATTGAGTGTGAAAATATCTTTTTAACTCTTCCCTTTTCTTCTTTGCATCTTTTTTTTCTTCGAGTTACTTTCCATCTTTGTTAATCTTCCTGTCTTACTCCGTTCGGTGGCTACTGTGACTGCGGAAAAACAGCGAGTCTCAAAATAGCGATTAGGCTTGCTATGTAAGACAGTAGAAATCAGAATAAGGGTCGTGATCTCTAATTTGAGTCTCCAAGTTTAACATTACACACGTGGGTAATCCTGCAGCTTAGGTACTTTTAATAAATGTGCATGAGCGATGAAAATATTTCATAGTAAAACTCAAAGGAGAAGTTGGAAAATTGATGAAAATATTACTGAAGCTATTAGAAGATCGATGAAAAATACTAGGCTACATATTAAAACTCAAACTAGAAGTTGGTATTGTGATGAAAATATATCGTTCAGCGCCGATATCATTGCCGTGGATGAGCGATGAAGACATTTCATAGTAAAACTTAAACTAGAAGTTGGAAGATTGACGAAAATATATTTCAAACTAGAAGCTGGATGATCAATGAAAATATAACTGAAACTACAAGTTGGATGAGCGATGAAAATATAGCACACACTTGAGGCCAAAATACTGACCAAAGAATAACACAAATGACTCCAATAAAAAATAATTAAAGTATTTAAACTGCAGGACTACCATTATGTATACTGCGTCAGACATTGGAAATAAATTGATGAAATCGCTGTATTGGTTTTCGCTATTTTGTGCACTCGCTGTTTTGTGCGTCGCTATTTTGTGATCGCTAGTTTGACGATCGCGGTTTTGTGATGGCGGTTATTAACGTAAACCGACCAGCTCAGTGCATTCGGTCAATTCTTTGATGTCATTCCGTCTAAACCTTAGGACTCATCTTTATCAACTTGTTTACCCAACGTAACCTAACTTCTGGATTCTCTATCGGAATTCAACCTGGTTTATCCAACGCATTAGGATTGCTGATCAGGAATTCAGTGAAGCTACAATCGATTGATGCCTTGGGGAATTTGAAAACGGCGCTATAGAAGTCGTCAGTAGATTAGGCCTAAATTGCATTGGCTTAGAATATAACTGCTACCATTTCCTCTTCTTCTGCTTTTATTCATCGAATGATTTAAGCAGTGAAATTCTAACAACAAATCAATTCGGTCTAGTGGCGCTTTATAAATTTGGAGCTTACGATTGCGATTATGATTAAGAGGTTTGAGCAGCGGAACGACAATCGTGTTTTGTCTCTGACATACAGAATCCATTAGACTAGAAACGTTGAGTGTTGTGTGCTGCACTTAAATACTAATTAAATTGGGCATTTAAAGGAAATTCCCAGATGTTTTCCGACTTGATTGGTTTTCAGGTGCACACCGTCGAACAGCTCGTGTCGTATATATAACTGACAACCTGACAAACAAAGCTTCGAGACCAAGGAACATTCTTTAGACCACTATGAGTAACAATGCAAACCAGCGGGGAGGTGTCCTTAAAGATAAGATCGTCGAAGCCATCGAAGCAGTTACGAGTGTTTAACGTGGGATACACTTAGAAGCAAACAACAAGCAGATAATCTCTGTGTACATGTATCTGGCGTTATTAGAGTCAAAATTCCAAGTAAAATTATAAATATATGCTTCAGTGTTACAACCCAAAATACATGGTATACGAAAAATGAACGCTCTTCGTGCGGATAATATTATATGGCTAAAGCATTATTTTGACGACATACACCTGTTTCTATGATCGGTCAGAGTGATAAATTTCCACTCATTTAATTATGACCCTTTCTAAGTAAACAAAATGAAGCAGCAAACAACACGATAAGGAAAATTACTGGGAATTTCCGCACTTGACACTTATATTTCGAATGATGTAGGTTTTCATGAGTATTTGCTCACTTAACCTGGGGCAATTGGTCATAGTTTATACCTCATTATTACTCGGGCTTGAAGCCGTGGTTTCTAACATGATGGTGGCTGGGTTGGTCCATGTGTGTATAGGCCTAACATCTCAAGTTGCGTGAATAAGCTATTATTATGTAGAGCTCCACAATACAAAAACTAACCAAGAGCATGCAATACCCAGCGACATACAGGAAATTTCTATCTTACGCATGGTTGAACTTTAGGCAGCGTTTGTAAGCTGTGGGTTGCAGTATACAGCAAGTGAGTCCCAAAATTGCCTGTTTTTATCGCATAGGCTTGGCGTTCAATGCTGACTTATTGCTTATCGCATGAGAAAGAATGAAAAAATAATTGCAACCGCTTAAATAATGCATGACACGGTGCCTAGTAGGCGTTTCCATCTACCTCCCACTCACAGTCTCAAATAAATGTGAATAACGTAACTTATATAATGGAAAATGGACTTGACAAATGACCGAGGCCATTGGAGATCTATCCCAATAGAGATTAATTTCCCCTAAAATGACCCGCTCCATCTCATCAGTAGCTTACCCACTCGATGACAAATAGAGACGAGCAATCTGGAGAGAAAAACATTCAATAGACTGAAGTGGCTAAATTAAATAATCATTTGTATTAAATCGCTAACGTAAACGATATTCGGGTTTGACTAGAGGAAGTCTCTAGTTTCGAATGTATTAGCCCTAATTAGACTGTAAAATTTAGTCGCGGATGAATAAAGTAGGCTTTAGATGCAATGATATTTTAATTTTATGAAGAGTCTACTTAAACACGAGTTGTCGTTTGAACTTGGAGCCATAGACTTTTTTCCAGTGTTTTAAACTGCACTGTAGACATACAATTAATTAATGAATTGGCAATATGACCATGCCTGTTGCTATTTAGATTGTGCAGGCGATAATGGTTCTTCGTATTGTTTCTGATTTATAGCCAGTGACAGTGGTAGAACAACTGCTGACTGTCTTGTTGAACCAGATGGCTTACACCGCAGCCACTGTTGTGGTTCTTCTGCTGATGAATGCAGTCGAGACAATAAGTGCAGTAGAAAGGTAAACTGAGTTATTCTGTGAGAGAAGGCATTTTAGTGATGATCCATAATGCAACTAGCTTCATTTATTTATTTAAGGATTCTCATGTTACTGGGGTAATAATATTTGAAGGTATTAGTGCTACTTTTGATTTATCTCGTTTCACTTAAACTGAGAGACTAATAAACAGCGATAATAAAAATTATGTGTAATTAGACAATCCAGAAAGTGTTGTCGCTAGTATTCTATTTTAGTATTCTATTTTAACCCTGAATAATCATATATAGCTTGCTTCTGGTAATAATAATAATAATAATAATAATAATAATAATAATAATAATAATAATAATAATAATAATAATAATAATATCATAATAGCCTGATGATGATGATGATGATGATGATGATGATGATGATGATGATGATGATGATGATGATGGGATCATTTTCCCCGAGGGATCATATGTACCTCGGGGAAAAACGAAAAAAGAAAAAAAATTGTGGCAGATTTGTCGAAATATGATATTTCTTGCTAGTAGTTTTACCGCAGGCACACCCTCTTTGTCACCGCCCCGTGTCGTACCCGTTGTTCAGCGTAGCTTATATATGTTTGTAGACTTGTTCAACGCTTTTACGTCTGATCTAGAATGGCTTGTCATTTACTTCGTTCGATTTGTACTTTATGGACCTCGTTGAGTCATCATTCTTTCTGGTTTAGGGTCTTATAAAAGGCATGCAGTGGGGTGGTCACAGTATTTCGGACCGTTTTGAAGTCTCACAATAAAAATGGAATGGTTCACCTCCGTTGCCCAAATAAACGCTGCCAGGTTCATATAAGCCCTCTTCCCGACAACCTTTCACTTGCCAACTGTCGAGTAGTTCCAACTAAGTATGAGTCTACCCATATTTCTATCAGCCCTCTGGAAGGAACCAGGGTTTGTTCTGACAATATCGCAGCAACGCTTTCTACCTCTCTAGGCGACAACCAAGCTTTTGAAACACAAACCTACAGCTGCTAGACCAGGGGTGTGTAGGCTATAGACTACTAAAACCAACGAAAACATTGCAGACCTGTTACCTTTCACCCCAAACTTTGGCAAACCCTGTTATCATTTGGGCCTATTGTTTATAACAACTATAGTCGGAGGAGCAACAAGCAACATTATGACGTCCACCATTAAGAGGCGAGTAAAAATATTCACCACTACGTCCGTTGGTATTCATCAGTAAGCCATATAAAGTATAAACTCAACATGGATCAAGTAGTGTCTGCAGCTGATCGATCAAAGTTTGAAGGTGATAATGTTAGAGCAGCAGTAAGAATACTCACTTGGGTGATTAGCTGTTTTCAGTAGACCAAGATACTCTTGAAGAGTTGCGCTTGACCAGCCACCGCCAAGCGCCTGCATCAAATTGCACTTCAATTAGACCAGCTAGCAGTGCCACTAATTTCCAGGAAACCAAACAGAAGGTGCTCCACCGCATTTGCCCTTCCCGGCAGGTTCATTTGAGGCACCTCTTAAGCCAATTCTACAAGGTCTCGATCTGTTGACCACATGTATCAGGGCCTTGATGACCTTATTTCGGGTAGAAAGAATTCCAATGTGACTGCAGATGTGAGAGCATTTGAACCAGAGTCTTTTCTTGAAACTTATTCTTCATCACACCCTTAGAACATGTTCCCTTGGTTAAAATCATCACCGTCGTCATTAGAATCGTAATCGTTGACGCAGTCATTATAACGAATTTGATACTTTTGTCTGTAGCTATACGTTTTGGAAGGTTTCAGCGTCTAAAGGTCAAGAGGACACATTTCATTACATGGCTATACCCTAAAAATGCTCAGACACTTGATCGATTCGTCAGTTTAATAGCATTGATTATGTAAGCCGCGACCACGCACGAACATAGTAGGCCTACGACCGACTTCATTAAAACTTTGAGGAAGCTATATTATACACTAGCTGGTTTACCCGGCGTTGCCCGGGGTTATAAGTTTCATTCCCTGTAGCGAATAAGCAACAAATTTAGGTACAAGTTTAAATCCGTGTACCGAATAAGGAAGAAATTTAGGCGACCTGTGGGGATACTGCTTCGCAGTCTCCCGTGGACTGACTGCTTCGCAGTCGCCCTATGATGTTGGGGAATACCGGCGCCATAAATAGAAGCGCTTCGCGCTGGGTCGTCAGGGACGGTCGGTTGGGTAGAGGTTTTGGGGATTTTCACCATGTTAGCGGTGAAAAGGGGGTACGCGAACCCCTCCACTGGGTGTCCGAAGCCGAGGCCGACACAGTAGTGAAGGTTTCGAGTGAAAAGGTGCAAAATTGTAGAAGTTAAGCCCGGTCAAACAGACAGAGAGACAGACAGAGACAGAGAGACAGACAGACAGACAGACAGACAGACACACAGAATTCTCGCTTTATTTATATAGATTATACGATACATTCGTTTACATTCACGATTGGCTACACTTGTCTAAATTTGCCTGATCTATCACTATATAGTCTTATTTTCATACAGCCCTCGCGATACCTCAACATAATTTACATAAGCCCTTATTAAAAACAACGTACCGCTCCCACTTAATTTGAAATGCAATATATGCCTACCGAAGTTAAAAGTGCACCTGACAGATCAGTTTCTATTCTTGGTTTTATTCAATTAGTTTTTAATCTTTTGAGAATAAATTCAGGGGCTGATCATTTTGTATTGTGGTTATTGCTTACCAGGACCCCAGTATGGCTGCGTATCCTATAGGGCCTATAACCTTCAATAATGGATCTGTCTGGTGACTGTGGTTATCCAACCACACCAATTTTCATAACCACACAACTTATTAGTAATCGTATTCATTCGGTTATGTGTTATTTTAAACTACATTTTAGTCACAGCGAAACGTACACGTACTACGCCACGGAATCCAAACAGTACTGTGTACAGAAATCTTCAAGAGTGTGTAGCGGATGGTTGTGGGGTAGACATTGCTGGAACAATTAGTAAGTCTGCATTAATAAGTCATCATTGAATTCAGTTCATTTTATATTTAGCATATTTGTTGGAGTTAAAAACGTTCTCTTGTCACAATATATTTTATATTCATGGAAGACTGGTTTCCACGGAGTAGATTACCTCCGAAGTTTAGCAGTTCTGCTTTATCCTATACTTGCTCAACAATCAGAAAGGAAATAGTTAGATCTGTAAATAACAGATTTGTAATCCTGAACGAAAAAGCGTGTCATATCTATAAACGGAACGATCAGTGACATTGTAAAGCACCTTATAGGCCTACGTAGAGAGCGACTGACGCTGATATATGAATTATCCGAATGCATTATAGTTATTTATTTAATTTTTATTTATTCCGGATATTTCTATAGCGCCTCTCGAAGTCAACCACTACTCAGAGTCGCTCCCGACTATAGCATTTGATACTGTGCCGGAATTTTCACGCCGAAGCGCCACGAGCAATTGCGAATGAAGGACTTGCCCAAGGTCCGTACGCAGCGGCTAGAGTGGGATTCGAACCTGCAACCCTCCGGTTACAAGGCGCCGAACTTACCACCGAGCCACCACGCCCCACGGTTATGTTCAAATTTATTGCTTTTGTATTCCCCCTCGTTATACTTGAAGTCCACAACTTTATAATTGTGCTGTTTTTCCAGTTGGAATGAGTGTTACGTCGTACTTGAATCAGTTTTGCGAATAGGAACCAGATGTCAGACTGGATGGTCATCGAGTGATTGCAGCGTTCGTAAGTAGAATTCTTATTTCAGAAGCATTGCAATTAATGTGACTGATTTTCCTGAAGCGTCGTCGTTTCTGATTGTCGCAATCGAAGGTCGCCCTGTCGTGTGTTTCCGTGTGTTGATGTCGACCCTCGACTGCTTGTTCTTTTACTTGCACTTTTATTTAACGTGCCTAACTTTTCTATAGAAGATTCACGACGAACTTTGTTTAATTAATAAATGAATTTAATTAAAGAAACAAATATATATACACTAACTCTACGGGAACTTCCACGTAGTATTAAAGCGTTTAGATATTAAATCGGACTATCTCAAATGTTGCTTCGTACAGCCTAACTACAGATCGTTCTTTCGCGTCAGTCTCTGAATCTGACGGACTATACTCTGCCGCCCCGCTGGTCGTTCCTCCCGATGTTTCTCGCTCGACCGATGTTCACACGTCGCGTTCGTCAGCAGTACAAGTTCCGTGTTCTCCGTTCCCTTCTGTTAAGTAGGAACTTCAGCGTGCATCGGTCAGCCCCCTCCCCACGTCAAGCTATCGTCAATTAGTGTCAGATTGCTCCTCGAGACGCGGGTCGTCGCTCGCCTGCAGCGCGGGCGGTGTCTGGTTACACCATAGCCGCGAGGTGTCCTATTACACCTTGGCTGTGTGGTGTCCGATTACACCTCGGCCTCGCTGCCTTCATTGTTGACCAAGTGGAGACTGGCTTTCGTCCGTCATCATTCTATCTCGACCGCCAACGACGCCTCCATCGTGATGATGATGATATCTCGTCGTTGTCGTCGATCTCCTCACGCGACACCTCCCTTCCCGGGGAGGACAAAGCCAGTCATTGGTTCGCCTCCCGGCTGAGAATGATGTCGTTCCCTCCATCGATTTCCTCCAGACCATGTCCTCGTCGTTCCCATAAAAATTACAAAATAACAGCACAGTTAGTAATTATTATTTACAGTTGTCGCGGTGCCTTACATGGTAGTCCGCCTTCTCCTCAATCATAGTCTGGACAAAAGATCAGCGGGAATATTCAGCGCCCCAGGTCGATATTCAAAAGAACTATCGAAGTCCTGGAGTGCCAGAGCCCCTCTCGCAAGTTTAGCACTTGTGGGCGTAGAAGCAGTTAGGAAAGTCAAGGGGTCGTGATCAGAATAGAGGGTGGTCCTTGACATAAAAATCCAATCCCTAAACTTCTTCAACGCAAAAATCACAGCATCCGCTTCGCGTTCCACAGTGGACCAACGCGCTTGCGTAGCATCTAATTTAGAACTGGCGACATATATTGGCCGTTCTGCTCCATCGTCTTGAATTTGGAATAAGCAGCAACCGACTGCTTTGTCTGAAGCGTCAGTCGATAGACCAAACTCTCTGCCGTAGTCAATTGTCTGCAAACATACAGCGTTATTCGAATCGTGCATAAGTTTATCTAGCGCCTTTTGGTGATCAGCTCGCCAGGGTATCTTAACAGGCACCGATTTCTGGGTCCAGTCAATGAGAATTCTGGCTGTCACTGTTCTGGCCTGATTATCTAGACAGGTCAAGAGTAATCTGCTTCGAAGGTCGTCCGGGACAACGCAAGAGTCGAATACCTTTTCATCATGCACAAAGAAACCAGGGATTTGCGCATGGTCGCTTGGGAACCTCGATAAGAGTCCTCGCAAGCTTTCGCTATACGTTTCCATTCGTCCTACGACCGAATGCCTTAAGTTATAGTCCCTTTCGTCTTTGAGTCTCCTCTCTGCGTCCCTTTCCTCTCGGACTTCCTTCTCTCTCTTCTCTGCCTCCTCCTTTTCTTCTCTCCTCCGCTTCTCCTCCTGAAGTCTTAATTTTTCTGCTTCCTCTTTCTCTTCTCTCCTCAATCTTTCCGCTTCCTCTTTCTCTTCTCTCCTCCGTTTCTCCTCCTGAAGCCTTAATTTCTCTGCTTCCTCTTTCTCTTCTCTCCTCTGTTTCTCCTCCTGAAGCCTGAGCTTCTCAGCCTGCTTTTCCCCTAGCATTCTGAGTCTCTCTGTTTCCTCCTTTTCTTCTCTCCTCCGTTTCTCCTCCTGAAGCCTTAATTTCTCTGCTTCCTCTTTCTCTTCTCCCCTCCGTTTCTCCTCCTGAAGCCTTAATTTTTCAGCCTCCTCTTTCTCTTCTCTCCTCTGCTTCTCCTCCTGAAGCCTGAGCTTCTCAGCCTGCTTTTCCTCTAGCATTCTGAGTCTCTCTGTTTCCTCCTTTTCTTCTCTCCTCAGCCTCTCTTCTTTCTCTTCTCGTCTCCTCTCTTTCTCTTCCTCTCTTCTCTTTTTCTCTTCCTTTCTTCTCTCCCTTCTCTCCGCTTCTTCTCTCAGCCTTTCTTCTCTCCTTTCTTCGATCCGCCTGCGTTCCTCTTTTATGCTTCTCATCACCGCTCTCTCCGCTGCCTCTCTCTGGTATGTTGTTAGTTCTAACATGACCCGCCGCATTTGCCTTGCCGAGCTCATACTGCTACCTGGGCTACCTGTGCTTACTTTCTCACTTACTTCTGGCGGGGTCTCCCTTCCAGAAACAATTATTTCAGCACTAGCCTCTTGGAGCTGGTCTATCCTCATGGAACCCAATTCCTCCTCTCCTAGTCCCATCTTTATCAGATATGCGACTAGTCTGTGACGGGGTATGTTCAGCACCCTCACTCTTTTCCCTATCGACAACTTATCCATCTTCCAACAGTCCGCTCACTAATAGAAAAAGATAAGTAAGTTAGAGGAGAGTCACCGTTGGTCAGAAATCAAAGAAAACAACGTCCTAAAATTCTACCACAAATACAACAAGAACAGAACTGAGCAAAAGGAGCTACGCAAAAGCCTCGGCTATTCGCACACCAATCCTCATCCAGACCTCAACCGCAACCTCACAGATTACCACGACTACCAGTAAGGACTTACCCTCTGAATACGTCGAGCGAGCTCCGTCTTTTGGTATCTTGGCTGATCCGCTGTCCTCCGTTGCCACTCCCGTCCGTCGTTGCTAGCGATGGTCGGTCGTCCGTTGGCGCTCTTGTTCCTCGTCCTTGCCTGCTGTTGTCGGTTCCTTCGAGTCCTTCGTCTTCGGAGTCCGGCACTCGATTTCTCCAGTTGCGAAGGGTTGTGTTCGCCGCTGGTCCCGATCTGTTGAGATTCCTCTTTCCGTTTCCGGTTCCGCTTTTCGTCGTGACGTCTTCAGTTGAAAACCCTGTCGACTGCGCCAATGTCGCAATCGAAGGTTTCCAGTCGATTGTTTGCCGTGTGTTGATGTCGACCCTCGACTGCTTGTTCTTTTACTTGCACTTTTATTTAACGTGCCTAACTTTTCTATAGAAGATTCACGACGAACTTTGTTTAATTAATAAATGAATTTAATTAAAGAAACAAATATATACACTAACTCTACGGGAACTTCCACGTAGTATTAAAGCGTTTAGATATTAAATCGGACTATCTCAAATGTTGCTTCGTACAGCCTAACTACAGATCGTTCTTTCGCGTCAGTCTCTGAATCTGACGGACTAATACTCTGCCGCCGCCGCTGGTCGCTCCTCTCGATGTTGATCGCTCGACCGTTGTTCTCACGTCGCGCTCGTCAGTAGTACAAGTCCCGTATTCTCCTTTTCCTTCCGTTAAGTAGGAACTTCAGCGTGCATCGGTCAGCCCCTCCCCACGTCAAGCTATCGTCAATTAGTGTCAGATTGCTCCTCGAGACGCGGGTCGTCGCTCGCCTGCAGCGCGGGCGGTGTCTGGTTACACCATAGCCGCGAGGTGTCCTATTACACCTTGGCTGTGTGGTGTCCGATTACACCTCGGCCTCGCTGCCTTCATTGTTGACCAAGTGGAGACTGGCTTTCGTCCGTCATCATTCTATCTCGACCGCCAACGACGCCTCCATCGTGATGATGATGATATCTCGTCGTTGTCGTCGATCTCCTCACGCGACACTGATCAACGACGCTTTGTCATAACGAAGACAAATAGCGTCACCCTCCTCCTTTATGCGGGCTTAGGACTGGCTCCGCCCGAAAACGGTAGCGGTTGGATTTCTCTGAAACACTTGCAAGCCGATGTACTTAACGCTATAATGCACGTGTATGTATAGGCTAATCAACGTAATAAATTAAACATATGGGGCAATTTATATCCAAACATTGATCAGCCACCATGTATGTATACTCGCGCAGTAAAGGACAACAACAGGCTAACTACTCCACCGTATTAGTCACGGAACTAAAAAATGACAAATACCTTGTTTGATATTGAGCCTTGCGGATAAGGCTGGTACGGAGTGTGGAGGAGATCGCAATTTGTTGGTTTGGGATCTTCTGCTGTCATTCGCGTTGGTTCAAATCTTTTGTACTTTTTGGAATCTTTGTTCTACTCTTGGAGTTTGGGTTTTGCATTCTGGGTATACGTAGCAATTTAAAACAGACACTGTTCTGGAAGAAGATAATTATATTGCCGGCGTTTGTCTGCGTCGACAAAGGAGTCTCAAAACAAACACAATATCTTGAGTATTTTGGTGTTCAATAACGTCATCTTCGTTGACACCCACGAGCAGATTCTGGCTCGTGGGTGTTGTAAATCGTCTAAAGATAATAATGATAATCTTCGTTTAATATTTTCAAACTGACAATTACGCAGTATGATTACAAATCAGTATGAACGGAAAATCACAAGTTATTACAGGAGTCGAATTTTAACTGTACACGGCAGCCATGCAAGGCGCCCATCACGTCCTACATCTCATTTTAACAACGCGCCATCTCGCGTATGATAGGCTGAGTGGACCTTTGAGATGGTTGCCGGAAGCGTCCCGCTAGGCCTACCTATTGCTCTTCACGCCAGTGATGTTACAATTACTCTATGGACCCCCCAAAACGCAAGACGCAAGCCTAATATTAATTTTTTGGCGCATTTATAAAATATGTACACTAGTTTATTGAGCAATGTACACACTTGATTAGCCTATATTGCTGTAGATCTTCTATAAATACATTGAGTAAAATAAGTTCCTCAATCTATAACGTATTTATCATTCTCATTAATTTGCTTATCGTTTCTATTTTATTTTTGTTACTCTAGCGATCTGCAGAACGCCATGCATTGATGGCAAAGTTTGCACGGCTCCAGATAAATGCGAATGTATATCCACAGGCGGTGGTTGTCAATCAGGTAAGTTTATTATAGGCACAGTACAGGTCTTGTGATTACATCACATTACATTACACAGATATATATGATATATCATTATGCGAAAGATAACGGTTGGCACTGTGAAGTTCGGCCAACCCTTAAAGAACTTTGAATTCACTGAAGCCTATTCTGGGATCGCGCCTTATATTATTCATTAGAAGGTAGTGTATATCACTATCGCTTTAGGCTTTAACGTAAACTTATTGAGTATCAGTGTAATAAATTTTAAAATAAAATTTTGTAAAATCTCCATAATTAGCTACCCGTCTTTATTCATTGTTTCATCGATTCTGTTCGACAGTTCCATGTAGTGCCGACAGGAACTGCTATCCTGGATCATGTATAAGCTCCACGTGTTCATGCCCATCGGGATTCTCAGGACCAAACTGTCTCAGTAGTAAGTATAGTACTATATGTCTACCCCCGTTGGCCTAGTGGATTTGGAGAGAGACTGAGCCCATTGGCTTAAAGAAGTTGACGGACAGGTGCTCAAAGTAATCAGTAATAATCACTGAAGAATATAGCAGCTTATAAGAAATACCGTGTAATATTTAAAAGCATGCGATTTTCATAATTACTACTCAGTTGGTAGGCCTACATAGAAAGCTGACAACTAGGATTGAGTGATATTATGAGAGGATGATTTAACGTCTTTCTTGAGGGACATCAGCGCCAACGCTACATACAGTCTAGTAGCCTAGTGTTTACCGAAAAAATAATTTGAAACTGCATTCAATACAATGAGCGTCACTCTTTCCAACTTCAACTATAACAGCGGTTCTCAACCTGTGTGTCGCGACCCCCACAGGGGTCGCCTTACGATTTGCCAGGGGTCGGCTGGAACCTTCAGAAATTATTTTGTTTAAAAATAGTTGTCTGCGTAGCTTCTTAATGTTTTCTTCTAATAAATCTTTAGTAATGTTTAAACTTAAAATTTAGTAGCTGTCATTTAATTTTGTAACTCTTAATTGTAGGCCTACAGTCATAGTACAATACAAAATAAATAATAAACTTCAAGTAAACATTTCATGTATTAAATGTTACTTTTAAACAATTTCTAAATTATTACCAACAAAATTACAAATTGTTTTCTTGATTAATGATTTCTTATGGTATTATACATGATGCGTATGAATTATCAAATGGTGAGAAGTGAAATGCATCATAATGGTAGCAAAAATGCGGTGAAGAGGAGTCACCCATTCAATTTAACCGTTGGGGATCGCCACAACTTTGGAAACTTTGTCAAGGGGTCGCAGCACTAAAAAGGTTATGAACCGCTGAACTATAACATGTTGCGCAGTCACGTGTCCATTGTGGCATGACACGCAGACTGACAAAAAGTTCCACGATTAATGTTTGGTTTTGAGTATTCTTTACAAAAATGACAACTCCTGAGACAATATTAACGAATGTGAATTATTTCATAGTCTAACTACTATACGTTTAGTAATTGACGATGGGATAATTCAAAGACTCGCGCTTTGTTCTTTGCCTTGACATGCGTTTTTTCTACCTTCTTCGTAGGCCCTAGTTGTTGAGTAGAATTTAAATCACCTTTTAATTAATTAATTAATAAGGTACTTGCAGAATTTAAGCGATCCTTAATTAATAAGGTTCTTCTTCGAATGTTTTCAACTTTTCATTGTTTTGAAACTGCAACCTGCCCTCTGGGGGGTAGTTGGTCATTTAGTTTCGAGCCTTTAAATTTTATTAACCAATAGGCCTAGGCTAAAAGTTTCAATATATACGAATATTCTATCTGCTGTCATGAACTATTATTGTAGTATTACTGTAGAAATAGTAGGTGTAATGTTTTTAAAGATGACTGGCGTGGTACTGAGCGCCAATCACCTTGTGTAAAAACAGTTGGATGGTGGCCAGCGGTGTTACTCAGGCGTCTCTTCGGGGGATTCTCCTTTGCGTGGTTCGTAACGACTCGAAGGAACGACGCTGATGCTTCGTTTTACGATTTTATTGTATGACGACAAATTCTCAACAATGTATTACAGCGAGACTAGACTGTCATTACAACGTCTCTGTACCATGAGAAACCTTCTGGCTAACTTCTCTCTTGGTGAGTCTTCGCTGCCGTTTCTCAGAGTCCCTGCACTTCCCTTTCCCCTAGCTTATATATCTTCATGGCTACCTTGCGCAAGATCAGTTGGTCATTGCGCAAGACCTTATTTATCTCCCTTTCTCCCAATTGTGCACGTCTTCCTTTCTTGTTTATCCTCATTGACATTGCGCAAGCCCTATCTGGAATTTCGCAAGACCCCTATCCATGTTTATTTCTATATGCATGAACTGCGCAATTTAAGTCCTATATCTGGGTCATTCCAGATCAACATGTTTATGTCTACATGATCATCTCTACTGCGTGCATCTATGCCATTGGTCAAGTCCTACGTGTTTACCTGACCTTGCCTGTTTGCCTGTCCAGTTTTAAGTTCACTGGCCTATAGTAGTCTGGGTATACATATCCTTAATATATTTTTGTTAATATGGTCACGTCTACTGCTCATTGAATTCTACAGTCCAATGCGTGCGTCATGTCTCACCTGACCTTGCCTTGTTTCCCTGTCCGGTTTTAAGCTCTATACAAGGTCGTATATACTGTGCAATTTATAAGCTACAGAAACTTAATGGCCTGACCGCGTGGTGTTTACGTGTCCAGTTTTAAGTTCTACGCGCGGTCAATCTGCTGCGCAATTTATCAGCTACAGAAACTTAATGGTCTGACCGTGCCTTGTTTACATGTCCAGTTTTAAGCTCTATACACGGTCAATCTAAGTACACACGTTCACAATTTCTGTGTCATACAAATACAGCTACACAATATTATAACTATACTATGCATTTAGTTTTTATCTTCGTATCATCGTTCATCATATCATTGTTCATTTTCCTCGCTTTCACTACATCATCCAACTTCTGATGCTGCTGGCTCCAGGTCGAGCAATCAGATGGAATGAAAAGTTTGGCTTGTTTTCGAGGATTGCTTTTCCGATGATACGTCACGCAGTAGCACAGGTGGCTATTCATTCGTCACCAGGCTTTCATCATAGCATAGTATCTTAAACAACACAAAGAAACATGGATAATATCATGCTCATTAATCTAAGTTCTACTTCTAACACTTTATGCTACGTATAATCTTAAGCACGATCTCATGCATCTTCGTCCATGTACGCTCGAGATAAGCCATCTGCTAAGGCGTGATGTTTCCCGGGGATGTAATTAACATCAATATCATATCTCTGAATGGCTAGAGCCCAACGAGTCAATCTTGGATTTGTATTTGACATTGTTTGAAGCCATTTTAGACAATTGTGATCAGTATAAACAAGAACTTTCGCCCCGTAGGTGTACTGTTGGAAATGGTTTATGGCCCAAATTACACATAACAGTTCCCTTTCTACTGTGCTCATTTTAGCTTCTCGATCAATGAGCTTCCTACTGGCGTAGCTGATGGGTTTTTCGATCTCGTTGTCATCTTTCTGTAGTAGTGCAGCACTAAGACCCGTTCCTGACGCGTCGCATCTCAGAATGAAAGGCTTTCTTACATCTGGTGGAATGAGAAACAGTTCCGATGTAAGTTCTTGCTTCAGCAAGTTAAATGCACTTTCTTCTCTTGGTGTCCACTTAACACGGTCTGGTTTGTCTTTTCTTGTCAACTCTGTCAATGGGGCAACTATTTCCGCAAAGTTCGCAAGATGGCGCCTATAGAAGTTCGCCAAACCTAGGATTGCCCTTACTTGTCTCTTAGTCTTAGGGATGGGATAATCTTTAATAGCTCTTATTTTGTCTGGATCTGGCTTAATCAGACCCTTCTCCAGCACGTGCCCTAAAACTTTGATTGATCGTTTGCCAAATTGACATTTCTGAAGTTTAACTGTCAGATTGGCCTGTCTGAGTCTCGTCAAGACGTCTCTTACGTTTTGAATATGGGTTCCCCATGTTTTCGAGAACACAATAATATCATCCACATGGGCGGCTGCATAATTTTCAGCCCCCTTCAGCACTTGATCAGCTAGTCTTTGAAATGATTTTGACGCATTTCGTGTCCCATTAGGCATCACGGTGTACTCGAACAATCCAAACGGAGTTCGAAAAGCTGTATATTGTCGACTTTCCTCTTCTAGTTCTACTTGATAGAACGCTTGCTGTAGATCGAGCCCTGTTATATGCACTGATCCAGCTGCTCGTTCTAAGATGTTCCTCATGTCACTTGCAGGATATTCATCCGGAACTGTGATGCTATTGACTGCCCTCAAATCTGCACATATTCTTATCGACTTATCCTTTTTGGTTACGCATACTATAGGACTGGCATATGGCGATGTGGACTCTTGTATGAGACCATCCTCTTGCATCTGTTTTATTTGCTCATGCACTTTGTCCTTGAGGCTTTCCGGTATTTTGTACAGTTTAGGTGCTATGGGCTTTTCTGTAGTTACCTTTATCTTATGCTTAATGAGCCCTGTCCTTCCTAGTTTGTCTGAAAACCTATCCTTAAATTCTCTTATGAGGTCCTTCATTTGACTTTCTTGCTCTGGCGTTAAGTGCTCAACATCACCCCATGTGTCGCCACTGTCATCATCTATGACTGGTAAAGTCTCATATTCTTCGCTTGGTGGATCCGCAGTTAAAATTAGATTTACACTCGGTAGCAGTCCACTTCCTGGCCTACTAAACCATTTTCTCAAAAGGTTTATGTGATAGACCTTAAGACCTTTTTCTGTCTCAATCTCATAATTTACGTTTGACAGCTTCCTCGTGACTGTGTATGGACCTTCCCATTTGGCTAACAATTTATTTTCTGTGCCATGCCTTAATAGCAATACTTCTTCACCTGAGTCAAACTGTCGTTCTGATGACTGTTTATCGTAATACTGTTTCGCAGATTTACGTGCCTCTTTAGCATTCTCTATAGCTAGTTCTGCGCATCTCTTCATGTGAGTTTGCGTCATGGTTAAATAATCAACGACACTTCTTTTCGGTGTTGGCCCTTCGAGCTGTCCTGTCCATGCGTCTCTCAGTACTTGCAATGGTCCTCTGACGTCATGAGAATAAAGCAACTCGAATGCTGAAAATCCTGTCACTGTTGATGGAATCTGCCTGCAGCTAAATGCTAAGAATGGCAGTGCAGCGTCCCACGTTCTCGCTTCTTCGCTCGTTACTTTCTTCAGCATGTCTCTCAAGACTCTTATGGTGCGCTCAGCGCTTCCTGCTGTTTCATGATGCTCCACTGTGGAAAAGATTGGGCTAATGCCCAGTAACTTCTCCAAGCCTTGTACCAATTGGTTCTTAAAATGTGTACCATTGTCTGATATTATGTACTTAGGTATTCCTACTCTTGAGAAAACCTCTACTAGCGCTTTACAAATTTTCTCTGCCTTCATGGTTCCTAGAGGTATAAATTCTACCCAGTGAGTCATCTGATCCACTATAATCAGAACATACTTCTTGCCACTGCTTGAACTAGGTATGATTGGTCCCATTATGTCCATTACTAAACTTTGGAACGGAACTTCCACTATAGGTACTTCTTCCAGAGGAACCCTATGGTTCTTCGGCACATTTGCTGTTCTTTGGCAAATCGGACATGATCTTACGTAATTGGCTATTTCTTCATCCATTCCAGGCCAGGTGTATTCCCTTCTCAGACATTCTTTTGTAGCCCTCACTCCCCTGTGTCCTGCCCAGTCCGAATCATGACTTAGTTCCAAGAGCTTCTGTCTGTACTTAACTGGTATCACCAATCTTAGGTACTTGGGTGAATCCTCTATGCTTTCGTGTAACACTGTTCCTTTCCGTTTGTATAACAAGCCTTTGCTTATTACATATGGAGTGTTCTCCATTTTGGCTTGGTGCCACTTACTTTTCAACGTTTCATCATTCTCTTGCTCTTGCTTGAATTCCAGCGTATCGATCCCTAGACATGTATCATTCGTACCATTCGTATCATTCGTACTCTGTTGATTAATGATCGAATCTTCCTCCATTTTCTTCTCTGGTACTGTCTCCTTCATTTGTTCTTTCTCTTTCACTTCATGTTCAATGTGATCACTGTTCACTTTCGGTTTGTTATAGTCCTTAGTCCTGGTTACCAACATCGATTGAGGTACCTGATTGTTTTCCTCAGACCCATCAGTATCTTTGTGCTCATCCTGTTGGATGGCTTGCCTTGCCTTACCCAACGCAAAGATAGGATCTGTTATGTCTGGGTTTTGCAGAAAGACATCATGTCCCAGTAGGACACCGATGTTCAATCCTTCCACTACCCCTGCCTTGACCGTAATACATCTGTCTGTTCCAAAATGTGGGGACGAAATTTGAATTTCGGTCACGGCCACCGATTGTACTTCCCCAAACGCACTTAAAACTTTCATGCAACCCTGCTTAACAGATGGTTTATCTCTTACAAGATCAGCATTCACCAGAGTGAGCTGCGCGCCTGTATCACGAAGTGCATCTACTGACAAACCGTTTAGCAACAGAGGTACAACAAAGTTGTTTTGATATTCAACTATGTTGTCAAGGTTTGACAAGTCGTATACAACGTTAACTCGTGCACTATCGTTAGCTGTGCATTGATTCATCTTATGAGATTGCGAGCCACACTTATAGCATCCTTGCGGTGATTTCTGCCACTGAGTTGACTTGTAAGCATTATCATATCTAGTGTTGTGTTTGCTTTGGCCATTGGTTTGCTTTTGCGCCTCACCCTCTGTTTTACCCTTTGTTCCCTGCGTGTTCTGCATGTTTATGCCAACCTCCGCAGTTGCTGGCTTAGGCTTAGTCCATGGCTTGCGTTCAAAAGCAATACCTCTCTTAGCTTCTTGCATGCATTCAAAATGAAGATCTGCATACTTAGCTACTTCTTTTGAGTTCCTAGGCCGTCTAGCTTCAACAAAGAATTTTATTTCATTTGGAAGTGATTCTCTTAGCCTTTCTGCTAGCACATCATCTTTTAAACGTTCAAAGTTTGCTATCTCTTTAGCTTCTAAATAGTACTCCTGCACATCGCTCAACCTGCATAGGAACTGAGCGTATGTTTCTTTTCCAACCCTATGCATTGTCTTGAATTTATCCAAGTAAAACCTGGGATTCATTTGACATGCAGCCAAGATTTCTGCTTTGATTCTTTTAAAGTCCCTACAGACATCATACGATAGGCGATTGTAATGTTGCCTTAGAGTTTAGTTCAATAGAGAAGGAAGTAATTTTGCCCATTCAGCCTGATCTATGTTATGAAATCGGGCCACCTTTTCAAAAGAATGGAAATATGCAAATGCATCTTCATTCTCATGCATAACAGGCAAGAAGTTAGTTGCCTTAGATCTACTTACTCCAACTCTACTTTCGTCGTTGCCGTCATCACTCGAGTTTTTTTGAAGCAAACCCAATTGTGCTTTTTCTCTAAGCAACGTCAATTCCATTTCCATTCGATCTTTCTCTATTCTCGCTTTTCGTTCTGCAGCTTCCGTCTCTGCTCTCGCTCTTCGTTCTGCAGCTTCCGCTTCTGCCAGAACTCGTCTTTCCTCAGCTCGGATCAGTTCAAGCTTTATTCTGCTATCGCTGAACCCGATCTGTTCGCCTTCACTGTCTTCTACCATTCCTTCCTCTTCTTCTGCAGACGAACCTTCGTTTCCATCTTTTCTCTCATGCCTCCTCTCATACTGTTTCAATCTTCTAATCATTTCTTTCTTCTCAAGCCCAATCGGCTGAATGCCTCTAAAGGTACATTCTTCTTCCAATTCCTTTCTCTTCAAAGACTCAAAATCTTTAAGTAGGCTTCCACTCGCCATTTCTTAAGATTAACGGTTACAAACTGTTACAATAGAGTTCTATTTACTATAACGATACTCTATTCAACATGCAATACAAACACTTCAAAATAATGCTTAGGTTTCTGTCGCTCAAAAGCCGAAATTCCTAGCACCCTCCGTACATCAACTACTGTCAAATTATGAAACACCTGCTTTACATCAATTACTATCAAAGTTCCAAACCGGAATCTGCTCACCCGACCGATTATTTCTTTTCTTCAAATCGTGTTCCAGGTTGATCATCCGCTCCGCGTTTGCCTTTGTGTAGTCCGCTAGATGTCTTTCCTCTCCGTTGAAGACCGTCCTCTGTTTAGGTTCGCCCTCCGGATGATTGTTCGTCGTCGGTCTGCCTTCCATGCACCTCGCCGCCAGACGTCGCTCTTTCCCGTTGTTTGTCAGCAGTCTTTTCTGATCCCTCCGGTAGATTCGTCGTCCTCGGTCCGCTTGCGTGCAATTGGTCAGATGCCGCTCTCTTCCCTTGTTGATCAATCTCTCTTCCGATCGTGCTCTTGATCGTCCGTTGTTGACAGTCTATCGTCTCTGCTGTTCTTTCTTCGGTTGATCGTTCCAGCGTTCCTTCGTCGTTTCGCGTGCTGGCACGATGTAATGTTTTTAAAGATGACTGGCGTGGTACTGAGCGCCAATCACCTTGTGCAAAAACAGTTGGATGGTGGCCAGCGGTGTTACTCAGGCGTCTCTTCGGGGGATTCTCCTTTGCGTGGTTCGTAACGACTCGAAGGAACGACGCTGTTGCTTCGTTTTACGATTTTATTGTATGACGACAAATTCTCAACAATGTATTACAGCGAGACTAGACTGTCATTACAACGTCTCTGTACCCTGAGAAACCTTCTGGCTAACTTCTCTCTTGGTGAGTCTTCGCTGCCGTTTCTCAGAGTCCCTGCACTTCCCTTTCCCCTAGCTTATATATCTTCATGGCTACCTTGCGCAAGATCAGTTGGTCATTGCGCAAGACCTTATTTATCTCCCTTTCTCCCAATTGTGCACGTCTTCCTTTCTTGTTTATCCTCATTGACATTGCGCAAGCCCTATCTGGAATTTCGCAAGACCCCTATCCATGTTTATTTCTATATGCATGAACTGCGCAATTTAAGTCCTATATCTGGGTCATTCCAGATCAACATGTTTATGTCTACATGATCATCTCTACTGCGTGCATCTATGCCATTGGTCAAGTCCTACGTGTTTACCTGACCTTGCCTGTTTGTTTGTCCAGTTTTAAGTTCACTGGCCTATAGTAGTCTGGGTATACATATCCTTAATATATTTTATGTTAATATGGTCACGTCTACTGCTCATTGAATTCTACAGTCCAATGCGTGCGTCATGTCTCACCTGACCTTGCCTTGTTTCCCTGTCCGGTTTTAAGCTCTATACAAGGTCGTATATACTGTGCAATTTATAAGCTACAGAAACTTAATGGCCTGACCGCGTGGTGTTTACGTGTCCAGTTTTAAGTTCTACGCGCGGTCAATCTGCTGCGCAATTTATCAGCTACAGAAACTTAATGGTCTGACCGTGCCTTGTTTACATGTCCAGTTTTAAGCTCTATACACGGTCAATCTAAGTACACACGTTCACAATTTCTGTGTCATACAAATACAGCTACACAATATTATAACTATACTATGCATTTAGTTTTTATCTTCGTATCATCGTTCATCATATCATTGTTCATTTTCCTCGCTTTCACTACATCATCCAACTTCTGATGCTGCTGGCTCCAGGTCGAGCAATCAGATGGAATGAAAAGTTTGGCTTGTTTTCGAGGATTGCTTTTCCGATGATACGTCACGCAGTAGCACAGGTGGCTATTCATTCGTCACCAGGCTTTCATCATAGCATAGTATCTTAAACAACACAAAGAAACATGGATAATATCATGCTCATTAATCTAAGTTCTACTTCTAACACTTTATGCTACGTATAATCTTAAGCACGATCTCATGCATCTTCGTCCATGTACGCTCGAGATAAGCCATCTGCTAAGGCGTGATGTTTCCCGGGGATGTAATTAACATCAATATCATATCTCTGAATGGCTAGAGCCCAACGAGTCAATCTTGGATTTGTATTTGACATTGTTTGAAGCCATTTTAGACAATTGTGATCAGTATAAACAAGAACTTTCGCCCCGTAGGTGTACTGTTGGAAATGGTTTATGGCCCAAATTACACATAACAGTTCCCTTTCTACTGTGCTCATTTTAGCTTCTCGATCAATGAGCTTCCTACTGGCGTAGCTGATGGGTTTTTCGATCTCGTTGTCATCTTTCTGTAGTAGTGCAGCACTAAGACCCGTTCCTGACGCGTCGCATCTCAGAATGAAAGGCTTTCTTACATCTGGTGGAATGAGAAACAGTTCCGATGTAAGTTCTTGCTTCAGCAAGTTAAATGCACTTTCTTCTCTTGGTGTCCACTTAACACGGTCTGGTTTGTCTTTTCTTGTCAACTCTGTCAATGGGGCAACTATTTCCGCAAAGTTCGCAAGATGGCGCCTATAGAAGTTCGCCAAACCTAGGATTGCCCTTACTTGTCTCTTAGTCTTAGGGATGGGATAATCTTTAATAGCTCTTATTTTGTCTGGATCTGGCTTAATCAGACCCTTCTCCAGCACGTGCCCTAAAACTTTGATTGATCGTTTGCCAAATTGACATTTCTGAAGTTTAACTGTCAGATTGGCCTGTCTGAGTCTCGTCAAGACGTCTCTTACGTTTTGAATATGGGTTCCCCATGTTTTCGAGAACACAATAATATCATCCACATGGGCGGCTGCATAATTTTCAGCCCCCTTCAGCACTTGATCAGCTAGTCTTTGAAATGATTTTGACGCATTTCGTGTCCCATTAGGCATCACGGTGTACTCGAACAATCCAAACGGAGTTCGAAAAGCTGTATATTGTCGACTTTCCTCTTCTAGTTCTACTTGATAGAACGCTTGCTGTAGATCGAGCCCTGTTATATGCACTGATCCAGCTGCTCGTTCTAAGATGTTCCTCATGTCACTTGCAGGATATTCATCCGGAACTGTGATGCTATTGACTGCCCTCAAATCTGCACATATTCTTATCGACTTATCCTTTTTGGTTACGCATACTATAGGACTGGCATATGGCGATGTGGACTCTTGTATGAGACCATCCTCTTGCATCTGTTTTATTTGCTCATGCACTTTGTCCTTGAGGCTTTCCGGTATTTTGTACAGTTTAGGTGCTATGGGCTTTTCTGTAGTTACCTTTATCTTATGCTTAATGAGCCCTGTCCTTCCTAGTTTGTCTGAAAACCTATCCTTAAATTCTCTTATGAGGTCCTTCATTTGACTTTCTTGCTCTGGCGTTAAGTGCTCAACATCACCCCATGTGTCGCCACTGTCATCATCTATGACTGGTAAAGTCTCATATTCTTCGCTTGGTGGATCCGCAGTTAAAATTAGATTTACACTCGGTAGCAGTCCACTTCCTGGCCTACTAAACCATTTTCTCAAAAGGTTTATGTGATAGACCTTAAGACCTTTTTCTGTCTCAATCTCATAATTTACGTTTGACAGCTTCCTCGTGACTGTGTATGGACCTTCCCATTTGGCTAACAATTTATTTTCTGTGCCATGCCTTAATAGCAATACTTCTTCACCTGAGTCAAACTGTCGTTCTGATGACTGTTTATCGTAATACTGTTTCGCAGATTTACGTGCCTCTTTAGCATTCTCTATAGCTAGTTCTGCGCATCTCTTCATGTGAGTTTGCGTCATGGTTAAATAATCAACGACACTTCTTTTCGGTGTTGGCCCTTCGAGCTGTCCTGTCCATGCGTCTCTCAGTACTTGCAATGGTCCTCTGACGTCATGAGAATAAAGCAACTCGAATGCTGAAAATCCTGTCACTGTTGATGGAATCTGCCTGCAGCTAAATGCTAAGAATGGCAGTGCAGCGTCCCACGTTCTCGCTTCTTCGCTCGTTACTTTCTTCAGCATGTCTCTCAAGACTCTTATGGTGCGCTCAGCGCTTCCTGCTGTTTCATGATGCTCCACTGTGGAAAAGATTGGGCTAATGCCCAGTAACTTCTCCAAGCCTTGTACCAATTGGTTCTTAAAATGTGTACCATTGTCTGATATTATGTACTTAGGTATTCCTACTCTTGAGAAAACCTCTACTAGCGCTTTACAAATTTTCTCTGCCTTCATGGTTCCTAGAGGTATAAATTCTACCCAGTGAGTCATCTGATCCACTATAATCAGAACATACTTCTTGCCACTGCTTGAACTAGGTATGATTGGTCCCATTATGTCCATTACTAAACTTTGGAACGGAACTTCCACTATAGGTACTTCTTCCAGAGGAACCCTATGGTTCTTCGGCACATTTGCTGTTCTTTGGCAAATCGGACATGATCTTACGTAATTGGCTATTTCTTCATCCATTCCAGGCCAGGTGTATTCCCTTCTCAGACATTCTTTTGTAGCCCTCACTCCCCTGTGTCCTGCCCAGTCCGAATCATGACTTAGTTCCAAGAGCTTCTGTCTGTACTTAACTGGTATCACCAATCTTAGGTACTTGGGTGAATCCTCTATGCTTTCGTGTAACACTGTTCCTTTCCGTTTGTATAACAAGCCTTTGCTTATTACATATGGAGTGTTCTCCATTTTGGCTTGGTGCCACTTACTTTTCAACGTTTCATCATTCTCTTGCTCTTGCTTGAATTCCAGCGTATCGATCCCTAGACATGTATCATTCGTACCATTCGTATCATTCGTACTCTGTTGATTAATGATCGAATCTTCCTCCATTTTCTTCTCTGGTACTGTCTCCTTCATTTGTTCTTTCTCTTTCACTTCATGTTCAATGTGATCACTGTTCACTTTCGGTTTGTTATAGTCCTTAGTCCTGGTTACCAACATCGATTGAGGTACCTGATTGTTTTCCTCAGACCCATCAGTATCTTTGTGCTCATCCTGTTGGATGGCTTGCCTTGCCTTACCCAACGCAAAGATAGGATCTGTTATGTCTGGGTTTTGCAGAAAGACATCATGTCCCAGTAGGACACCGATGTTCAATCCTTCCACTACCCCTGCCTTGACCGTAATACATCTGTCTGTTCCAAAATGTGGGGACGAAATTTGAATTTCGGTCACGGCCACCGATTGTACTTCCCCAAACGCACTTAAAACTTTCATGCAACCCTGCTTAACAGATGGTTTATCTCTTACAAGATCAGCATTCACCAGAGTGAGCTGCGCGCCTGTATCACGAAGTGCATCTACTGACAAACCGTTTAGCAACAGAGGTACAACAAAGTTGTTTTGATATTCAACTATGTTGTCAAGGTTTGACAAGTCGTATACAACGTTAACTCGTGCACTATCGTTAGCTGTGCATTGATTCATCTTATGAGATTGCGAGCCACACTTATAGCATCCTTGCGGTGATTTCTGCCACTGAGTTGACTTGTAAGCATTATCATATCTAGTGTTGTGTTTGCTTTGGCCATTGGTTTGCTTTTGCGCCTCACCCTCTGTTTTACCCTTTGTTCCCTGCGTGTTCTGCATGTTTATGCCAACCTCCGCAGTTGCTGGCTTAGGCTTAGTCCATGGCTTGCGTTCAAAAGCAATACCTCTCTTAGCTTCTTGCATGCATTCAAAATGAAGATCTGCATACTTAGCTACTTCTTTTGAGTTCCTAGGCCGTCTAGCTTCAACAAAGAATTTTATTTCATTTGGAAGTGATTCTCTTAGCCTTTCTGCTAGCACATCATCTTTTAAACGTTCAAAGTTTGCTATCTCTTTAGCTTCTAAATAGTACTCCTGCACATCGCTCAACCTGCATAGGAACTGAGCGTATGTTTCTTTTCCAACCCTATGCATTGTCTTGAATTTATCCAAGTAAAACCTGGGATTCATTTGACATGCAGCCAAGATTTCTGCTTTGATTCTTTTAAAGTCCCTACAGACATCATACGATAGGCGATTGTAATGTTGCCTTAGAGTTTAGTTCAATAGAGAAGGAAGTAATTTTGCCCATTCAGCCTGATCTATGTTATGAAATCGGGCCACCTTTTCAAAAGAATGGAAATATGCAAATGCATCTTCATTCTCATGCATAACAGGCAAGAAGTTAGTTGCCTTAGATCTACTTACTCCAACTCTACTTTCGTCGTTGCCGTCATCACTCGAGTTTTTTTGAAGCAAACCCAATTGTGCTTTTTCTCTAAGCAACGTCAATTCCATTTCCATTCGATCTTTCTCTATTCTCGCTTTTCGTTCTGCAGCTTCCGTCTCTGCTCTCGCTCTTCGTTCTGCAGCTTCCGCTTCTGCCAGAACTCGTCTTTCCTCAGCTCGGATCAGTTCAAGCTTTATTCTGCTATCGCTGAACCCGATCTGTTCGCCTTCACTGTCTTCTACCATTCCTTCCTCTTCTTCTGCAGACGAACCTTCGTTTCCATCTTTTCTCTCATGCCTCCTCTCATACTGTTTCAATCTTCTAATCATTTCTTTCTTCTCAAGCCCAATCGGCTGAATGCCTCTAAAGGTACATTCTTCTTCCAATTCCTTTCTCTTCAAAGACTCAAAATCTTTAAGTAGGCTTCCACTCGCCATTTCTTAAGATTAACGGTTACAAACTGTTACAATAGAGTTCTATTTACTATAACGATACTCTATTCAACATGCAATACAAACACTTCAAAATAATGCTTAGGTTTCTGTCGCTCAAAAGCCGAAATTCCTAGCACCCTCCGTACATCAACTACTGTCAAATTATGAAACACCTGCTTTACATCAATTACTATCAAAGTTCCAAACCGGAATCTGCTCACCCGACCGATTATTTCTTTTCTTCAAATCGTGTTCCAGGTTGATCATCCGCTCCGCGTTTGCCTTTGTGTAGTCCGCTAGATGTCTTTCCTCTCCGTTGAAGACCGTCCTCTGTTTAGGTTCGCCCTCCGGATGATTGTTCGTCGTCGGTCTGCCTTCCATGCACCTCGCCGCCAGACGTCGCTCTTTCCCGTTGTTTGTCAGCAGTCTTTTCTGATCCCTCCGGTAGATTCGTCGTCCTCGGTCCGCTTGCGTGCAATTGGTCAGATGCCGCTCTCTTCCCTTGTTGATCAATCTCTCTTCCGATCGTGCTCTTGATCGTCCGTTGTTGACAGTCTATCGTCTCTGCTGTTCTTTCTTCGGTTGATCGTTCCAGCGTTCCTTCGTCGTTTCGCGTGCTGGCACGATGTAATGTTTTTAAAGATGACTGGCGTGGTACTGAGCGCCAATCACCTTGTGCAAAAACAGTTGGATGGTGGCCAGCGGTGTTACTCAGGCGTCTCTTCGGGGGATTCTCCTTTGCGTGGTTCGTAACGACTCGAAGGAACGACGCTGTTGCTTCGTTTTACGATTTTATTGTATGACGACAAATTCTCAACAATGTATTACAGCGAGACTAGACTGTCATTACAACGTCTCTGTACCCTGAGAAACCTTCTGGCTAACTTCTCTCTTGGTGAGTCTTCGCTGCCGTTTCTCAGAGTCCCTGCACTTCCCTTTCCCCTAGCTTATATATCTTCATGGCTACCTTGCGCAAGATCAGTTGGTCATTGCGCAAGACCTTATTTATCTCCCTTTCTCCCAATTGTGCACGTCTTCCTTTCTTGTTTATCCTCATTGACATTGCGCAAGCCCTATCTGGAATTTCGCAAGACCCCTATCCATGTTTATTTCTATATGCATGAACTGCGCAATTTAAGTCCTATATCTGGGTCATTCCAGATCAACATGTTTATGTCTACATGATCATCTCTACTGCGTGCATCTATGCCATTGGTCAAGTCCTACGTGTTTACCTGACCTTGCCTGTTTGTTTGTCCAGTTTTAAGTTCACTGGCCTATAGTAGTCTGGGTATACATATCCTTAATATATTTTATGTTAATATGGTCACGTCTACTGCTCATTGAATTCTACAGTCCAATGCGTGCGTCATGTCTCACCTGACCTTGCCTTGTTTCCCTGTCCGGTTTTAAGCTCTATACAAGGTCGTATATACTGTGCAATTTATAAGCTACAGAAACTTAATGGCCTGACCGCGTGGTGTTTACGTGTCCAGTTTTAAGTTCTACGCGCGGTCAATCTGCTGCGCAATTTATCAGCTACAGAAACTTAATGGTCTGACCGTGCCTTGTTTACATGTCCAGTTTTAAGCTCTATACACGGTCAATCTAAGTACACACGTTCACAATTTCTGTGTCATACAAATACAGCTACACAATATTATAACTATACTATGCATTTAGTTTTTATCTTCGTATCATCGTTCATCATATCATTGTTCATTTTCCTCGCTTTCACTACAGTAGGCCTAATTAAATTTAGTGTCTTGTTTGCTTATTAAAACAGTCGAAAAGACTCCCGATATAAGCGTCTGCCAGGTGCAACTCTACAACAGTTCAACGGCTCTTTTTAAGGAAGTCGCCTGCGAGGCTCCCGGTATTGAACCTCCTCGAACAACTACATGGATTAGCGCCTCGACGCTTTCGAAAGTGCAAGTGAAATGGACATCGAATTATGTCCAACCTTTCAGTTTACCTGACCGCACATTCGCTCCGCATGTACAGAATTCACCTGTTCCGATTGGAGTCAGCGAAACAGGCTTCACAGTGTCATTCTCTGGAACAACTGCAAGTACGTTTAAAATAGGGAACTCAGGACAAAGGCACATTTATTTACGACACGACAATGATATGTTATCAAACACATAGGCCCTAAAGGCTGAAAAAGAAACTTTCAAACTTTAGACTGCCAAATACAATTTAATTCATATCGAATTGTTATTCAATGCACCCCATTCCAAAACGCCCTAGCAAAACGAGAGTTGAGATTTTGCATTGAGTATGATCATAATTAGATATGTATATCCTGCATGATCTGGCTACTGGATAAACGTGGCTGTACTTGGCTCTTGTATCTGATTACGGTATTTCTTTTTATCTAATCATTCAAAAAAGATGCTTCAAATTCTCTATAGCATTTAGAAAAAAAGAGAATGGAGATGTCACATTGAGTAGGGCTGTAATAATGAACAAGGTCAATGCACAAGATGTCCTGTAGTTTGAAGCTGCATACGATAATTGATCTTTGTCTCCAAAGCATTCCTCAGGTGTTGTTATTTTAACAGATACATGGACTGCCTGTTCAGCTACAAGTCCGGACAGTCCGCAGGGAACTGTAAACTGCGAGGTTCCGAGAGACTGGGCCAACTTTGGAGTGACACCTGTCCATAACCAAACGTTTGTTTTTATTCAGTGTTTAATTGATTATCGTAGAGTTGATCATGAAACTAGCTTCTTTCAACTACAGAATGCTAGGACTACTATGCAGGAAACAGCGTATTCGCAGCAATTAATATAATCCGTTAGGAAATGATCAGTTTTACTGCGTGTCATATCCAAAGGTCAGGCAAGTAGACTGACAGACGGATGCTGTAGAGGGGGCTTGGTATTGAGCGACAAGAAAGACAAGAAGAGGAATCAGAAAAGTAAGTAAGTAAGGCTTCCATATTCCACGTGGAACGTAGGAGATGCTCTCATTTTCCTTTTCGAAGTCCCTTGAGCCGGCAGTGGACGAAACTAAAGGTCTAGGACACGCGGTCTTGCCGTTTACTTCCCAGGTTACGTCGGCACCAAACTGTGCTGCTGAATAACGGATACACGTGTGCATAAACAACTTGAAAGAAATCAGGAAAGGGTCTTGTGAAAATGCAGGTAGACAGGCTAAGGTTAACTAACAACCATAGCCTGTCTATCTGCATTTTCAAATTTAACAATATCAAATGCATATGATGGATAATAATAATAATAATAATAATAATAATAATAATAATAATAATAATAATAATAATAATAATAATAATAATAATAATAATAATAATAATAATTAATCAACTCCCACTGCAGATACGCCTGTTGCCTAAGAATAGTTCGCTTGTTTTTTTATAAGTTACTTAAGTCCAGTTTATATTGCAGTGGTTGGGCTGGGAGCGCTTCTGAGTAGGTAACTTTGGGGGTGCTATATTAAATTTTTTAAATGAATGAATGAATGAATGAATAATAATAATAATAATAATAATAATAATAATAATAATAATAATAATAATAATAATAATAATAATCAAATTTGTAACGCGCGCACGGTCACATCGAAATGTGAATCTGATGCATAGATAGTCAGTCGCCATGGAGGAGAAGATACAGTTAGATATCAAAGTGCATGAAAGCCAAGGAGAAATAGTGAGTAATGTAATGTTACTTGAAATATAATTATCTCCAAAATTTCTCAGCGTCACATAAAAGCGACGTCAGAGAGACCAGCTTAACACCGGCGCTGTATCAAACCAAGTCCGCAGGCGCCAGGTTGTTTGGCTCCTTTCGGCACCAAGTCCGAATCAGAGGGAGTGAGAGGGATCAGAGGGAGGTCGATCTGAGGAGACAGCGTCGTGCTACGGTGACAATCGTTAGTGGTACATTGCGTGCGGTGGTGCAGTAGCAGAATCACGATAGGATGGTTGCAGAAGTTCGGTTTTCAGTCTTGAGTGGACGCTGCAAAAGAGAAGGCAGGCGAGCTAGTGCTGACAGATGAGAGAGAGAGAGAGGTATGAGGGAACTGGCGAAGGTCTTTTGGGAGTTTGTTTCAAAGAGCTCGCACAGCGTAGATCAAGGAGCGGTTGTAGAATTTCAGAGAGGAGAGACTGAGGTCCGAGAAAGAAAAAAGGTACGACGAAGAACGAGTATATTTGGATAATTAATAGCTTGCAAATGTAAGAGGGCTGAGATCCTCTAACTTGGACGATCTGCATTGGTCGGCAATGTTTCGGCATACACCAGAGAGCCTAATTGTCTTCCAGCCGGTGGCCGATCACTACGTGGATATTGATAACCTCCTCGCTTCGGGACATTAATACAAGACCATTGAGCTTTCTTGTCCATTGGAAACATTCCATTAAATATAAGCACTGCTTGGCCTAATTGATTCCGCCAAATACACATTTTCTGTTTAATCAAAGTCGTGTTTTTTTTTTATCTCAGTTAGATAGCCAAAAACAGAGTTTTTGATAGATCCACATAAAGAGCTACATAAGTTCTGGTTGCATTACGTGAAATTGGGAGGGGGATAGATGAATGGCAACACTCATGGCCAAAAGAGCATTGGATCGCGGTTCGATACCCGTAACCCCCCTCAAGAGCGTGCGCCTTGCATGGCTGCCAAAACGTGTGTTTAAATAAGGTCTTGTACTGTCACATTTCAATGTAATCTTACTGCGTACTTGTTAGTTTGAACTGACAAAGGTTATTATTATTATTAAATTACATAATGACTCTGATAATCTCGTTGGGCTGCCTTAGCCATTTGCCGCTGCTAGTTGGCACCAGAAGTCGAGTTTTGACGCTTCAACCCTTTAACTAAGAGTTCGCCGTGCTCAAAGCAATATTAGGCAAATAAACTATGTATAACGTGGCAACTGTCAATCCTGACTGCAAGGACGTCATTTCAGCTTTCTCCGAGGGGAGGGGAAGAGGTGAAAAAATTTTCCACCATGTGCGGGACAACAGTACACTGTGTCCACCCGCTGTTAAAGGTGGGGTTCTTCCCCCTCTCGACCCACGAGTTCGCTGCCCATATTCGTGTTTAGTCTACATGTGCAAAACTGTAAAACAGTGCTGCAAATGAGTCTATTTTTTACTCCTTTCTTCTGTCTCCTTTTCTTTTTCATCTATTTTTTCTTTCCCCAAAAAATCAGTATGGGCAAATGCCCTCTTTGCCCCACACCCAATGACGTCCCTACCTGACTTGATCTATATTGCGAGGGTCAGCTAATCAACCACTATACTTTCAATGGTTAACAATAATTTCTCGTATTGTCCACTGTGAAATGAAAGTAAGACGTAATCTTAGAATAGACATTTATAATGCATCTGACAACAGCTAATGACGATTTCATTTGTACAGATTCAGAGTGGATGTCTCTTCAAAACTAGGAGGTTACAAAATCGGTGCAAATTCACCGACTATTCCAGGAAGCAACTTTCCAAAGCAAATCTTCACTGGGACGCCACTCACACGAAGCGCACTCTTCAAATTCGACCTGGTTCCTCCAGTTCACTGTCTTAGCAATCCAAACAACGATTGCCAAGTCTTTGCGATTTATTTGGAACAAGATATCACGACGGTTTGTTATGCAATTGAATACATAATTTATCAGAATAATATTATATAAAACGCAATTTTCTGTCATAAATTAGTGTTTTAATCACTGTTGTATATTTGTATTAGCCTACCGTTATTCAAGTTTCCGTTTTCTGCGTTCATTAGGACCAAAAGCTTTTCCATTTTCTTCTTTATGCTTTAAGGTTCTTTATGCTTTAAGGTTCTTTATGCTTTAAGGTTCTTTATGCTCTAAGTTAAGGATGCGACATTGGAGATATCATTGCCGGCCTTAGGGGCGTGCAAACCGTGCGGTCGCACGGGGCCCGCTACTTAGGGGACCCGAAAATGTCCCAGAATATTAACCCGAACAAGACACCCTAATAATAATATGGTTTCGATTGAAACTTCTCTTTTGTCAATAAAATACAAGTCAACTTCTCCTATATCCCAGAATCTCGTGTGTATTTAAATTTGACTTGTACTTGTTAACAATCTACTATAATAAAATGATTAGCAATGAGAAACAATTTGACTTGTGTCATGGGGGCCCGTACAGCATACACTGCACGGGGCCCGAAACATCCTAAAGCCGGCACTGGAGATATGCTACCTTAATTATAAAAAGCTTTGTTTCTCACAATTTGAGGTACCGGTACCACGCTACGCAATCAGAATTATTTATTTTCAAGAAATTAAAATGTATGTCCAGGCTGCAAATTTCAAGAGCTTTAATTCCAAGTTAAATTTGGCCGGCAATGATATCTCTAATGATATCTCCGATGTCGCATCCTTAACTTAGTAATTAGGCAGCTATGTTAAAATGTTATTTACAAGAGAAAGAGTCAAGCATGCAGTTATTTAGAATCCCACAATTGAAGCGAGGGCCTACATCTAATTTTGTGGTAAATATAATTCCAATAGCGGAACTTCAAAAGTGTTGACCTTCTCAGCGGTGTTCTTGTTTGTTTTTGCCTAAGATATGTAAACCATCTATGCCTAATTTTATTCACTACTAAGAGAGATACAAAACAACATTGTTAATAGAAGAAAGTCCAATAGCAGTGAGTATTGAACACATTTATTTAGAATCCAACTATCGAAGCGAAGTTCTACAACTGGACGGATGATGGATCAGGAATTTCTAACTTCCACGTCGAAGTGTACTTCATGCAACCTGGAGCAGACAATCTTCTGGCGAATACAGGGCCACCGCTTATCCAATCTAACATTCCGCCAAATCAAAACAACTTCGTTTACGCGTGCACAGCATCTGGGGTCTATTCCATTGAGCTGACTGTTGAAGATCAAGCTGGTAACTCCGCGAAAGCCAGAAAACTCTTCATCTTCAACAAAGATTCAAAACTAACAACCAATCCTATTAAACCAGTCTATATCATGGAGGCAGATCCAGATAGCGGTTACAAGTGGATAACTAAGTTCGATGATCCACAAAATGGAGGAAATATTCCACTGACCTTAGTATGGACGGGACATTTCTCGAGCAGCACCCAGTTCGACAGTTCTTGGGGACTTCCTGCTCAGCCTTGGAACATCGCAAACGCGATTGACGACAGTTTCGGCAAGAAATATGGTCGTCGTTCAATAGAGGCCGTGACCGATATGCCAGGTGGTATTGTTTCCTATGGAGTGGCATACGTTGTTGACCAGAAAGGCGGAGGAAAAGGTCTTGTACCAGGTAACTGGACTTACCTGAACGCAACCAAGGAAACATATTTACTCCCTATATCCAGCCTTGCTGATGGAAACACCATTGTCGTCTGGCTACAGGGTGCAGATGCTGTAGGAGATCTAACTGAGAAGCTCGTTGTTGGCGTCGATCGAACACCGCCTGAAGTGAAAGAGGCCAGTTTTACAGCCAATGCGGTCGATGAGTCAACGTCAAGGTAAATGATCTGTAAGATTCAACCTATGAGAGGTTGAAAAAGAATGGAAATAATAATCTTTTAGGTCATCCGAAATAAAAAGCCCCGAGTTTTCCTTCACAAAGAAGGCAGTGAGATATAGGTTTGACATTTCTTTTATGATAATAATGATAGTATTAATAAAAAATAATAACACTGACAATTTCTATAGCGCCGGAACGCGACCATGCTGCTACAAGGGCGCTGTACATACACAACCTACAGTCTAACATAACATCCGGTCCTATTCATCAGAAGGATAGGCCTTGGAGAAGAGATGACCCTCTTTATATTCCACATATAATGCTACCAATAAAGCAGTATATTTAGCCTAGGGCCTACATACTGTAGATATATAGGCTATTTATTTCAGCGATTCAAAAATATTTGATGTTCACACTGTAGTTGGGCAAAGATGCACTTAGAATTTACTAAATTCAACTAAATTCAAAATTCCAGTCAAGCTAGCATCCTTCAAAACCTGTGTGCACTATACAGTTCGTCAATGTAAATCATTGGAAATACACGTCTGGTTGCTTTTTTGTTGAAGAATGTTCATTCGAGTTTCGGATATTTCAAGCGGAATTCAACAAATTTCATTCAGCATCTACGATTCGAAGCTGAAGAATAAGGTTTATTCTGGGTCAAGTGGTCCCCAGAAAAGAGATCCATCGAAAGTTCAAGGCCAGAGAAAGAAAAGGGTTGGTTTTATAGCTCTGAAACTATAGAGGGATTATAATAATAACTTATTTAAGTGTTTAGCTTGTAGTAACTTTTGCTATGGACCATGCATGATGCTGATGTATTATATCTATATAAATAAAGCGAGAATTCTGTGTGTCTGTTTGACCAGGCTTAACTTCTACAATTTTGCACCTTTTCACTCGAAACCTTCACTACTGTGTCGGCCTCGGCCTCGGAGACCCAGTGGAGGGGTTTGCGTACTCCTTTTCGCCGCTAACATGGTGAATATCCCCCCAAAACTCTACCCAACCGACCGTCCCTCACGCTTCCACTGCAAAGCGGTTCTATTTATGGCGCCGGTGTTCCCCAACGTCATTAATAATGCGCATAACGCTCTTCCACTGCCAAGCGGTTTTATTTATGGCGCGGGTATTCCCCAACGTCTTTAATAATGCGCATAACGACGTTGTTTACTTTCGCACAAAATTTAATTACGATCGATTCGAACTATATTCATCGTTTTACAGCAAAATTGTATGTTCAAAGACTCTGCTTTACTAAGGGCAGTGACGGCTAGATTTCTGGCGTTTTCTTTATCCGCCAACGCCGGGTTGACCCTCTTCGACTGCGAAGCAGTCAGTCCACGGGAGACTGCGAAGCAATCGTCGCCAGAGGGCGACTGCGAAGCAGTCAGTCCAAGGCAGAGGTCGCAAGACGCGACAAGACGTATACAACACTGCGAGTTCGCTACAGGGATTGAAACTTATTACCCCGGGCAACGCCGGGTAAACCAGCTAGTAATAAATAAATTTACAGTTCAGAGTGACTTCTGAGCCTCTTATATTTAAGTCGGCCAGAGTAGGGGTTTGTTCTCCAAATCCAGGTGAGGGTTGAATTAGACGCCACTGGCTTAGCCTCTATAAGAAATAGCCTTAGTAACATATATGCTGTCGCGTGATTGCATAGCCACAAGATTCCATACCTCACACGTTTCATGCTGGCAGGAAAGTATGATTCATATGGAGAATTTATATTCATTCATTCATTCATATGGAGAATTTATATAGCGCCTCTTCAAGGCTATCTACTCAGAAGCACTCCCGACCCAACCCCGGCTGAAGAGCACAGTCTTGAGATTTGAATAAAATGTGGCGGAATGGGTGCTTGGGACCAAGCGAAGCGCTACAGGGAGCCCATTCCAGATTGCAGGGCCAGCGATGGAAAAATCACGGCGCTGCCTAAGGGCAGTCCGTGAGCGGGGAACTAGAAGCTCAGCCTGCTTAGAAGAGCGCAGGGAACCACGGCGCTGGATGTTCAGGGTGGAGCGGCAATGCTCTCGCAAATACACAGGGGCCTCACCCACAAGGCAGCGCCACACTAGGGCAGAGACCCGATAGGCAATACGCTGCGGGATAGGAAGCCAATGCAAAACATCCCGCATGTACTCGGTGACATGGCCAAATCTCGGGATGCGACCAATAAGGCGTGCCGCTGCGCGCAACACCCGGTCCAAGCACCCAATCCGAGCCGCTGGGAGACCAAGGTAGAGAGTACTACACAGTAATGATCAGGTGAACATGTCGTGGATATAAATTTGAAAGAACGAAGCAACTTGACGTCCCTTTTAAACTATTATAATTGGCAAAAATTTACAGAATGAGCTGATTTACATCACTTCACTCGAGGTTACGTATTGACCATGCATTATGTGTCCTGTAGGTAGTTCCACCGTGTACAGTGAATGATACGTCGTGTTACTGCACTCCATCTGGTGACTGCTACAATAACATTCAGACGGTTGACATTGACAACTGTTGGCTGGATCGTCTTGCGGGTCACACGTTCGAGTTCAGGTTCACAGTAACGAACGGAGCGAATCTAACATCTTCTGAACAAATTGTAGCTGTAAGTAACAGGCTTTATTTACTGGACTCAGTTCACGATGAAAATTAGTTTAATAAATTCCATCCATATATGCCGCCGTAATTTTCAGATTCAAAGAGTCTTTTAGACATGTGTTAAGGTTCGATCAGTTCAAGTATTCTTATAGTTACATTATGAACATTAGTTAAAACTCAGCCATCCGTCTGACTATTTTAGTTTAACGGCGAGAAACTGCACAATTTGCATTACATTGCCCTGGGTAGGCATAGGATTTGGAGATATGAAATGAAATGATGTTATGAATTGTGCGTACATATTGCGTACATAGGCCTGATGTGTACCTGAAAGATAATAGCAATAATCTGTATGTGTCGTGCACCTGTATTTGGTATCTTTTCAGCTCGGTGAACTAACTCTTCAGTGTCGGCGTAAGTAGAACTTCATAGTCTCTTTAGGTGCATTTAATTAATTAGCAAGACTTATAAACTTAAAACTATTCAACCAATTGTTAAGCTAAGTCATTTTCTAGGCCTGCAAGTAGGCCTGTTATCAGTGCATATTTTAACGGATTTGGACTACACTGTTGGCCACGATAATGCATTTTAGAGCATTTGCTGCCAAATGGAGCCCGTTTTAGCCACTTTACCAGGGACAAATCACCCAAACTACTGGGACAAATCTTAAAACTACTGGGACATTTGTCCCACTAGTCATACAGTTAAAATATGCACTGCGTGTTATGCACGATGCATAGGCCTATTTACTTTAAACAGGTCCTACTTCAGTACAAATAAAACAAACGCTTCATCGATAAGCGGTGGAACAAAACTACTGATAATTTTTAAAACCAAAGGTTGTCTTTTTGATTGTACAGAGTATTGTACCGTATAGGTGGCATAGGCGCCAACTTTTGCTTTTGTCTCTGGGTGCCGGGTCCTACTCCCTCCCTTCCCCTTTCCCACTCTCCTTAGGTAGGTGAGTTTTTACGGATTTTCGGAGAAAGAAAATTGTTTTCTAGTCAACGGTTACGAGGGTAGAAAAAGTATTGGAAATCGGTGACGACATTCCAGTGTTATTATTTTTTTTAAATAATAAATAAATAAATAATTTTTTTACGGGCTGTGACTGTAAGATCATGCAAATTTGGTATTTGTGTTGCATTTATTTGTGTTGCAGTTGTACTTCTCAAGTTGTGAGATATTTCTTAATTGTAAAAAGTTTGAATTTAAGGTCCGAATTCTTCTGGGTGCCTGGTACCCACTGAACTTTCTCTCTGGATGCATTCGCACCCAAGGCTCCCAAGGAGTCGGCGCCTATGATAGGTGGCACTGTATAGCATCTCTTGCAAAGAGACTACTTGACACCGCGATTTGAGGGCATAGGCAACATTTTAAAGTTTGTTTCCCAGTGTTTACGCATATCAATTGAGTATTCCTTTTCCGGTATATATATATATATATATATATATATATATATATATATATATATATATATATATATATATGCGTATATGAGTGCGTGCCCATGTGTGTGTGCCTGTGTTCATATAGTTTTCAATGTTTTACTTTTGCAGGTTACCAACCACCGATTGCTGGTATTGTAATAGGTAAGTGTAGCAGTAGATGCCACATCCGGTGTATGCTGCAGCATACTGCAACATTCCACATATAAATCCTGTACTTAAATATAATGTTATATTACATAGCATAACGTTATATTACATAGAGTTGCAGTAACTTCGTTCATAAATATTTAGTGTCGTTGCTCTGACAATTACAACAACTAGTCTAGTTAATTAGTATGAAAGGTAGCATTACTAATTTACTATACAACTGTATGCCACACATACACAGTGGTGTAACTGTGGGTTGGCATGCCCACAACTACAGGAGGGACCAAGCGTATTAGTGAAGGTAACCTTGAAGTTAAGAATATGATAAGGTACTGACGGTTTAATAGGGCCTACTAATCCCTCTCCCTGGTGTTGATATTACTTGAAGGAAAAAACTAAGTAAGACTAAGCCTCTTTGTGATCATGTAAAAAAAAACTTTTCCTTAAAAACTTTAATTCAAATATGGCTATCGATGCCAATGTCCTGATCACTGCTCGGATGACGTATAAAAACAGTTACTGGTAGTAATCATTTTGACTTGCGTGACGTTTAAAAAAACGTGTTAATTGGCATATAATCAGTACCCAAGTGAATTGTACCTCATTGCAGTCAGTGAGAATTCATTAATAAACGAAGATATAATATTGTTATTATCGCTTGCGTTATATTTTCATTTTTTTTTATCATTATCGCAATCACTATCAATAGTGTTACCGTGGTCATTATTGGTGTTATGAAATTAATTCAGTAACGTAATTCATAAGGATTTTGAATTTTCTCCGGATACATAGGCCTAAGTCTTGTCCAGGAGGTTTATATAGTTGTTTCGACCGCATGCTCAACCAGTGAAGAGGTTTAGGGACGCCTTCTGACAGCATAGAATGACTTAGCTGTAACAGCATAGGTCTTTGACGTCTTCACTTTGTTGTCGATTCTGTGGTGTACTCGAATTTTAAGGTTTTTATGTGGAGTGTTGAGATTGGGAGCATCGGAGTTATTTTTTTTGTTAGGCCCATTACCAGTTTCGTACTTCTACGGTTCTCAACGATTAATCCCAGTTTCTAATCTTGTAGGGTGCATTCTGGGATTTCTGGTGTTGGGCGCACTGATCATCGTCATCGTGCTCCTGGTCAGAGTCTATGTCTTCAAGAAACCAATGCCACGTCGACTGGTCAGCGCTCAGCAAACTATTCGCAATAGGTTTTCCAGACCTCAACTGGATGAAAACATAGCCTATTGTTCGGCAGCTGATCTTCACCCGAACAATAACCACCAGGTTTGCTACATAGGCCTATTTGAATATTTTTGTATAACTCTGTGGTTAAATTATGCATCGGCACCTGCATGAAGATAGAATATGCCATCAATATGGAGCCCATTTTCCTCTTTATCCGGTTTACTTCCATATGTGCACAATGCACATGTCCGATTATTAATTGAATGATTTCTTGAGAGCCATTTACTGACTTGTCAGCATTAAATCAACACAACTTTGCACTAGGCACCTGCGAATCACAAATTTTCACTCGAATCGAATCTCGAATCGAATCGGGGGTAAAGATTCGAATTCGAATCGAATCTCGAATCGAATCATCGGGTACCAGTTTCGTATTAATGAAGCTTGATTGCACAGGCGTACCACAGTAGGCCTATCAATGACTTTTCTGCAGTTTAAAATCAATTAAACTAAACATTAAGCTCTATTAACAGAATTAAAAATAAACAAATTAAGTATATTCTTTGTGCCAATTGCATAACCGCACTTTGGTGTACATACATCTAAGCGGAGTTTATTACAGAGCTTCTCATTAAATTTTGTGGCGATCGATCGATCGCTCTCCTTGGTCGCTCGCCTAGCAAAGGTACGGGCGAGCGGTTAATCCCTCGCCTAGCGGAAGGCGTCGCACCGTCGGTCGTCGCTCGATAAGTTTAAGTTAAACTCCAAGACGATAGACGGAACTGGAGCCAGACCATTATTTTATTTATCTAATTTACAGTACATTAATTTACTTGCGGCAGTGGTGAATACGTGCCGTGACCTAATGACTGCTGAGTGATCGCTCTAAGTTCGTACAATATGATTGGCCATAACAACACGGTCGACACCTCACGCCTCATGACTTCATTCGTGGAGTCACTAATTATAAGCAACTATACAAAGTAGGCTGTACACAAAAGCTCTAAAGGTCGACCGTGCATCGCTTACCTAAATCCAGCGCGATCGATTTTCAAGCCGCCCACTATTTTCAAATGAGAAGCTTGAGTAGGCCTATAAGGATTCTAATTATAAACCCTTTTCAGAGGGGTTGCTGTCAGCGCATGCCGCGTTTTACGCAGAAATTCAACAACCAATCCACGAGCAGTAAACAATTAAACCAATTAGTTTACAACAAACTGCGTCAAGGGCTAATAATTTTTACGCAAAATGATTCGAAATTTTCGAATCATGACATCATTTTCGAATCGAATCGAATACCGCCGTCCGATTCGTTTTCGAATCGAATATCGAAGCTTCGCAGGTCCCTACTTTGCACAGACATCGATGTAGAGGTCAGCTGGTCATTTTGTGGTCAACCAAAATGATGAGATTGGCCCTCATAGGGTTCGGCTGGCCTATTTCCAATCCTTCAGTCCTATTCGTAGCTATAGATACGAGTTGATTTAATTTTACACGTGACAGACTAACAGTTTACTATGTAAATGACATAAAAACAGAATTTCACCGCAAAATTAACCTTGTCATGAACCAAATTCTCGTTAACGAATCAGTCCATTAAGCAGTCTCAACTGATAGCATGCATGGGTCTATTTTAGTGAATATTAATCATAGTTTTTACATTTAATTTACTAATGGTTGAAGTGCTTATTAAATCGTTTGGAACATCGGTTTGGACATCGATGCCTTCCAGCGATTGAGCCTCAAGAGGGTACTGCACATCCCCTATACGAGGCACATAACAAACGCGGAATGAACATCTCAGTGTCGGAGATGATCCAGGCAAGGAGGCTCCGGCTCTTCGGACACTGCGCGCTGCAAGGGTGACCAGCATCATGCCATGGCCTTGCGAACAATGACTTCCGGCCCTTCGAAAGATTGGAAAAGACCACTTGGACTCCCTCGCCACACGTGGACAAGAGCAGCAGAAGCGGACCTGCACCCTCTAAACTTTGGGTTGCACACGGCCTGGAGACGCGCCCAGAGCAGAGACGGCTGGGTGAGCGTTGTGGAAACGGCAACGCTTCAGCAAGAAGCACGCCCCAGACGATGATGATGAACATCATGCCATGCAGATGGACCAGGACGTTTAATCGAAACTTTTGGCAAACATTGGCAATCGTTATTCAAACTACTTAAAGACGTCTAATGTTGCTGAGTGTTTTTTCTTTATTTGTTTACGTTTATTCTGAAAAGTTAAAAACCAAGATTGAAACTCAGTCGAGTTTAATGCAGGGCCTATATAGAATTAGGCCTAATGAATAAGCGATTAAATCTTTTGAGGATCGAAGTGTTAGCCCTGCTGTTAACATATAAACTGTGAACAGGTGACGTCGAAGCCAAATGAATGGAAGTCTGCGACGAAGGTATCAGAGGTCGATGAGACATATGTGTACAGTTCAGCCAAAGTATTTAACGATTATACGCCCAACCCAAATTCTGAAGCCGATTCCACTGGAGGCCTGAAGGTCACTTCAAGTAAACAGTTAAAGTTCGGAGACACGATCTCTGAGGGTCGTTTTGCTGTAATCAGAGAAGGACAGCTGACACAAGGAAATGAAACAATCCCTGTTGCCACAAAAGGATTGAAGCGTAAGTCTTCTGGTTGTTTTTACTTGATTCTGCTACGGCTACTTTCGTGATTTACTTACTGTCAGTGGACGAGGTTTCTGTAAGCCTCAGATGCCCCGTAGTTATGTAATACTAATTTATGCGCGTGATCGCCATGAAGGAAATTAAATTTATCAGATTATATCCTAAAAATTGCAATAAGTAGTCTTGAATCAGTCGGCCTAGTCATGAGGGTGAAAATGCTTTTCATCCTCGTGACGACTTATTCAAGTCACAGACCACAGGTTGGATTTTACTAAGATGGTGAGGGCGCGTGAGGTGACGTCTGAGGGTTTACAGAGAATTAATGGTCAAACTATCTCAAGTATTTCAACCTCAAATGGATTGAGTTTATAAATGTAATAGTTTTCTGTAAAATCAAGTAATATTTTTGCAGATGCATTCATGATATTATTTTGCTTCAAGAGTTTATAAATGTAATTTTTTTGTAGAATCATCACCTTGATGTTATTTATTAGCAGTGTCGACAATCAGTTTAATTTAACTGTTTGAATTGATATCCATTTTTAAGGAAAACTCGTAAAATATTGTAACTTGCAAATTGTTTCACACCCGCTGGTTGAATTTGCCGAAACTGATTACAAGATCTAGGGCTATGCATTTAGAGTTGCACTTGAAAAATAATATTTGCAACAATTTCAAACTGTTGTCCACGTGTTCAACGTAAAATCAAGCATTAGTTGTGTTCTCTTTTCTTTTCTTGTGCAGGCGGATATACCGATGCTGATGCTAGTTTGATGGACGACAAAATTGTTTATCAAAGCAAGATTCCTACTCATGTCAATGTCGTGAAGTTTCTTGGACAACTCGAAAATGCAAACGAAACTGGTATGTATTTTAAACCGAAAAGATTCGTCTGCATGACCAAAAGAAGAGAAAATAGGACATTCATTGTGAATGCTTGCTTTTTATAAAATGTTGAGTTAAACTTCAAAGCAGAGCAACACAATTACCTAATTGCTGCGATTTTCCCTTGAATGCAGCGTTTAGTGGGGCGTGGTGGCTCAGTAGTAAGTTCGGCGCCTTGTGACCGGAGGGTTGCAGGTTCGAATCCCACTCTAGCCGCTGCGTACGGACTTTGGGCAAGTCCTTCACTCGCAATTGTTCGTGGCGCTTCGGCGTGAAAATTCCGGCACAGTATCAAATGCTGTAGTCGGGAGCGCCTCTGAGTAGTAGTTGACTTCGAGAGGCGCTATAGAAATATCCGGAATAAATAAAAAAAAATAAAAATATACCTAGAGGAATAGACTATTTTTCTGTCATTGCAGCCTCAGTCTCATAATACGAAAGCTATGCAGGTTTTGTATATTTAATATAAAAAGTCGAAGAAGTTAGCAGCTATTCCAACTAAACATTTCTAAAAGCCTCTTGAATTACTCACCCATATGGAATCAAAGGTATGTGCTTACTATTACGCTAAACCATACAATCAATCAATCAATCAGTCAATCAATCAATCAATCAATCAATCAGTCAGTCAATCAATCAACATCTTTATTGTCAACCTTTATGAACCATTTACATAACAGAGCCACATGGAACAAAACTATTACGATAAACCATACGGAACAAAACACTCGGGTTCTTCACAATCAAATAACTGTCATAAATTATGTACGGTTTGTGAAAGGTTGTTATTTTGCTTAGGTCCGATGATGGTACTGGAGTACTGTACGATGTCTCTGAAAGATTGGCTGAGTAATATTGAAAGCATAAACAGCGATGTGCTGGAGAATATGACGATATTCACCATGAACATCGCCAACGGTGTGAAACACCTGCACGAAAACAAGGTAGACAAATAGCTCTCATACCTATTCTGGTGGGTTCAGTTTTGGGAACCATATAGCCCTAAGAGGAAACTTATTCAGTGTAGAATGTATCAGAGGGAGTTCTTGGGAGCAGGCGCAGCTCTGGAGGGAGCCCGTTGCATGCCGTCGGGTTCCCTCCAGAGCTTATATAAGAGTAAGCTGCAGGACACGGTGAACTCCGCCACTGTTCGTACTCTGACAGTGCCAGTCGCAAGCCTGGATAAAGGAGGAGGGCGACGCCAATCATCTTTGTTATGATAGAGCGTCGTTAAACTGAAACTACTACTATGGACACGGTGAATGCATAGGCGTAGCCACATTGAGGCAAGAGGAGACAGTTGCCTCCTCTTGCTTTTTAGATTTCAGAAATTTTCCGTGGGTTATACCTCCGCAACCCTACTACACCTGGATGTCTCCCGGAGATGCCTCCTCTTGAATTTAAGTCCGACTACGTCACTGGGTGAATGGGGTCTGAACTTTCTTTTGACAGTAAACTGTACACCATAGTATCGTGTATGTATTGAGACTGCTTAAATCGGCAAAGTGAATACTTTAAGGCGATATATCGCGAAATTTTAAAAGTAGAGGAGGCACAACAACAATATATTTCTATCTATAGACCACATAAGCGATTCGTTTGGTGTGTTAAATTATTGTATTCAGGTGATACATCGCCGTCTTGGAGCCAGAAACGTACTCCTGAAGGAACAATACGGAGGACTTGTGGCAAAACTTATTGGATTTGGTCCAAACAGAGAAGACAAAGATGGAGAACAGGTCATTATAAGTAGCTACACGCGTTACAGGCCTACCTATCAGTCGTAAATCTTTAGTCAATAAGAGGAATCAATGCTACTCTCCCGGAATATAGTCAGGGCCGGACCTAGATAGAAATTTAGTGTAAGTGCAAAACATATTTAGTTGCATAACATAAATGCAACTTTAATTTTAACTCGAATGAAAAGAGAAACCCTCACAATTTTTAAGGGTTTCACTTTTTCATTCGATTATTTTGAGTACTTATATAGCACCTCTTCAGCGGCTACTCAGATTTATTTCATTTTATCGATTGCTACCGTTATAATGCCTCCAAAATATTATTACTTATCTAAATAATGGCGGCATATATTATTTATTTAAAAAAAATGAAGAGCGGCGTATATATGCCGGCCCCAAGACATTGCCGCCTTAGGCCCAGGCCCATAGGGTCCATTGAAAAATCTGGCCCAGATTGCAGGTATTATTATTATTATTATTATTAATATTATTATTATTATTATTATTATTATTATTATTATTATTATTATTATTATTATTATTATTATTATTATTATTATTATTATTATTAACGCTGAGGGTCTGCCTCTTACCTCACAGACAACCATTTTTCATGTAAAACTTTAACATGTACAGTCCTGTTGATAACAAAACTCGGTTCCTTAAAGCAAGTTCCAGTTAATGGTAAGACTGGTTATCAATTATGGACTAGATATAATCTTTAAAGCATTAATAAACTGTATTTGCTCTACGAGTCTCGCGTAATGCTAAACTATACAAATACTCTTTATCTCGTTTCTGAAGGCTTCTCTTCCCATCAAGTGGCTTGCTCCAGAAACGCTGGACACTTTGAAGAGCGGTTCACCAACTTACGACATGAAATCAGACGCCTGGTCGTTTGGTATCACCGCCTGGGAAATATACTCTAAAGGTTTCCATTTTATTATTTATGCTATGCAACTACCTTATGTTACATTAAATGAAGCCTAATAGTAATTACCTTTGACTGATGTATCCGTCTTAAGAACTCACGAAAACAACACCTTTTACTAGGCCTATCTCCCCACAGGTCTTTCACTCAAACCTGAAAACACCCCATTTCCAAAATTCTTATCCTGGTTTCTTTTCTGTCCCCTTAACCGCTCTCATCGCTCCAGTTCTAACACCATACACCGTAGTCTGTGTATAAATTGTCCGCCTGCCTGACCACTGGATCTTGACATCGACCGATTCTGACCATATATTTCCTATTGATATTGTTGTAACTGAGGGCCTATGAATAAGCTGATTCCCGCGACTTAGCCTTTTTGGGAACCGTAGAAATTTCGAGATTATGATGACGATATTATGTTGTACAAACTCAGCTGATACCCATATTAACTGTACTATGACATCATAGGCAAACTTATTTGGAAATAATTATGATTTCCCATCAGTTTGTTTTATACTGTTACTCTCTTTTTCAGGGGAAGTGCCTTACTTTGATCTGCAGTCAGATAAAGTGATGAAGCTGTTGACAAAGGATAAACGCATGGTTTTGACTCGTCCAGAAGCATGCCCTGTTGACCTGTAAGTCACTATAAACACTCAGTAATGATGTCCGTACTTCGAATACGATGTTGTATAAATTGCCAATAAAGTCAGATATACCAATTTATTCAGAGGCGTTTATTGGAAACAAGTCCGCGCGACCCATCTTATTGCTGGATCAGTTTCATGTCTTGGTCGAAATCTTCAGAGACCAAGCGAAGAGTGGCAATGATTGTGAGGTGATACAATAGGATATGTTCATGAGTCGTGATTGTTGGAAGCAAGGTTGAAGAGGGATATCAGGATAAGACAATGGAAGAGTTTTGTTTTGAGTTTGGATGTTTCAGGCGACAGTGCAAGAACATGAAGACACGCAGACAATTTGAGCATGAAAGATCTGTCGAAGATGTTTCTGGAAGTTGAAGCAGTGTAGGCTAAAGAACGGTTTCAGCATTTAAAGTAACTAGATGATGGTACAGTCGCCCGTCCACGCCGGGCGTTACTCAAGCGTTCTTCTTGGACGGAAGTTCTTCGCGTAGTTGTAATATACTAGGTGGTAGAGGAAGAAGACTTTCCGAGTAGAGCTGAGGGTTGAAATCCCAAGGGGATCGATTCCTCGCTTCTGGTTTCTTATATCAAGGCCTTGGTTTAGATAAAAGGCGCTCACTCCTACGTACTGTACTATGCGAGATTAGTACTTCCGGAATGTACCTTTAATAGAAGGACAGGATTCCGCACCTTGGTCTGATTGGAGATGCTCGACAATCGGATGGATCGCAACCGAATCTGATGTGCATTCAGGGTTTGTTGTGGATTTTACAACCAGCTGAGTAACTTCCTGATCATCATCTAACTGCATTTCTAACCTACTTAATCGATCTTCTAATTTCTATAAGGTTTCACCTTGACATTCCATAAATAACCTTTGCTCCGTCCCTTGGCGTTCCAAGGCGGGATCATGGCGCTCCATAAATATCCTTTGCTGTGTCTCTTGGCGTTACAAGTCGGTGTCCTGGCGCTCCATAAATGTTCCTAGTCGTTCCATCACCAACTCCATGGCTGTATTAAGCGGGAGATCGGAGTTCCGATTACTGGCTCACTAACGAGAGATAATTGAAATAACGCATAATTTCCAAGACCGCTTATAAAATAATATTCCTTCAGATATTGCAGCACTGATTTTAGAATCGGCCGAAACGCACTGAATTATAATTCCTTTCGAAACAAACGGTTTTCGCTTAACGAACTAACCAGCGACGATAACTACTACTGCGATCACTCCTGGCAAAAACAGAGCAAACGATCTGTCGAAACAAACTGACGAACAAGCCGAGAAAGAAATAGCTGACTTCTATATCGGCTGGAAGACAAACTAACTATATAGCCTTCCAACGAGCAAGAGATTACGGACTATCTAAGCCTCTGAAAACACGTCAACTCACAACCAGAGAGCTACCGTCTGACTCCTTCGAAAGAAAGCGAATGACTGACAGAAACCGTGTGTCTCTCTAAAATATCAAAATACCACCCAAGAAGGTAAGAATTTTGCAGGAGAACAATAAGTGCCATCCAGGGGCGTCTATCCCCCCTAAGTCAATGGATCAACTTCCAATTCCCACTTTTCTACCCGCCCTCCCTTACCTCCTCCCCTATTAATGGTGACACACACATTGAAAAATCTTCCCCCTTTATTTCTTGGATGGAGCATTTGTTCCAAGGTTTCTGTGGTGTAGAGACGTCTCTGGTGCCATCCGAACAATTGCATTCGGCAAATTCTTTAGAACCACGAGCCACAGACTGGAATAGACCTCCCAAGCTCATAAATTAAAACGGCTGAGAAAATAGTGCTGAATTTTCTATTCTACCTCAATATTTTACACTGTTTATCAATTTTACCCGTGGTGTCCTGATGTTTATACCTTAATGGTATGTATCTGTGTGTGTTCCAGCTTTCAAAACGTTGTTGCGCCATGTTGGAATTTCACCGCCAGCAGAAGACCGACTTTTGTTGAAATATGCTCAAAGATTGACACGTTCCTCAAGGGAACCGGACTGGAACCACTTGGTTACTACACTTCAAACTCACCTGGCTCTGGCACCTACAGTGGATCAGCTGAACTTCAGCTCTATGACGATGCCGCCTGAGAAAGATTATCAAAGAAATAGTGCAGCATTAATAGCCCAAAACTTGCAACAATTGTGTCATCAAGTATATTACCGCCGCTATTGTTACACTGTTATCATCATTAATTAAACAATTAAGTAATTATTTTAAGTACCAATCTTTATGACTATTTCACTCAGAATGGGGACGTAACCATATTGTGTAACTGGTTATTGGTTTACGTATAGGTGATGCCAATTTATAAGACTAATGCTTACAAGTCATATGTATTACCAGTTTCTAAAGTAGATGATTAACATTTGTTAGTAATTAGTTGAACTAATTCATTATCGTATATTAATTAGGCCGATCTGTGTGACTAATTATAGACATAACTACTTCAGCGTCGCGATGTAAGAATGAAACTGTAAATTTACTTCAATTGGACACTAAACTTATCGCTATAGGTCTATTAAGTTATCCTCTTGTAAACAGACTCTGTAGCAAGTTACAGTTCATTCTTGAGTGAGGAGTCTCTAATATGTTAAGTCTCAAGTATTTATCCTAGTCGTCGTTTCATTGTTTGCATAACCAGGTATAAAACAAATAAACTGGATTAATCTTTAGATTAGTTTTAAAGGTCTACAATGAAGTCGTATAGGTCCATAAAGACTATTCACTGCTACTTTCCCGAAATCTGGTTATCCTCATCAGATGTAGACCTATCTTTGTGACCATCAATCACAGAGACGTTTCGGGAAAGTAGCAATGAATGAATACTCTTTATGGACCGATACGACTAGCGGCTCTTACACAAGCGTTGTGTCTCTTCTATTGTTCGAATAAAGGAACTGGTAATGATGTGAGCTGAAAATTAGTGTTCATTTATTTTCCCTATTGGTCAGTTAGCTTTCTAGAAAAAAAACTTGGTTTTGTTATTCTCTTTGTAAGGAATGACGTTTCTGATGTTTTGCACGCGACTGTAGATTTTCATGTAAATAGTTTAGCACTTGCAGACATGCTGCTAATAATATTCTCCGTTTCTTGTTTAGAAACATTACAGTTAGTTATGAAACTCATAATTAGTGATGCACTATGAGCTTAATTGCATTAGTTACAATTGTTATTTGCCACAATGAACAACATGAACAAGAACAAGAATTTATTGTAACCAACTGAAATAAGTGAAGTACGAGTAAAGCAGTGAAGTGATGCTTTGGTCACAACTGGTAACCCAGAAGGGTCAATAGACGCAAACCAGGGTTACCCTGTAAGGCTGTAACACAGATGAATTAGTAACAGCGAGTAATCACTTTCACACAATACCAATAGTTTTGGCACACAGTTTTTCGAAAGAAGAACTGATCGATCTAAGCAACTCAAAAGAAACTTATCTAAGCATAAACTTAACTAAAAGACTTAACTAAAAGACTGACAACATGGAAAGTTGAACATCACAAAGTTTATATAACTGTATTCTTTAGGAGAGCGTGCATATATTTCTTAAACGATTTCAAATTAGATAAATGACGAATATAAGGAGGGATGCTATCCCAAACCAATGGACCTGACAAACTTTACGGCAAACTTCCTAGTGTTAGTGCGAGCGAAAACTTCACGGTATAATTCAATTTGTCTGGTAGGATATCCATGAGTATCTGATGATAAATTAAAGTAATCCTTAAAAGTATGAGATAATAAATTATGTATCTCATGTAGTCTTACACTACATAATTGTCTCCTGTAGTCTTACACTACATATCGCAGGCTCAATTACTGGGGGGCAAGTGCCCCGGCTGCCCTCCCAGAGTCTATATACGCCCATGCTCCTAGCCAAAATCTTACTACGGATTGAGGGGGAAGATCATTCTAGAAAGTAGGGCCAAGGATGGCAAAGGATACGGGAAGCAACGGTAAGCCAGTGCAGAACGTTGTTCACGTAGGCTGCAACATGGGATAAACGGAGATACTGCGACAGAACGTAATCGTAATCGTAATCTCCAAACTTCTAAGGCGCCACTCGAAGGCCAAGCGCAGGACACCAGCCTATTAACGAGCGCTACATCAGATCAGAGGGGTTTTCCAGAGACTAGTTCAAAAGAGGTCCAAGTCCGATTTCCAGGAGGCCAAACCAAATCAAAGGTAGTTTCCAGAGAGTAGTCCAAGAGGTCAAGTCCGATTTCCAGGGTACCAGATCAGGAGTTTCCAGAGAGTGGTCCAAAAGAGGTCCAAGTCCGATTTCCAGGAGGCCAAACCAAATCAAAGGGGGTTTCCAGAGAGTAGTCTAAAAGAGGTCCAAGTCCGATTTCCAGGATACCAGATCAGGAGGTTTCCAGAGAGTGGTCCAAAAGAGGTCCAAGTCCGATTTCCAGGACCAGGAGGCCAAACCAAATCAAAGGGGGTTTCCAGAGAGTAGTCCAAAAGAGGTCCAAGTCCGATTTCCAGGGTACCAGATCAGAAGAGGCAGATCAGCTGTCAAGGCGGGTGTCGTTTACGGCGAGAATAATTGGAAGGCGGAGTATCAGATGAGTCAGGGTAGGAGTATTTGAAAAGGTGAGACTTCAGTTTTGAATGGAAAGCCCGCGGGTGATAGATAGAGGAACATGAGGATGAGGATGAAGGACGGGTTGCAATGATGATGGAGGAACTAAGAAACTGCGAAATTCAGGGGGGAGATCATTCCAGAGGCGTGGTGCTGTGATGGAAATGGCTCGGTTGGAGAACTTGAGGTGAGTAGTGACTGGGGGTCGAGAAAGACTGAGATAGGACGATGATCGGGTGGAACGGGTTGTCTGAATGGTGAAGAGATCACGAAGATACTTGGGCTGGGAATATTATAGGGAGTTGTAGGTTAGTGATAGAACTTTGTAGTGGATTCGCTCTGGGATTTTTAACCAATGGAGTGATTTGAGGATGGGAGTGATATGATGATGTTTGGGAATGACAGCTCTGGCTAGTGAGTTTTGGATAAGCTGTAGACGCTTGATTTGAGTGGATTCAAGGTTGAGGAAAAGAGAATTGCAGTGATCAAGCTTAGAATGAACAATGGAGGTAGCAATGGTGGAGGCAGTTTTAAGGTCGAGCATGGGTCGTATGCGTCGGAGGTCACGAATGTGCATGAAGCAGGAGCGCGAGAGGTTGGAGATGTGGTTATAGAAGGAGAGGTGTGGATCAAAAATAACACCAAGATTGCGAACAGGGGAGCCAGAGGTGAAGGTGAGAGACGATGAGTTAGTCGAAAGGTTTATGGAAGGATCAGGGATTTTCTTGATTTGATCAGGAAGGCCTAATAATGTGCTGGGTATGCCCTATATTATATGGTGTTTTGTGTGAACCTGTATGGTGCAGGAGGTCAAACAAACATAATAGGTACATAAGTACACATTTAAGAATTGTACCGAAACATAGCAGCTTATGTATCTGAGTTCGTTTATAAGAATAGGCTGTCCGTGACACCGGACGCATTCAACAGAACTGGCAATAATAAAATGGTGGAAGGAGAGATCACAGTGCAAAGTTAACGACTTAAATTCCGTGTAGGTCTACTGCTGACAACCACAACAAATAATTCTCGTACTTGATTTTGCTGGAAAAGTTCTCTAGAATATATACGTAAAAAACCTAAAGAATAACTTCCTGTGGCATATAAGTTTAAATACATGATATATGTAAATGCATTTTCATAAGTCTGCAAGTAGAGTAAATGAAAAGGTAAGAATTATGTTTACACATTTCTATAGAACTGCATCATTGCCAGTTTTGATCCTGTGAACTGATTCACCCATATGCCTACAACAGAAAAGTTTACGGGTAGAGAGGGATCCTGTGATTTCGTGTAATCCTGTTCCTTTCACGCTTGGGAAATTTCAAAATCATCAACCACGGAATTTCTTCACACTGCTGATGTCATGTTCTGTAAATTTCTATGCGATGCAATTCTTACTCTGTAGTTTATGAGAGATGTGGAGGTCTTAACACTGATGTCTCATGTGTCCTTGCCTTGTTTTAGGCTATACTGACTGCTGCATTTACAGTAGGCCCATTGTCAGAGTAATTTGCCTACTAATGCATGCCTCAAGAGCTGTTTCAAGTCCTTTGTCAACACTGTAATGCTTTAGGCTAGTCGCTAGAGCATAGGCCTAAACCAAAGGTATTTAGCTTCGAGGGGACTCTAACACAGAAGCTCTGCAAAAAGAAATTTCCACTTCCCTGCTATCAAAATATCCACCCAAATAAAGTAGGCTATTTATATAGCAAAAAACCTTTCGTAAACAATGTCCCAGTTTCACTGTGTTGTGATGTCGTCTACCACGCTTCAGTGAATTTCAGCCAAGGTGCGACCGTACGTACGGTACGTACGTTATTTTTTTCTATAACGTACGTACGGTACGCGTACGTTATTATGCCGTACGTTACCGTACATTCACATCAGTTCATGACAAAAATAAAATAGGCCTACTTAACATCATGGACAAGAAAAATCAATAATAGTTGGTGATTGACGGTCGTAAACAATTTTAACCATTACATCAGTCATCTGTGGCTGTTCAATGATCTCTATATACTTTCAAACTTTTAAATTCCAAATGGCTAATATTCTGCCTAATGCATAGGCCCCCTTGTGTGAAGAATATTGAGAGTTTACGGCAAACTTTATGGGATGGTCAGTGCCAGTGGTAATTTTATTGGTAATACTAAACTTCGGTACCGCTCGTAAATAACTAGGCCTGCGTACGGGACACTAATACTGTAGAGCTAAACTGATCATTTTTGACGTACCCGTACTTATAAGACTATAGTTATATTGAGGTTCTTTGTGAATGATCAGCTAAATTTTTGGAATTTGTAACGTACGCGTACGTTATTTTTTTCGATAACGTACGTACGGTCGCGTACGTTATTCCGACTTCGTAATCGTAATTGTAATCTCCAATTTCCTGAAGAGCCACTTTAAAGCTAAGCGCAAAGAACCTTGGACCTTAGACCTTAGTCCATCACGTGCAGGTCTGCACATTGGGCGACGCATCTCCTCCACGATCCCCTCTGTCCACTTCCAGCCTCTTTGCCTCCTCCCATGTCAGCTGTTGCGTCTTTTCTGTTGCGAGTGTGTTTTTACCCGGGTGGGTTGCAGGCACACCGCGGAACCCTCCTCCTTGATCCTGGCTTGGGACAGGCTCAGACCATCCGAAGATAATCTGAGGCGGAGTTACAAGCGCAAAGAAAGCACCAGCTTATTCACGAGCGCTGCGTCGTATCCGAGGGGTTGTCCAGAGAACATAGGCTACTTCACGTTGACCATAGAGGACGCTCTCATTTCCTTCACTTTTACCCTCTAGCAGGCAATGGACGAAATCCCAATCTCCTGCACATAGAGCTAATGCATTGCAGGATTTGTGGTTTCCTACCAGCTTACACCGTTACCTATTTAAAGCCTACAGTCTGGTGATAGAGGCAAAACAACGGAGTCGATCCCGCAACCGCATGATCAGTGACCAATTGTGTTGCGCCTATGGTATGGTATCTGGGAATTTGTAAAGCGCCTCTCGCAGTGTGAACTATTCAGAGGCGCTCTCAGCGAGTGATCCTCGCGGAAACAGAAGAGACTTTAAACGATGAACAACACACAGAGAAAGAACCTAGTAAGTAGGGTCCCACGCAGTGCCAACGTGAGGGAGTTCCATAGGGATGGACCCACGACAGCGAAAGAGCGAGGCTGAGCCAGGGCAGACCTCACCCGTGGAACGAACAGACCAAGCCACGATGGTCTAGGAGTAAAGTCCATGAAGAAATCCTTGGCCTAACGGAAATTGTTGCAAGTCTTTCCTCGTCCTCGAAGTAGGTATTCCTAAGTTTCTTCTTACTTCCTGTATTTCGCTTACTCACTGCTATGCAAACAAACAATGCGCCTTATAGGAAGAAACTTGGGCGTCAGCGCTTTTACTTTTAACTTTCTAGAACTTTGAAGTAGGCCACTTCAACGATTTATAGCCTAGTGCTTGGTGAAAGAGCAAACAACTTACCGAAGGTCGTTACATCGTCGTAAGCGTAGTACGTGCGCAATCGGTTGATGCCTTGTACATTAGATATTGCCGTAGTAGTAGACAGAACAGCATACAGTTCAGGAAACAGCAGGACAAAACTGTTTTCTTAAATGTGTTGTAGTAGGTAATATCGTCTAAAGAAACCATGATCAAGTTCTTCATAGCTTTTCTATATGTTTATTTTTTCAACCAGTATAGAGAGTATCGTTTATCAAATGCTCATAGTGAAAATAATTTTTCCAAGGTATGCATTAGTTTAGGAATTAGTCTGTGACTAGTTAATACGTAAAGGATTTTGTAAAGAAATTAAGCCATTAGAATTAAGAACAATGGTGGTAGGTTATTTTTGGCGTATGCTATGAAGCAAAGCCTGTTTGTGGTATTATTAACGCAAAAGTCTGTGGTACTGTTGTAATATTAGAAGATCGTTGTACGATTAGGTCTATTAACGTAACTGTTCGCGGTATTTTTTTTATTAAGGTGAAACTTGCAGTCAATACCTTAAAACAAGAGTTAATCAATTGAGTGTGATAATATCTTTTTAACTCTTCCATTCTCTTCTTTGCTATTTTCTTTCATCGAGATACTTTCCTTCTTTGTTAATCTTCCTGTCCTACTCCGTTCGATGGATACTGTGACTCTTGCTTTACCCCGCACCCGAACAGTGTTGGGCTCTGGAACTATCTCGGTGGCTGGTCCAAAAGCTCTGGAAAAGCTTTCGCAGCACAGTTCAATGTTGCGTTCTGTCAATTCTTAGATGTCATTCGGTCTAAGCCTTAAGACTCATCTTTGTCAACTTGTTTACCCAACGTAACCTAATTTCTGAATTATGTAGCCTATCGGAATTCAACCTGGTGGTTTATCCAACGCATTAGGATTTCTGATCAGGAATTCGGTGAAGCTACATTCGATTGATGCCTGGGGAATATGATAAAGGCGCTGTAGAAGTCATTACATTAGGCCTAGATTGTAGGCCTACAGCTGCTGCTATTTCCTCTTCCTCTGCTTTTATTCACTGAATGATGTAAGCAGAGACACAGAGCTTTAGAAATGTTGAGTTTAGGATTGCGATTACGGTTACGAGGTTTGAGCAGCGAAACGACAATCGAGTTTTGTCTTTGACATGTAGAATTAATCAGACTAGAAGCCTTGAGTGTTTATTGTGTGTTGCACTTAAACGATAATTAAATTGAGCTTTTTAAAGAAATCCCCAGATATTTCCCGATCTCTAGCACAAAACCACAATCGACCTGATTGGTTTTCAGGTGCAAACCGGTGAACAGCTCATTTCGTAGGTAACTCGGCTCACTGACAAACAATGAGACCTTCGAGACCAAGGAACATTCTTTAGACCATGTGAGCAACAGTACGACGCAGATGGAAGGTTGCCTTGAAGATAAGGTTCCCTTGAAGATAAGGTCGTCTAAGCCATCCAAGCAGTTACGAGTGTTTAACGTGGGACACACCAAGAAACAAACAACCAGCAGATGATCTCTGTCTCTGCTCTTGCAATTGAATTCCCCAACTATGCCTTCTCAACTCTTGTCCGTGATCTTGGTGTTTGGCTTGACCAGGAGCTTACTTTTGCTCCACAAATACACCGTCTTACTAGGGACTGCTACTACCAGCTGCGCCAGCTTCGCACTGTTACTCGTTCGCTAACGCCCAGTGCCACTGCTACACTGGTTCACTCCTTCGTCACAGCGCGCCTTGACTACTGCTCATCGCTTTATTTTGGTCTTCCATCTAGTCGCATAGTGTGTTTACAGCGAGTTCTGCGCTCTGCAGCCCGTCTCATTGGGCATATTCCTAAACATGGCCAAGTCTCTAGATATATGCTGGAGGTCCTTCACTGGCTTCCTATGCGCTTGCGCATAGAATATAGGATCGCTGCCTTAGTATGGCGATGTTGTCAGGGCCCTGCCCCTGCTTACCTTCGAGAGCTATGCTGCACAGTTTCAGGTATCCAAGGCCGACGTTCCCTTCGCTCAGCGGGAAAAGGGGTACTTTTAGTTCCATTTGCTCGTTCCACGACTATGCAAAGTCGAGCTTTTTCAGTGGTAGGCCCGGTAGTCTGGAATAGACTTCCCTTAGAGCTCCGCATGTGCCCTGGTGTCACCCCTGGCATATTTCTTGCAAAACTTAAAACTGTCTTATATGAACGTGCTGGTGTCGGGAGCGCCTCTGAGTAGTTCCCTTGAAGAGGCGCTATATAAATCTTCGAATGAATGAATGAATATGACGTTACCAGAGTCAAAATTCCAAGTTAGAATTATAAATACATACTTCAGTGTTACAGCCCAATATCGGCTACATGGTCATACGACAGGTGTAACACTCTTCGTGCGGATAATATCATATGGCTGAAGCAATATATCGAGGACATAGGCCTACACTCGTGTCTAAGATCAGTCAAAGTATTAAGCAATCCACCCAAACATTATGTACTTCGCTAAGTAAATATTACGAAGCAACCAACAACACGATAAGAAAAATTACAAAGGGAATTTCCCCTCAACACGTATATCGAATGATGTGGTTGTTCATAAGTAGTTGCGTCATTAGCATCCGGAAATTGATCATACCTTTACTCCATTGCTATTTAGGTTTGAAGCCGTGGTTTCTAACATGACGATGGCTTTCTGGTCGGTGGAGAACCATAGTTGTCCAAATTTTCCATTTGTATATAGCCCTAACATCTCAAAGTTGTCTGAATAAGCTATTATTGCGTAGAGCTCCACAACTGAAAAACCAACCAAGAGAATGCAATGCCCAACTATACATACTGGAAATTCCTATCTTACGCATGGTTGAACCTTCGGCTGACGCCAGCGTTTCCAAAGCTGTGGGTGGCAGTATACAGCAAGTGAGTCCCGAAATAGCATGTTTATATGACATAGGCTTGGCTTCAAATGCTGACTTGTTGATAAACCCGTATGAGAAGGATTCCAAAAAGTTTGCAACCGCTGACTTAAATGCTTCATAGACTGCCAGCCACTCAAATTCTAAAATAAAGGTGAGTAGCGTAAATGTAACTTATGTAATGAACAACGAACTTGACAAATGACCGAGGTCATTGGAGATTCATTCATTCATTTCATTTTATTCGGTGACCAAAACAGAGAAAAACAATGAATAACGAAACAGCATGTTCTCCAGTTCTGGGTTACACTGGAGACCCCCAATAGAGATTAATTTCCCCTAAAATGTTCAGCACCATCTCATCAGTAGCTTACCCACTCGCTGACAAATAGAGACGAGCAATCTGGAGAGAAAAACATCCAGCAGACAGAAGTGGCTAAATTAAATAACCATTTGTATCAAATCGCAAACGTTATTGATACTCGGGTCTGACTACAGGAAATGTTCTCATTTCAAGTCTCTAGTTTCGAATGTATTAGCCCTAATTAGACTGTAGGCCTAAAGTTCAATCGTGGATGAATAATGTTCATTCATTCATTCATTTGAGCATTTATATAGCGCCCCTTCAAGGGGGCTACTCAGAGGCGCTCCCGACTCCAGCACGAACGAACAGAGCAGTTTTTAAGGCAGTATAGAAATACTCAGATTGGATTTTAGGAAGGAGACGCAGCGCCAGTGGTAAGGCATTCCATACCGCTGGGCCAACCACCAGAAAGGCTCGATTTTGCATAGTTGCAGTACGAGCAAATGGGACCGCGAGTTCCCCCCTCTCTGCAGAACGAAGTAGTCGGCCGCGGGTCTCGCTGACAGGTTGGCAGAGGGACGTAAGATAGGTCGGAGCAAGACCCAACTGGCAGCGCCAGACCAAGGAGGCAATCCGATACTGGATGCGGAGAGCCTTTGTAGGCCTTTTATGCAACAATATTTTTATTTTATGCAGAGTCTACTTAAACACGAGTTGTCGTTTGAAGTTGGAGCTATTCACGTTTTTCCCAGTGTTTAAAACTGCATTGCAGACATACTGTAGATTAATGAATTGGCAACATGACTATACATGTACCTGTTGCAATTTAGATTGTACCTGCGGTAATGGTTCTTTGTATTGTCTGATTTACAGCCAGTGGCAGAGGTAGAACAACTGCTGACTGTCTTGTTGAATCAAATGGCTTATACCGCAGCCACTGTTGTGGTTCTTCTGCTGATGAACGCATTCGAGACTATCAATGCAGTAGAAAGGTAAACTAACTTTTTCTGTGGTAGAAGGCATTTTTAGTGATGATCTATAATTCAACAAGCTTCATTTGTTTATTTAAGCATACTCATGTTACTGAGGTAGTAATTTTTGGAGGTGTTGCCTATAGGATTAGTGCTACGTATGATTTATCTCGTTTGATTTAAACTGACAGCAGTAATAAAATGAGTAATTAGAAAATCCCGAAAATGTTGTCGCTATTATTCTATTTTAACACTGAATAGTCATAAATACCTTACTTCGGGTAATAATAATTATCATAGTAGCCTGAAGATTATGATGATGATGATGATGATGATGATGATGATGATGATGATGATGATGATGATGATGATTATTATTATTATTATTATTATTATTATTATTATTATTATTATTATTATTATTATTATTATTATTATTATTATTATTATTATTATTATTATTATTTATAATTGTTGCAGATTTGTCGGGTTATGATATTTATTTCTTGCTGGTGGTTTTACCGCCAAGCACACCATCTTTGTCACCCCCCCCCCCTTGTCGTACCCGTTGTTCGGCTTAGCCTCTGTGTTTTTAGACTCGTTCAACGCTTTTACAACTGATCTACAATGGCTTGTCATTTACTTTGTTCGCTTTGTACTTTATGGATCTCGTTGAGCCATTATTCTGTCTGGTATAGGGAATTAAAAAAGGCAGTGGGGTGGTCACAGTATTTCGGACCGTGTAAAAGTCTCACAATAAAGATAGAATGGTTCACCTCCGTTGGCCACATTCAATCCATGCCAGGTTCACATAAGCCTCCTGCACGACAGCCATTCACTTGCCAACTGTCTAAATAGTCTGTCCATATTTCTATTTGCCCTCTGGAAGGAATGAGGGTTTCTTCTGACAGTATCGCAGCAAATCTGTCTACCTCTCTATAGGAAAAAAATAAGCTTTTGAAACACAAGCCTAGAAACTGCTAGACCAGATGTGTGTAGGCTATGAACTACTTTCACCAACTAAAACATTGTATGCCTATTACCTTTCTTCCCAAACTTTAGCAAACCCTGTTATCATTTGGGCCTGTCGTTTGTAACAACTAGTCAGAGGAGCTATAATGATGGACAGTGGGTGGATCACATAACCTTTCTTGTGGCTTGAATCCTGATCGGTTTGCCCGGCATTCCGTCCTAAGACCCAATATATCGATGCCTTCGTCGTGCAGACTTTTCTGCAATTAAATAATCGTCTTTCCTATCCAGACCTGATAACAGGAGACCAGACGGACCGTATCTCTGTTCTATGGAGCAATAGTCGGAGTTTGATTTTGGATGACACTGTGGCTGGCACAATTACTTTTTCCTTACTGGGCTGCTTCTGTTTCGGCCGATGGGGTTGGGGCATTTTAGACATATCAAAATACAATCCACTGCTGCTACAATATCATTTCGTTCCTTTGGATTTCGAAGCTGTGGACAACGCTGTGCGTAATGTACTGGCCCGTTTAGCTACATTGGTTAGACCGTTAGAGCGTAGGTCGATAGCGCCTCCGTGCGACATTTACGTGTGTATCGCTGTTCGCCTCTCGATGGTGACTTATTTAGGAGATTTTAAAATATCGGGCTTGCACGGGCCAGACACGAGGTTCTTAAATGGCGCGGGTCCCATTCAAACGGGCAGGGTGGTGAAGGATCTCACCCGATCAATTCGTAGAAACATAAGCAGCGTCGAGGCCGTATGGTTGCTATATAAATACGTGTGCAATGTGCATTTACATTTATTATCATGGAGCTTGGACGTTCTCTGATACGCATGTCCGCAGAGGACAAGATACACACCATATAATGTATACCAGTACTAGTGCTATCGTCAGTGACGATCCAGTGTTTTACAGCTCTCGCCTTCCACACCACTTTCAGCAGCTACATGTAGTTTTGGACGACTGTAGCCAGTCCAGACATTTCATTTCTCCGGAGCTTTTCTAAAGTCTGCGGGTATAATATGTAACTTCTGAGAAATATATACTAAAAACAATCTTATTGACTATCCAGTTGCTATCCCCAAAACCCTATACCTTCATGCACTGAGCTCTCTCTATATATATACTCTGTCTTTAGATGGCATTCAAAGTAGTACTTTAATCGTATGCTCCAGCGTTGAAGTGCTCAAACTCGCTCTGTCATCGTAAAATATAGGTCAAACTTCTAAAATAATGATATTGCATATATTTTCCTCCCTGTGTATTGATTGCTCAGCACCGTGTAGAATATTAAAAAGAATTGGCAAAAACATCAACATGCCATTGTTGATCCGGCTTTTCTTGAAACCTATTCTTCATCACACCCTTAGAACACGTTCCCTTGTTTAAAATCGTTGACGTAATCATTATAATGAAATTGATAGTTTTGTCTGGCTTTTGGAAGGTTTCAGCGTCTAAAGGTCAAGAGGACTCATTTGATTAATGGCTACCTTAAAAATGCTCAGACACTTGATCGATTAAGTAGCAATGCGCGCAACCACGGTGGCCAGAATGTTATACGCTGCACCGGCATGGTGGGGATACGCTGGCGGCTGGTCAACAAGAAAGGATAGACGGACCCGCCAGCGATGCCTCCCAACAATTGAACAACTTTGCCGCCATGCTGATGTTGCCCTGTTTTCGGTAGTCCTTTGCAATCCAGGCCATGTTATGCACGAGCTGCTTCCACCTGTTAAGCCGAGGGTTTATGGTTTAAGGCCTAGATCCCATGACAGGGCTTTACCGCAAGCCGACAACAGCATGAGAAAAACCTTTATTGTCAGAATGCTGTATACTTACTAACCAACTGGACCTATGCTATATAGTAATATATATATATATACATATATATATACATATTATGGTTAATGATTGCATATATATATACCAAGGTATGTTTGTTTGTTAACTTTAGAAGATCTATTTAACAGACGTTGTTCACCAGAGTGCTGTTTGGCAGCTGGTTTAATAAAGAATATACTTACTTTACTTACTTATGATTATGTAAGCCGCTACTATAAGCACGAACATAGTATGCGACGAATGTCTTCATTAAAACGATAAGGAGGCTATATAATACATTAAACGGTACACTCATGTATATCCACGATTGGCAACACTTACACTTGTCTAAAGTTGCCTGCCCAGTCACTGAAGAGTTTCATTTACATAATTTACATCAGCACCTATTAAAACCACGCACCGCTCCCACTTTGAAATGCGGTATATGCCCAACGAAGTCAAAAGTGCACCTGACAGATTAGCTTCTACGATTCATTCTTTTTAGAATAAATTCAGGGGCTGATGATTCAATTGTGGTTATTGCTTACCAGGACTCCAGTATTGCAGCGTATCCTCCATAACCTTCAAATAATGGATCTGTTTGGTGACTATGGTTATCCAACCACGCCACTTTTCATAACCACACAATTTCATAACTACACAACTTATTAGTAATCATATTCATTCGGTTATGTGTTATTTTAAACTACATCTTAGTCACAGCGAAACGTACACGTACTACGCCACGGAATCCAAACAGTACTGTGAACAGAAATCTTCAAGAGTGTGTAGCGGTTGGTGGTTTGGTAGACATTGCTCGGATAATTAGTAAGTCTGCATTAACAGGTCATCATTGAATTCATTTCATTTTATATTTAGTATATTTGTTGGAGTAAAAACGTTCTCTTGTCACAATATATTTTATATTCATGGAAGACTGGTTTCACGGAGTAGCTTTCCTCCGAATTTTAGCTACTTTATCCTATACTTGCTCAACAATCAGAAAGTATATAGTTGCATTTGCAAATAACAGAATTGTAAGCCTGCAAGAAGATGTTTGTTATTCATTCATTCATTCTGGACATTTATATAGCGCTTCTTCAAGAGACCTACTCAGAGGCGCTCCCAGCCCAGCCACGGCTAAACAGATAGGTCTTGAGTTGTCGTAAGAAAACAGGTGAATTATTTCGGGGGAAGCAGCGTAAGGATATCGGAAGACCATTCCAGGTAGACGGGCCAACAACCGAGAAAGCTCGGCGTTGCCTGACTGCGGAGCGGGTCCGAGGGACCAATAGCTCCCCATTAGTCGCAGAGCGCAAAGCTCTGCGAGAAGCTAAGTCAGAAATCGGGCAGCAGAGTTCAGACAGGTAGGATGGGGCGCTACCAGATAGACACCGCCAAACTAGTGCTGCTATCCTGTAGGAGATGCGCTCAGAGGCAGGAAGCCAATGTAAGACGTCGCGCATATAGGCAGAGACTGGGGCATATTTTGGAATGCGACCAATAAGCCTAGCAGCAGAACGAAGGACCCGGTCAAGTCGCCCCATTAGGCCCTTGGAGTGACCAACAAGGACCGAGCAACAGTGGTCAACTCTACCAGTGACAAATGCATGAACTAAGATCACTGCAGCATCATGGGAGAGGGACCTCAGCATAGTTGTGGGGCGTGGTGGCTCAGTGGTAAGTTCGGCGCCTTGTGACCGGAGGTTTGCAGGTTCGAATCCCACTCTAGCCGCTGCGTACGGACCTTGGGCAAGTCCTTCACTCGCAATTGCTCGTGGCGCTTCGGCGTGAAAATTCCGGCACAGTATCAAATGCTGTAGTCGGGAGCGCCTCTGAGTAGTAGTTGACTTCGAGAGGCGCTATAGAAATATCCGGAATAAAGATAAATAAATAAAGTTCGAGAATTCGTGACTTTCGGTTTTAAAATTCGTAAAAATTCGCGAATTTTTGGTCTATTTTAAAATTCGTAAAAATTCGTAAAAATTCGTTGGGCCATTGTTGAGCCTTTTTTTTACACTGACAGTGGCATTTTGCAAAAACAGCGTAAGCAACAACAACAAATGTGATGACGTCATGATTTGTTGTGTTAAGCTTCTGCTTAGAATTTAATGCAAAATTCAATATAAAGTTTATTACGTAACGAGTTAATTTAGTCAATATCTAATTTCTTAAAGATGAAAGAACATGGACCGGAGTGAAAGGATATAGTAATTTTGGAGGAGAAGAAAATGGTAATCCAAAAATACAGTGTTGTTTTTGTGACAAGGAATTTGTTGGTTGTTCTGCCAGAATTCTGGAGCATTTGCATGGCGAAAATACAGAAACCACAGTCGAGTGGGAGCATTGGGCACTTCTTGACTCAGAATCAGAGGACGTTGAAGTAGAAGACACAGCTCGGTTAACGTGAATTTAACCCTTTTTAACCACATTTGGTTGCAAGCTGTGTTAGTGATTGACTGGTCACACTGGAGCTGATGCACTGGTGGTTTTTCGTTCTGCTGACTAACACTCACAGTCACACACCCCAACTATGATAGAAATCGAAGTTCAAGACTCCAAGTAGAACAGTAACTGAATATCGGTACTATTGTGTTGCTAGTCAGCTAGCTATCTTTTACGGCTGATTGATTGATTGCCTATGACATTGACATTTACTTGCTTAAAAAGTTGAAAAGTAAACAAATAATAAAATTCATTGCCACGGCAAAGAATTCTATTATTTTATTATTTCACGAATTTTAACGAATTTTAAAACTGGAGTTTTAAAATTCGTTAAAATTCGTGAATTTTAAAAATTCTTAAAATTCGTAAAATGCGAATTCTCGAACTATGGACCTCAGTACAACACGCAACTGCCGGAGCTGATAATAACAGTTCCGAGTGACCAAGTTAACATGTTGAGCGAGACTAAGCTCTCGATCCAGCGTAACACCTAGGTCACGAACAGTAAGGGAGAAAGTGATATGGGGAAAGGTTTCAGTCAGTTGGTGTAGGTCAACGCCCGCCAGCTGTCTACGACCACCAAGCCAAATGAATTGAGTTTTGGACGGGTTCAGTAGCAACCGGTTTGAGGCCATCCAAGCTGAGAGGGTATCAATAGCGCGGCACATCAACCCAACAGAAGCCACTGCATCAGCTGCGCGGCAGTGGACATATGCTTGGATGTCGTCAGCATAAAGCTGATGAAGCAGTCCACATGACTGTAGCAAGGAACTAATATCAGAAGTAAACAAAACATAAAGTAACGGGCCAAGGACGGACCCCTGGGGTACACCAAAGAGGGCGGGGACCCAGCGGGACCTGGAGGAACCAGCAGTAACACAGTTAGTGCGACCAGTAAGATAGGATGATAGCCAGTCTAACGGTTTGCCAACCAGCCCAAAGGAAACAGAGAGGCCTATACACGGAACGATCAGCTGACATTGATATTGTAAAGCACCTTATTCATTCATTTATTTATTCATTCATAGATTTATATAGCGCCTTTTCAAGAGAACTACTCAGAGGCGCTCCAGACTCCAGCACGGCCAAAAAGAACAGTTTTCAAGCGGTCATAGAAGGTGCCAGAGGAAGACCTACCATATAAACGGAGCTCAGGAGGAAGGCTATTCCATATGGTCGGGCCGATCACCGAGAAGGTGCGGGTCTGCCTGATAGCAGGACGGGAAAACGGAAGGGAGAGCACCCCCTCGCGGATGACGAGCAGTCCGAGAAGTCGACACAGACCGAAAGAGGTTTAGCAAGTAAGATGGTCGAGACCCAGTTGACACCGCCAACCCAGAGAAACGATCCTATAGTCAATGGAAGCCAGTGCAGGACCTCCAGCATATAGAATCAGCATAGGCCTACGTAGAGAGCTAGTGACGATGCTACATAAATTATTCGAATGCAATACGCCCCTACATTAAAGTTATTTTCAAACCTATTGCACTTGTAATCATCTTCGTTATACTTGAAGACCACAACTTTATAATTGTGTTGTTTTTCCAGTTGGAATGAGTGTTATGTAGCACTTGAGTCAGTGTTGCGAATAGGCACTAGATGTCAGACCGGATGGTCATCGGATGATTGCACCGTTCGTAAGTAGAATTCTTATATCAGAAGCATTGCAATTAATGTGACTGATTTGCCTGAAGAAATTTAGTAGTTTCTGCTCAACGACTCTTTTTGTCATACGGAAGACAAATAGCGTCGTCCTCCTCCTTTATGCAGGCTTAAGACTGGCACCTCCCAAAAACGATAGCGGTTGGATTTCTCTGATATTGCAAGCCGATGTACGTAAGTCGCACGTATATGTATTAGAGCCCTGCGCCGACCGCGCCACCGTCATTTCGTGAGCGCCGCCGCCGCCGATTTTTGTTTGTCGGCGCGCCGCCGCCGACAATCTGTCGGCGCGCCGCCGATGTCAGTTTGATGTGCTTAATTGTTATTGTTACATTTTTCATGTTTTGCATGATATTGCGATAAATTGTTGCCTTGGTGCAAAATGGAAGTGGACATCTTGTACTTCCTTCATTTTATATTTCTGGGTTTCTTTGCGAAACTTCATCGGCAACACGAATCGGTGTCGTCAATGCTATGAGCGTATGCTATCACCAATTCGTGTTGACTTTAGCAGCTATCATAGCACACATAAGTTAACTTTCATGCTTGTGATTGTGAAATGGGATGTACTAGTTGACAAGAAAGAAAAACAGACGAACTAAAATTACTATAAACAAAATATAAAAGAATTTTCTGTGTTTCCGATCTTACAGTCACTGTGAAAACCCTTATTCTGTGACAGAATAAAATTTCTACACAAACAGTCGTCTACCTAAATAATCATTTCTAATACAATTTATTTAGCAATTAGGCCTATATGACATTTACAAAAAATTTATTTCGGAAGACTGTTTTTTGAAGTTCACTTTTCACAATCTGTGCTCAATTCTCGACAGGTAGTAACGGAGCGGACTTATTGTATGGTAATTTTTATGTATTTTGACGTTATGAGCAGATTTTTAAGACTCATGCTTCTGACTAGGGCACGCCGCGCTGACGTCAACATTTCGTGGGCGCCGCCGACCCAGATTTTTGTTCGTCGGCGCGCCGCCGCCGACCCAAAATGACCGGCGCGCCGCCGCCGACACTATGACGTCGGCGCAGGGCTCTAATATGTAAAATAAAATATGCAAATAAAATAAAAATATTGAGCAATTTATTTCCAAATATGTATACTTGCACAGAATTGACAAATATTACTACTCATCTTATTAGCTACAATGCCACATAAGTAAAAAATGACAAATAGCCTATGTATACGTTGTTTGGTAGCCTACTCAGCCTTGCTGATACGGCTGGCATGGAGTGCGTAAAAATCGCAGTTTGTTGGTTTGGGATCTTCTGCTGTCTTTCGCGTTGGCTAAAATCTTTTGTGTGTTTTAATCTTTGGTTTCCCCTCGGAGGTTTGGGCTTTGGCTTTGTGGGTGTACATACCAATTTAATACTGGCACTGTACAAGAATTACAGATAATTATAAGCCTACTTGGCAAGTACTTGCCGGTGCTAATCTGCATTGACAAAGGGATCCTAAAGCAAACACAATATCTTCAGTATTTTGGTATTCAACGGCTTCATCTTCGTTGGACGTATGCCTATTCTGTTTATCGTCTAAAGATAATTAATTTTTTGCGCATTTATAATATATGTACACTAGATTGTAGAGCAATGTATAGGCCTACACTTACAGTCATTGTAATTAATCTACATTGTTGTACATATTCTGTAAACACGTAAAGTAAAATAAGCAAATCAATCTTTAAAATATTTATTATTCTTATTAATTTACTTATCGTTTCTATTTTCTTTTTGTCACTCTAGCCATCTGCAGTACGCCGTGCATTGATGGCAAATTTTGCACGGCTCCTGATAAATGCGAATGTATATCCACAGGTGGTGGTTGTCAATCAGGTAAGTTTATTATAGGCACAGTACAGGTCTTGAAGAGGCGCTGTATAAATTTCTGATTACATTAGGCCTACATTACACAGAAACATATGATGTATTATTGTGCGAAAGATAAGGGTTGGCGCTGTGAAGTTCGGCCAACCCTTAAAGAACTTAGAATTCACTTAAGCCTATTCTGGTATTGTGCCTTATATTATTCATCGGCGGATAGTGTATATCACTATCTCTTTAGGTTTTACGTGAACTTGTTGAGTATCAGTGTGATAAGTTTTTAAATAAAATTTGGTAAAATGTCCATAATTAGGTACTCGTCGTTAGTAATTGTTTCATCGATTCTGTTCGACAGTTCCATGTAGTTCCGACTTGAACTGCTATCCTGGATCATGCATAGGCTCCACGACGTGTTCATGTCCGTCGGGATTCTCAGGACCAAACTGTCTCAGTAGTAAGTATAGTACTATATGTCTACACCCAGTGGCCGAGTGGATATAACGCTTGAGAGAGACTATGCCCGTGGGCCTAAAGAAGTCGACGGACACGTGCTCAAAGAAATACGTTATAGCTCACTGAAGATTAAAGTAGCTTATAAGAAATACCGTGTTTTATTGAAAAGCATGCGATTTTCATAATTACTACTCAGTTTGTACATAGAAAGCTGCCAACTAGGATTGAGTGATATTATGAGAGGATGAGTTAACACTTTCTTGAGGGAAATCAACGCCACGTCTGTCTCTACATACCGTCTAGTAGTCTAGTGTTTATCGAAAACATAATTTGAAACTGCATTCAATACAATGAGCGTCACTCTCTTCAACTTCAACTATAACATGTTGCGCAGTCATGCGTGCATAGTGGCATAACAGGCTTCTTCTTCTTCTTCATGATCCATGGGCTGATAGCCCGTAGGTGTCCACTGCGCATTTGATTACTGTCTTCCAAGACTCCCTATCTTGTGCCCGATGTGTCAGTTCCTGTATATTTATCCCACACCATTCCTCTATGTCCTGCAGCCATTCCCTGCATGGTCTTCCCTTTCTCCCCGATCCCTCCATGATTCCTGTCATTATACTCTTTATCTTTCTGTCATCGCCCATTCTACATTATTATATGTCCGAATAGTTTCAGTTTCCTTTTCATTATAGTTTCTACCATATCTGAACTGCTGTTAAGTCTTCTTCGCACCTCTACGTTAGTTATTTTCTGTATCCATTTTATTTGTAATATTCTTCTGTAACAGTACATTTCGAACGCTAGTATCCTCTTCTTGTCTTCCTTTTTCAGCGTCCAGGTTTCACATGCATATGGGTCATTATCCGAAAAGTGCAGAATCGATGTCCCATGCTGGTTTTTTGAGTTTTTTCGATAATTTCTTCAATTTTTTTGCCTATCCTTCAATGAATGAGCAGATTAACATTTCCCATCATTGTTTTAGCTGCTAGATTTTGGAAATTTTGAAAAAAATTACTAAATGTATACAAAATCTCATTACCATCCAATGTCCGAGATGGTGTACAATGCATTAAATTAAGCTTTTACGCAAATTTATTCCATTACAACCTGTAACAAAGGTATATTATTTTGATTAATTAGTAGCTAGCATATGTAATAATTAAACATTTAGACTCATTTTCGTAATATTTATTTATTTTTGGACCTATTTAAGCTTGTCCATAGAAATAAGCATCATAGCCATCCCAATTTTTGGGAAGCCTATAACTTTTACAGAATGTGCTTACTTACTAAAAGAAAAACATCAAGAACGAGATATTGTCAACTATAAATGGAATCACACAGATTTGTGTTGAAATTCCTAATATTTTATTTTTTATTTCAGTTTGTGTGTTCCAAATTACAAGAAAAGTAAATTTCTGCTTCATTACCATCTAGTGTTGTGTTTCCTGGTTTAGGTACATTACAACATTGACAACTTGTTTTATTTGTCGCTTTTGTTGAGCTGATTTAAATTACTTATCTGATGGAGTAATTCACGTGAAAATATTTGACGGCTGTTTTAAATTTCATCATTTTGTCATTACCATTCGCGGTTGTTTTTCATCATTACCATCCGAATTCATCAGATTTTTGCTATATTCTCATGACAGTCGCATCTTGTCTCGGATGGTAATGACGCATTGCTCAGAGTGAATTACATGTATTGTTTGTGAATTATTTGATATAAAAATAAATTGCAAGTAGTTAGAATTTACTATCAACTCTTAAAATGTTGTTCAACTTGTATCTAATGCATATAACATACAGTTATAGCTAATGCTGCAGAGATTTTTTCTGCAGCTGAAAATTATATATTTTTTTAAAAAATAATTTACAAAAATGTCTTAATTTCTTGACACCAGACTAATATATTATGTGAAGGAAAGGCCTATTGTATTCCTATTTAATGCTGGCATCATCTACTTTTAAGAAATTGCCATTTTATAAGCACCAGAGGAATATTTCAGGTTCCCGTGATTAAATATGATTACACAAAAAGGGCGGATTTCAATGAAAAAAGAGGAGTTTTGACTTTATAATTTCTGAAAAAAAATTAACTTATGATTAAAAATATAGTGGATTTCTTTCAAATTAGTGAAATTTAACTATGTACATGACTAAAAAATACACTTGCAACCAATTTTGGGGAAAACATTTTTTTTGTTTTTCGGAGACGAAATTTGTAACATTTCGGATAATGACCCATATAACGTCGTGCTGAATACGCATGTTTCCAATATTCTTTTCTTTGTTGTATGCGGCATTACTTTGCTCTTCCATATGTTATTGAATCCTGCCATTATCCCTTTTGCTTTATTAATTCTTCTTCTGATCTCTCTTGTGCAGTTGTTATCTGAGGTTAGCAGGCTCCCTAAGTATACAAATTCTTTGACATTTTCGATGATTTCTTCTCCAACTTTGATGTTGCTTTCTATTTCTTCATTTCCAAATGCCATTGTTTTTGTTTTATCGATGTTTATTTTCAAGTTTGCCTTTTTGCCTGCTCTGTCCAGCAGTTCTACATTCTGTTGGAGTCTGCATAACAGGCAGACTGACAGAAAGTTCCACGATTAATTTTGTTGTTTTAGTATTCTTTACAAAAAAAGACAATTCCTGAGACTATGTGAATTATTTCATAGTCTAACTACTACGTTTAGTTATTGACGATGGTATAATTCAAAGACTCATGTTTTGTTCTTTACTTTGATACGAGTTTTTCTACCTTCTTCCTAGCTGTTGAGCAGAATTTATATCACCTTTTAATTAATAAGGTACTTGCAGACTTTAGATGATCTTTAATTTATAAGGTTCTTCTTCGAATATTTTCAACTTTTCATTGTTTTGAAACTGCAACCTGCTCTTTTGGTGTAGTTGGTCATTTAGTTTCGAGGTTTTCTGTTTTAGAAACTGCTCGGCTAAAAATTTCAATACCCGGTATATAAGAATGTTCTATCTGCTGTCATGAACTATTCTTGGAAACAGAAAGCCTATTTAAATTGAGTGTTTTGTTTGCCAATTAAAACAGTCGGCAAAACTCCAGATATAAGCGACTGCCAGGTGCAGCTGTACAATAGTTCAACGGCTCTTTTTAAGGAAGTCACCTGCGAGGCTCCCGGTATTGAACCTCCTCAAACAACTACATGGATAAGCGTTATGATGCCTTTGAAAGTGCAAGTGAAATGGACATCGAATTATGTCCAACCTTTCAGTTTACCTGACCGAACATTCGCTCCGCATGTACAGAATTCACCTGTTCCGATTGGAGTCAGCGAAACAGGCTTCACAGTGTCGTTCCCCGGAACAGCTGCAAGTATGTTTTAAAATAGTTAACTCAGGAGACAGTTACATTCGCTTTACGACACGAAAATGATGTTATCAAGCACACAAAGGTTTTAAAAGAAACTTAGACTTTAGACTGCCAACTACAATTAAATTCTTGGCAATTGTGGTGCTAATGCACTTAATTCCAAAACGCCCTAGCAAAACGAGGGTTGACATTTTGCATTTTGAGTATGACCATAATTAGAAGTGTGTATCCTACATGATCTGGATAACTGGACAAACATGTCTGTACTTGGCTGTTGTATATGATTATTGTCTTTTTAAAACATGCTTCAAATTCTCTAAGGCATTTAGCAAAACGAGAATTGAGATGTCACATTGAGTAGGGCTGTAATAATGACCAAGGTCAAAGCACAAGATGTCCTGTAGGTTGATGCTGTATCTGATTATTGATCTTTTTGCATCTGAAGTATTCCACAGGTGTTGTTATTTTAACAGGTATAACGACTGCCTGTTCAGCTGCAAGTCCGGACAGTCCGCAGGGAACTGTACACTGCGATGCTTCGAGAGACTGGGCCAACTTTGGAGTGACACCTGTCCACAACCAAATGTTTGTTTTTATTCAGTCGCTTCACTGATTATCGTATAGTTGATCATAAACTATCTTTTTTCGACTCCAAAATGCTATAGGACTACTATGCAGGAAACAGCGTATTCGCAGCAATTAATAATCCATAAGGAAATGATCAGTTTCACTGAGTGTTATGTCTAAAGGTGAGGCACGTACACAGGGTTGAGATCCTCTAACTTGGACGATTTGTTTTGGTTGGCAATGTCTTGCCATACACCAGAGAGCCTTGTCTTCCAGCCAGTGGCCGATCACTACGCTCTGCTGCCCGTGGATATTGATAGCCTCCTCGCTTCGGGACATCAGTACAAGCCCATCGAGCTTTCTCGTGCATTGGCAATCCCCTCTTTGAAAAATTCCATTAAATATACGTACTGCATAGCCTAACTGATTCAGCCCAATACACACTTTAAATTTAATCAGGTCGTGTTTGTTTATCTCAGTTGGATAGCTAAAAGAAAGAGCTTTAGATAGATCCTTATGAAGAACTACATAGGTTCTGGTTACATTACGTAATATTAAATTAGGGGGCCTACATCACGACTCTTGTAATCTCGTTCGGCTGCCTTAGCTCTCCCATGCCTCAACCACTGTTGCCATTTGTCGCAGCTAGTTGACACCAGAAGTCGAGTTTTGACGCTTCAACCCTTTAACTTAGAGTTCACCGTGCGCAAAGCAATATTAGGCAAAAACACTATGTATAAGGTGCCAACTGTCAACTTTAACTGGATCTATATTGCGAGGGTCAGTTGATCAACCATTATACTTTCAATGGTGAACAATAATTTCTCGTATTGTCCACTGTGAAATGCAAGTAAGACGTAATCTTAGAATACACATTTAACAAGGCATCTGACAACAGCTAATGAAGATTTCCTTTTTACAGATTCAGAGTGGATGTCTCTTCAAAACTAGGAGGTTACAAAATCGGTGCAAATTCACCGACTATTCCGGGAAGCAACTTTCCAAAGCAATACTTCAGTGGAACGCAACTCATACGAAGCGCACTCTTTAAATTCGACCTCGTTCCTCCAGTTCACTGTCTTAGCAATCCAAACAACGTTTGCCAAGTCTTTGCAATTTATTTGGAACAAGACATCACGACGGTTTGTTAAGCCATCGAATACACAACTTCATCAGAACAAAACACAATTTTTCTGTCCTAAAATAGTGTTTTAATCACTGTTACATGTTTGTATTACCAATATTCAAGTTTCCGTTTTCTTTCCAAATTAAAATGTTTCTATTTTCTTCTAAGCTTTAAACGAAAATTTAGCTTCGGATTAAAGCTCTTGAAATTTGTAGGATGGTCTAGCTCTTTTAGGACTACGTTCTCATTTCTTGAAAATAAATTATTCTGATCGCATAGTATGGTACCTCAAATGTGTACGTAGCAAAGTTCTTTGTTATTAAGGTAGCTTATCTCCGATGTGGCATCTTAACTTAGTAATTAGACAGCTATGAAAATATAACATAACATATCATAGCAAAAGGGCGCCAAGGATGTCAATTCTCATAGGTGTTTCGAGTATCAGGGTGTTGAATCTCAAGGGCATGTGTAAGATTTTCTACTCTCCTTGTAGAATGTGGGTACGTAGCTCCCGTTTGAATAGCTGAAGAGAGGGATGTTATTCCAATTTCTAGGTCCAGCACATTTTATTGACTGTTATTTACATGAGGAAAAGTCAAACTGATTAAACTCGCGAAGTGACAAATAGCTTACATGCACTTATTTAGAATCCCACAATTGAAGCGAGGGCCTAAATATTAATGTTTTTGTAAAAATAATTCCGATAGCGGAACATCAAAACTGTAAGCCTAGGCCTACTTAACGGAGTTCATGTTTGTTTTTGCTTAAGATAGCCTATCTAAGATTTCTATGACTAATTTCATTCACTATAAGGAGAGATACAAAACAACATTGTTGATAGGAGAAAGTCCAATAGCAGTGAGTATTGTACATATTTATTTAGAATCCCACCATTGAGGCAAGGTTCTACAGCTGGGCGGATGATGGGTCAGGAATTTCTAATTTCCACTTCGAGGTGTACTTCATGAAACCTGATGCACAGAATCTTCTGGTGAATACAGGGCCACCGCTTATCCAATCTAACATCTCGCCCAATCAAAGCAGCTTCCTGTACGTGTGCAGAACATCTGGAGTCTATTCCATTGAGCTGACTGTTGAAGATCAAGCTGGTAACTCAGCCAAAGCCAGAAAACTCCTCATCTACAACAAAGATTCGAAGCTGACAACCAATCCTAATAAACCAGTCTATATCATGGAAGCAGATCAAGACAGTGGTTACAAATGGATAACTAAGTTTGATGATCCACAAAATGGAGGAAACATTCCACTGACCTTAGTATGGACAGGACATTTCTCGAGCAGCATCCAGTTCGACGATTCTTGGGGACTTGCTGCTCAGCCATGGAACATCCCAAACGCGATTGACGACCGTTTCGGCAAGAAATATGGTCGTCGTTCAATAGATGCCGTGACCGATATGCCAGGGGGAATTGTTTCTTATGCCGTGGCATACATTGTTGACCAGAAAGGCGGAGGAAAAGGTCTTGTACCAGGTAACTGGACTTACCTGAACGCAACCAAGGAAACATATTCACTCCCTATATCCAGCCTTGCTGATGGAAACACCATTGTCGTCTGGCTACAAGGTGCTGATGCTGCAGGAGACAAAACTGAGAAAATCGTTGTTGGCGTCGATCGAACACCGCCCGAAGTGAAAGATGCCAGTTTTACAGCCAATGCGGTCGATGAGTCAACGTCAAGGTAAATAATCTGTAACCTCTGACAGGTTGAAAGAGATTTGGAAAAATTGAGTTTTTAGGTCAGCCGAAATAAGAAGCACCGTGGTTTCCTTCACATAGAAGGTAGTGAGATATATAGGTTTGACATTTCTTTTATGATGGCCATATCTTTCTATTACACGGGTTCTGAGCACAGGTCGAGTGACGCCATAGCATGTACTGTGATGATGATGATGATGATGATGATGATGATGATGATGATGATGATGATGATGATGATGATGATGATGATGATGATGATGATGATGATGATGATGATGATGATGATGACACATATGTTGCTACCAGTAAGACAACATATTTACATATTGTGGATAAATATTTATATCAGCGATTAAAAATTATTTGAGGTTTAAAATGTAATTTGGCAACATGTAATTGGACAAAGATGCACTTAGAATTAACTAAATCAACTATAATCAAAATTTGAGTCAACTTAGCATCTATCAAAATCTGTGTGTTTTATTCAGATCGTCTATGTAAAGAAGGCTGCTGTAAATAATTGAAAAATGTATACGTGGTTGATTATTGTTCTAGAATGTCCATTCGAGTTTCTGATATTTCAAGCGGAATTCAACAAATTTCATTCAGCATCTATGATTTGAGACTGAAGAATATGGTTTATTCTGGTACAGGAGATCCCCAGAAAAGAGATCAATCGAGAGTTCAAGGACAGAGAAAGAAAAGGGTTGGTTTCATAGCTCGGAAACTATGTAGAGGGTTTAATTAAAGCGGTTTACTCATGATAACTATTTAGTGGTTTAAACTTTGTTGTGCAACAAATTGTTGGTCGAAATAGTTAATTAAGCAAATCGTTTTTGGACTACAAAGAAGTCAAACAGTAGACCCGAAATCAGCAGAGTGCTCGCAAGTGGGCTATAGGTTCTACTAATAACTTTAATTTCCAACATTATTTCAAGGTTATTCTGGTTCGTTAGGTTGATAAAACGAATACTGTTGTATACAACGGCTCGCGTGAGCTATGCGTTGACTCCAGCTATAAACCCCTAACTCGTTATGACTCAAGAAGATACCATGTAAAGGAATTGGTCACTGTTAAAATATCGTGTAATTCTGAAATTCTAGTATTTTATTGCCCATCATAATTATGTGTATAATATAAGTTTGACTTAGGCCTATTATCTACATGTGTATTATAAAATACTATCTGGAAAGTCGGCGCCCAGGTTCTCCAATATAGATACTTAGCTTAGGCCAGGAGGGGGTGGGTTGTTGGAAGAACGATCTCCCACGGTTGCCAAAGGTGTGCGTATGTGAGGGCGGGGGAGCGTTCTGGTCAGAACTCAGTTTCATGAACACTTATAGTATAATAGCTTATTTCAGTTTTTAGCTTGAAGTAACTTTTGATGGACCATGCATGAAGCTGATTTAATCTATATAAATAAAGCGAGAATTCTGTCTGTCTGTTTGACCGGGATTAACTTCTACAATTTTGCACCTTTTCACTCGAAACCTTCACTACTGTGTCGGCCTCGGCATCGGACACCCAGTGCAGGGGTTCGCTTACCCCCCTTTCACCGCTAACATGGTGAAAATCCCCCAAAACTCTACCCAACCGACGGTCCCTCACGCCCCAGCTCGCCTCTTCCACTGCAAAGCGGTTCTATTTATGGCGCCGGTATTCCCCAACGTCATTAATAATGCGCATAACGATACCGTCCCTCACGCCCCACCTCGCCTCTTCCACTGCCAAGCGGTTCTATTTATGGCGCGGGTATTCCCCAACGTCATTAATAATGCGCATAACGACGTTGTTTACTTTCGCACAAAATTTAATTACGATCGATTCGAACTATATTCATCGTTTTACAGCAAAATTGTATGTTCAAAGACTCTGCTTTACTAAGGGCAGTGAGGGCTAGATTTCTGGCGTTTTCTTTAACCCGCCAACGCCGGGTTCACCCTCTTCGACTGCGAAGCAGTCAGTCCACGGGAGACTGCGAAGCAGTCGTCGCCAGAGGGCGACTGCGAAGCAGTCAGTCCACGGCAGAGGTCGCAAGACGCGACAAGGCGTATACAAGACTGCGAAGCAGTCTCCGCTGTACGCAAGAAGGTGTACGCCAGAAGGCGTACACAAGACTGCGAAGCAGTCTCCCCGCAGGTCGCCTAAATCTCTTCCTTATTCGCTACACGGATTTAAACTTATACCTAAATTTGTTGCTTATTCGCTACAGGGATTCAAACTTATAACCCCGGAGAACACCTGGTAAACCAGCTAGTTATATAATAAATTAATATACAGTTCTGAGTGATTTCTGAGCCTCTTATATATAAGTCGGCCAGAGTGGAGAGGATTTGCTCTCCCAATACACGTGGGGGTTGAGTTAGACGCCCACTGGCTTAGCCTGTATAAGATATAGCCTTAGTAAAATATATGCTCTCGCGTTTATTTTTTGCAATAGCCACAAGTTTTCATTCCTCATATGTTTCATGCTGGCATTAAAGTATGATCAGGTCAACATGTCGTGGATATACGTTTGAAACAACGAAGCACCTTTATGTCCCTTTTAAACAATTATAATTATCAAAATTTACAGAACGAGGTGATTTGCATCAATACACTAGACGTTATGTTTTGACTATTATGTGCTCTGTAGATAATTCCACCGTGTACGTTGAACGATACGTCGTGTTACTGCACTCCATCTGGTGACTGCTACAATTACATTCAGACGATCGACATTGACAACTGTTGGTTGGATGGTCTTGAGGGTCATAAGTTCGAATTGAGGTTCACAGTAACGAACGGAGCCAATCAAACGTCTTCTGAACAAACTGTAGTTGTAAGTGACAGCCTCTATTTACAGTACTCACACAATATTCTGGATGAATATGGGATTCATAAAGTCCATCCATATATATGCCGCTGTAACATTTTCAGATTCAGCGAGTCTTTTAGACATGTGTTAGGGTTCGATCAGTTCAAGCATTCCTATAGTTACCTTATGGTCAAATATTAGACTTCCTGCCTTCGCTGGACAATCTCAACATTAGTTATAACTCAGCCAGCCTTCTAAGTATTTTAGTTTAACGCCGAGATATTACAACAATTTGCAATACTTGTCATTATTAATTCAAATCCTATGCCATAGGATTTGAAGATATACGATGAAATGATGCTATGGATTCGGTAAAGTTTAAGGTGTGCCCACATACTGTGCGCACTATATGTGTAACTGAATGTGTAACTGTATATATGTAACTGAAAACTTATTGCGATTATCTGTGTCGTGCACCTGTATTTGACATCTTTTCAGCTCGGTGAACTAACTCTTCAGTGTCGGCGTAAGTAGAACTTCATAGTCTCTTTAGGTGCATTTAATTAATTAGCAAGACACACAACCTAAAACTATTCAAGTCATTTTGTAGGTCTGCTGTTAGGCCTATAACTGATTACGTGGAGAAAAGGAACCGTTGTTATGCACGATGTATATTTACTTCAAGCAGGTCCTACTTCATTACAAATGACACAAACTATCGACAAGTTTGAGAACAAAACTAATGATAATTTTTTAAACCAAAGGTTGTCGTTTTCATTTTACAAAGTATTGTACCGTATATATGTGGCATTGTATAACATCTCTTGCAAAGAGACTAGGCCTATTTGACAGCGTGAAATGAGGGCATATGCAAAATTTTTAAGTTTGTTCCCCGGTGTTCACGCATATCATTCAAGTATTCTTTTTTCGGCATATAGGCCTATATATCTGTGTGTATGTGCGCGCGCTGAAGTGTGTGTGTGTATTCATATAGTTTCCAATGTTTTATTTTAGCAGGATACCAACCACCGATTGCTGGTATTGTAATAGGTAAGTGTTGCAGTAGAGGATACATTCGGTGTATACTGTAACATTCTGCAACATTCCAGATTCCAATCCTGTATTGAAATATAATGTTATATTGCTTAGTGTAAGCGTTACAGTAACTTCATTCATAAATATTTAGTGCGGTTGCTCTTACAATTATAACAGCTATTATAATTAATTAGTATGAAAGGTAGCATTACTATACAACTGTATGCCTCACATAGGCCTACACATGGGTGTAACTGCGGGTTGACATGCCCGCAACTATAGGAGGGCCCAAGCGTATGTGTGAAGGTAACCTTGAAATTCAGAATCTGATCAGGTACTAATACATCTAAACTTCAGTCCATCCTTAATGCTGCTGCTCGCCTTATAGGGGGCATCATGAAGTTTGCCCATATCTCTTCCTACATCCGGGACTCCCTTCACTGGCTTCCCATTCACCAACGCATTCAATTTAAGGTACTTTCCCTCATGCGTAACTGTCTTGTTGGCTCAGCTCCGCTGTATCTCAGGGCTTACTGCACCCCAGTTTCCAGTTTGCCTGGTCGGGCCTCTCTCCGGTCATCTGCCCGTGGCCTCTTGTTAGTCCCTTGGATGCGCACTGCTACTGCCCAGTCCCGTAGCTTTGCGGTTGTGGGCCCTTCCAGTTGGAACAGTCTCCCTCAGGGCTTTAGGCTTGTCCTCCTCTCTCTGTCTCCTGCCCAGTCTCGCAAGCGCCTGAAAACATTTCTCTTTGTCAGTGAAGACACTGACACGGGTCGGGAGCGCCTCTGATTATGAGTGGCGCTATATAAATCCTCGATTACAATTACAATTACAATTAACGGTTTATTGCTAATCCCCGTCTCTGGTGTGGATATTACTTCAAGGAATAAACCAAGTAAGACTAAGCTTATGAACTCTCAGTGATCACATTTTGTAAAGAAATTAGCTTTTAAACTTAATTCAAATATGGCTATCGATGCCAATGTCCTTATCACTGTTATTAGTCTTATCGTTTTCTTTATACTTTCATTTTCGTTATCACTATCGCTATCACTATCAATATCGCTATCAATAGCGTTACCGTTGTCATTATTTAGAAAATATACAGTGATATTATGACATTAATCCAATAACCTAATTTATAAACCTTTTGAATTTTCTGCGGATACATAGGCCTAAGTCTTAGTCTGGCCCATATAGTTGTATTGACTGCATGCTCAATCAGTATGTGAAGAGGTGGTGATCATGGTTCTACGGTTGATCAGTCATTAGGCCCAGTTTTTAATTTTGTAGGGTGCATTCTGGGATTTCTGGTGTTGGTTGCGCTGATCATCGTCATCGTGCTCCTGGTCAGAGTCAAAGTCTTCAAGAAGCCAGTGCCACATCGAGTGCAAACGATTCGTAATAAGTTTTTCACACCTCAACTGAATGAAAACATGAATGGAAACACCGCCAGCTGGACGTCAGCCTAACGATAACTAGCAGATGTCGCATATTTAGATACTGTGCAATTCTGTGGTTAAACTATGGAAGCAGAATATAGGGCCCATTTTCCTCTCTTTATCCGGTTTACTTCCATATGTGTCCGATTATTAATTGAATGTTTGCCTGATATCCATTTACCGACGATTGGAAAATTATGCCACGCAGACGGGCCAGAACGTTTACTAGAAATTATGGATAAGTTGGCAGTCGTTTTTGAAATCACTTACAGACGTCTAATGTTGCTGAATAGTTCTTTATTTGTTTATGTTAACCCTGAAAAGTTAAAAGCCAAAGTTGAACCTCAGTCGAGTTTAATGTAGGGCCTATATAGAGCTTAGTGAATGAGCGATTAAATCTTTTGAGGATCAAAGTGTTAGCCCTATTGTTAACCTATCAAAATTAATGCGTATAGTTGACGTCGACGGAGGCATCAAAGGGGAGGATAGGCATGTGTACAGTTCAGTGAAGAGCTTGGACAATTATATGTCCAACCAAAATTCATTTGGAGGCCTGAAGGTCATTTCAAATAAACAGCTCACGTTAGGAGACCCGATCGCTGAGGGTCGCTTTGTTATTATAAAAAAAAGGAACTGATGCAAGGAAATGAAACAATCCTTTTCGTCACAAAAGGACTGATACGTGAGTCTTCTGGTGTTGTTTATTTTCTTCTCGATTTTGCTGTTACCTTCGTGACTTACTCACTCTCAGTGGATGAAGTTTCTGTAAGCCTCAGATGGCCAGTGGTCGTGTAATACAAGGAAATTTAACTTGCCAGATTATATCCTAAAATTGCAATAAGTATACTTGAAGAAGCAGGCCTAGTCAGGAGGATGAAAATGCTCTTTCAGCCTCGTGACGACTAATTCAAGTCACAGCTAGTCTATGCGACTTGATTTCAGCGATTTGCGTACGGGTGCGAATGGCAAAATCTCGACAAAATGTGTACGTACGCAAAAACTAAATCACTGACTATATTCCTGCTTTATCGCAATCCGTCCTTTTGGCAGGGGAGGAGACACCACCTAGACCGGTCACCTGCGGTGCTCCACAGGGATCAGTGCTTGGCCCTCTCCTTTTTGTACTATATATATACGGCCGATGTGGAGAAAATCATAGAAGCGCATGGCCTCCTCCACCACTGCTATGCGGACGATACACAGCTTTACTTTTTCTGTGAGCCATCACTAACGACTGAGCTGAAGCAGAGAGTGCTGCTGTGTGTTGAACGCATTTCAAAGTGGATGGCGTCAAACCGTCTCAAACTAAATCAAACGAAGTCTGAGTTTCTATGGTGCACCACTCTCCGGCGTCGCAATCTACTTGACGGCAGTACATTTACGCTTGGTGATGCACATGTTCCACCAGCTGACACCATCCGCCACCTTGGAGTCCACTTCGACAGCTGTATGACCATGGCAACCCATGTGAGTCAACTAGTTCGAGGCTGTTTTTACCAACTGCGGCGTATAAAAACCATACGCAGATTAATTCCAACCTCAACCGCCGTCATCTTGGTAAACAGCTTCATTGTCTCCAGGGTTGACTACTGCAACAGCCTACTGGCGGGTCTGCCGACCTGTCAGCTAGAGCGGATACAGTCGGTACTTAATTGTGCTGCCCGTCTAATCTATGGCCGGACACCATCCGATCATGTCACCGACCTCCTGCGTGACAACCTACACTTGCTGCGTATTCGTCAGAGAATTACCTACAAGCTGTGCTTGATAACATACAAATCACTGAATCACCTCATGCCAGATTACATCACTGACTTCTGTATTTGGGTAGCAGACAACCAGAATAGGTGTCGGCTACGATCCTCTTCAAAAAATCTGCTACAAGTTCCAAGTTCTTCTACGAGGTTTGGCGACTGTTCCTTCTCTGTCTCTGGACCAACTGCATGGAACAGTCTTCCTGACCACGTGAAGAATACGTCATCTCTGGAGACATTCAAATCACAGCTCAAAACCTATCTCTTCAAACAATCATACGACTGTCATTGAACTTATGTACAGTGCCCTTTCCTTCGGCCTCGGCTGTGCTACGGCGCTATACAAATCGTATTATTATTATTATTATTATTATTATTATTATTATTATTATTATTATTATTAATATTATTATTGTTATTATTATTATTATTATTATTATTATTATTATTATTATTATTATTATTATTATTATTATTATTATTATTATTATTATTATCAAATTCATGTAGTATTAAAACTTTTTGAAATGTAAGTGTTAGTGTTGTTAGTATTTTATTTCTTCATAACAGTTAACAAATTTTAGCCAGCAAATATGATGTTTAACAAAAATATTTAGTTGCCTACGGTAAAATAAATGTCTAATAGAATATAGATGACTTTAGTTAATTAACTTTTGTGAGGGGGAGGAAGAGAAGCTTAGTTGTACGTACGCATGTGGGAGGGTCAACAAAATGTATGAGGTGAAACAGGGGGGAAAGGGGTGTGAAAATGTAATTTTATGCGTACGTAATATATGGATTGCTGGATCAGTTTCACGTCTTGGTCGAAATTTTCAAAGAGACCAAGTGAAGAGTGGGAATGAGGTGCTACAATAGGATATGTTTACGAGTCATGAATGATGTAAGCATAGTTGAAGAAGGAAATTAGGATAAGACAATGGAAGAATTCAGTTTCAAGGTTTGATGTTTCAGGAGAAAGTGCCAGAACAAGAACGCATTATCCAAAAATTAAGATAAGACAATGGAAAGGTTTTGTTTTAAGTTTTGATGTTTCAGGATTTTTAAGTTTTGATGTTTCAGGAGAAAGTGCCAGAACATGATCCAAAAATTAGGATAAGACAATAGAAGAGTTCTAAGTTTTGATGTTTCAAGAGAAAGTGCTAGAACATGATCAAAAATTAGGATAAGACACTGGAAGAGTTTAGTTTTAAGTTTTGATGTTTCAGAAGAAAGTGCCAGAAGATGATCAAAAAATTAGGATAAGACAATGGAAGAGTTTAGTTTTAAGTTTTGATGTTTCAGAAGAAAGTGCCAGAAGATGATCCAAAAATTAGGATAAGACAATGGAAGAGTTTAGTTTTAAGTTTTGGGGTTTCAGGAGAAAGTGCCAGAACAAGAACGCATTATCTAAAAATTAGGATAAGACAATGTAAGAGTTTAGTTATCCAAAAATTAGGATAAGACAATGGAAGAGTTTTGATTTAAGCTTTGATGTTTCAAGAGAAAGTGCCAGAACATGATCCAAAAATTATGATACGACAATTGAAGACTAATTTAGTTTTAAGTTTTGATGTTTCAGGAGAAAGTACCAGAACATGAACGTATTATCAAAAAATTTGAAAATGAAAGATTCTGTCGAAAGTCTTTTTGGGAGTTAATGCAGCTTAGGCTAAGAATGGTTTCAGCTTTAGGAAGATAAAGTAGACTTAACTAGATTATGGAAATGGTAAAGATGCGAGGAAGAACGAGTAGATCGGAGTTGTAGGATAGTGACAAATTAAATTAAAACGGTTAAGATAGAGCTGAATTTTCTACACGATCTAAATATTTTGCACTCTTTATCAATGTTGTGTTCTGATGTTTATACTTTAATGTGTGTGTTACCTGCAGCGGATCAGATTAACTTCAGCTCTATGACGATGCCGCGTGAGAAAGATTATCGAAGAATTAGTGCAACATTTGTAGGCCAAAAACTTGCAACAATTGTGTCACCAAACCTATTATTAGCGTCGATATTGTTACTCTATTATAATCATTAATAAAACATTTAAGCAATTATTTTTAGTACCAATCTGTATCAATATTTTACTCAGAATTAGTACCTAACCAAACTGTGTAACTAGTTTACTTAGAGGTGATGCCACTTTATAAGACTAATGCTTACAGTTGTATTAGGCTACTTCCTTCTGGTTTTCAAGTCCCAGCTAGGGCTTGCCCCTAAATACCTCTGACCTTATGCGGCAACCTCTCTCTGCAACTTCTGCTCGTCCTTTGCGCTCTACTGGCCGTCTTGATCTCTTTGTCCCTCGTACTAGGACCACTCTGGCCCAACGTCGAGCTTTTGCTGTGATGGTTCCTCTGCCTGGAATGGTCTTCCCCATCCATTACGAACTAAACTCATGATGGGAATCTCCCCGGCATCTACTCGCTCGCTCAAGACTTCTGTTTCCACGGGGCTCCTGCACTGAGGGCGCCTCTGAATAGTTTATACTGCGAGAGGCGCCTTATAAATTACTAGATACGATACGATACGATATTACCAGTCTATAAAGGTAGTTGATTAACATTTTTTAGTAATCAGTAGAACTAATTCATTCGCATATTTTACTTATCTGTGTGACTAATTGTAGACATAACTACTTCAGCGTCGCGATGTAAAAATGAAACTGCAAATTTAAATCAATTGCCGAATAAACTTTTCGCTTTAGGTCTATTAAGTTATCCTCATGTAAATAGACTTTGTAACAAGTTACACTAATTTCATTGAGTGACGAGTCTCTTATATGTCAAAGTCTTAAGATAGCTTGATCTATTTACGCTATCCTAGATGTAGACCTATCTTTGTGACCATCAACCACAGAGAGGTTTTACGACTAACGGGTCAATCACAAGCGTTAATTGTGTCTCGTGTAGGACCCGCAGTTGTTACTCTTCTAGTTTTGTTCTCGAAAAGGAACTGGAAATGAACAGAACTAAAAATTAGAGTTCACTTATTTACCCTATTGGGCTGTTAGCTTTCCGGCAAAGAAAGCTTGGCTTGCTATTGTCTTTGTAACAAATGACGTTTCTGAAGTTTTACAAACGACTATAGATTTTCATGTAAATAGTTTAGCACTTGCAGACATGCTGCTAATAATAGTTCTCAGTTTCTCCAATAGTGTTTTTAGAAACGTTACGGTTAGTCCATAGAGTAGTGGTAACATCACTGGCGTGAAGACCAAGCGATAGCGGGATCGCTTCCCGCAACCCTCTCAAAAAGGTCCACTCAACCTATTTTCATTCGCGAGATGGCGCGTTGTTAAAAATGAGATGTAGGATGTGATGGGCGCCTTGCATGGCTGCCGTGTACAGTTAAATTCGACTCCTGTAATAACTTGTGATCATCCGTTCATACTGATTTGTAGTCATACTACGTTATTGTCAGTTTGAAGATATTAAACGAAAATATTTTAAAAAAATATTATGAAACTCATAATTAGTTGATGTACTATCGCTTAATTACATTAATTTTAAATGTTATTTTGCACAACGGTCTCTTGTAGACTTACACTACATATAGCAGTCTCAGTTGTCGGTGCTGCCTCGGCATACATCAAGGCGGTTTGTCTTCCAGTCTCAAGTCAACTGGGTCGGCAATAGTTGCGCTCTTCTAGCTGTGGAGATATGCAGGTGCCCGGCTTTCGCACTTCAACTCGAGCATATCATGTCTTCTGATATATACAAATTGCAAAGCGCCGCTCACAGCATAAACTCGGCGTGACGGCCCCGACAGAAAAGTCTTCAGGCAGCGGAGAGAAGAGGACGAGGTGTTAACCAAAATCTTACTACGGATTGAGAAGGAAGGTCATTCCAGAGAGTAGGGCCAAGGGGATGGCAAAGGCACGATGTTGAGCCTGGCAGTCCTATCCCGAGGAACGAGGAGATCAAGTCGATCAGCAAACCGAAGATAGCGGGAAGAAAGAGCAGAAAGAGGTTTGCGCATTAAGTCACAGAGGTACTTATGGGCAAGTCTGTTAGTCTTAGAGACAAGGAGGAGGTCCTTGTATTGGATGCGGGAAGCAACGGGAAGCCAGTGCAGAACGTTGGTCATGTAGTTTGTAATGTGGGATAAACAGAGATACTGCGACAGGACTTAAGAATAACGGTCAAATAGTCACAGGACTGGAAGGTGCTATTTAAGTTGAAAAACTGCTCAGTCCCCAGGTTGATAGATATAGAAATTCCTGAAAGGAGCAACGATCAGTTTAACCATTCCTTCAGTTATTCCGTTTGCACATTGACCGAATAAAACATAATTTCGAAGATATTCACCCTAAGTATCTCAAGTTCGTCCATTCGTTCGCTAGACCACGACTATTGACGAGTCTTGAAAACACCACCTCACCTAGATCGCAAAATTATAACTACATTGCGATATAGATGAGGTGGTGTTAATTCAAATCGATGTTCAACACGTTATAATACGTAAAGTTTGAAGATAGCTGAGCATTTATCATAGTTAGCGTTTCATTGCATGCATAACCGGGTAATAAGCATGCATTGGACCAATCTTCAAGTAGGCTACGTATTAGAGGTCTACATATAAGTCGTAGGTCCATAATAGAGTATTCACTGCTATCCTATTGAAATATAGTCATCCTTAGCAGGTGTAGACCAATCTTTGAAGCCATCAACCATAGACCGATTCTACGACTGGCGGGTCCTTCACAAGCTTTATGGTTCGTGTAGGGCCCCTGTGGTAACTCTTCTAGTTTTCTGAACTTTGCTTGGTCTAGTATTGATATGTTATTGTTCTTAAAGACTTTACCATCATTAGGCAAGCGTTGACAGCGCTTTATGATGTAATAAAGCCGCTCTACTAAGTATGTACTTAACTAACTAACCAATTAACTAAGATTTAGCGTAAAATCTGAACACGAAATATAATGTGCGACATTCCGAATGCTCGAGCCACTGTATTTATTAAATTCATCTCGATTAGCGGGCCTGAGTTGAAGTGATAAACCACAACTAACAACTTAAAGGATAGCTAATGTGCAATAAATGTTTTCTACATTGACCTATCGCTAAAAAGTCGATGAGTCATAACTTTCTTTGGATGTACGCCTAATAAAGCTGACGCCTAACAAATCGTTCGAACGTGTGTTTCAGCAAAGAGCGAGTGATATATTTTAGTTCGCTAAAAACAACTGCCCAACAGGGACAGAATAATAATCGGGAGCAGAAGGATCGTACAAAGGACCGTATTATTGCCTGGCTTAAATAGGCTGTTTTGGGATACTGTAGTGTATTGGTAGCAAGCATGATCAGGGATCATATGGTTGCGGGTTCGACTCCGCGTAACGATACTGAGCAAGGTGTTTGCACATACGTGACTCTGTCACAAAGCAATATAAACTGTCACAAAGCAGTTGAAGCTTTAATTTAATTTAACGGAAAGTCCTGCGTCGCACTAGCTTCGTGTCCAGGACCTGACATTTCGTCCATTGCCGGCTCAAGGGATGAGTGAAGGTAGTGAGCGCCTCCCTCCCATGCGTCCCACAGAGGATATTGTAGCTTTATTTACGTAGATTTAAACGCCATCCGCTGTAATAGATTACTATGTATTCAGCTAATGTCACACTGCACTATCTCCTCATCAGGGCATGCCATGGTATGGTATGGTATGGTATGGTATGGTATGGTATGGCATGGCATGGTATGGTATGGTATGGTATGGTATGGTATGGTATGGTATGGTATGGTATGGTATGGTACCTGGGAGTATATAAAACGCCTCTCACAGTGCGAACTATTCAGAGGCGCTTTCAGCGTGTGAGCCTCTCGGTAACAGAAAAGACTTTAAACGATGAACAACAGAGAGAGAGAGAGAGAGAGAGAGAGAGAGAGAGAGAGAGAGAGAGAGAGAGAGAGAGAGAGAGAGAGAGAGAGAGAGAGAGAGAGAGAGAGAGAGAGAGAGAGAGAGAGAGAGAGAGAGGAGAGAGGAGAGAGAGAGAGAGTACCATTTCTTTTTGTGGGGATAAGTGTAGAGGAAATCTCAATGGACCGAGATGAACTCGTACTTAATGACCTCGAGGAACATTTGTACGTAGTAACCTTAAGAGATAGGGACCCACGGATCCTTGGTAAAGAGATAGGAACCCACGGATCCTTGGCTAAGAGATAGGGACCCACGGGTCCTTGGTTAAGAGATAGGGACCCAAAGATCTTTGGTTAAGAGATAAGATAGGGGCCCATGGATTCTTGGTTAAGAGATAGGGACCCACGGAGCCTTGGTTAAGAGATAGGAACCCATGGATCCTTGGCTAAGAGATAGGGACCCACAGATACTTGGTTAAGAAATAGGGACCCATGGATCCTTGGTTAAGAGATAGGGACCCACAGATCCTTGGTTAAGAAATAGGGACCCACGGATCCTGAGGACTATATATGGAGCCTGAGAAGACAGACAAAAAAAGAAGGGGACACACAGAAGAGAGGGGAGAACTCGGAACTAGAGTCAGTTAGGAAGAGGGAAGTTAGAATACGAGTAGGGTATTCGGTTTTGTTGGCAACCGTGGTTAAATGTAGATCCCTCGTATTTCGCGAGGTGAGGTGTTAGATAAGTTCGTACGTTCGTATCGATAGGGCGAAAGACTGCCTAGCGATAGCCGGTATAGTGGATAGCTACAGATACCGAATTAAACTTTACGTTGTCGACAGCCTACGGAAGGCACATATTAACGATAAACTTTACCTTCAATTCTGTTCACGTCGAGATTACGACAATAATTTACGTTGGGTTACTCTGTTCAATAAAAAAGAGTTTGTTGTTACGCCAGTTTTCTTTTCTTCCTAGATTTAGGGAATCGAATCCATAAGTTAAGTATATATAGGACAAGCGGAGAAACGGTCTATCCTGATAAGAAAACCCGTTCAAGCATCCGCAGACGAGCCAAAGTTAAAACCACTACCGCTACAGTACCTATGACTACCTATCACGATCGGAGATTGGAGAAAACCTATTTAAGGGCAATAAATGCTGCTCTCCTGGAATATAGTTCTTTTCAACAGATGTAGCATTAGCTTACAGAACTGTAGGCCTATGTTAAATGTTAACTGAACTTTCGTACTTTCGTGATCGCTCTTCTCTTAAATAACAGTAAAGAATTTCACTGTAAGGAACAACTATGAATTTTAAAATATTGATATATGTTCGCTAGAGATTCAAAGATGTTTGTACATTTATTTTTCTTGCATATGGCATAAGTGCTTTCCCGTTAGCTCTCTGGAATTGGTTAACCGCTACATTGCTACCCTGTTCCAAATGAATGGCATTCCTGAAGTCTCACAAACAACCATTTTCATGTTAAAGGTTTAGTATGTAAGTTTACATACCTTTTGCCAACAAAGCTTGGTACCTTAAGACAAGTTCTAGTTTATAATAAAACTGCTATGAAATTATGGACTAGATATAATTTCTAAAGTATAAATAAATTGTATTTGCCCCATCAGTATCGTGCCTACTAAACTATAAAAAAATACCACTTTATCTCGTTTTTAAAGGCTTCTGTGAATGTGAATTTCGAAATGTAAGCAATTCGCCGAATGTTTGCTCCAGTGTTGATAATGTTAAAACCCGGATATAGACAATGAAACAAACTACTTGAATCTTCCTCTTAGACAGTATTACTGTGATAAATTCACCCACAATTGTAGCCACTCAGTTTTGACTTGCAAGAGCCGGTTCACTGTTTGAATAAAGCATTTGCTGTCCTGCAAATTTCACTGACACGTAGGTCTTGCGTGTGAGGATGATAATGTAGGCCTAAGGCCCACGTGGTAGCTTCTGTTTAAAGACGCTGTGTATAACAAAGATGATTGGCGATTCCCTCCATGTGCACCTTTTTCCAATCTTGGGACTTGCTTGTATAGCCTGCAGTGTGATTCTGGTTAACGTTAACGATAACGAAAATGTTCGTTAACGAACAAAAAAGATTTCGTTACGATAACTATAACTATAACTAAAAAATATCATTAACTATAACTGTAACTATAACGAAAATAACACTAACGAAAATTCATCGTTATTTTCGTTAATGAAATAAACAGTAACGTGCAATAGGGCCTATCGATAACCATGAGAATGTGAAAATGCGCTACAATAGCCTATGTTCGCCCCTAATTTTTGATTTGTGAATTAACCCAGTAGTAGTGGCTCATTCATCAATATTTATAGATATCGATGGGCTCAATTTATTAAATGTAACTATTATGTAAACGTTTCTATACCGATTGTGACCCAAGTTGACTAGCGCAAATTCGCAAAATTAGTAGTCATATTAAAGACTGAGAAACTGTTTTGATTTTAATTTTCTATGTTAAAAGGAATATTATAAAAAAAAGTTATCATCTTCATGTTTAAAATAGAAATGTTCATAATAAAAACCAAATTTAATACACATTTAAAAGAAAACGAGATTGTATTTTTGAATGGAAAATAAAATTATTCATTAAATATCTGTTACAGATGTAGGGCCTTTAAGTATCAAATTCAAATCTGAATAACAACATTTTGTTTTTTCGGCAATTTCACTTTTTGTATTTGTTAGAGTCATAGAAATTTTCTGGGGTGGGGTAATTTTCTTTGACATAATTTTGTTAGGGGTCCTTGAATGTTTGACACTTGTTGACAAGGGTGGAGATCAAAAACTGCCGAAAATTGTTTGACATTTAGTCGATGACCCCATATAGGGACCAGGCGCAGCGCCATCGGGCCAGTTAATTTTTAACTATGTACCAACTAAATTTAACTAAAATAAAAGTCCATTAACTATAACTATAACTATAACTAAAAAATAATACTAACTATAACTGTAACTATAACTAAAATGAAAAACCATTAACTATAACTGTAACTATAACTAAAATAAAATCTGTAAGGAGAATCACACGGTGTATAGGGTTGAATGTAATCGCAGACGCATCTTCGTGGTTCTTAACATTGCAATGTAATGTTACACATTTGTATAGCGTTTTCAGAAACCTCCCATAAGCACTGCTACATGATTGTTGTACGCTTCACTTTCGTATACATTACTGCGTTTCATTACTGCATTATGCATAACATTAATCTTTCAGTCGCTATGTTCATTTAACCATTTTAGTCTAGTTTTTGCGTGTAGAGCCTATTTAGAAATCTTGGGAGGGTGGATTTTTATTACCGGTACCCTAATTATTAAAACTTGTTTTGATGAGAATAATGTCATAACATTGGCTGACACTTTATATATTGAATAACAGGACTTTATTCTGTAACTGTAGGACGCGGTAGAAAATTATCGGTTATTACTGGTGCAGGCCATGTGACTATGCCTTTGCATCCTCCCTAGTCATGTCGTACCTCTCAACTAGGCAAGTTGGTAAGGAGAAACCATTTGGATACATATGCGGCAGCTGTTCAGGCAATCACGGGTTTCAGCGGTGACACGAAGCAGGACTTCACCCTGGTGCAATTATATTTAAAAGGGCGTGCGATAGTCTGCTCGTTAGCTAGCATTACTGTAAATTTTAAAGTATGGAGATCAAATCCCCTTCATGGCAGAAATTTGTTGCGAGATTTCGGCTCTTCCTGCTTCCTTAACCAGTTCAACTATAATGAGTACACTGACCGTACACTTCGGTGGAAGATCAGAGGCGAGAGATAGGGCTGGCCAACAATGGTACAGTATGCCAAGGCCAAGAAACACTTCATAGCTATGGCTGCCTCTCGGGGTTAGGTTTACGGACTGTTCTTGTCTTCGCATCTTCTTCTCTTCTTCATACGCCTGATGATGAGACCGCTAGAATGACTGTTGGCCTGGACTTTGAATTGTATTGTATGAGAAACATACATGCACTCGTGGAGTGCACCCGGTTCCTTTCCATGGGTATCCGAATTATTCACTTACCATGGATGAAAAGTACTAGCATGTATTTAATAAATTATTTATTATGTATGTATCTGGGCAGAATAATACTTTATACAATCTCTCGATGCTGTAAAATGAAGATCCTTGGTGTTACCATCAAAGTAAATTTACTTAAATTGGACAATAAACTTATCGCGTTTCATTGCATGCATGAACGTGTAAAACAAATAAATTGGATCAATCTTTAGATACGTGTTAAGGGTGTACATATAAGTCGTAGGTCCATAAAAGAGTATTCATACTCTCCCGAAATATAGTTATCCTCAGCAGATGTAGACCTATCTTTGTAACCATCTGCACAGAGAGGTTCTATGACTAGCGTTGTGTCTCGTGTAGGACCCGCAGTGGTTGCTCTTCTAGTTTTCTGAGCTTTAACTGTTTAGTACTGATAAGTTTGTGTTCTTAAAGGCTTTAACATCATTAGGCTAGAGTCGGAAGCGCTTCTTGGTGTAATAAAACCGCCGTACTAAGTATGTACATAAAAACTAACTAACTAACTAATTAACTAAGATTTAGCGCAAAATCTTAACAGGAAATAAATGTAGATTGTAGACGATAACGAATCCGTGATCCCATGTATTTATAAAATTCATCCTGATTAGCGGGCCTGGGTTGAAGTGATAAGCCATAATTAAAAATGTAGAAGACAAGTAGCCTACATACATTTCCGCATGGACCTACTGCTACGGAGTCGATATAAAAAATTTTTCCCCCGATGTAGGGCCTACGCTTAATAAATCTGACGTCTAAACGCCCACAAAATCTTTTGAACGTGTGTTTCAGCAAAAAAGCGAGTGATATATCCTCGACCGAACTCATTTTAGTTCGCTAAAAACAACTGTCAAATAAGGACAGAATAAGAACCAGGAGCAGAAGGAGAGAGAAGCATGAAAAATCCCAGATTACTTGACTTAAGGGGGCTGTTGTGCAACACGGTGGTCTACTGGTAACACGTATGGTCATGGATCATATGGTTGCGGGTTCGACTCCGCGCAACGATACTGAGCAAGGTGTTTGCACATACGTGACTCTGTCACAAAGCAATATAAACTGTCACAAAGCAGTTGAAGCTTTAATTTAATTTAACGGAAAGTCCTGTGTTGCACTAGCCTCGTGTCCAGGACCTTAGGATTCGTCCTTTGCTGACTCAAGGGATGAGCGAAGGTAGTGAGCGCCTCCCTCCCATACGTCCCACAGAGGATATTGTAGCTTTATTTACGTCGATTTAAACGCCATCCGCTGTAATAGATTACTATGTATTCAGCTAATGTCATACTGCACTATCTCCTCATCAGGGCATGCCATAGTATGGTATGGTATGGTACCTGGGAGCTTATAAAGCGCCTCTCACTGTGCGAACTATTCAGAGGCGCTCTCAGCGTGTGAACCTCGCGGTAACAGAAAAGACTATAAACAATAATTAACAACAGAGAGAGAGAGAGAGAGCGAGAGAGCGAGAGAGAGAGAGAGAGAGAGAGAGAGAGAGAGAGAGAGAGAGAGAGAGAGAGAGAGAACCGAGCAAGTATAGGGTCCCACGCAGTACCAAGGGAATGAGAGGTCCGTAGGGATGGACCTAGCTGTAAACGGGAATTACTTTTAAGCATGCATTTTTGTACATATACACGGTGAGTCATTAAAAAACGTGTCCCTACATAACTTAAAATAATTCATGCATATAACCATCAATTTTAATGAAACTTCATAATAATGAAGCTTGATAGTCCAGCTAAGTGCTGTAAAAATTATTTTTATAAAAAGCTGAACCCGCCGAAACTATAATTATGTCACGACAACCTTCGGGAAAATGGTGTTTACCGAGGAAGATAAACAGCTCCAAAAGAATTTAAAAAAATGACGGTGAGAAACATTTTTTAAAGAAATTTTCAGATAAAGGGTTGATTCATGGTAGATTTAATGTTCTCCTTTCAACGATCGATAAAACTGGATCTTTTTTTAAATCGTCGACCAGGTATACAGGCCGCTCGCTAACGGCCAGAACGGTTGACAATGAGACTTTTGAGTTACTGCAAAGTGAAACACCTGATTTCATTCCGCCTACTTTGTGGCCACCTAACATACCTGATTTAAATCCGGTAGAGTATAAAATATGGAGTGTCGTGCAAGAAAAGGTGTGCAGATATCGAATACATGATGTCAACGAATTGCGTCATCGAGTTTTGGAGGAATGGGACGAATTGGATCAGCGCATCATTGAAGTCAGTCAAGCAGCGGTGTATGCGTCTTTGCGCATGCGTGGATGCCCAAGGATATCAATTTGAACTTAAGCTTTAAGTTTCTTAATGCTCTCTAATAACTCCTCTACCTTTACTTAAAATTTCTTCGACATAAACTTATATCTGAGGACGTTATAGCAAAATAGGCAGGGACACGTTTTTTTATGACTCACCGTGTAGTATACATATAGTTAAAATTACATGTACTAGGCTATAGTATACATATACAATATTGTAGTGTGTCAGAGAATTGCCCAAGATTTTTTATGGTTACTGACCGTTTCAGAGAAGATTGGAGCTCAGCTTGTGTTCTTCTTATTAACTTTTGATGTTATCGTTATCTCGCGTGAGTTAAGTGTAGGCTAATCTCTCAGGTGCAAACATTAATTCAAGGAGCTGTTAATAGATCTGGAAGATAAACACTCATTTGGATGCTCTAATATGCCTTACGAAAGAAGAAAACTGTTCTAATTTCTACCGACTTCAACTGCCTTTTTGCCACAAGATGTCGTATGTATATTGTTGCATGTCGACGTGTGGTTGTACCAGGTGTCGTGGATTATAGATAGGATGGGTTACACGCCTTATGATTCTGGCGGGAGTTCCGCATGAGCAGCCTATAAATTTATTTAATTTATTTATATTTATTCCGGATATTTCTATAGCGCCTCTCGAAGTCAACTACTACTCAGAGGCGCTCCCGACTACAGCATTGGTATACTGTGCCGGAATTTTCACGCCGAAGCGCCACGAGCAATTGCGAGTGAAGGACTTGCCCAAGGTCCTTACGCAGCGGCTAGAGTGGGATTCGAACCTGCAACCCTCCGGTCACAAGGCGCCGAACTTACCACTGAGCCACCACGCCCCACAAATAGGAGAACACCGCGTAGCGCCGTTTAGCGTCAGACTAGAATTAGGTCGTTTCTAGTTTCCTGTTGCGTCGAGCTGTTCTATAGGACCTCCAATTATGGATGACATTTGTAATGCTTTTTCGAACCAGGCGCGTTAAGTCTTTCTAAGACTTGCTGGCATTTGCTCGTTGTTGGCTGACGTTTGTACACTGCAGCTTCTTATGGGGTATATTTGGCATGTAAATAGCTGAATAAATATTGTTTTAGATTAGACTTGGGCTTCTTGGCGTTTTCTCTCTAGGCATACGTCCAACACCTTATGCACATAACTCCTTCTCGGTGATGTCCAGGGAAGTGCCGGATAGGCCTATATATAATGAAATTGTAGTGCTGAATGCCAGACTTGTTGTCCTCGAGACCAAGGTCTTGGTCTCGAGTGCACTCGAGTTCGTTTTTAAAAGTCTTGGTCTTGAGGTTCAAGGTCTTGGTCTTGGTCTTGAGGTTCAAAGTCTTGGTCTTGGTTTCGCAAGACCAAGACCAAGACCGGCTATCAATATGAACAGCTGTTTAACAAAACTCAAGAATTTAAAAATTTATCAAGCATGTTTGCATCATAGCCTACGACAAATACCTACTGACGGATGCAAGTCTTGTTGGTCAGGAAAACCCATCGACAGCAGCAACTAAGTTATGCTGTGTCTGGAAGCCCTGCCGAGACTTTTTCTGAAGCCACGGAGTCTGATAAACCATGGGAGGATTTCAAAAAGGCTCACGATTTACATTTACATTTACATCCAGTGCTTGCATGAAAAGCTACTGTGTGTGCCAGCGACTTTAGCACCTGTAGAACGTATTTTTTCACATGGCGGAATTTTTATGAGGCCCCACAAGGCACGTCTTGGTCAGAAAATTCTGAGCGAATCGGTTTTTATAAAATACAAAAGGCACTTGGAATAACATTTTGCATGAGGACTTTTGTAAACACGAATTCGGAATTCCCTGTAGTTAATTTGCCTGAATAAAATAAAAGACTCACGTTTTCATTAAAATAGCGAGTAATCCGCCTTGACAATTTTTTTAAGGAAAAGAAGTCCGGCTGAATGTGATTTTTGGGTCTTGGTCTCGGTCTTGGTCTTGAGGTTCAAAGTCTTGGTCTTGGTCTTGGTCTCGAGGTTCAAAGTCTTGGTCTTGGTCTTGGTCTCGAGGTTCAAAGTCTTGGTCTTGGTCTCGAGGTTCAAAGTCTTGGTCTTGGTCTTGGTCTTGGTCTTGAGGTTTAAGGTCTTGACAACAAGACTGCTGAATGCAGATCGAGTGCCCTTGTTATTATTAAGGCAGTTACTAAGCCCAAGATAATGCAACTAACTGCGATCGTATGTCTGTATGACGTCGGTAGGGACTAATAAGAAGTTATGTACTGTAAACTTGGAGCCAAAACATGAGCGCTCAATCGCCAATTGTTTCAATCAAACTTCAGTGTCATTTGGTCCCAAACCTGCTGAACACAGCCATCCAGAATAATTGAAACTGCTACTTATCCTGCTAGTTAGGTTTTTGAAAACAGCTATAGTTCATTATTAATAGTATCGTATGTGTGTGTGTGTGTGTGTGTGTGTGTGTGTGTGTGTGTGTGTGTGTGTGTGTGTGTGTGTGTGTGTGTGTGTGTGTGTGTGTGTGTGTGTGTGTGTGTGTGTGTGTGTGTGTGTGTGTGTGTGTGTGTGTGTGTGTGTGTGTGTGTGTGTGTGTGTGTGTGTGTGTGTGTAAATATATAACGCTTGTTAGACGGTGGGCAGCTGGCAGGCCGTCATCCGCTGTGCAGATGTAATTAGTTGCTCGTTCAGGTGTTAGGAGACTCACGTTCGAGAGCGCGCGAAAGATTTGCAGAGAGAGAGTTGTTTTAAGTTTTCTGTGAAAGTTGAGACCTTATATTATATAATGAGATAGATTTGAATTCGTGTTTGGATTGAAAAGAAAATATTGTGAAAGCTGTTCGGACTCTGTTTTTGTGAAGTGAAGGCTATGTTCTTCTTGTAATTGAGCTGCCTATATGTAGATTTAGAGAAATCAGTTAACAGCTGATTAGGCGAGGCAGAGAAAGAATACAGAGATATTGTCGACAGAAGAAAGTGTTGACATATCCGCAGTCAAAAATGCACGTCTTAAGTAATTAAAAAACAGACATACAGACATAACCACAGCTACATCACTCACTCCTTGTTTGTGTGAAATGGCGCAATTAAACAGAAATAGGCCTACATATACACTCAGAACTACATTACGTACTTCTAGGGTTGCCACCCGTCCTGATTTTGTCGGGACCATCCCGATTTCGAGATAAATTTCCCGCGTCCCTACTTGACCTAGTCGGGACAGCCAAATGTCCCTACTGTCAAATTTGTGACGATTTTTCCAAACAAACAAAATGTTGTGGTTTAAAACCGTATTAACCGTATTATAACCGTATTATATTTGTTCAACACCACTATACATTTATAAAGAAGGGGAAGTGAAATAGGCCTATCATAAATGACGACATTTAAACACATCCTGACAAAATTACAATGTCCAAAAACATAAATCTTAATCGTCTTCTTAAATAAATATACTTTCTCAAAAGATTTATCAGTTGCACGTGAGGTGATTTACGACTTCGGTGCCCAAAAATTGCGTCCCTACATCCTAGTTTAGAAAGGTTGCAACCCTACGTACTTCCTGGTTTCCTTGTTTGCATTTAACAGCGCAAATGACTCGCCAAAGCAGTCAGCTGCAGGAGCATGAAGGAGAGTCAACAGCTGAAGTATGATTAAATACTTTCTTAGTATTTGAATTGTTCTTCGTTTTTTTCTGTGCGTCTACTTCGCGTGCGGTATAAGGAATACCGTTTGTCAAATTATATAAAGTTACGTGCGTTATAGGTTGAATTAACAGTTGTTTTAAAACTTAACTTTAAAAGTCTAAAACTAGTTACCAGGAAGAAGTCAACAGCAGAAAGTATGGTTTGATGTTTTGCAGCATGTGTTATATTTTAACGAAGCTCAGGCTAATTCTTCTGAGCTTTTCCTGCTGTCTACTTAGTGTGTGGTATGGATGTTATTCTTTATCAAGTGATGGGAAGTCATCTGGACTAGTGAAACTGATTTTCGGAATGAACTCCTTCTTATAGTAATATTGTTGTAGGCTAGTGTATTTAGTATTCGTGTAATTCTTACAATTACAAAATTCGAAACTGGTCATTACAAAATAATTATGATTTACTAGTCTCTCCCGGGATAGTTCGGTAAACTGACCCTTCCATGATAATTTCTAATTGATTCCTGTTGGCTACGCTTCTCTATTTTCTCCCTCCTTCTCTATCGCGATACCTCCCACCCTCACTCTCTCCAACCATGACCCTCCTACCATCTGACTGCAGGATGTCACATTTATCGCCCCTTGTAATGGTTGCTTACATTCCTGGGGCGGGGAGATGGTTGAAAGGTGACACGCTGACATGAAGATCAGAAGGACGCGGGTTCGATACCCGCTAGCCCCAAAAATGTTGACTCACGCTTTTCACTTCCTACACTCCCTAGGAGGCGACTGTAAAATGAGCAGTAGAACAGAAGGGCGCATTACTGGCTGCCATACAGTTAAATTTGACTCCTGTAAAACTTGTTATTATCTGTTACGACTATATCATGTAATCTTACTGCGTAGTTTTGGGCCGGGACACCATGGTAGCGGTCAAAACGGGGGACGCGAAGCTGCTTTACCCGGCGTTTTGGGTGTTTCAATCCCTCTAGCGAATAAACAACAAAACACTGCTTAACCCGGCGTTGGCCGTGTTTAGTTCAGTAAAAGTTTCAATCCCTCTAGCGAATCCGTACTGTAGCTGCTTAACCCGGCGGAGCCATCTGGCGAGTGAAAATAGGTTTAGTGTAAGTTTTTTTACCAGCTAAAAATGCATTTCCCGGGTAGGTTTTGGCCCGGGACACCATGGTAGCGGTGAAAACGGGGGACGCGAAGTCGACCACTGGGTGTGTAATGTCCACCCGGAGACAGTAGTGAAGGTTTGGAGTGAAAAGGTCCAAAGCTGTAGAAATGCATCGCGGTCAAACATCGCTGTGACAGACAGACAGAGTTAACCCGGCGTTTTGGGTGTTTCAATCCCTCTAGCGAATAAGCAACAAAATACTGCTTAACCCGGCGTTGCCCGGGTTTAGTTCAGTGAAAGTTTCAATCCCTCTAGCGAATCCGTACTGTAGCTGCTTAACCCGGCGGCGCCATCTGGCGAGTGAAAATAGGTTGAGTGTAAGTTTTTACCAGCTAAAAATACATTGCCCGGGTAGGTTTTGGCCCGGGACACCATGGTAGAGGTGAAAAGGGGAGTCGCGAAGCCGACCACTGGGTGTGTCATGCCCACCCCGACACAGTAGTGAAGGTTTCGAGTGAAAAGCTCGAAAACTGTAGAAATGCATCCCGGTTAAACATCGCTGTGACAGACAGACAGACAGACAGATTCTTCTCTTTATTTATATAGATTTACGAAAACAACAGTTTGCAAGAACATATTCCTTTATGAGCCTAATTTTATCGGCCTAATTCTACGGGGTAATCTTGTGACAATATCCGGGTAAATATGAGGCAATATCAAAATTTAGTCATAATTGACCCCTATTCGTAAATGGTCATCTAGCTAGCGGTATTCCGTCTTTTGTGCTGGAGTTGCTTCACCGGCGACGATTTTCTCGATCTTCATTCGACTAAGTTCCAGCTTCTTCTGTAGCCTATTTTAAAAAACAATTTTCAGCAGTGAGAAATGAACCATTGCAATAGCTACCTTCCAACGGCTTAGTGTTACTCGGTGATGAACAGCCTATTATTCACAGGATATGCAAAAGATAGGCCGGAAACGCTGTGGTAGTTATCAAGACAGTTGATTTTGCGCTTTTTAATTACCTCACATGGACCGCAAATTTATGTTCAATTTGTCGCAGTGCCGAATTGCCCCGCGCCGAATTGTCCTGCGCCGAAATGTCCTATAGACCGAAGGTTAATATTATTATTTCCTATCAGGGTATAAACGGACAGTAATTTTGGTTCTACACGGTCTGACTTGGTTTTCCACACGGTTCCATCTTATGGTTTCTACTCTATGTCCATAACATTTTTATGTTAACGTAGTCCTAACTTCTTTGAGGGTTGCAGCTCATCGTTATGCTGGTAACATTCAAGCTTATATCCACCGGTTAGAGCTGTATACTATAGAGGCAATCTTCTACGCGGGGAAAATGTCACATACATCGCAGTTGCTTTATTTCTAAATGTCATCCAACTGCTACCCACTGAACTCCAGCAAACCCAGTTCATTTTGTAATGTAGGCCCTAATTGTGTATAGATTTATAAAATATGTTTTTCTAGTCTGCAGCATTGCTTGCTGGTGTATCTTCTCCTCTACTGCTTTCCTTGTATATATATATATATATATATATATAGCCTATTATATATATATATATTAACGTATATATATATATATATGTATGATATATATATATGTATGTATATATATATATATATTAACGTATATATATATATATATATATACACCGCGATCCAAGATCTACAGTGGCTCAGAATAGGCGAGCGGATTAAGTATAAGCTTTGCATCATGGTGCACAAATGCCTGAATAATTGCGCACCACGCTACCTCGCAGACAACATCAGGCCGCTATCGGACGACCCTAATCGGTCGCGATTGCGATCAGCAAAGTCCGCTGATGTATTCGTGCCATTGACAAAAACGACAATGGGCGATCGAGCCTTTCGGGTCGCTGGCCCGCGTGCTTGGAACAGTCTTCCTGCTGATATCCAGGAAACCAAAAGCATATTTGTTTTTAAGAAACAGTTGAAACTTTACTTGCTAACCAAAACCTCCGAGCATTGACCTTTGCGCTGACAGTAGACAGTGTGTGCGTGTGTGTGAAGCATCCTAGAAGTAGCTTGCTACCAACGATGCTATAGAAATTGTCGTAATTACAATTACAATTACAATATATATATATATATATATATATATATATATATATATATATATATATACATACAAGGAAAGCAGTAGAGGAGAAGATACACCAGCAAGCAATGCTGCAGACTAGAAAAACATATTTTATAAATCTATACACAATTAGGGCCTACATTACAAAATGAACTGGGTTTGCTGGAGTTCAGTGGGTAGCAGTTGGATGACATTTAGAAATAAAGCAACTGCGATGTATGTGACATTTTCCCCGCGTAGAAGATTGCCTCTATAGTATACAGCTCTAACCGGTGGATATAAGCTTGAATGTTACCAGCATAACGATGAGCTGCAACCCTCAAAGAAGTTAGGACTACGTTAATATTATATATATATATATATATATATACATACATACAAGGAAAGCAGTAGAGGAGAAGATACACCAGCAAGCAATGCTGCAGACTAGAAAAACATATTTTATAAATCTATACACAATTAGGGCCTACATTACAAAATGAACTGGGTTTGCTGGAGTTCAGTGGGTAGCAGTTGGATGACATTTAGAAATAAAGCAACTGCGATGTATGTGACATTTTCCCCGCGTAGAAGATTGCCTCTATAGTATACAGCTCTAACCGGTGGATATAAGCTTGAATGTTACCAGCATAACGATGAGCTGCAACCCTCAAAGAAGTTAGGACTACGTTAACATAAAAATGTTATGGACATAGAGTAGAAACCATAAGATGGAACCGTGTGGAAAACCAAGTCAGACCGTGTAGAACCAAAATTACTGTCCGTTTATACCCTGATAGGAAATAATAATATTAACCTTCGGTCTAGGACATTTCGGCGCAGGACAATTCGGCGCGGGGCAATTCGGCACTGCGACAAATTGAACATATTCAATTCAATTCAATTCAATATCCTTTTATTGCCATCCATGACAGAGAGACAGTCAATAACAACAGCTGAAGTCTTTTTCTTATAGCTAAGATGAAGTAATACAAAATCAGCCTACTTTAGACAACTAAACTATATTAATAAGATAGCATGCATAAGTTCATGATAATCTAAAGAGACAAAAGAGAGGAAACCGAAATGCAAAAAGCCCAAACTGTCATAGACAACAATGGGTGACCCCTAAGGGATGTTAGTCCCGCTAAATAGGGCACCCTAAAAATCTTTTACTTAGTCTGTAGATGGCAGTAAACAGTTAACACCCCGCACTACTCAGAATCGTGAGAAGAAATTACAGGGGTGCACATTTTTTTACTGTAAAAGCTTAACTATACTTAACTACAGGTTTAGGCTCCAGTGCGACACTCTGACAACGCCCAGCGACTATCTCACTTGATGGAATCAATACGGGACCAATTCAGAGGCAGCTAGAAATAAGCGTAATTTTTTTTTAAACTCGTATTTATTCTTAGCGGAGCGAATTTCACTAGGGAATGAATTCCAAGTAGTTGGACCAATGGACTTTATGCTGAATAACCTGAGGTTTGTACGCGCTTGTATTGGTCGATACAATACAGCACCTCTCGTATGATGGTCATGTAAAGAGGAGGCAAGCGTAAAGTACCCGGCAAATACAGAAGGAAGCATGTGATGTTCGTACATATAGAAAAGGATTCCAATTTGGAAAGTTCCAATTTGTTTTAATTCCAATAGGTTTAGGTCTTTGAAAATATGTAAGGAGTGGTGATACCTTGGGACCCCAGCAATCATTCTTACCGCCTGTTTTTGCAGTATGTGTAACTTATGAAGACGTGAGTCATAATTTGAGGTCCAGATAAGATTACAATAATTCAGGTAAGGGAAGATTAAAGAATAATAGAGACTCAACCTAACTTCCTTGGGTAGAACCCTAGCAATTCTATAAATTATTCCAAGGTTTTTTGCCACTTTTAATGAAATATAATTGATATGAGTTTTCCAAGTGAGATGTTGGTCAACAAATACTCCAAGGAACTTAGTGGACTCAACTTTAGTTATAGGACTTCCATCTAATGATATAGACCAGTTAATCGGTTTAATTTTCCTGTGTGACTTAAAGATTATAAAGTTTGTTTTATCCACATTACGTGTTAATTTATTTACTACAAACCATTTATTAACTTTATAAAGCTCTTTGTTAACTGTTTCAATAAGAGATTTCCATGAGTTATTAGAGTAAAATATATTAGTGTCGTCTGCGAACAAAATAAAATAGAGTGCTGACGAGACGTTCGCTAGGTCGTTTATATATAGCAAGAAAAGAAGTGGCCCTAAGTTGGATCCCTGAGGGACTCCTGAGGTGATGTAACCTGGAACTGAGAGGGAACCATTACAGCTGACCCGCTGCGTACGGGCTTCTAGGTAACTTTTAAACCACTGGATTTGAGTTCCTCTAACGCCATAATTGCTCAATTTGTTAATTAGTATCTTATGATCGACAGTGTCGAAAGCCTTAGCTAAGTCCACAAAAATCCCCACGGAGTACTCATTGCTATCAATTGCCTTTGTAATTTTATCTTCCATATTGAGCAAGGCCATAAGTGTAGAATGACCTGCTTGAAATCCATGCTGGGTGGGATGAATTATATTAGCGTTAGTTATAAAGGAATTAAGCCTAATATACATAACTTTCTCTAAGAATTTTGCAAAAAATGGTAGAACAGAGATAGGTCTATAGTTTTCAAGCTTTTGTGTATTTCCTTTTTTAAATACAGGTATGACTTTGGCAGACTTCAATTGGTCCGGCACAATCCCAATCATCAAAGAGCAGTTAATGATTTCCGTGAGGGGAAGAGCAATTAGGTGTAGGTAGGGTAACGCTAAATAAGGATCAATATCATCTAATCCTCTTGTATGGGTTTTCTTAAAGCTTGTGCCAATGCTAATTATCTCCTCAGGGGAGGTCAAAGTCAGTCCCATAGATGATAATTTAGGAGAGGGTAAGTAATCTTCATGGGACCCTGTAATGGTGGGTATATTTTTAGCTAAACTCCTAGGAAGATTAATAAAATAGTCATTAAACTTATTTGCCATTTCCTGTGGGTCGGTTATGTCAATGCCATTAATCAATAGTAAGTATATTTTTTTCTGACCATCTTCTATTTGTAACGCAGATCTAATCAATTTCCAAGTAGATTTTAAATCATTATGGTGTTTGAGAAACTCAGTCGCATAGTAGGCCTAGTGGCGCTCTGCGTAAGTTCTTATGGATTTAAATTTATTCCTATAATTAACAAACTTTTCCTTATTTACCGGATTAGGATTTTTTAGATACTTTGTATATAATTGATTTTTCTTTCTGCATGCTTTTAGTAGACCCTGAGTCATCCATGGGTTTTTATATCTTGCCTTTTTTCCCTTAGTCACCTCTTGCAGAGGAAAAGCATTTTTATATAATTTCATGTATTTGTCAATAAAACATTCATAGGCTTCATTAACCATCTCCCGTTGACAATAATGGGAGGTAAGGTCCCAGTTTTCTTCTCTTAGAGTCTCAGAAAATTTGTCTAGGCCCTTAGAGGTAACAGATCTTCTCTCCAAATAATTACTTTCAACACTGTAGATTTTTTCGAACGAGAATTTAGCAAGGATGGGTAAATGGTCTGAAAGGTCAGATATGATAATAGAGGCAGATAGAAGTTTAGACCAGGAAGTAGTAAATATGTTATCAATTAAAGTTTTTGAACTGGGGGTGATTCTGGTAGGTCTGGTTATAACCGGGAGATAATGGTGTGAGATTAAGCTATTATAAAAAAGGTTTGTTTCTTTATGCTCGTTAACTTTTAACAAGTCAATGTTATAATCTCCAAGCAGAAAGATATCTTTGGATTTTGTCTTAAGATTCGCCATTAACTGCTCAATTTCCACTAAAAATTCTTTTAAGCTCTGTCCGGGAGATCTATACAGAACCCCCAAAAATGGGGAACAATTTTTTAGTTTTAATCTAAGAAGTAAAAATTCAAAAGTAGAGAAGTCTTCTCCTCCTGTTTCAGTAGAACATATCTCATAACTGAGTTTCTCATTGACAAAAAATCCGACACCCCCTCCCCTTTCCCCATTTCTAGATTTACCTATGAATTTGTACTTTGGTATGCGGACAGTGTCTATGAAATTTTCATCCAACCAAGTTTCAGTGACTGCAATTATTGCTGCTTGGGTTTTTTCAGCAATCTCTCTAATTTCATCCAATTTGTAAATAATGCTTCTACAGTTAATGTGCACCATAGTAAGACTCTTATCATACTGACTGTCTTGAGAGAGGTTGCTATGTAGGTTTTCGAGAGAAATATAATTACTAGTCCAGGTGCTCTTTTTAAAGAAATTTTGGTCAGGATCAATATTATTGCCTTCCGTGGTGTTATTAGTATCTGCTTCCGGTGAAAATACCTCAAGTTCTAAGTCTTCGTTATATCTAATATTAAGCAAATTTACATCCTCCTCACCTTCCTCATTAGAACTATTTATGCCATCAAGATGGTCTATTGGATCATTTAAATCATCATCGCCCATTTCCAAGTCGCTATAATCAGGTCCTGCATTAAATTTGCTCCAATTAGCCTCAAGGTTATCCCTTATTCCAGTGCTGCAAGGTGAAGTGCCATCCCCTGCTGTTGTCGTGAGATAGCAGAGGTCGCATCTGGAGCCCAACGGGTGAGTACAAGTCGACAGGTAGGTTGCACATGTAGGCGCTCCTATTTATTACCACTGGCCGTGATCAACCGCCCACACAACAGGGTAACAAGTAAGTAAACTCGACAAATCACAGCTCTAATTTAGACTAACCCTGATAACCAATCAACACTTCAAAATTAGGTACCAAGGAACTAGGAGACTAATAATGTATCAAGAGTATGCTAATTAAATATACGTTCGTTTAATTAAATATACGTTCGTTAAAGTATAAGTTTCTTTAACCACATTCAAATTCAGGTAACTTTGAAAAAAGAATAACCATAGTTTACAAGCTTAGAAAACAAATAAAAGAGAAATAACGGAAAACCAACTGTACTGAAAAACACCATAGTTTTACAAGCTTCAGAAACAAACAAAACAGAAATAACAGAAAACCAACTATACAGAAAAACACACCAAGTTTTTTCTAGCCAAGGCAACGAACAAGATGCGTTACCAGAGGTTAAGTTTCAAAGTTCAATAACATTGAATCGACTAGTTCCACCTAAGATCCATAACAAGTTACTACACTGCACAGAAATGTGACTGTATCAGTCCTTTAACGCTATAGTGCTGATGTAAACACGGTACGTGGCCTTCAGCAACAGGCAACAGTGTATTCTAGACTAGATTTGAGATTAGGGCCATACTCTTAGTTAATTCGAAATAAATTATATAACAACCTACTCCAGAGCTGTACATGCGGTCTCTCCTAAAGAAAAAAAAGAAAATGCACCCATTAGTACTGTTCAATCCTCAAATGAAATCCATCGCACATCAGATTATGCGGCATCAAAATGTAGGCCTAATACAAATAAGATCGAGGTATTGCATTATTAAGCACTGAATTCTGTCATGAATTCCTAAACAAAATCCCGTAAGTTAATAAACTTAACACATCATTACTTTGATGTTTCTTGCCTTATACGTTTTACTGTACAGACCGCGCATGTTGAGAGCAGACGATTAAGTATAAGTCCGTAATTAACAAGGTAAGATCATAAACTTCAGTCAATACAAAATAGCTGATGCGAGAGGCTATACTTGCACAAACTTCCTCAATTAAGGAGAGTTTCACTTTTTTACCTAAGCTTCCCCTAGGTATCAACACGATCAACATCAGTTTCGTTTTCCCGGTAGAAAATTGTCATGAATTGTACACAGAATTCTTCAATTTACATAAATTGAAAACATAGGACTAAATAAAGCCAGAGTTAACAAGGTGAGGTCATAAACTCAGACCACAGAACTAAATAAAGTCAGAGTTAACCTAGGTGAGGTCATAAACTCAGACCACAAAATAATAACTAGCTCAAGAACCAAAATCAATTCTGTGCAGACTCTCTCTAAGAAAAAAAGGAGAGACTCACATTATCCCCATTTTGAAGTGAACAGTCAACAGTCAACAAAATCTCCATCATTGGTATTAGACTCCCGGACGAAAGTCTGCGCAGCACAGCAGTGATCAGGTTTGTTTAACCAGTGTAACTGAGCACCACTGGTCCTGTTGAAGGCGTGACAAGTTTATTTAACCATGGCAGTACTGTGCAGCGCTGCTTCTCCCGAAGGCGTGACAACGGAGAAGGGATCAACCGATGACTGTGACTGGTGAGGAGTTAGCTTCTCCAGGTCGCTTAAGGAGGAGATTCGGATCGGCTTCTGTCCTTGGTCTGCTGACTTCAGGAGGTGTACAATTCCTCCCGAGGTCCAGGCTGATGCAACTTTCCCTTCCTTTACTAAGTTTCTCACTTTAGCGTATATTTGTGCATTTGTGGTTGACAGGTGCTCATTGATGAATATCTGGGTCTTACGTAGTTGAATACGAGATTTGTAGACTAGGTTTCTGGCCCTGATTGAGTTAAATTTGGCAATGATCGGTCGTTGCTTTTCCTTTCCCCGTCTAGGCAATCTGTAGGCCGTGGAAATGTCTGCCTCTGAGATTGGCAAGCCTAGGGTGAGGATACACAAGTTGAGAGCTGCCTGTGTTGCCTCTTTCTCAGCAGCCTCCTTGGATGCATCCAGTGGAAGGTTTTCTTCCACTCCATGTAGGACTAGATTTGATAATCTAGCCTCTGTCTCCAGGTAGGAAACGCGAGAGCGGAGTTGCATGTTTTCATACTCGAGACTTGCGTGCTTTGTTTGTATATTATCGAGTTGTTTACCAATCAAGTCATTAACTTTTTTGTCGATGATTGGATCCAGTTTAATAATAATGTTATCAATGATCCTGTCAATTTTCTTTTCCAGCATCGATTCTATGTTCGGAGCCCAAGCGTCACTAAGTTTGTCAATAATGAATTCTGTTGCCTTGTCATCCCTGAGCAGTTCGATCAGTTCTTCGACTTTGGCTGCTTTTTTTGCCATAGCTGATGGGCTAAGTACCTCAGGAAAAATAAACAGTCTGATGTCGTTGCGTTCGTTACTTTGTTATTATTTTCGATATCAAATATCCGATTGCACAAGTTTTTATTCTAGCAATCCCAAGGATAAGAGTCAATTCGTCCACAAATCGAGATGTGTTAAATCGTTTACTTCTTGAGGAGAGTCAAAGTCCTGTATCTCGTACCTTTTGTTGTACACCTGCACTGCCCTGCAGCACATATCGTTAAAGTTGTTGCCGGAGCTTAATTTAGCCACAAGGTTGCATTACGAAGAGAGCCCATCCCTCTTTATCTACTTACGTCCGATTATGAGGAAAATTTGTAGAAAATCCGTTGCTAAAGCAATATTTTTCCTAAGTTTCCTCAATCTAGTCTGGTCCGAAGCAGGTCCAGAGCAGATTGTGAGGTTCCGAATCCAGAATTGCGTTCCGTGGACGGTGAATTACAAACTTTTACCGGAGCGAATACATTTCGTGACTAACCTAGTCAACGGCCATCACACAATATGTATATATATATATATATATATATATATATATATATATATATATATATATATATATATATATATACAAGGAAAGCAGTAGAGGAGAAGATAGATACACAGCAAGCAATGCTGCAGACTAGAAAAACATATTTTATATGTATATATATATATATATATTGTTAGCTTGTTAGTCTAGAGGTGAAATGTGAGTTAGAATGATATGAGAAATGACAAGAAAAACAAAGACTTTCGCAATATTGATAAAACGTATATTTACACTATGTACATAATTGAAACGATACTCACACATACAAGACAAACGAAACGTCAAAAGACAGACTCTCCGAGAAGACGCCTGCACAAACTCCACAAAGGAAGATACAACTCGAGAACCGGCAATTAAACATGAGTAGCGACCACGCAGGGTACACTCTCTGAAAATGACCACAAAAGGGTACTTACAATGCGTGACACAACCAGTGCACGTCTTACGCCTTACTTAACTAAAACCGGTCTCCCTGTAGACACAAGAACACTGCTATATATAGTCAACGAGACCATCCTACATTTAGCTTCAAACGAGGTGCGTCTTAGGATGATAATGGCGGGATGGCTGAAGGCCAACTCCCAACAGACCCCCCGACAACGAAAAAGAGGAAACATTAAAAGTGTTTCCGACCATGCAGAAACCACAAGTGCCAACGAATTTAAACTATCTCCAAAGTTCATCAAAGCAACAGTCTAGTAGAAAAATCTATGAGTCCGTAGAGATATATGAAAAGTTCGTACATTTAAACTGAGGGGCGACTTAATATGTCTGGCAACACGCCGATGCTTAATGTTCAATGAGTATTGTTGGAGTTCAAGACTCCATCGCAAAAGTTTCGCATTCGAAGGAGCCATGCGATTTATGAACTGTAGTGGATAAACAACCACTGGAGCGGAACCAAAGTACACGCTGAACGCGCGTACACCGACCACCAGCGCAAGTGCCTCCTTCTCAATTGTCGAATAGCGTACTTCCGCCGAACTCAACTTCCGACTCAGGTAGCAGACCGGGTGTTCAATCTCGTCCGTTATCTGAAATAGACAACCTCCCAAACAAAAGTACGAAGCATCTACAGCCAAATAAAAGGGTTTGTCAAAATCTGGCGGTTTAAGTATAGGCCGCGAAGCCATCCTAGACTTCAAATCAATGAATGCATTCTCAGCCTCAGGAGACCAAGTAAACCTGTGACCTTTCTTAAGTGACAAAGTAAGAGGTAAGGTTAACTGAGAGTAATGCGGCAGGAACTTGCGGTAATAACCAGCCAAACCCAGAAAAGATTGAACCTGCTTCTTATTTTCAGGACGCGGAAATTTTAGCAAAGACTCGACCTTCTGCATGCGTGGCTGGATAGAGTTCAAACCAATATGGTGACCCAGAAAATCTATCTCTGCATTAGCAAAGACACACTTCTTCAAATTCAATGTAAGTTTAGCGTTAGCAATGCGTGTCAACACTCTTTTCAAGTGAGATAAATGATCATTCCAAGAAGAACTGAAAATTATCAAGTCATCTAAATATCCATCACAAAACTCATCTAAACCATGCAACAGTTTCGCAACCAAACGTGAAAACGAGGCAGGTGCGTTTCTTAGACCGAACGCCATATAACGCCACTGGTAATGACCATGTGGGGTAACAAATCCAGTTAAAGGGATTGATGGACTATCAATCGGAACTTGCCAGAAGCCCCGTGTCGCGTCAAGCTTAGTCAGAAATTTGGCTTGTCCAACCTTGTCAATTAACGATTCTACACGTGGCATCGGAAAAGGATCGGCTACCGTAAGCGCATTCAACTTACGAAAGTCTGTGCACAGCCGCAGAGACCCATCCGATTTAGGTACAAGTACAATAGGCGAAGCCCACGCACTTTCGGATTCCTCTACAATGCCTTCTTCAATTAGGCCTTTAATCTCTTTGTCTACCTGTGCCATACGCTCAGGATGCAACCGATAGGCTGTCTGCCGTACTGGTCGTGCACCAGGTATCAACTCAATACGGTGTGCAATAAGTGAAGTCTTGCCAGGTACATCGCTAAACACACCCTTAAACGTACTAAGCATGCCCAGCAATTCATCCCGTTGCACAAAATCTAAAGGACTATTTGCGACCACCTCTTCTAATTTAGGCGACTCAGACACATTCACACTTGCAGGCACAACCAAACCGACATCAAGTGTAGGCGTACAATCAACACGCGACTCATATTTCTTCATGAGGTTGACATGCACAACACGTTTACATTTCCGTCTATCCGGAGTGGCAACCAAATAATCAACAGGTCCCAACCGTTCCAAAACGACATATGGGCCAGAATACTTAGCCTCAAGTGGCTTCCCAATCAACGGTAAGAGCAACAAAACTTGCTGTCCAATTTCAAAGTCAACAGCTTTTGCACACCTATCATACCATTGTTTTGATTTCGACTGTGCGACTAACGCATTCTCATTCGCCATACGTACAGACGTACGAATTCGTTCACGCAAATCCATCACAAAGTCAACCAGATTTGTCTTACTCACTTCAGACAAAACATCATCATTCAACCAACTCTGCTTTATCAAACGCAAAGGTCCATTCACACACCTTCCAAAGACAAGATCAAAACTACTGAAACCTAGTCCTTGTACAGGAACTTCACGGTAGGCAAATAGAACCCACGGCAAAATTTGATCCCAGTTGCCAGGAAAATCCTCAACAATTGCCTTAAGCATATCTTTCAACGTTCTGTTAAATTTCTCGCAACAGCCATTACTCTGAGGATGGTATGGACTAGTTTTCAACTGCACCACACCACATTCTTGCAGAAAAATTTGCATCAAATCAGACATAAAGTCAGTGCCACAATCCGACAAAATCTCATTTGGAAACCCAAACATTGTAAACACGGATATCAAACATTTCGCTACATCATGCGCTGTGTGGTTTCTCAACGGAAACGCAAAAGGATAGTGTGTTGACAAGTCAATAACAGTAAGTATGAAACGATTTCTCGTACCATCACACACACTTAGGGGTCCAACTGTATCGATTGCCAGGCGGGAAAAAGGTTCCGTTATGACAGGAAGATTTATCAGAGGCGCCCGAGAGGGAGGTGCCCCCTTACCTAGTCTCTGACAGACATCACATGTTCGACAATAGGCACGAACAGAAGAATTAATGCCAGGCCAATAAAAATGACGCATTAAGCGGTCCAAAGTTTTCTTCACACCCAAGTGACCACTTGCAGGGATATCATGAGCAACGTACAATAACTTAGCACGCAACTGCGTAGGAACAACAATTTGCGTATACCCTAAATCATCAGGCGTATCTAAATCCTTCCACTGCCTCACCAAAATTCCGTTGACAATCGAATACGATTGGCGTTCCATATACTGCCCATCCCTTCGTTCAACCAGCTGATACAAGGGAAGCAAAGACGTATCGGCTTTCTGCATATTAATTAAAGTCTCGCGCGACACTACATTGGTTAAATCAGCATGCACTGCAGTAGACTCCTTGAACAAGGCACTCAAGTCTACGTCTAACTGCACATTTATATCAGCAGAATTATATTCTACAGATTGAGTATGCGACACAGGTAAAGAGCCAGAATCGGTCAATTTAGTTTGAGCGCGCGTCGTCACTCCCACATTTATCTCATCTTGTGGACTATCCAAGTCGTTACCAATTAGAACGTGAATGCCAGGTGGCAAATGGTCTACCAACCCACATAAGATAGTGCCGTTAGCAAATTTAGACTCAACTCGAATTTCAACCAAAGGAACACGAAGCGTGACACCCGAGATACCTCTAATAAGGCGAACCTCACCAGTGTCACAGAACTCATTAGCATGCAATAATTCCTTGCTAGCCAAGCTTTGCAAAGAACCAGTATCTCTTAACACAACAATATTGCGAGAAAGTCCAGTGGGCGTATACACATAGCCAGACGAACAGAATGACAAGTAGCCAGCGTCGACCATTTTAGTCGGCCCATCCTTCACTTGTACAGACATATCTACGCCCGTGACTAATTCTACATTCTTAGGATTGGTGTTCTGCTGAGCATCGAAATCCCGTTTTGACCTCAATTCTGGATGTAATTTGTAACATGAAGAAACCCCATGATTAGATTTACCGCAGTAAGTACAAACAATCTGGGAGTCAAATGACTTGTGAAATTGAAATTGGCCCTCTTTACGGAAATTTTTCGGCGACCAATGGACTTTTGCTCCACGACCCGAATCACGACCAAATCCAAAATTTTCCCGTTTTTCATCATTCGAATGCAAAACAGAAGCATGCGCAGGGAAAGGCTTATACAGAATAGCAAATTCGTCTGCCAATTTCGCAGCGGCTGAAACTGTCGCGGGCTTTTTGTCAATTATCCATCTATGGATTTCAACAGGCAAGCAAGTCACAAATTGCTCAAGTTTAAAGACTTCAAAGGCCTTAGTCAAGTCATTAAACGCATCTTCACCTTCCAGCCACCTTTGAAAAGGCAACGCTAAGCGGAAAGCGAAAGCAGAGTAAGTCTCCTGCGCACCCTTAACCAAAGTTCTAAAACTCTTCCTATAAAATTCCGGCACCCTAGCAAATGCAGTCAACAAAGCCTGTTTTAGGGTGTCATAATTCTTACAGTCCTCAAGAGATAACTCCGAAAAAACCTGTTGAGCTTTACCAGTTAATTGAGGGTGTAACAAAGCAGTCCATTTATCTCTTGGAAATTTATGAATGGTCATAGCCTTCTCAAAGGAAACAAAATAATGTTCTATATTCGTCTCGTCAAATTTAGGGACCAATTTAATGGCAGAAGCTATGCGAAACACATCTTTGTCCTGTTCGGGACCTGGGTTCAAAACCTTAGCCTCGATGCGCTTTAGCTCTAACTCATATTGTCTCTGCCTCTCTTTCTCTTGCAGTTCAGCCTGAATTTTCTCCATTTCCGCTTTCCTGACTTTGTCTTCACTCTCTGCTCTCCTCACTCGTTCTCTTTCCTCCATCTTCAATTTTTCCTGCAATTCAGCCTTTCGTTCCTCACTCTCCGCTTTCCTCACTCGTTCTCTTTCCTCCATCTTCAATTTTTCCTGGAAGTTTCTGTCTTCAGCCTCTCGTTCTCGCTTTCTGTCTTCAGCCTCTCGTTCTCGCTTTCTGTCTTCACTCTCTATTCTCAATTTCTCCAATTGAAATTCTCTGTCACTATCTAACTTCGTCACTTCAGTCTTTTCTACCGCTTCCCGAGACCCAATCTCTAGCGGTCTAACTCCAAAATCGAACACTTCCTTTTCCTGCGTTCTCAATTTAGCAAGAATTTTCTGCATTTGAGGCTTACTCATGCCTCTAGTGTCCTGGTCTAATTTCTCTAATTCAAATCTTAGTTCGTCAGCCGACATATCGAAGATGTCGTACAAACTCAATGGCTTAGTCACCGGAGAGTGAAGGACACTCCCAACCGGAGAAGCGGTTGCCGATGTATCAGACCCAAATGTAGCCATGATACAAAGTCGTATGCACAAAAACGTGTACAACTTTCAAAGAAACCGTCAAATACGCAATTACGCAGACCCAATTTCCAATTTTGAAATTTCCAATTTAACAAAACGGAAAACGGTGAATTTTAAGGACGAGCCCCCATATGTTAGCTTGTTAGTCTAGAGGTGAAATGTGAGTTAGAATGATATGAGAAATGACAAGAAAAACAAAGACTTTCGCAATATTGATAAAACGTATATTTACACTATGTACATAATTGAAACGATACTCACACATACAAGACAAACGAAACGTCAAAAGACAGACTCTCCGAGAAGACGCCTGCACAAACTCCACAAAGGAAGATACAACTCGAGAACCGGCAATTAAACATGAGTAGCGACCACGCAGGGTACACTCTCTGAAAATGACCACAAAAGGGTACTTACAATGCGTGACACAACCAGTGCACGTCTTACGCCTTACTTAACTAAAACCGGTCTCCCTGTAGACACAAGAACACTGCTATATATAGTCAACGAGACCATCCTACATTTAGCTTCAAACGAGGTGCGTCTTAGGATGATAATGGCGGGATGGCTGAAGGCCAACTCCCAACAATATATATTCCCTCTGTATATGTTTTGAGCTTAGACCAGCAAGTAGCCTTACCTCATCAGAAGATGTGAAAAGGGTGCGTCGAACGTATTTCTATCAGAGAACTCAGTTCGCATACAACTCAAGCCTTCTCCATCCTGATGCAAGCAATTATTTGCACCAGCAGCATGCTAGGGTTGACTATGAAAATTCTATTGACGCAGACTTAAATTCTTTTGCATTATCCTAAGCCTTGATAAGCAATCTTATATTCTATAGAGAGCCTACTTAAACACTTGGTGTCTTTAAGCATGTGGCTCCAGAGGTTTTGTCAGGTGCTGTGTTGCATTATAGACTCATTCACGAATCGACAACATAAATACCAGGTGTGATGTAGTTTACGCAGTTGAGGCATAAAACTTTGATCCAGTTGTGATAGAGGTCTGTAGTTTATGCAACTGGTGGTTCATTGCATTGTCTCTGATTTCTAGCCACTGGGAAAACCGTTTACCTAATCCGATGACATTCTCAACTCAACTCGATACTCAATTTAACCAGCCAATTTAATTTGAGTAACAACTGCTGCACCAAATGGCTTGCACGGCCACCGTTGTCGTGCTGCTCTTGTCGTTCACCTTCATTTCAGGCAGTGCGGGCCAAAGGTAAATTAGATTTCTGTGCTAGAAGAATCTTCAAGTGATTATCCGCAATGTAATCCAAGGCAATGGTCACAACAGATTGCATTAACAACTATTACTACCTCTACTCTACTATTATTATTTCTACTACAACTAGGCCCTACTACCATAGTACACTATTACGACGACGACAACAACATCAACAACAACTACTATTACTACTGTCTTTAGCCTTTTCAGAAAGCATCCTCGCCATTTAAAAATCATTATATACTTCTCGTAAATAATAATAATCATAGTAATAACGATGATGCTGATAGCGCTCGATAATAAAAAAAATTAAGAATTACTATTAATTTTTAATAATTATTAATTTTTAATTATTATTACTATTATTACTATTATTTTTTTTTGCCCTGAGGTATACAGGATCCCTCAGGGACTTCAACATTATTTACAGAGTAGATTTGTCCGGAATGGGCCCTATTCGTCTAGGTTTAAGTTGTTGAAGGCACCCCTAAAGGCCACCGCGTTGAAACGTTGAATCGTGAGCGCAAGGCGTTGAAACAAGAAAGACGTTTCGCGAACGTCCCGCGTAACAGTTTTGAGTTTCTGCCCTAGAGCAGAAAGAAAGGTCAAGCCCTCATTGTTAATCGGGCCCATGGTTTCAAATGCCAGGGGAACAAAAAATGAGTAGCGGACAGCTGGCAATATTTATCGTGTTTGCGGGCTGCCGCCTTCTCGGCCGCCCCACCGGCCGCCCGAGCGGTATCCGGCAGATAAGAAGCAGCCAATGTGTCAGTCACGGTCGCATCCCATACAAGGCTGCGACCAGCGCGCCACTGAATCCGGTCTCTTGCCATCGGCTCTCAAAAGGCCCACGGGCTCCCTAGTTGAAGAGAAGCCAGCGCGGGTCAGACTACGAAAAATTAGGTCGTGCAATGTTGCGTGTCTAGAAGAACGACCTGGTCCCAAAGGGCAGGAGAGCCCGTGCAAGCCATCTGCGGCCACGGGAGATCCACAAGGGCATCTGTGTGGTTCGCAGAGGGGAACCCCCAGTCGGAGACCCACCGCCACCCTGACCGACTCGTCGCTCAGTCTGAGCCCGCAGGAGGCGATAGGGAGAGCCAGCAGCCAGTCACCGGAATGCGGGGCTGAAACCGCTCTGAGACGCGCCTGATGGAGAGGGTCGGGAGCCCGGCGTACAGGTCGGAGATGATTCTGTAGGTCAGAGGTTTCTCCCAAGTGGATTGTCTGTGCATAAGGCTGCTATCCGGGAGCTGCATTGAATTGGTCTTCAGCCAGCGGGACAGCATCGCCTCATACTGTGGGTCGGTAGGGAATGTGTCACCTAGCATAATGGACTGGAGCGGAAGGGTACCTGCGGCTGAAGCCAAAAAGGCGGGAAGTGCCAGCGAGGTTACCGATCTAATTCCCAGTCCACCAGCCTTGATGGGAAGTGAGGCTTGAAGCCAGTGACCCTCTGACAGCGGCAGATTTAGTACCCCAATCAGTCCCGAACACAAAGTCGCGTCGTATAGCGTTAGGCCCGGGTGGTCTGCACAAGGACAGCAACGTAATGTATGGAGAAGTCGCGATGAACTGAGCGAGTATCTTAACAGGATCAGGGCGTCGTGCCTTGCAATGTCCCGTAGTCTCTCGAGCGCCCGCACGAGCTCTGTTGTACGTTTCTCCAGGGCCTCCCCAAGTGCCCCAAGAGTAGAGAGTGGAGCACCCAAAAGTGATGCCATCTGGGGGTTGGTATATTTGAAGAAGTCCAAAGGGTGGTGATCCGCTGCAAGGCCAGGGTCATGCGAAATCACCTCACATTTTGAATGGTTTAGTTGTAAACCTAGTTCTTTACATTTAAGCTCCAGCAGTGCTATGTCGTCAGCTACTACCTGCGCCCTCCCCCCAAAGTGACATCATCTAGGTAACCCAAGGTGAGTGGGGATGCCATTGAAGACAAGATAGGTTGGAGAGGCAGGCAGAATAGTAGAGGGCCCAATGGGTCGCCCTGTTGAGGGCCGACCTGGGAGAGACGATTAAATGCGCCGTATTTCAAGTTTGAAGGTTCGGTGTAGGCCAAGTGGCAATAGGGTGCCAGCTCAAGGAGAATAATATTGTGAAAGCAGAGTGTAGCATCTGGTCTCTATAAAGGCTATTGAAAGCATTAGAAAAATCTAATTTCACCATTATAGAGTCATTGTCCAAGTTCTCGAGAAAGCGCCGTCGCCTCACAACCCCCGGCCACGCCCACCCCCACCTGCCTAGGGGACAAATATGTCGCAACTGTAGGTGCCGCATAAGCGTTTGCGCATTTAGCGGTTAGCCTGCGCCAGATGTAGCCAATGACTATAGGGCGCAGACCTCCAGAGCTTTTGCGCAGAGCAAAGAGGGTGCCTCCAAAAAGGGTTGCACGAATCTGAGGGGGGCATGTGCCTGTAAGCAGAAGATTAACCAGGGCCGTGATCGCCGAGAACAGCTCGGCGCCCGATTCGGCCTGGTTAACAAGTTCCAAAAGATGTTGGGGGCCGAGGCCATCAGGACCCCCCGAGGATCCTGCCGGAAAGGTCCGGATGCAAGACAGTACCACAGCTTCCGTGACCTGGAGCGGGTTGTTAACTGGGAGCTATTATTATTATTACTATTATTATTATTATTATTATTATTATTATTATTATTATTATTATTATTATTATTATTATTATTATTATTATTGTTGTTGTTGTTGTTGTTGTTGTTGTTGTTATTATTATTATTATTATTATTATTATTATTATTATTATTATTATTATTATTATTATTATTATTATTATTATTATTATTATTAGTCTGGGATTGGATTTCGTCCAAGATGGCGACTTCTACCTTCCAGAGTGATGGCGGTATTTTAATTCTGCTTTTAAACGCCTATCTGTTAATTTTATTTTCTATACAGTTCAAAATCTGTGGCAGATTTGTCGAAATTCACTATTTATTTTTCTTTCGCATATAGTTTTTTTCCCAGCAGATACGCCTTCTCGTTTCGTACCTGTTGTTCGGTCCATATGTTGTCAACACCTTTAACGTTTGCTTACCTTGCCTCAAGGCCTTTTTATTAACTTTCTTTGTTCTGTGCTCTTTGAACCTTTCTGGTTTAGGGCCTCAGAGAATGCAGAGGGGTTGTGCAGTGTATACTGACTCTTTTACTGTGCCGTGCTAAAGTATACACTAAAAACTGAAGAGAGTAGTCACCATACTTGAGACTAGACGATTCGATGTAAGCCAAATGACAGATGAATAGAGCTCGGAAATGTGTTCGGAAACAGATGCCAGGATTCTTGTGTGACTAAGACTATTCAAGCATTTTGTGAAATCCAGTTTGACCAAGACTGCGTCAGAAGGTAGATCTGCTAGGAAGCGTGTGTGGCAGCCTCACAGCCTCCCAACGTACCCACACCAAGCTGCAAAGGTGAAACATAGTTGGTCAGACGAGAGAGAGCACAAGCGTTTGCGCACTTTATGCCAAACGACGCCAGCAGTAACCAATTGCTTTGGGTCGAAGACCCTCTGATTTCTTTTTTAAAGAAAATAGGGTATCCCAAAAAAGATTAGTATTGTCATTATTATTTTTTATTTTTTATTATTAATTACTTTTATCACAGTTACACCATTTCGTCCCTGTTACATTTGAAACGGCAGGAAGCTGGCACACCTAGTCCCTGTAATTTGTCCAGTCACCAATCCAGAATCACCAGTACTGTCTTCCAGTTAAAGACAATAGAGACTTTATTTCCCGAACACTGTACTCAATATTATCTACTTCTCAAACTCTGCCTAACTTTGTTCTATGCTGCAGTTTGTCAGCATGTGTTTACTTTGTTAACAATAAACGAATATCATCATCATCAAGAGCTGGGAAGCAGGATTAAAGCATGCAGTGACTTGCACGAAACACCGAACACCAGCCATCTCTGCTCCGGCGCCTAACTTGCCCTTCAGGTAGGAAACTCCCTCTCTGTCTTTGGCACCTCGGTTTCAATCAAATCAGGAGACAGATGGCAACCCAATGAACGATGACGCGCCACAGAAGAACGTCTGCATCTCCGTCTGCAGCGACCAATTCCCGCGAAGTGACTCTGAACGCCTGCAGCTCTAGACGATTTCTGACCTTCGACCTCTGCGTCCAGCTGACCTTATGTCCGAAGGAAGCAGGACTTGGATAATATTATACTGAATATAATGTCGATGACGACGATTATGATGTAATACTGATGACAATAAGAATTATAATTATTGGCGAAGGCAGTTAGTTGCTTACTAAACATGTACTTGCCTTTTAGCCACTTTGTGAAGTACACGTACTACCTTGCTGTCTCCAAACAGTACTGCAAGCCACCTACAACTGTATCCGTGGATGTGGGCGTCGGCTGGAAGGGTTTTGGCGTTTCGGCGAAAACCGATGTTAGGTGAGTAGCTCATAAATTTTTAAATGGTTTAATCTTATATAGACAGATCAGTTCAAGTCGTGTATTCGATCGCAATTTTGTGTTGTCAACTTCGAAACACACCTGAGTGTTCTCGATCGGTCGCAATTTAAATGTGCACTGAAGAATACGATTACGTCTAATCGTGATCGTAATCTTCAAATTTCTAAACTTCTAAAGCACAACTCTAAGGCTGAAAGCAGGACACCATCGTAGTAACGAGAGCTGCGTTGTGCCAGAGGGGTTGTTAGAGATGTCCAAAGGGTTCCGAGTCCGGTTGCCAGAAAGACCAGAGATGAGGAAAAACAGCAGGTTGTGACTCTTCTGGGACCATACCGGATAATCACAGAGGATGCGATGAACCAGAATGGTCCCCAGATGCAGTGGCGTAGAAAGGTTTTATGGGGCCCTTGTGCAGAGCTTCGATGATGGGCCCCTTGAACCCCTTCGATTTGAAAAACCACTGTGCAAAAAACGCTTGGCGCTTTTGCGATATTTGCTTATTTCGCACCGCGAGAAATGTGCAAATCGCACCCCAATTAAATAATAATTAAATAATACATTTCAATTATTTTCTCCGATTTGTTTAAAAAAAATTGTTTGTTATTTCTCCAGGCTAGCATAACAAATTGAACTAGGCCTAGAGATAATTAATCTAAAAACATTGTTCCATCTGCTATGACTATCAGCACTTCAATTCTGTCAAATTGTGGAACAGTTGGGTTGGTCGGTAAAAATAACGAAATCGTTTGCGCGCCTTCTCATGCACAAAATATCTACCACTTTTGAAGTCTCAAGCTTTCTGGTATGTTCATTTTCTATTGACAAGATTGCCAAGTCGCTCAGCCGCTCTTCTGACATTGTACTTCGTAGATAGTTTTGATTAGCTTCTATTTTGAAAATGATCGTTCACATGGCGCAACAGTCACAGGCAAAGTCAACAGGAATATGTAGGTAGTGCAGACATCATCGCTCAATGTAGACGAAAGAGTCTACGAGTAACAGTTGTGCAATTTCGAAGATGGTTGATGATTTGAGTGTTTATTACTGTGCACGCTATTGCTAACTTGCTTTACATGTATGTAGATTCACTTCTAGGCTAAAAATTATACTCGCTGTCAGGGGCCCTTCTGACCGCCGGGACCCTTGTGCTTTGCACAACCTGAACAACACATTGCTACGCCACTGCCCAGATGAGCCATTGTAATTGTAAATTTGAAAGTCAACACTTTCCCTCTGTCGACAATAGTTCCATCAACTTCACTTGTCTTCTTCTTACTTACGCCTATTTAATGTTCACTGTTTCACTTAAGTCTACGTATATGTAGCTTATTTATACTGGGTAGCATAGCCTTGACTGAACACAAACACTGTTTTTGAATGTTTTCAGTATCTTTGTTTTACAACATAAGTCTTAAGAACTATAATTCACAGTTCAAACAGTCAGCAACACTAAGTTCTCTATCAAGCATCCACTGGTCATCAGAAATCTTCGCGCCATTAACACACGTATCTTTCTACGCCTGAACGACATCTGATTACATGTGCACGGCGAGAGCTATAGCTAACGGGTAGGCTGCGCGCCTCGCTAAGAGTAGGCCTACAGTCAAACGTTCAATCTATCATATATATATATACACACACGATACCAATGCAAAGCGAACTAAATATATAAGGCAATATCTTACACTGAAATAAAGCCTGTACACAAAACTCAGTTGACAAAAGTGTTCGTTAAAGTTTGTTAATATGAAATTTTAGAACAATGGCGTTACATATTTTTTGTAAAACTTAGTGCAGTTTTCAAACAGTTCATAAAAATGTGCAATATGTCCTTCTATAAATTTTTTACTCAATATAACTATTGTAGCTATGACTTTTTGAAGACAATGTTATGAGAGATTGATTTTATAATATTAATTTTTGTTTATCAGTTATACGGACTGTACCATCGTCTACGAAACAATTGCAAAGGAAGGGGAGAGATGTCAGACAGGCTGGACGTCTTCTGATTGCAACGTTCGTAAGTAGAAGTTCAGTGTAAAACTAATACTAATACTACTAATAAGAGTAACCATGGGCGGCGATCCCGGGGGAGGAGGTCGAGGGGGACAAGACCCCCACCTTTAAGAGTGGGGGGGACACGCCATACGTCGGACCCCAAATTTAGAAGAAACCCCAAAAAGGTCATCAAATTTTTTGGTGCCAAGGTTATGAACAATTTTTGGACCTTTTATTGACCAGATCAGTTCAAAACTCTTTTTTTACCAGATCAGTTCAAGAATGACCCCCCCCCACCTGTCAAACAAGATCGCCGCCACTGAGAGTTACAATAATAATAACAATAACAATAATAATAATGTTATTATTATTATAATGTAGGTAATTATCGACGACCTTAGGGGGTTTAATCGCAGATTGCTTCCACGATTCGTGGATGTAAAGCTGTTGTTTCGAAAATAAATCAAATTTCTGCCGCTTTTCGTGTAGAAAATTCTATTAGGTAGACCCTGTCTTGAGGCGGAAGTTGCAACAGAAGAAAACTATTCATCAACGATAGATTATAATAATAATAATAATAATAATAATAATAATAATAATAATAATAATAATAATAATAATAATAATAATAATAATAATAATAATAATAATAATAGTAATAGTAATAGTAATAGTAATAATAGTAACAGAGACAAGTAGTGGCCATTCGAGATGTTTCTCTCTTTTCATTAGTATTCCCCGTAGGATTATATGTACTGTAACGAAGTATGACCTCGTTGCAAGACGTTTTAGCATCCGGTTTGGGCGGCCATTTTTGGTAAGAAGCGATATCTGGATCTGTTGTTTGAAACATTGCAATAGGCAGCGTTTGTCGAGCAGTAGGTAATTATCGACGAACTTAGGGGTTTTGATCGCAGATTGCTCCCACAATTCAGATGAAAAGCTGCTGTTTCGGAAATAAACCAAATTTCTGCCGTTTCGTCTACCTGTCGTTCGTCGCTGAGATCATTCTTAATTCAGCCGTGGCGCTACAGAAATCTTGTGCGGAAAACCAATTCGCCATAATGATGATGATGACGATGACGATAACGATAATAATAATAATAATAATAATAATAATAATAATAATTATTATTATTATTATTATTATTATTAGTAGTAGTAGTAGTAGTAGTAGTAGTAGTAGTAGTAGTAGTAGTAGTAGTAGTAGTAGTAGTAGTAGTAGTAGTAGTAGTAGTAGTAATAGTAGTAGTAGTAGTAGTAATAATAATAATAATAATAATGATTATAATAATAATAATAATGAACATCTGGCCCTTTCAACAGGAGACCTCCGCGAAACTGCATAGGCCTATTTGTTCCAGCGTATTTCTCCGACTATCAAACGCTTCAACGCTGTTGCAATTTGCGGGACGTTTGCTAACTGACAATTCTGCGGTTCCCAAACTTCTCTGGGTCGCGACCCACCTGTGAATAGCTTGGCAGTCTCGGCACCCACTGTGTACAATTAAGCATTGTGTACTAAAATTTGCTTCGTAAATTGGTATCGAAATATGCCGATTTACGTACAGCGCTCAGAAATTTAAAGCATTAAAAGGAAACTTAGGTTAAAACAGTTCACAATTTATTGCAATCCAGCTAATTAAAGTCCAATCATAGTCAAAAGTTGTTGCTGCAAAAAAAATGTTTCTCGAAAAAATTTGGCGACCCACTTGCCAGAGCTTCGCGACCAACTTTTGGGTCGCGACCCACAGTTTGGGAAACGCCCAATTGGTTTGGGCACAGCTCATTAAACACTTAGCCTGTGTCCTTGTCTACTCTTTTTAGGTTGAGCCGAAACGTTGTAAAAATGTATTTGTTGATACACAATCAATTTGTCATAATTTGTCATGTTCTGTGGACTAAAGGCAAATATCCTCCACGATAAAGTTCTCTGCAGTTTATATATTACTCGAGATGCGACAGTTTTATTAACTATAGGTAAATATGGGTGAACAAGTCAATACATAATGACACCAAATTACGGATGATGAAGGCATTGGAATGGCCGACAGCAACATACGGATGTGAGGCCTGGATGGTAAGGAAAGAAGAAGAGAAACGCATTTAAGCGTTCGAGAAGAATTAAGTGCGTCAGAAAATTGCTAAGAATTCCCTGTACAAAAAGAATGACCACCGAACAAGTAGGCCTATACACGCTGGTGAGGACCAAAATCGAATTGCTGAACCCCATCCGTACCCGAAATCTACGGTACTTCAGCCACATCATTAGGCAGCCGAGGGACAACATCGAAGGCAGCCTCATGATGGGTCTTGTAGAAGGGGTTCGCAACCGCGGTAGACCAAGAATATCCTAGATTGACAACATTATAGGATGGATTGGACCAGTGTCTTTTTCTGGCAAAAAAGGTTCCGGAACGAAACAATAGGTTCCGGAACGGAATAATTATGGGCGGGCTAAAATCCAGAGAAAAACGGGATTGGGGGTTGGGAGGTGTCTCAATAAACACTAATACAGCTCAAAACACTGAAATTAAATTAAAATAACTAAATTATTGTTTTTATTATTAAAATAAATAAGTTTTTAGTACCTGAAAAATTTGCCGGAACGCCGTTCCGGCTGAAAAAAGCACTTGATTAGACTATCTGGGACCAGCCTAATGATTGCAATACGAGATAGAACAGAGTTTTTCAAACTGTGGTCCTCGGACCCCTGGGGGTCCGCGAAGGATATGGCGGGGGTCCGCGATAGCGTTCTGAAAATAATGTGATGCTTAACACTGCATGGTTTTAGCATTAACAGCCTGTGTTTTCAAATTCATACGCTACTTATAGTATGCTTGTAACTGTATGACCCACAAGGATCCAATTGGGTATTCGATCACACCAGTTTTGTGATGCTGCTGATAGTTATTCTTTGCGTACTAGGGCCTACAGTGACGTAAAAAAGATGTAGGCTTATGGTCACGTTACATTTCTAGCCTAATAAAGCGTGTTTTAATAAAATTTAATATATAATTTCTGCTAATCGACTGCTAATCATTTCTGCACCTAATGTAAGCGCGATGTATTTGAAGCCTTCATCAGAAGTAGGCCTACAACTAGATTAAATTTAAAAAAAGTTTTAGATATTCACAAAACAATCTTTGAAAGTCTACAAGACTTAGTGTTTCATTTAGAAAATCAACACTGACTCTGAGTCTGGTTGCTTTTTCCATGGAAGAAACACTGAAGCTCTAGCTAGGACTCCAGTTGTTTTTACATAAACGCTATATTTTCTTCTCATTGTAACTCTGGACTGACTTGGGTTTTCTGAAAAAACATACTTGCTCTATAGTCAATAGCATTAAGTATTACAGGACACAGTTAGCTAAAAAAAAATGTCAAAAATGGACTCTAGTGGTTCCTCCAGTGAAGGCTTCATTTGCAATATGTTGGTCTATTTCCTGATTGTTTCCTCTGGACTTGTAGAATTAGAAATTTGTGAACTTCGCCTGATTTTAGCCTTTAGATGATTGATAATACAGAAATTTGCAAAGCATATCCCTATTTCGTTCACGTTCGCTGTTATATGCTAACTATAGGCCTACATAGGCTAATTTTGCTGTTTGTATTATAGATAACTCTCTGAAACGTAAGAAAACAGTGCTTAGGCCTATCCAAAATAGCACCAATTATGAACAGTTTTTGCAAAGTAAAGCAAGCACATCCCTCTCGCTGACATTACTGGTTTTTGGCGAAACCGATGTTATTCATTTCTTTTAAAAATGACTGTGTTCCATAGTTATTGCAGGGAGTAATTAGCAATTTATTTAGTGTTACTTTTTATGTTATAATAGTCCTCAGCGTCATAAATAAGCAAGCGTGTATTGTGGAAATAGTCTGTCTGCCTGTTATTTTTATTAAATTTTAAGTGATAGGGCCTACATTTTGCTTTGTAAATACTGGGGTCCGCGAGCTATGCCTAGAAAAAATAGGTGTCCCTGGTCCAAAAAGTTTGAAAACCTCTGAGATAGAAAACGCTGGACAATGTTGACCCATTCCTGTAGCCTACCATCGCAGAGCGACGACGGCGACATGACATGGCATTACGTACATAATCAATTTGTCATAATTTGTCATATCCTGTGGACTAAAGCCAAATATCATCCACGATGAAGTTCTCCATGGATAAAGTTCTCTGCATCTTACTCGAGATGCGACAGTTTTATTAACTATTTTGCTATTCATTTTTAAAGACAGTTGCCAAGCTAGAATTTTATCATAGCGTGAGGCCTACGCACTTTCTCTCTAACTTTCTCAAATACTACTTTCTTATTTTAACAAATTTACAGATTTTAAAGTTTAAGGCTTAAATAAAACGCATTAACAATATGTGAAGCAGATTTACTTGTAGGATACTTTAAAAAGCAATAACAACCATAGGCGCCGACTTCTTGGGGGCTTTGGGTGCCAATGCACCCAGAGAAAAAGTTCAGTGGGGGTCTGGCACCCAGAAGAATCGGACCTTAAATTCAAATTTTTGGGGTAGTCCTAAAAAAAGGTCGTCACATTTCTTCGAGGGATGAATTCATAAAAAAAGTCGTGAAAATTTTAAGAGATAATCATCTTAAAATATGCACTGGTACCAGAGGCGGATCCAGAGGGGACCAATCTGGCCATGGCCCCATTTAAAAATTTTTATGTTTACACACGTAGCAGACGATGGAAAATGACGAAATAATGTATAACGACTAAAAAAAGGTCATCAGGTTTTTTCGGAGATGATTTCCTAAAAAAGTTTCGTTGGTCCTTTAAAACTTTGATAAACCTTCTGGATCCTCCTCTGACTGGCACCCAGAGACAAAAGCAAAAGTCGGCGCCTATGATAACAACTGCTATTCTGAGTTTAGAAGCTCCTTTCCATTAGTTAATTGAGTCTTAGTTTCTCTGCTTCAAGAAAGTTTTAACCGTCGATTTTTTGTTCCGAATCGACCAGTAACGTCAACACTGATTGTCCTATCTTGTGAACGTAAGCCATAACCAATCTCTGAATATTGTCGACGGTCAATCTTGAGCTCAAATAGGTTTTAAAAATTTCCATGGCTAAAAAGGTACGTTCTGGAGTTGCCGTAGTTAGGTCAGGTAATTCATTCATTGCAAGAATTTTTATAGCGCCCCTTTAGGGTATCTACTCAGGAGCTCTCCAGACCCAGCCTCGAATTAAACGGACAGTCTTAAAATTGGAATAACACGAATCAGGATAAGTGCAAGCCAAAGGGAGCCCATTCCAGACAAAAGGGCAAACAACAGAAAAAGCACGTTGCTCCCTGACAGAGGTTCGTGCGTGGGGGGGGGGGTGGAAGGCACGAAGCTCACCTTGCGTGGAGGAGCGGAGAGAACGGCGGAATCGCACATCCAGTGTGGAACGACAAAGCTCCCTCAGTTAAGCAGCGGCGGAGCGCTATTCTTACCATATTTGCCACATTTGCCACTTGACAGAGGGTGCGTACGCACCTCACGCCCTCTGTATGGCTACGCCACTGGTTCCAGACCCTTAACAGTTTTACTAATATTAAAGTCCCAGAGGGATCATTTTTACCTCGGGGCAAAAAAATAATAATAATTATAATAATAATGATGATGATACTATTAAATTAGTATTATTGCAAGGATAATCAAATTGTTTCAATAGACTAATGGTAAATGCCTCTGTTTGGTGATTGTATTCATGTTATTATACATTTATCGTATACAGCCATCTGCAGTACGCCTTGCATAGACGGAAAAGTGTGCAGAGCTCCAGACACCTGTGCCTGTCTAACATCAAGCGGCAGTTGCTCATCAGGTATTTAAGCTACACACACATATATATTTATTTTTAATATAATTTATTTATATACCATTATTAAAAATTAAATTTGGTGGCATCTTGAGTGTGTCTACCCTATCATAGCTATCGTCTCAGTTGTTGACAGAAAAGTGCCTTTTAGATTTTCGCGTAGTTAAAATCGACATATATATATAATTATATATATATATATATTATATATATATATATATATATATTGTTAGCTTGTTTGTCTAGAGGTGGGATGTGAGTTAGAATGATATGAGAAATGACAAGAAAAACGAAGACTTTCGCAATATTGATAAAAAGGTATATTTACACTATTTACATAATTGGAGTGATACTCACACATCCAAGCCAAAACCAAACACAGAAGACGCCTGCTACGCTAGCACAAACTTCACAAAGGAAGAAACAACTCGAGAACCGGCAATTAAACATGAGTAGCGACCACACAGGGTACACTCTCAGAAAACGACCACTAAGGGTACTTACGAGAGTGACACACAGCGATGCACGACTAACGCCTTACTTAACTAAAACCGGTCTCCCCTTCGACGGAAGAACCCTGCTATATATAGCAAACGAGACCATCCTACTTTTAGCTCCAAACGAGGTGAGTCTTAACCAAAGTTAGTAAGTGCACGTGAGGATGATAATGGCGGGATGGCTGAAGGTCACTCCCAACAATATATATATATATATAGGTCTTTATATTAAGGTGTTTTAATAGTTGAGTCTATACATATATATATATTAAATTTATGCTAATTTATTTATTGATTACATATGTGCTTTTATGCTTAGTTGTTTGTGTATAATGATTTATGCTATAAAACTTGGCGAGACGTCATAATAATTTAAAAAACAAAGATGATTAGCGTCGTCTTTCTTCTTTATACATGCTTGGCACCATCCGAATACAACCATGGCGGAGATTATAATCTGTCTAGTGTAAACTGTGTTAACTCTAATCTAAAACAGAATGTTCGTCACTTAGCAAGTGCTTCTCAGAATACTAGAAAAGTCGCCAGTGGTAGACTCGAGATCACTTGAAGAGCTCAACCAGCGGATTCCAAACCTGAGTTGATAGTCGACGGCATAATTCAGAGTTCCTGGGCAAAATTGCCTGGAGAGTGAGGAACGTCAGACGATCTAATCCACCGCCAATGGCACACGTTTGTCTCAACGTCCAGCAGACCCTAACAGATGGTAGATGATCTAGCGTCAGGGCATCTCTTGAGCGGGCAGGTCTGCGCAGGAGAGGAATTCCACTGACCAGAGGAACTATCCATGGTTGACAGTCGATACCACTCCAAAGACTCTTCACTGGTCTTTAACCGAATCCAAGATTTTCCCAGTTGATGATGACATCCGGGTCCGTAGTTTCAAAAGTCCAGCTGGTAACCTGTCATCCTCTATTGGTAGACGGTCTCAATTGGTGGCGAGGCAAAGATTAAATATCGAAACGTAGATTCCGTTACAGCAAAATTCCGAGCAAACGATGACTATCGAACACATTTTGACCAAAACTAGGCAACTGTGAAAAGACAGAATATTAGGCTAAACACGACCAGCTTATATGGTTTAAGACATGCACAGAAAAATCTTACCCTATGTCTATTATAAATAACGAGTATAAGTTGTAAAATTTAGTGACAGTATGTCACAACTGATCACGGATGGGATGTTCTGAGTTGACCAATACATACATTCAGCACGCAGTAGGTTAACTCTGCTATAGGCACATCTTGGCGCAGACTGGAGCCGGCAAAAGTAATTTTTATAGGATGCTGAAGCTTGCTGTACCTCCAGAGATGTTTGCTACTTTTATCATAATATATATTCTAATCGATTTATTTTAAAGATTATAGTTAATTACTAGTCAGTTGGCTAGTTATAAATAGTATGCTTCTATAGCAGTCAACTTCTTTCTGTTGTGTGCAATGATTGCATGTGTTTAACAGTGCCATGTGATGCTGAAAGAAACTGTTACCCTGGAGCGTGCGTCAAGAATGTGTGTACATGTCCTTCTGGATTCTCAGGAACAAACTGCCTTGATAGTAAGTACAGAAATATAACTCCAAGCCTCAACAGTTAGGAAACTACACGTAGTATTGTTTTCTTTAGTTAAAATTTAGTTAAACGCTTTGAAAAGTAATGTGTGTAAAATGTCGGTAAATTAACTGAAGTGTAGCCTAGAACGGAAAGGCTTATCGATTCGTGTAGAAATTCTATAAGGTAGAACCTGTCTTGAGGCGGAAGTTGCAGCGGAAGAAAACTATTCATCGACGATAAAATATAATCCATTCTTGTCTTTGACTCTTATTATACCGTCTTTTGTTAGAGGAAGAGAGGAGGATGTGTCAAGTTTAGGATCGAATGGTCAATGTTCTTTCAGCCTTAGCAAAATGATCTGTGACAGAGGATATAAATCAAATGAATATTTGTTTATCTAAACAGTCTTGAAGACGCCTGACATAAGCGCCTGCCAGATACAGCTCTATAACAGTTCACGGGCTCTTTTAAAAGAAGTCTCGTGCGAACCTGCCCGAATCGAACCACAAACAACTACATGGATAGGCGCAAAAACACTTGGAAAAATACAAGTAAAATGGATTTCCAAATATGTCCAGCCATTCTCTCTACCTGATAGCAGATATGCGCCGCATGTACTGACTTCACCGATTGGTGTCAGCGAAACAGGCTTCACAGTCTCAGTCCCAAGAACTTCTGCGAGTACGTATAATCGATTAATATATCTTGGACACTAATAGCTAGAACATTAATATTGTGTAAATATCAGAGCTGTCAAATTTGGCCGAGTTATGCTCATAATCTGTGGTTTAGCCCTTACACTTTGGATTAAACTGCTAGGCATGCATGTATAAAGATAAAATCATAGATTTTCTTTTATTATACCTACAAATAGAGTATATATTATAATCTCGACCAGTATTTCGTTATGAATTTGTTGGTCGAACGTTCTTTACGATTCTTGTTACATTTGGACAGTTCAAGACAAATTGCCAGCACACGTAAGCGCCTGCTAGAAAACTTCTCGAAGACGTCACACAGATGTGCTAGATGTGCTCACACAAACACACACACAACAAACACACACAACAAGCACGCACGTACACAAACATATGCACACACGAACACGCACGCACACACACAAACACACACACACACACACACACACACGCACGCACTTCCAACTGCCCATTGACGTTTTATCATACCCGGTATGTTCTAGTTTCCTATATTTTTACAGGTTTATATAAGCAATGTTCCGAAGCCAGTTCAGTTAGACCTAAGGACACTGTCATCTGCGATGTTCCGAGAGACTGGGCCGAATATGGAATCACACCTACCCACAACCTAATGTTAGTAACTATTCAACCAGTTAATCGTAATTGTAATAGTAAACTCCAGCTTATCTTAAATCCTATTTGTCAGTCTCAACGTTCAGTTATTACTATTATATAATGTGTACCTTTATTGTTACCTTTAACAAATATACCAGGTTTCATTAGGTAACTGAATTTGACTCAGAATTTAAGCCAATGCGGGCAATATGCCTACAGGTAATGGTAAAGCCACAACGCCTAAACTTATTTCCAAGTAATAAATCTGTCTCTATTACCATTCCGCGGGTTGTGATACTTATGAGGACATAATCTGCACCTTTATTAATTACCTTTAACAAGCCAGGATCTTCGACGAGTCATCTTAGCTTCTGCGCCTAAAACATGCGACTTGGACCCGCTACCTACTTCTCTTCTTCAAGAATTCGTGGATATTCTACTCCCCTTCCTGACGGTTGTCTGCAACAGCTTTTTGCGTGAGGGCATCCTGCCTGTCTCACAGAAAAGATCCATCCTCATCCCGGTGCCTAAACGCGAGGCATTGGATCTGGTTATAATCAGCTTCGTCAGTTAAGGGTTGTCTCTCGCATTCTGACGCAGGCGGCTGCTTCCACCCTTGTCCATGCGTTTGTGGTTTCCCGTCTGGACTATTGTAGCGCCCTTTATGCTGGCCTCCCAACTGCCCGCCTTGGGTGCTTGGACCGCACGCCTTATTGGTCGCACCCCCAGATTCCACCAGGTTTCTCTTTATATGCGGGATGTTCTGCACTGGCTAATTTTCCCGCCTACAGAGTCTTTGCACTGGTTAGGTGTTGTCTGGAGGGACATGCACCCCCATATCTGCGGAAATTTTGTCGCCCTACCTCGGGGGTCTTGCGACGATCTGCTCTGTGCTCCGCTGACCAGGCCGAGCTCTTGGTCCCCCGCTCGCGGACAGCCATTATGCAGCGCCGTTCTTTTTCGGTCGCAGGCCTCGCATCCTGGAATGACCTTCCTGTGGCACTTCGCCTGGTCCATAGGACTCACTCTACCTTGTTTCTTACAAATTTGAAAACTACTCTCTTTAACCGTGGTTGGACTAGGAGCGCTCCTGATTAGATCGCCTTGAAGGGGCGCTCTATAAAAGCTCCTTAATAATAATACGCCTACTGGTTTAAAACCCAACGGAACTTCTCGGCGGTGTGAAGAGCTTTAACTGTGTAATTCCTGTCATATATTGGCCGACGACCGTTCAAGTTACCAATCCCAGTTTCTTTTACTAACTCCAGCCTAATTAATTACTTGAGTTCTTCCAGTTCTCTGAATGGTTTAGTAAGGATTCAAATCGCTGCTACGTATCTGCTGGTGAATTGATGGGCACAACCACTGATCAGATGCCATCCCAAAGATCCAAATTTAAAACCAAACCGCGTAGAAAGATCGATGGAATGTTGCGGTCATTTCTTTATTAAGTTAAGTATAGGAAATAGCGTGTTCTCCTCCCATATAAACAGAAACCCCTAAAGTCCTAAACAGACTTACTTGAAATTTGATCGGGTGATTAAGATTCCCAGAAGATACCAAAAATACATAGGCCTACTTTACTCTTTTGTTCTCCTCCCAACAGAGTCTCAGACTGGAAGAATTCAATGTCTTCCCGGAGATTCCATTTAGGAACAGTCTCCCTAATGCTACATAATATTATAGTCGACTCCCCCACTCATAATTCTTTAGCATAATGGCCGCCAGATGTATTCCATAACCAGTCGAGAACAACGACAATTGGATTTTATTGCGCAGTTTCAGAGTGGATGTCTCTTCGAAATTAGGAGGACACAAAGACGGTGCGAATTCACCGACTATTTCAGGAAGCAACTTTCAATCGCAATACTTCGTTGGACAGTCACTCACACGCAGTGCACTTTTCAAATTCGACCTCGTTCCTCCACTTCACTGTACTAGCAATCGAAACAACGATTGTAGACTCTTTGCAATATACATGGAACAGGACATCACAACAGTACGTTATCTCATTCGAAGCATAATTTTATTTGATCAATGTTATCGGTATTGGTGTTTTCTGAAAAAAGTGGACTGTTTTGTGAACGTATGGAACTATTATAGGCCTAGGTTCATCAAAAACTTCCTTCCCGTAGCTAAGGACAGTTCTTTTAAAAGATTCGAACAATTTACAAGTTCAACTGAAGTTTGTAATATTTTTCAGGTTCAGATAGCGTTTCAAAATGATATAACTAACTATAGGTTAGTTGAAAATTAGATGAAAATTAGCATGATCCGCCTACTTATTACTTAATGGCTGGAATGGCAACAATTTGTACACAAATTACGTGCAAAATGTTGCCATCACAATCACAGGGCACATAAACAGAGGCGTAACTTTGGTCGAAAAAGTGGGGGTACCAATTTCTTCCGCATTTTCGCTTTGCGCATGGAGACCATTTTGGACATATTACCCTGCAGCATATACCATCGCAAAGCGACGACTGCGACATGACATGACATGATAGTAACTCATTATGAAACGCTGAAGAGCTTACCTCCACAACGGCAATTTTATCTTCTATAATGTCATCTACTCGTTTTCGTTTTAGAACAAATTCATCCATTTTTCCTATAAGAAAAAACGGAACAGGTCGTGTATAAGTCAAATCAACGACTTTTTAAATGCTTATATTATGTAACGGAGGTAGTTTTCTTCAGCTAGCCGGCTCGGATATGTATAACAAAGAACAGTTATTCATTCTGAGATCGTAAGGGAACTGAGGGGTGAGGAGTCATATCAAGGACTACAATATGAGTGCGGGTGCATACACGGATTTTATACTGATGAAGGATATAGAAGTTTGGGCTTTGACCGACATCCTCACATCCCGATATGACTAAGATGACAACCAAAAGTCGGAGAGTTAGGGTGGTGTCAGATCGTCTGGTTCTCGGTTTACCTGTGTATCTAAGTAGTTTGTACTTTTGTCGTACGTACTCCTCACTCTGCCTACATACACGAATCAAGGCGGAGACTGCGATCTCTGGGAAGGCACAATAACAATATATTGATTGACTTTATTCCAGTGGCGTACCGAACGGGGGGCAGAGGGGGCGAGTCGCCCCGGGCGGCACTTTTGCAGGGGCGGCAAAATAGGGTTGAAGACAATAAAAAAGAGTGAATTTTGGATAAAAATGAAAAAGTAGAAGAAAACGAAAGAAAAAGAAGGAAAGAAAGTTATTTTGGCCAAGTCGGCTTGGCTTGCTTTGATCGTTAGGGCGGCATCACTCTTAGAGTTCTACGTTAAACACTAAGCAGAATTGCAGAAAAGGAAGTGGAGTCGCATTTATCTAGTAAACTGTAAACAGAGTAACAGACTACATACAGTACAGTCTACTTTAAAGCATATTCTTATTATGCCGCCCTTCATAATCATAATATACACTGTGTCCCGATGAAAAGTAGACCCCAAGAAAAAGTGTCATAACTCGGCCAAAACTTGTAGCATTTGCCTGAAATTTTAAGAACAAAAACAGCAGCCATATTACCACCAAATCCTAACGCCGTTTGGAAATGTTGGTGTAATTTGTCAAGTTTATGAGCGTTTGAGATGCAGCACTGAAAAGGGGAAATTTCCAACATGCAAGAGCCATAAGGAAGTGAAGTTCAGCTACAGCTGATGTTCAAAATGTCCTCCTTGTTCACGAACACACGACCGTAAACGTGGACGCCACTGTTTGATGGCCCAGTCGAGGATCACGTGGTCAAACAGCTGCCACTCAGACGCGCCCTGAGGTGATCGACGTCACGAATGCGGGAACGATAAACGCGCTCCTCCATGCAGTACACTCCAGATTTGATAGTCAACTGGATTGAGGTCTGGACTGTTGGGCGGCCACAGCTGCGGGGATATGAAGTCGGATGTCTCCCGGGACAGCAGATCAATGGTCTCACGTGCTCGATGCGCAGGGACGCTGTCTTGGTAAATGTGAAGTAGCCGCCCGATGAAAAGTAGACCCCTAAACGTTTGTCAAAAATTTGTATGTTGGAAATTTCCCCTTTTCAGTACTGCACTTCAAACGTTGATAAACTTGACAAACTCGCCAACATTTCCAAACGGCGTTACGAGTTGGCGGTAATTTGGCTAGTGTTGTGGTTTTTAAAATTTCAGGCAAATGCTAAACATTTTGACCGAGTTATGACACTTTTTCTTGGGGTCTACTTTTCATCGGGACAGTGTATACAGGCCTACGCTTATATTATGCATAGGTATCTAAACGAATTAATGATTTAGAATAAATTTAATCACAAACTTTCAGCATCACCACCACAGCCTTTCACTACTTTGTTTAATCCTCTTTAAAAATTTTAAACTTGGTCTATTTTGACAGCTCTAGATTGACTGCATGATTGTCGTTTGAAATCACTATAGTTATCCTTTTAACAGAGCTTAGTAATGTATTCAGTTATGGACTGTGAAGTGGAGATACGCGGAGTATTTCTCAATCCTTACCATAGCACTATGCATATTTTAACAATGGGTTTCAGTATTGATTGCTGTGAGAAAAGTTTTCCAAAATAAAACTGATTAAAACTTATTTAAGGTGCACAATGAGCGAGACGCGATTGACGAATTTGGCAATGCTGTCATTGAAAGAGAGACAGCTGAAACAATTAATTTTTATGTTAATGTCATCAATGATTTTGCAACCGTAAGAGCTCGCAAGCTAACGTTAATATACGTTAGCATAATGATAATATGGTAATTATAACATAATATAATTATGTACATGTATGCATGTATGTACGCATGTACTGTACACAGTGAAAAGTGAAAATCCAGAAAAACTACAAACTGTGAAATTGTATATGTAATCCGATCGTCATGCATTATCTGAGAGAAAATAGCATATCGAAAAGGGTGGCAAGTTGGGCCCTCGCCCCGGGCGGCATTTCAGCGCCGTACGCCACTGCTTTATTCTACAAAGTGGGGGTACGGTTCACCCAGTTCAGAAAGTGGGATATGAGTAACCTTCGTACCCCCACAAATTATGCCTAATTCACATAAATTGTTTGCTAATTGAAGTTCCTATTTGCCTTTGCTTGTGCAAGAGAAAATGTTTATTTAGAATCCAACTATCGAAGCGAAGTTCTACAACTGGACGGATGATGGGTCGGGAATTTCTAATTTCCACGTCGAAGTGTACTTCATGCAACCTGGTGCACAGAATCTTCTGGTGAATACAGGGCCACCGCTTATCCGCACTAACATTCAGCCAAATCAAAATAACTTCATCTACACATGTACAGCATCTGGAGTCTATTCCATTGAGCTGACTGTTGAAGATGAAGCTGGAAACTCCGCCAAAGCCAGAAAACTCTTCATCTACAACAAAGATTCAAAGCTAACGACTAATCTTAATAAACCAGTCTATATCAAGGAAGCTGATCCAAATAGTGGTTACAAGTATATAACGAAATTCGATGATCCACGAAACGGTGGAGACATTCCACTGACCTTAGTTTGGACAGGACATTTCTCCAGTAATGCGAAGTTCAACGATGCTTGGGGTCTACCAGCTAAGGAATGGAACATCCCGAACGGGATTGATGACAATTTCAAAGACAGATATGGTCGCCGTTCAATATATAGAATTGAAACCTTGCCAGGTGGGATTGTTTCTTACGGAGTGTCCTATATTGTTGACCAGAAAGGTGGAGGAAAAGGTCTCATCCCACAGAACTGGACTTTTCTTGAATCAACCGTAGAAACATATTCACTTCCTTTATCCAGTCTTACCGATGGAAGTACTATTGTCATCTGGTTGGAGTCATATGATGTCACTGGAGGTCGTGAAAGGGAGAAAATCGTGGTTAGCGTTGATAGAACACCACCGAATGTTCAGGAAGCAAATTTTACAATTAATGGCGTCGATGAATCAACGTCAAGGTAAATAACCTGCAAGATTCTTCGACAGCAACAATGAGGACCTTTCAGAGGCTGAGAAAGACCTTTTTATTTAAGAGTTGAAACCCTCTCCTCCTGTTCTTTTGAGACTTAGAAATTGAATGTCAAAGAGCCGATGTGGCTGTTACAAATATTTAGACCACTTAATGGCTCTAGCCGTATGTGATTGGATCAAAGCGCAGTAAACGACAAGAATTATGCTTTCATATCAATAAACTAAAAAGACTACCGACTGAAAGATGCCATTGATATTTTAGATTCTAATCCGTTGGGAGGAGCAGTCAGTTTTAAAAAGCTATGGAAGATATATAATGATAGGGTGTATATCGAAGACAATATAGAATATATATAGTTTAAATCCTTCAAAGCTTAATCATTCAATTTTATTTATGTAAACTTGTTGCAAATAATCGAAATATGTTTGCGATTTTGTTATAGAATGTCTATTAAGGCTTTTGACACTACAAGTGGAATTCGTCAAATTTCTTTTGAAATTTACGATTCGAAGTTAAAGATTCTGGTTTATTCTGGTTCAGCCGATCCTCAGAAACGAGATCCTTCGACAGTTGAAGCTCGTAGAAAGAAAAGGGTTGGTTTTACAGACCGAAAGCTATTTATAGGTTATGATGACAATGTTTTGTATCGGTGAAATTATTTAGGCTCTTGCTGAACAACACTAGTAAATAAAGTTTATGCCACACATATGAAGACGACCTAACGACAGCAGAATGCTCCGGCATTGGACTATGAGTTTCTCAACCACTTCTTCATAGATTTTTCAAGATGAACGAAGTTAATTGTTCTATGTTAGGTTAAATATCAGATTTCCTCCGCTTCATCGTGCTCCTAATTACAGCGATTTTTTGTGGGTTTATGAAAAAGACAATGGATATGTAACTTGCGGATTTACATTGTGGATGTACATTCAGCTTAGTAGTCTTTTGTGTCTTACATTTTTAAGCAATAGATATGGTATTGTCTGCTTCAAGGAGAAGCTTCATACAGGTTGATTTAATCCTTAATTATCCGTTCAAAAGCCAATGTCACAAGGAGTTTTGTGGCTGAGGAACTTACAATCGTGAAGAAGCTTGTCTTCAGATAGTGTGAAATTCCTGTAATACAGTTAGCCTACATTATTTTATGTGTAGGCTATAATACAATTACACATTGTAAGAATTTAGTTGTCTTTGCAGGACGGGCGATTTGTGACATTGCACTCGTTGTAAGAATCATTGTTTGGCCCTTTATGTGCTCTGCAGATAGTTCAACCGTGTGCAGTGAATGATCCGTCGTGTTACTGCACTCCATCCGGTGACTGCTACAATTACATTCAGATGGTCGACATTGACAACTGTCGGCTGGATCGGCTTCCGGGTCATACATTCGAATTCAGGTTCACAGTTACGAACGGAGCGAATCTAACGTCTTCTGAACAGACTGTACCTGTAAGTGACATTCTTTATTTAGTGGAGTAAATTGCGTTTATTACGATTATTACAATATTCTGGATGAAAATAGGATTCATAAAGTGTCGCCCTAATTTTAAGATTTAATGAGTCTTTTATGCAATTGAAATGCAAGGGATCGATCAGTTTAAGCATTCTGAATGAATGAAGTGTTTTATTGCACAAATACAAGCATTACAATTACATTCATGAGCAAGCAAGTATGCAGTGCAACAGGTGCCAAGAAAAAGCTAACAGCTTATCCTAGCCTTGGCCCCTCTTTCCTGACTATCATTTATACATGTGTTTATTTCTTAATTAATACTTAAGCCTGAGTAATAATGCAATAATGGTCTATGCCGCGAGAGGCGCTTTATAAATGCCCATATACAATACAATACAATACAATACAATACTGGTAATAACAGTCACGACATCACAGCTACACTAACAACAATAATAAACAAAATTCTTATGATCCAGTGCTTGACTGGAAATCTGAACATTTAGGTTCACCTTTTGCTAGACCTCGGCCTTACATTTAGTTTTTTATTTTGACGCTGAGAAAATGCAACAATTTGCATTAGGGCCTACGGTAAATGTGAAGACTGAGTGCTTGTGTATATAAACAATATGGTTGCCACTGATTTCGCTCCAATAGAGCGCTGCTATCTACCAGCCACATCCCATAATGCAATTCGCTCAGTAAGTAAGTAAAGATCACGAACTTATATTACAAACAGAACTAAATGATTTTATTTAAAGCAGTATAGCGCAAAACAACTGCAATTGCCAAAATACACTTCCTATTCCACCAAAACACACAGTGTAGCGCAAAACAACTTGCAGGAAATAATTAAATTTCTGTTACTTACTTGCTTATTGAATTGCATTATGGGATAAGGCTGGTAGGTAGTGGCGCTCTATTGGAGCGGTCACTGGCGACCATATTGTTTATATACACAGGCACTCAGTCTTCGCATTTACCAGTTTCAGTTGTACGTACATATTTTGTACATAAGTTTGTATCTGTAACTGAAAACTATTAGTAATAATCCGTGTCCTGCATCTGCATTTGGTGTCTTTTCAGCTCGGTGAACTAACTATTCAGTGTCGACGTAAGTAGAACTCTTTAAGTGCAGCTAATTAATTAGCAATACGCACAATCCTAAAACTATTCAACCGATTGTTAAGCTAAGTCATTTTGTGGGCCTCCTAGAACTGATTATGCTGAGGAAAGGAAAACCTGTTGTGCACGATGTATATTTACATTCAAAAACTTCAATACAAGTAGCACAAATACTTCTTTAATGAGGTGGTAGAATAAAATTAATGGTAGTTTTTAAACCAAAGGTTGTCTTTTTGATACTACAGAGTATTGAACTGTGTAGGTGGCATTGTATAGTACCTCTTGCAAAGAGACAATTTGACGGCGTAAAATATGGGTGTAACGTCTACTCGCCGTAGTCTGTTAGCCTGGCCCAGAGCAGAAACTAGTCACGATCCATAGAGGATTTTTCTAAGTTTTATTACTACTTTCTAATCATTGATAAAAAGAATAAATGAAGAAAGCGCTATATACAGATGTCCTTAAATGTTCGTCATTAACAAAACCCAAACAGTCCGCGTCGTAGCAGCAACAGCCAAGGCCGTAGCCAGGATTTTGTTTCGGGGAGTGACATGTTTTCCATTTCGGGGGGTGTTTTCTCGTCCTTGAGCAAGCCGACAAGCAACCGAGTCAACCGACCAAGGGGTTTGGAGTGAGTAAATGCATTATTTTTTTACATTATTTAATTTCGGGGTGTTTAAACACCAAAAACAGCACCCTAGCTACGGCCTTGGCTGCAGCGTTACTGGTCGATCCGATCAGGATGACCAGTTCTCGATTTGTCGCAGTGATGCTCGACGATCAACGAGCGTTGACACTCGTCTGTCTGATCTCAACAGCGTACATGAACCACGACCTATCTGGCCTAATCGCGCTCGTCCTCACGTGTAATCTCGATGCCACGTAACCGTACTGCCGCTGTTGACTGCTTCTCGGGTCTCCTCCTCCGCGAGGAGGAGTGGTTTAACGACCTTAGGTCCTTGCCGTCTTTCAAGATTTTCGTTGATTCCTGATTTGCGTTGATTTCTGTTTGGATTTTGCTTGCAAGTTGGTTTTCTTCTGCCGTTGTTCTCTGTTTCCTTTGCGTCTTTGAGCTGTTTCACGAGTTCGTGATGGTCTTCTTTCTTCTGTTGTTGTTTCTTTTCCTTTGCGTTTTCTGAGTTGCTGTTGATCTTTCCCGGCGCCGGTTTCTTTCTTTTGCGTGTTTGGGTTTTTCTACTTTTCATGTTTTTCTCTATTTTCTGTTGTTTTCTGCTTCGTTTCATGTTCTTGTTTTCGATGTTGTTTCGCGTCTTCGTCGGAGTTTGTCCCTCCCGGGCAGAAGTCTTCGACTGGTTCGGAATTACACTGAGTTCCCGGAAAAAGAACCAGTTCTTCCTTCGTCAGAGACCTCTGCGAACCGGTTTCTTCCGTCAGTCGGGCGTCACTCCGACTTCAGTCGTGTTTTCTTTCTTCTTCTTCTGTTTTTCTCCCGTTTTCTTCGACTTTGTTGTTACTGTTCGCAGTTTCGTCTGTACGTTCTTCTTGTTCCCGATGCTTGTTGGACCGACCGACCTTCGACCGACCGCCCTAAGCATCATCCGCGTCGTCCTCTGCTCGCTTATATGTAAATCCTCACATGATATGTTTACGTGACCTACATTGGATCGAGGCCCGATCTCTGCCTCCGACCACGGGTCGTCACGGTTCACGGCGGGGGCAGGCCACAGAGTCATGTGCTGTGTCACTGAAGCGTATCGTGTTTACGCCGAATCGTGGGATGGTCCGTCAGCCGATGCAGCATGGATGGCATCATTGCCCCAGCGGTCGCCTGAGGTCATGGTCACTAGGCCAATATCGCAGTCATCCGATAAGGCGTCCTCCAGCAGCGTGACCAGTGGGCATATGCAAAACTACTTATGTTTGTTCCCCAAGGTTAAAATGTTCATTCTTTGATATTCACTCGCATATCACACCTGTATTCGTTTGTCGGCATTATATACATAACATAACATAACATTTGTTTTATTCGGTAACCAATTTCAACCAGGTCGCAATTACATCAAGTGTTACAAGTTTAATAAGGTTGCCCAGGAGACTCAAAAGGGGCCGAAGATCCCGCTAGCTAGGGCCACCTGAGACAATTATGTAAGCAATGATGCATTGCGGCCAACAGTGGGTAGCAAAACCAGAGATGATTTACTTAACTCTGACGTAGCAAAGAATACGGAAACGAAAATATACGAATGTGTAAGATTATCTACTCTCCTTGTGGAGTGTGGGTACGTAGCTCCCGTTTAAATAGATGAAGAGAGGGCAATAAGCGAATGTGAAGAGGGATATTATTCCAATTTCTAGGCCCAGCACTGGCAGGACATTTTATTAAGGAAATGTTAAAGGTAATAAATTGTGGGTATAACGATGCATAAACATCCCAAGTTGAACTTTCCTTTTCTGGTCAAGTTAAATTCAAGTTTTGGAATTCCGCTTTTGTATGAGTCCCATATGGAATTTTTGCCATAAATCTAACAGCCCGTTTTTGAATGATGGAAAGCTTAGAAAGATTCTATTTATATGCAGAAGCCATGCTATATAAATGTGCACGTGTTTTCATGTGGTTTTAAATGTTTTATTTTTGCAGGACTACCGATTACTGGTATTGTAATAGGTAAGTGTAGCAGTAGAGATCACTACCGGTGTATGCTGTAATATTCTGCAACATTCCACCTATCAATCTTGTATTGAGATATAAATATTGTAACGTTGCTCGATCACCCGAATCTTGGATTTTGTCGACCGATGACATACACGAACACGATGTAGATATCCTTTATTTCACCCAAACGTTCCTTACATCAATCTTTTCTTCTTTAACAGCTTAAGAGCATACTCCACCAACTTATCATCATTTAAATTATCTATTGGGGTTTCATCATAATAATGTTATATACCTTATCCAAACTTTATTAGTTAAATCTAACCTAATTTCATCTTCACGAACTTATCATCATTTAACTTATCTATTGGTTTTTCTTATTCTGTTTATTGCACCTCGTTTCGCATGCTTGTGTTTTGTAAGCCGCAGTGCGTCTGCAAGCGGTTCAATAAAGAGCATACTTACTTACTTACTTACTTACTTACTTACTTACTTACTTACTTACTTACTTACTTACTTACTTACTTACTTACTACAGTGTTGGCCAGCATATCTTTAATTTGACGCATTACGTATAAATAACTTACAAAAATTGGCGGAGTTATACGCATGCAAAGTCGGTTCATTAATCATTTATGCTGGCCCACCCTGCATATAGACAACTTTCAGCCTATGAACTAATTGCTGAATCAGGGTGGCGTCGAAAGAACAAGACCAATAAAATTATGGGGAGGTAGTTGCGATATTTGGTTAAGCACGCAGTGTGGGGGTTGTAGGTTTCTCCCTTTCTCGGGTCCAGTAGGACAGCCCAATTAAACATTCACTATTCGGCTAACTGATTAACCTGTTTCTGCTTGTCTGTATATCTGTCTGCCTGTGTGTCTATCTTTTTATCCCTCTGTCCTTGTTCCTAAATAAGGGTCGACACACTACACTCCACTACAGTCTGTGCGCTATATTAGGCCCTATATTGCCTAGCGTAAGCGTATCATACGTTTTAAAACTAATCTCTGTCTCTTGTGTTGATATTACTTCAAGGGATTAACTAAGTAAGACTAAGCTTATGACCTTCTGTGATCATATTTTATAAAGAAATTAGCCTGTAAAATTTAATTTAAATATGGCTGTCGATGCCAATTATGTCCTAACCACTGTTGTTGTTATTATCGCTTCCTTTATATTTTCGTCCTCGATATCATTATCGCTATCACCATCAATAGTGTTACCGTTGTCATTACTTAGAAAATATAAGATATTATGAAATTAATGCAATAACGTGATTTACAAACCTTTTCAATTTTCTGTGGATAAATAAGCTTGAGTCTTGTTCAGCAAGTCTATAGTCTGTTCATAAATTCTATAGTCTGTTCAGAAGGCCTATAATCTGTTCAGAAGGCCTATATTCTGTTTAGCAGGCCTATAGAGTTATTTCGACTGCATGCTCATTGCTCAATCAGTGAAGTGAAGAGGTTTAGAAATATCTTGTGACGACAGCACAGGTCTTTAAAGTCTTCACTTTGTTGTAAATTCTGAGGTGGATATCTGTACTCGTTCTTTAAGGATCAGCTGGAGTAGTCTGGCCGGGATCACCCCAGTTGTTTTTTATCACCAGTTTCGCGCCCTCATGTGTTTCTACGGTCGCTCAACGATTAAGCCCAGTTTGTAATCTTGTAGGATGCATTCTGGGATTTCTGGTGTTGGGTGCATTGATCATCGTCATCGTACTCTTGGTCAGAGTCTATGTCTTCAAGAAGCCAGTTCCACATCGACTGGTCAGCGCTCAGCAAACGATTCGCAATAAGTTTTCCAGACCGCGACTGGATGAAAACATAGCATACACATCAGCAGATGATTTTCGCCCGAAAAAAAAATAACCAGCAGGTTTGTCATATAATATTTGGATACTTTTGTGTAACTCTGTGGTTAAACTATGCAATCGGCACCTGCATTTTCATTTCTTTATCCGGTTTGCTTATTAATTGAATGTTTGCGTGGTAGGCATTGACTGACTTGACAACATTAAATCAACACAGCTTTGCACAGACATCGATCGATGTAGTGGTCAACTGGTCAAACGAAATTCAACTCATGTAGATGGGTATCACGACAAATGGTTCATCGAAAAATGGTTCACGACAAATGGTTCACAGATAAATGGTTCACGATCTTCAAGCTTCTAGTTTGAGCTATGTTTTCATCGCGAATCCAGCTTCTAGTTTCAGTAATCTATTCATCGATGATCCAGCTTCTAGTTTGAGCTCTATCTTCATCGCTCATATAGCTTCTAGTAATCTAGTTTGAGCTATAGTTTCATTGGCCATCCAACTTCTAGTTTGAGCTCTATTTTCATCGCTCTTTCGGCTTCTAGCTTGAGGTATATCTTCATAAACCCGGGATTTATCGAAAATTATTTCGTATTATTTACACTTCTTGAGCGATGAAAACATGGCATAGTAAAATTAAAACTAAAAGCTGGATGATCGATGAAAATATAGCTCAAACTAGAAGCTGGAAGATTGTGAGAGGTAGTGAACCATTTGGCGTGAACCATTTTCTGGAATTTGTCGTGGAACCATGTAGATGGGCCAGAATATAAAGTTAAGATAAACCTGACAATCATTTGTTTGAACCACATAACGACGTGTAAGACTGCTGACCATTGCATTTTGTATATGGATATTCTGCGTGTTGTTGAAGGCAGATATCCGTCCGACCTTTATACGTAGGCGAAATGTTTCTACAGCGTTTATTGTTATTGACTTCAGAGTTTGTACAGAGTGTTCGAGCGTGATCAAAGTGCTAAGGATCTAGATCTAATCTTTTCGTCCATGTCGTCTGCGATCCTGCGTGTGCCTGACGCGCACCGACCCGTCCCAAGTCCGACTCTCTTCTCACCTTCTGCCCGAATCTCCTTTCTCCCTGAATTCACTATATCATATCCTCTGTCTGGCACGGCTAACCCCAATCCTGTGGACCGATAGGCTCACTGACTTGCGACTTCACCTACTTACATCACAGACTGCTTCCGGTTACCATACATATCCTAGTCCTTAGTTTCCCGACTGCCTTGATCCATTTCCTTAACCATTTCAACTGTCATTGCCAACTCCGCCTCCACCTCTGGATCTACTTCAGTCCTGCTGGGTGATTCTTCGGCTAAGTCCAGAGTTCGGCTAAGTCTGCACTAAGTCCAGAGTTGTTTTGTATTAATTCCATTCTGATGTTTAATTCCGTTTATCTCTTGTTTAATTCATAACTTAATTATTGGATCCTATGGTGCTTCTCTCTAGTGATCGCTCGAAGCTGCTTCCAATAACTTCCCTGATCAATGTCCATGGCCCACTTATCATACGGCCAATTCTCTTAACTTCTATGGTGCGCTTTTCAACTCTGTGATAGACGTCTAATTTTTTCAGTGTTTCGTTCCTTGTTTAGGTTTTAAGCTGAAAAGTCAAAAACCAAGATCGGACCTGAATCGACTTTAATGTAGAGAAAATGGCTTAGTGACTGGTCCATTGTATCATCTTAAGATTTTTAGGACAAGAGTGTGTTAGCCCTGCTCCTAACCTATCAAATGTGTACAGGTGACGACTAAGCCAAATAAATGGAAGATTACTTCGATGAGAGCAACAAAGGTCGAGGACACGTATGTGTACAGTTCAGGGATAGGATTTAACGATTATACGTCCAGCCCAAATTCTGAAGCCGATTCATTTGGAGGCCTGAAGGTCATTTCAAGTAAACAGTTGAAGTTCGGAGACACGATCGCTGAGGGTCGCTTTGCTGTTATCAGAGAAGGACAGCTGACACAAGGAAATGAAACAATCACTGTGGCCATAAAAGGACTGAAACGTGAGTCTGCTGGTGTTTTTTACTTGATTCTGCGAGGGTTATCTTCGTGATTTACTCATTGCCAGTAAATCAGGTTTCTGTTATCCTAAGGTGGCTCGGTCATGTAACATCAATAAATGAACGTAATGGTTTTGTGGTATTGCGGAGAGTGAAAGCCGAGATTAAGTTTGAGGTCGATATGTAGATAATTTAAGGTTAGAACAAGTGCTTTTGTCTGCTGGAACGCTCCGGAACGGCGTTCCGGCACCTCTTTTCAGCAATTAAAAAATAATATAGTTACTTTAATAAAAGAATAATTTAGTTGCGTTAATTTAATGTGACGTTAAAATTTTCTTGGGATGGTCTCGCCGAGAGCCCTCCCCAAACTCCACCCCTTGTTTTTCTCAGGCTTCGCCCTATTTGGCCCTGCCGTAATTGTTCAGTACGGGAACTTTTTTTCTAGAAAAAGCACTGGTTAGAACATCTCGGATATTTCGATCCCTGATGGACTAAGTATAAATCTTGCTTTAATAGTTTGTAAATGTAATTTATTTTAAATTAACCATGACCTAATTTAACTGCAAGGTTTGCAGAATAATAATAACTTTAACTTAACTGTTTAAATTGATATCAATTTTGTATGAAATCTCTTTAAATATTTTAACTACAAGATGTTTGAACTTGGCTGGGTGAATCTGTCGAATATGCTGGTGCCCTACGCCTGACCTTAGATTGGCGCTTTAGAAGTTTGGAGATTACGATTAAGATATGACTAATAGGCCTAATTGACTTTGCATTTGCGGGTGCACTTGAAATACAATTTTATGTCGCTATTTTAAAATTGATGCACAGGTGTTCAACATATAAATAAATCATTAGTCTATGTGTTTTCTCTTTTGTTTTTCGTCACCAGGTCGATTTACCGATGCCGATGCCAACCTGATGGGCGACAAAATTGCTTGTCAAAGCAAGATTCCTTCTCATGTCAATATCTTGCAGTTTCTTGGACAACTAGATGATGCAGAGAAAGCTGGTATGTCTTTTCCAACGAAAACAAAATTCGTCTGCCTGATCAAACGTACAGAAAATAGAACTTTAATTATTAATGTTTTCTGTTGAATAAAAGTTGAATGAACTTCTCAGCATGGCCTATATAATATATATGGACACATTTACCAAATTGCTGCGTTTGCAGGAAAATGCCGTCTTTACACAGAAGAATACACTAAAATTTCTCTGTCATCGCAGTTTCAGTCTCCTTATACGCAATCTATGTACAGTCTTGTGTAATTAATAAAACTCGATTATGTTAACAGTTACTTTAACGAACCATTTGTGATTAGCCTTTTCAAACTTTCTCCTAGATGGAAACAAACATGGGCTTACTATACTCATGATTTATCTAAACCATGCAAAACACTAACTTAATAAAAGCTCGGATTCTTCTAAATCAAATGACCATAATTATGCCATATAAGCCTGTGTACGCGTTGCGAGAGGTTGTTTACCCTTGCAACTTCTAACCTCTTATGCAACATGCAGAATTTTCTTTTGCTTAGGTCCGATGATGGTACTCGAGTACTGTGAGATGTCTCTGAAAGATTGGCTGAGTAACTTCAAAAGCATAAACAGCGATGTACTGGAGGATATGTTGATGTTTACCCTGAACATCGCAAGCGGCATGAAACACCTGCACGAAAATCAGGTATGGTCCTCAAATATTCCTGATGACGAAATCTTCTGCAAAAATAAAACGAAGGCTGCTTTTTCCTGACCTGAATACTACTCGGACCTTAACATGCGACTTAAAGCTAAAAAATTACATTTATTAATTGCAACTTGTTAGCTTATGCGCGTCGTGCTCACTTTGTGGCTTCTTGAGAAAACTGACAGAGAGATTAAAGCACTATCGCGAAATTTTAGCAGTACAAGAGGCACACCAACAATATATTTATATTTATAGACATCAGAAGTGAGTTGTTTGGTGTTTTAAACTGTTGTATTCAGGTGATACATCGCCGTCTTGGAGCCAGAAACGTACTACTGAAGGAACAATACGGAGGACTTGTGGCAAAACTTATTGGATTTGGTCCAAACAGAGAAGACAAAGATGGAGAACAGGTAATTATAAGTAGATATTCGCGGTACAGACCTACGCATGTCTCGTAAGGCTATTTTAGAGTATTCAGCGCCACTCTCCTGAGTCTATATAGTTTTCCTCAACAGATGTAGCCCTACTTTCTTTGTGATCTCTGTTTGAAATGCCAATTAAAACCCCGACTTTACGTTACCGAAGGTGTCATATGAATTAATAGTGGGTAGGTGTTTTGTTAGGCTTTAGAGTTGGTAGGCGTGGTTTATATGTAATTATGTATATGCTTGTATAGTATAATGACACTATCATGTAGAGAACTGTATTACGATTGGACAATTTACAGTTAGTATAGTGCATGCGGCCTTAGCCAATCGCAAGAGCTGTATGCGCATGCCTGTCATTGTATCCTGTATATAAAGATTGAATGTGTTATTAATAAATTAGTCATAAATTGTGTTTGACTCGAGAAGTTGGTCTGTAAGGCTGACAGAAGGTGATCGCTCGTCTGCTCTTACATCAAAGTAAAGAATTTCACTGTATGGAGAAACTAGTGTAAAACTGAAAGTATTGATGTATGTTCGCTAGAGACTGAAACTTTTTGTACATTTATTTTCCTTGCATCTGGCATGAGTGCCTTCCCCTTAGCTGTCTGGAAGAGATAAACCGCTACATTGCTGCGCTCTTACAAATAAATGGCATTTCTGAAGTATCATTAACATTAAACAACTATTTTCATGTTAAACGTTTAGCATGTACAGATATGATGCTATCAGAACGCAGTTTCTCAAATAATAATAATAATAATAATAATAATAATAATAATAATAATAATAATAATAATAATAATAATAATAACAATAATAATAATAATAATAATAATAATAATAATAATAATAATAATAATAATAATAATAATAATAATAACAAAAATAATAATAATAATAATAATAATAATAATAATAATAATAATAATAATAATAATAATAATAATAATAATAATAATCTTCGTTTAATATCTTCAAACTGACAGTTACGCAGTATGATTACAAATCAGTATGAACGGATGATCACAAGTTATTACAGGAGTCGAATTTAACTGTACACGGCAGCCATGCAAGGCGCCCATCACGTCCTACATCTCATTTTCACATCCGCGCCATCTCGCGAATGATAGGCTAAGTGGACCTTGGAAGGGTTACGGGAGGCGATCCCGCTACCTCTTGCACTTCACGCCAGTGATGTTACCACTACTCCAAGGACCCCCGAAGAACAAGTTTTAAGAAAGTCCCAGTTAATGATAAAACTGGTGTCAAATTATGAACTGGATACGAACTTGGAAGTGTTAATAAAAATTGCATTTGCCCCATCGGTCTCGTGTAGTAGCCCACCAAGCTATAAAAAAAATACCACCTTGTCTCGTGTTTAAAGGCTTCTCTTCCCATCAAGTGGCTTGCTCCAGAAACGCTGGAAACTCTGAAGAGCGGTTCACCAACTTACGACAAGAATTCGGACGCCTGGTCGTTTGGTGTCGCCATCTGGGAAATCTACTCCAAAGGTTTTTACTATTTATGTTTTGCAACCACCTTATGTTACATTACATTAGGCCCTAAGTCTAATTGTCAAATAAACTCTAACTGATGCACCTGTCTTAAGAACTAACGAAAATTGTACCTCTTACTATCTCTGCACAAGTCTTTCACTGAAACCTGAAAACTCTCACTTTCCACAAATCATATTCTGATTTCTCCTCTTTCCCCTCACCTCTCTCGCCACTCCAATTTTAAACATGATCTGCCGTATATATAGCCGCATGACTTTGGATGTTGACTTGAACCGATTCCCACATTATCTTGGCTATTGATTTCAACTGAGCACCTGTGAATAAGCTGGTTCCTGCGACTTAACTATGTTGGGGGCTGTTGAAATTTCGAGATTACGGCGACGATGTACAAAAATTGTACATGTATGCATGATGGTTATTGGTGAAGTCAGATTATACCTGCGTTACACGAACCATGAGATCATAGGCAAAATTATTTGGAATTGATCATAATTTCTGTTGTATTCATAATACCTTCGTAACATTTCTGTTGTATTCATAATACCTTCGTAACATGCTTTTATTTTCTTCTTTAGGAGAAGCTCCTTACTCAGATCTGCAGTCAGATAAAGTGAAGAAGCTGTTGACAAAGGATAAACGCATGGTTTTGACTCGTCCAGAAGCATGCCCGGTTGACCTGTAAGTCATTTTAAACATTCAATAAGCACTGGTAACCTTCTTTCGAAAAGGATATAAATTGCAACAGAAAGTCAGATGTACTAGTTTATTCAGAGGGGTTTAGTAGAAACAGTTCCGACTGATCCTTCTTGTAGCAGGATCAGTTTCAGTGTCATGGTCGATATTCCGAGCGTCCAATCCAAAAGAGCCAGTGGGATGCTATGATGGAAAATATATATGGTTTCATGGATGTTGGCAGAATGGTTGAAGAGGGAAATTGGGATTAAACAGTTTGAAGTGTTGAGTTTTGACTTTTGAAGTAATGAGTCCATGAACACCGAACTCTCATTTGGGAGTGAGTTCCATAGGACTGATGCAGCGTGAAGAAGAGTTGGACAATTAACTTTCAAAGAAGACTAACGTGATGCTGAATAAGAGAAAGGTGCTGCGCAGGCCGATTAGGTTGGAGTGGTTTAAAAACTGGGTATCATATAACATTATTCCAGCAATCATGAATGTAAGCCGGATGAGAAAGTGGAGCTACGCCTACATTTATTACAACATTAAAACTTTCTTTTTAGAAATTTCATAGAATTTTATAATATTCAGACTGATCTCCTGTTTTCCATCAAGTTACTTGTGAATTGACTAAGAGTTTAGACTTGTTAAAGTTATTGTCTGGCTAAATTTGTTGTTTCTGTGATAGGCCTGCAGAGAAAATCAGTTGCATACAATATTATTTTGATCTTTAGAAGAATAGGGTAGCAAGAAACGGGTCCTTGTACAGACTTTAATGTTTTAACAGTGTTTATCTATTTAACATATTGAGCATGAAGTTTGTTGTCAATTCATCAGTAGGCTTAATGCAGTGTTTCTGAAGTCTTACAAACAGTCATGTTTTGGCGTGTTTTAACGGTGCGAGTATGTTCATTACAGTTTCCAGAATGTTCTATCCCCTTGTTGGAATTTCATCACCAGCAAAAGACCGAATTTTGTTCAAATTTGCGCAAAGATTGACACGTTCCGCAACGGAACCGGGCAGCAACCAAGTGGTTATTACACTTCGAAGTCTCTAAACTCTGAAAACTACGGCGCGCCACCTGAACCGGCTCTCTATGATGATGTCGCCTGAAGAAGAACTTCAAAGTACTTCTGTAATAGGCCCTATTTAGAGGCGAAACACTTGGGCAACGCCAATCCCAGGCCTATCATTAATTAGCTAAATGATTAACTAGTTAAACAGTATCAAATCTTATGACTATTTCATTCAAGAACTATTATCATATTAAACTGTATTACCAATTATTCAGTTATTATGCTATTACATATTACAACATCAAAACTTTGATTTTAGAAATGTCATAGAATTTTATAAAAGTAAGACTGATCTTCTTTATAATGATACTAGTTCATTAAACTAATTTACTCGGAATATAGCAAGCTATAGAACTCTGTTCGTTCAGATTTTTAACTAAAATATATTCTAGTTTTAAAGTATGTCACAAATCTATGTGACTAATAGTTGATAAAATATATCAATTGCGCGATGTGAAAATAAAAATGTAGACTTCAAGCAGTTGCAGGCTGAACTGCTGCAGCGTTGTAGACCCACAAATTAAGCTCTCGTCTTGTAAAACATACTCCGCCGTAGGCTATAGCTCTCTTAATGGTGACTTTTAAACTAATACAATCTTAAGTGTACCTCGCTAAGGATTTACCGACTGACCTAATGAGTTAGCGACTGACTTAACAACTCAGTCGACTAAGTTAGTGCTTATCAACTGACTAAGTCGCTAAGACTTGTCGACTGACCTACCGACTTCCTATCGACTTCTCATGTAATGGGGTATTATCATTATTATTATTATTCAAGCAGCTTTATATAGCGCCTCTTCGAGATTGCCTCCTCAGGAGCACTCCCAGCCCAGCCACGGTCGAACAACGCAGTTTTTAGGACAGTAAGTAACAAGCTGAAACGACCAATCAGTATTTGGCGGAGCACGGTAGGGAGCCCATTCCAGGTCATGGGGCCAGCCACAGAGAAGGCACGGCGCTGCCGTATGGCTGTCCGCGCGCGGGGAACAATAAGTTCAGCTTGCACACAATGCACAGCTGAGCGGAGAAAGCAACGACGCTGCGACCATGAAGTGGGACAGCAGCGCTCCCGTTGGTGTATGGTGCGGCCCAGTCTGTTAGTCAGCTAACAGTATAAGGCATTTTACCGCATACTGTACACTGACCCAGTCGTCATTTCCGTGGGCATTAGATGGGACCCATATGGGCTCTATACGGGTCCAATATGGGAATCTGGGTCCTATATGGGCTTCGCTTCATGTGGGCATGCTGACAGAGGACAGACCGGTGACTGTGAAATGTAAATGTGAATATATAAAAGGTGACAGACGTATTTGAGTGTTTATAAAAAAATGAGTCCAAGGCCGGATTTCTCTCGAGAGCATATAAGGTCGCCTATTTTTCCCAATTTTACAAACATAGGCCTATTTATCAATTTTCCTGGCTTCATCTGCAGTTATACCGCAGCTGAAGTCGTTGAAACCAGTGTATTGTATTGCATTGTATTTACGAATTTATAAAGCGCCTCTCGCAGAACAACCAAATCAGGAGTGGAGACAGACAATAAGTAATAAACTACAATAATCAATGCCTGAGCAGATAAAGGCATGGACCATGGAAGAGAAAGTGCAGGAAGGAACAGAACGCCAGACAGCACGAAGACGTCTTAGATTATAGAAGCTAGACCGAGAAAGGCTAGAGATGTGGTCAGCAAACGAAAGAGTACTGTCAAGAATGACACCCAATTCACGAACACTTGTCGAGAAGGAGAAAAAGGGACACTGCTCGGCGAGAGTTGCATAATCAAGCTTGAGGAGCTGCTGGCGAGTGCCAAACCAGATCAGCTGAGTAGTGAATTTAGAGCGAGGCGATTCGAGGACATCCAGCAGTGGAGATCGGAGGATAGTGACTCAATAGATTGACAAAGAGCAAGTTGATGAGCAGTAGACAATGAACCAGGGCCTGGACATCATCAGCATACATGTGCCCCCCTGCAGATTGTTTAGCACAGAGACGAGGAATATCAGCGGTAAACAAAATGTACAGAATGGGACCCAGCACGGAACTTTGAGGAACCCCAAGTTTGACAGGTACCCACTAAGAGCGAGAGTCACCGAGAATGGCCATCTGTGAACGATCAGTTAGGTTCGACCGGAACCAACGAAGTGGACAACCACTAATACCAAAAAAGATTTCAAGACGACGTAAAAGAACGTCGTGATCAACCATGTCAAAAGCTGAAGAGGCATCGAAGAGGGCAAGAAGAGAAACGTTAGATTTGTCAATAGCAGAGTAGTTATCAGAAAAAGAGATAGAAGAGCGGTTTTAGTAGAGTGATGAGCTCTAAAACCCCATTGCCTTGCAGGAAGAAGACCCGATTGCTCAAGATAAGGTAAAAGCTGCAAAGAGACTAAGCGCGCTAGAGCCTTTGAAAGAAAGAAGAGATTCGATATAGAACGGTAGTTATGGCATAAACTATGGTCCTGATTGGGTTTCTTGAGAGCAGGAAAGAAATCTAACACCTCGATCCAACTGCTTGTAAAAATTACCGGACTATCTCTCATCTTTCCTCTCTAAGACCCTTGAGAGACTTGTCTCCCTTCAGCTCCTTCCTTATCTTGAGCAAGCTGGCCTTCTTCCTCCAGTCCAGTCGGGTTTTCGGGGTTGTCACTCCACTGAAACTGCTTTCCTGTCTCTTTCGTCTGACACATAAATATAAATGGCTATTGATCAATCCCAACTTTCTCTCCTAGCTCTTTTTGACGTCTCTTCGGCATTTGATATATTCGATCATGGGCTCCTTCCTCGTCGTTTGCAGCTATCATGTGGCATCTCTAACACTCCTCTTCTCTGGTTTAAATCCTATCTTTCTGATCGCTCCCAGCTGATTGTCTTTGGTGACTCTAGATCTCAGGGTTAGATTTGCCATACCCAGGGCTCAGTACTTGGACCTATCCCCTATATCATCTATACGGCTGACATATCCCTGATTTTCACCAAACATGCTGCGACCGGCCACCTCTATGCTGACGACGCACAAGCTATTGTCCATGGTCCACCAGCCGATCAACTTTCCTTTGTTTCCTCCGTTGATGCACTTGCCTACGACTTGCACTTTTGGTTGTCAACAAACCGACTTTGCTTAAATTCCACCAAGACTAAATTGATTTGGTTTGGGACTAAGCAAGAGCTAAATAAAATTCACTATTCACTGCTGTCACTCAATTTTTCCTCATGCATACTCCTCCAGTATGTACGCGATCTGGGTGTCACTATTGCCTCCTCCCTCACCTTTGCTGAACACATCTTGACTCTGACTCGCTCCTCCTTCTTGCAACTGAGACGAGTGAGAGCTATCAGGTGAGCCCACTATACCTACGGTCTTTACTTGCATTGTACATGCATCCATTGGCCCTGCTCTTTGGAATGAGCTTCCTCCGTTTGTTCGTTCTTCTATTCTCTCAAGTAACGTCTCTTCCTCTTTTACCTTTCTTAAAACTTGCTTTTTCTCTCGTGGTCTCTCGCACTGGGAACGCTTCTGAATGGCCCTCCCGCTAGAAGGGAGGGCCATTCCGACCTCATACGGCAACCGCTCTATGTAACTTCTGATATCTTTGTCCCTCGTACTAGGACCACTCTGGCCCAACTGGAGTGGTCTTCCCCCTCCATTACAAACTAAACTCATGATGGGAATCTTCCCGACATCTACTCGCTTGCTCAAGACGTTTCTGTTTCCACGGGGCTCTGAATAGTTTTTACTGCGAGAGCCTGGAGGAGCCTTATAAATGACTAGATACGATACGATACAATATAATAGCACCCTTTTGAGCGAAAGGAAGAGAGCCTTCAGAAAGAGATCTATTGAACAGGTAGAGTAGAAACGGGACGATGGCATCTAATACGTCTACAACAACAAACGGGGGAAGAGGGTCCAATTCACATGATCTTAAGTTTGAGGAGGAGAGCAGGCGACGTAAGTCCGATTCAAGGATGGGTTGAATTCTTTGAAAACAGCGTCTGTGGACGTGAAGGAAGGAGGTGACGCGCCAGCTGTAGAGTTCCAGAGGCCGCCCAGTTTTGACGAGAACATGGATAAGGAGTCGTCCGCTGAGAAGGAAGGACACCGAGACGTATGCGATGAGCGACCCAGGAGGCCAGAGATGGTTGACCAAAGGCGTTTGGGGTTGGTCGAATTTCTTGTGACCAGTTCCACCCAGTAGTCTGCCTCCTTCTGACGATAGAGTCGGTGAATGGAGCGTAGCTGTTTGATCCAGACGAGACGATCAGCCGGATCTTAAGAGCGACGGAACCGTCTTTCAAAGCAGCGGGTTCGGCGACGTCGTTGATGACAGTCACGGTCGAACCACACAGCCAGCGGCCGTACGCGAGACTTTACACCCCGGAGCGGAAGCATCCTGTCAAGGATATCGCCGACGATGTCGGAGTAGAGGTCGAAGAGTTGCGCTGTTGAGAGAGCATCGAGTTGCGACGATGGAGAGAAGAGAGGAGAATTTCGAAGAGCCTTTGCTGAAGGCGCAGCGGTCGAGTGATTTCCATCCACGAAGGTACCGTAGCGAGTGGATGGGCTGTGAGTGAAGAGAAGGACAAGAAAACTCGATGAGCGAATGGTCGGCCAGAGTCGGAGGATGAACTTTAATATCTCGTATCATGGCGTCATCAGGAGTGATGACGAGATCAAGAGTGCCGCCCAGTGCATGTGTCGGTCCAGCAACATGTTGACGTAGGCCGAACTGGGCAGGAAGATCGTTGAAACGGCTGGAGAGAAGCGCAGAAGAATCGTCTAAGTGCAGGTTGAAGTCGCCAACGATTAGCAATTGGTTATTACGAATGATGAAAGACGTTGTTCACCAGAGTGCTATTTGGCAACTGCAGGTTTAATAAAGAATATACTTAGGCCCTACTTACTTACTTACTTACTTTCTAATACTGAAGAGAATTCATCAAGGAATCTGTCCGTTGGCGAGGCAGAATCAGGCCTGTAGACTGTTAGTAGTGTCAGCGAGCCACGAGGGGTTGCAACGCTGAGGCAGATAGCTTCAAACGAAGTTATTTCCATGTCCAAAACGATCGGAGCCAAGCGAAGAGATGAGCGCAGATAGATGACGATGCCACCGCCACGGGCCGCCTGTCCATCTAGAGTAGCAGGTCTGGCCGGTAGCAGTAAGAAAATCCAGGTGGAGCTGCTCGGAGTACTGGCACATCTTCGTATCCATTATGCCAGCTCTCGGTAACAGCAAGGATGTCGACCACAGTGAACGGAGCTGATGAAATGAATACGAAGTACGAGACATCGCAACTGCATATAATTATATATAGTAGAGTACTTAGTGTATTTTCAACGAGACCTTTGCATGTACGAAGAGACGCCAGTGTCGTTGAAAAAAAGTTCTTGACGTAAGCCGTAAGGTAACGTGACAGACACAGGGCACTGGATGCACTGGATGTAATAATGCCGCAATACTAAGTAGGCCTATGTACATAACTAACTACCTAATTAACTAAGATTTAGCGTAAAATCTTAACAGGAAATATAATGTGGAAGATTACGAATGCGCGAGCCATTGTATTTATTCAACTCATCCTGATTATAGTGGGCCTGAGTTGAAGTGATAAATCACAATTACAACAATTTAGAAGACAAATAGCCTACATACATGTCCGAATTGACCTATCGCTATACTAACTAACTAACTAATTAACTAAGATTTAGCGTAAAACTGAACAGGAAATATAATGTAGAAGATTACGAATGTGCGAACCACTGTATTTATTAAACTCATCCTGATTATAGTTGGCCTAAGTTGAAGTGAAACCACAATTATCAATTTAGAAGACAAACAGCCTACATACATGTCCGCATTGACCTATCGCTATACTAACTAACTAACTAATTAACTAAGATTTAGCGTAAAACTGAACAGGAAATATAATGTAGAAGATTACGAATGCGCGAGCCATTGTATATATTCAACTCATCCTGATTATAGTGGGCCTGAGTTGAAGTGATAAATCACAATTACAACAATTTAGAAGACAAATAGCCTACATACATGTCCGAATTGACCTATCGCAACAAAGTGGATACGTCATTACTTTCTCTGGATGTACGCGTATACGCCTAATAAACGCCCAAAAATCTTTCGAATGTGTGTTACAGCAAAGAGCCGGTGATATATCATCGACCCATAGGCGTAGACTCGGAGGAGGGGCAGCCGGGGCACGTGCCACCCAATAATTGAGATGGACTACAACCTAATGCAACAAGTGTAGAAAGAATAACCAAATGCCCCCCCCATATTTTGGGTAAATTTACGCCAGTGGATCGACCTGTCTCATTTGTAGTTTGCTTAACATAACTGCCAATAAGGACAGAATAAGAATCAAGAGCAGAATCGTAATCGTCATCGTAATCTCCAATTTTCTGAAGCGCCACTGTAACGCTAAGCGCAGAGCACCAGCCTATTCACTAGCGCTGCGTCCTATCAGAGTGGTTGTCCTGACATCGATGTCCATTGGTAAACCTCAAGACCAAGACCAAGACCTTGAACCTCAAGACCAAGACCAAGACCTTTAACCTCAAGACCAAGACCATGAACCTGAAGACCAAGACCAAGACCTTAAACCTCAAGACCAAGACCAAGACCAAGACTTTGAAACTCAAGACCAAAACCGAGAAAAATACCCAAAAAATCACAACCATATCCAGACTTCTATTACGCCCTAAAAAAATTGTCATGTCGGACTACTCGCTATTTTAATTAAAACATGAATCTTTTATTTCATTCAAACAAAACAACTATAAATGCAGAGTGCAGAGAATTCCGAATTCGTATTTACAAAAGTCTCATGCGAAATGTTATTCTAAATGCCTGTTGCATTTTATAAAAACCAATTCGCTCAGAATTTTCTGACCATTTTCTGGGCCTCATAAAAATTCTACCATGTGAAAAATACGTTCTACAGTGCTGCATTCACTGGCACACAGAGCAGCTTTTCAAGTACCGGATGTAAATGTACAAATTGTTTAGTCTGTTTTGAAATCATTTCATGGTAAATAACCGGAAGTCAAAATAAATGTCCAAAACAACAGTAAAGCCTCACTCACACCGTATAATTACCAAAGCAATTGTATAAGTAATTATTGGATAAATTTTTTAAATCCTTGCATTTTGTTAAATGACTGTCAATATTGTCAAAAGTCTTGGTCTTGGTCTTGCAAAACCAAGATAAAGACTTTGAGCCTCAAGACCAAGACCAAGACCAAGACCTTGAACCTTAAGACCAAGACCAAGACCAAGACCAAGACTTTTGGTCTCAAGACCAAGACCAAGACCAAGACTTTTAAAAACGAACTCGAGTGCACTCGATACCAAGACCTTGGTCTCGAGGACAACAAGACTGAGTATAAATAGGGGAACACTGCTTATATATTAGCGTCAGACTGGTGTTTGGTCGCTTTTCTGTTAGTTTCCAGTCTCGTCGAGTTGTTGCTTTGAGTCACCTATTATGGATGACATTATTTTGTAATAGTTTTTCGTACAAGGCGCGTTAAGTCTCTTTTAAGTCTTGCTGGTTTTTGCTTGTTGTTGGTTGACGTTTATGTGCTGCATCTTCTAATAAGGTATATTCCGCAAGCAAATAGCTCAATAAATATTGTTTTAGCTTAAACCTGGGCCTCTTGGCGGTTTTTCTCTAGGCTTACGTCCAACACAATATACACATAACTAGTTCTCGGTGATACCCAAGCAAGTACAGGATATACACGTATAACGACATTGCAGTGCTGAATGCAGACCGAGTGCGCTTGATTTTATTAAGGCAATTACTAAACCCAAGATAATGTAAATAACTGCGACCGCTTGTCTGTATGAGGTCGTTAGGGACTGATAAGAAGATATATACACATGGAGCCACAAGGTGAGTCAAACTTCAATGTCATATGGTCCCAGCCTAGCTGAACATAGTTATATAGAATAATTGAAACTGTTACTTATCTGCAGTCAATATAAGACTGCATGTCTTAAGTTAGCAACTGAACAGACATACAGACATTATTATTCAGAGCTACATCACTTCTCCCACTCCATACATTATCTTGTTCATGTGGTTACCCCAAATCTCCTCTTGGATGGCATCAAATCTCCTGTGCTTAAACCCGGCTAAAACTGAATTCATTCTCATAGGCCTGCGTGACCAAACTCAAGAAAATTCCAGATCCCTCTATTTCCGTCAACGTTTACTCTGCATCTACCCACCCATTTTTCTGCCAATTCTCCTGTCCGCAACCTAGTTGTGATATTTGACCAAAACCTTAACTTCTGCGAACACATCACCCATCTTTCCCGCTTCTGATTCGTCCATATCCGTGACCTTCGCAGAATTTGCCCTATGCTCGACTTCAAAGCGGCATCTACAATCACAACATCTATAGTTCACACAAAATTAGACTGCAACTCGCTCTTTCTGAACATAGACAATACCCAAATAAACAGCCTCCGAGCTAATCGGAGTGCCCTCGCCCCTGCTGTGACTAAAAAACCCAAATACCACCACATCAATCCTGTCCTCGAATCACTTCACTGGATTAAAATACCCGAACGAATAGAATATAAAGTCATATCACTCACCTACAATTCACTTCAATCCTCCCAGCCCTCTCATCTCCGTCAGCTGTTCACGATTCAACCACTTCGCTCCACCAGCTCCTCTTCCGCCCTGACACTTCTCCGCCCTTCCGTCACCTCATCACTAAAATTTGCGATTCGCTCCATAGCCATAGCTGTCCCACCTCTTTGGAACAAACTCCCACCAGTACTACGACAAATATCAGATTCATACTACCAACTCAACAAAATCTCACCTCATGCAATCTCTCCACAGTTCTTTCACTCAAAACTGAAAGACCGCTCTTATCCCGATTCCTCCTCTTCCCTTACCTCCCTCACCGTTTAACCTCTACCACCCACCTTAGCAGTCTAACTGTCTGCCTGCCTGACCTGTATGGATCTTAACCTGGAACCGATTTCACCCCCGTCTATCGAATATGATTTGACTAAGCGCCTGTGAATAAGCTGGTTCCTGCAACTTTGCTTTTTTGGGCGCTGTAGAAATTTCGAGATTACGATCACGCGCTTCCTTGTTTATACAATGGCGCAATTACGCAGTCCGACACATTCATAACTACTTCGCGCACGTCCTTGTTTGTATATAATTGCACAATTAAAAATACATACAGGAACACTCAGAAATACACCACTCTCTTCTCAGTTTCCTTGTTTTCATATAATGACGCAAATGAATCGCCAAAGCAGTAAACTGCAGGAGCCCGCAGGAGAGTCAACAGCTGAAGTATGATTAAATGCTTTTCTTAGTATTTGAATTGTTCTTCGTTTTTTCTGCGCGTCTACATCGTATGCGGTATAAGGGGTATCCCTTATACCGCATACGATGTAGACGCGCAGAAAATCGTTTGTCAAATGATGTAAAGTTACGTGCGTAGGTTGAATTAACCGTTGTTATTTGAATTCACTTTATAAAGTCTAAAACTAGCTACCAGGAAGAAGTCAACAGCAAAAAGTATGGATTAATGTTTTGCAGTAGGCCTATGTATTATATTTTAACGAAGCTCAGACTATACCTTCTGAGCTTTTCCTGCTGTCTACTTAGTGTGTGGTATGGATGTTACTCTTAATCAAGTGATGGGAAGTCTTCTGGAGTAGTGAAACTGATAGTTGCTTTTCGAAATGAATTCCTTCTTATTTTATTTATTTATTTATTTATTCCGGATATTTCTATAGCGCCTGTCAAAGTCAACTACTACTCAGAGGCGCTCCCGACTACAGCATTTGATACTGTGCCGGAATTTTCACGCCGAAGCGCCACGAGCAATTGCGAGTGAAGGACTTTCCCAAGGTCCGTACGCAGCGGTTCTAGGACGTTTGGTCAACGGACGATTGGTCAACGGACGATTGGTCACGGACGATTGGTCAACGGACGATTGGTCAAGCGGACTGTTCGTCAAGAGGACTGTTGATCAAGGGTCCTTTCGTCAAGAGGACGGTTGATCAAAAATTTAAATTTTCGATATTAGAGACGCTTTTAAAATATGCCAGTTCTCTTATCAGTACAAACCACTGATAAGAGAAATCGACGACCAATAATTGAAGGGCTTGCCTCAATAACCAGGTATGTCGACATACCTGGTTTATGTGAAAAAGTATGCCAGCGTGCTTGGAATATTGTATTCTATATACCCTGCAAATTTGGTGCAAATCTGATTATTTTTGAATTGGCTTTCGGATAAAAAAGTTTGTCGACATATGGTATTTAGCAGCCGGCAGCTTACGATCCAGTGCAATAACCCGGTATGATTAAAAAAATGTCGTTTTTTCTTGTAATCTTTGTATTAAAACCGGTGCAATAATCAGGTTATTTGACATACCCGGTTATTGTCTTTTACTTACTCTACAATTCACTGATTGATTTTGCGTTATTTTTTTCTTACTGTAATGTAGCTATGATGACTTACCTTCTTATTGCACGATTAATTTGTACTGTGTGCTAGTCACCATTTGGTGCAAGAATAAGGTATGTCGACTAACAGCAGACGATTTTTGCTTCATACTGGGTTATTGAGTGTCAATAACCAGGTATGAAGCAAACTGTCGTGAAAAAACATTAATGTTATCTTTTGCATTGCATTATGTAACAATTTCGTGAAAGACAGTAATAATTCGCATGGTGCTTCAAACACCTTGTCGATATCTCGTAAAATGGCTTAGATACAACGGTTTGAAGTGTCAAATCTTTGAAGCCATTTTCCCAAAACTAAAAAAATCCGACATACCTGGTTATTGCTGCAAATCCTTCAATTATCTCTAGACCGAACAATTAAGCCATTACAAAACCAGGCATCTTTACATGCACAGCAATGAAGACTTCGCAAAGCGTAGCCCATACACAAATAAAACAAATATGGAGTGATACGATATGCGTGAATTTTAGACGCTTTTAAAATATGTCAGTTCTCTTATCAGTGCAAACAACTGCACTGACACAGATATACGATAACCCTTTGAAATGGACGACCACTAATTATCCCTAGACAGACGAACCGATTTTTTGATCAACCGTCCTCTTGACGAAAGGACCCTTGATCAACAGTCCTCTTGACGAGCAGTCCGCTTGACCAATCGTCCATTGACCAAACGTCCGTGACCAATCGTCCGTTGACCAACCGTCCTTTGAGCAAACGTCCACATACCTACGCAGCGGCTAGAGTGGGATTCGAACCTGCAACCCTCCGGTCACAAGGCGCCGAACTTACCACTGAGCCACCACGCCCCATAGTAAAATAGTGTATTTAGTATTCGAATAATTCTTAAATTTCC
>OY744616.1:33531826-33696826 GCA_963556255.1 Allolobophora icterica
ATTATGAGCCGTACACGTACTACACTACTGTCTCCCAAGAGCACTGCGTGTCAACATCCGAAGAAGTGTGCATCTTCTTGCTGTTTATAGGAGTGTGCTCGCGTACTGAGTGAGTGGCTCATCAATTCATAAATAGGTTAATCTTATATGGACAGATCAGTTCAAGTCGTGAATTCTGTAGGAAGACACGACGACGAATTTTTACCATGCCGAAAAATTTTATTACATCTTTTAAGCAATCAACTCTGCGCTCTGTCTCATCTCTCTGGTCTCTCTGGCAGCCGGGCTAGGAACCCCATTACAAAATATACAAAAATGGTTTAAAAAATTCGTCTTGTCCGTCTGTCACGGAATGAAGATTAGATCTTATTATGGGTCTTAATATGTCAGCAGGGCCTAAGATATGCCTTAATTTATTCTTTGTGGCTGATTTAATACAAAACAAGCAGTGGCGTATTTAACCAGGACTGTCGTTCCATAACTAACCTTTTCATAACTAAAATCTCTTCCCTCTTCACGTCATTCTTCCGCTGAACTGTCGTCCGACATCCAGAGGGAAACCTGCTGTTGGAGCATGGTAATGGACTAAATTATAATCAAAGGGATCAAGGACGGGGTCTTCTGATCTTGTTCTTCTAAAATCCTGTACATCCATAATGCAACATAATAGTTTTTGCCGTGGTCGGTCCTTCACTGGAACAGATTGCTATGCAGCCTTAGATGTCTGATCTTTTCTCTGCCTACAGCCTAATACGCAAGCGCCCGAAGACCATTTGTTGGATCGCAATCTTGTGTTGTCAAGTTGGAAACACATCTGAATGTTCCTGATCGATCGCTAAACAAATGTGCACTTAAGATTACGATTACGATTAAAGTAAACTTCTAATTTCTAAAAAGTTATTCTCAGTGGCGTAGAAATGTGTTGTGCAGGTTGTGTAATGCACAAGGGTCCCCGGCGGTCAGAAGGCAGCGAGTAGAGTCATTTTTAGCCTAAAAGTAAATCTACATGTACGGCAAGTTAGCAACAGCCTGTGACTGTAACGACATGTGAAAGATCATTTTCGAAATTGAAGTTAATCAAAAACCATCTACGAAGTACAATGGCAGAAGAGCGGCTGAGCGACTTGGCAATGTTGTCAATAGAAAATGAACATGCAAGAAAGCTTGACACTTCAAAAGTGGTAGATATTTTTGCGCATATTTTAGCAGTCATAGCAGATGGAACATATTTTTAGATTAATTATCTCTTGTTCAATTTTTTTATGCTAGCCTGGAGAAATAAAAAAATGTTTTATAAAAATAAATCGGAGAAAATAATAAAATGTAATTATTTAATTATTGTTTTATTGGGGTGCGATTTATGATATTTACATAGGCTATTTCTCACGGCGCGATATATGCAAATATCGCTAAAGCGCCAAGCGTTTTTTACACTTCGTTTTTTTTGTATCACATCGAAGGGGGTTCAAAAGGCCCACCATCGAATCTCTGCACAAGGGCCCCAAAACATTTCTACACCACTGGTTACTCTAAAGCTAAACGTAGAGCAACATCGTATTTGCGAGCGCTGATTTATGAAAGAGGGGTCAAATGGGGTTCTGAATCCGGTTGCCAGAGAGACCAGAGAGATGAGGCAGAGCATCGGATTGTGACTCTGCTGGGGACCATAATCGTAACCATAAAGAGGAGGCGATAAACCCAGGTGAGCCATTATAAATATTGAAAATTAGTTTAAAGAGTTCGTTAAAGTTTCTTGGTGTGAAATTTTAAGCTCTTTTGTAGAACTCATTACAGTTTCCAAAGAGTTCATAAAATGTGCAAGGTGTCCTTCTATAAATTTATTTGCTCAGTGTAGGCCCTTATTGTTGTAGCTATGACCATTTGAGGGAATTTCATGAAAGATCGGTTTCGTAATTTTAATTTTGTTTATCAGATGGCAGGACTGTTCCAACGTCGATGAATTAGTGGTAACGGAAGGGGAGAAATGTCAGACAGGCTGGACATCTTGTTACTGCGACGTTCGTAAGTAGAAGTCCAGTATAGTAATAATAATGGTAATAGCTGGACAAAAAGTGGGTATTACCACATATTTCTCTCTTTTAATTAGTATTCCCCGAGGGATTATACGTACCTTGGGCATGGTGATAATGATGATGGTGATAATAATGATAATAATAATAATAATAAAATAAAAATGGTGATGATGACGACGACGACAACAACAATAATAATAATAATAATAATAATAATAATATTAATAATAATAATAATAATAATAATAATAATAATAATAATAATAATATCACCTGAAGGATCATATCTACCTCGGTTAAAAAATAATAATAATAAACAACATGATAAGAATTAATAATAATAATAATAATAATAATAATAATAATAATAATAATAATAATAATAATAATAATAATAATAATATAGTAGTAGTAGTAGTAGTAGTAGTAGTAGTAGTAGTAGTAGTAGTAGTAGTAGTAGTAGTAGTAGTAGTAGTAGTAGTAGTAGTAGTAGTAGTAGTAGTAGTAGTAGTGGTAGTAGTAGTAGTAGTAGCAGAGCAATAAAATATTTATAGCAATTACATCCTCTTGTGATGCATTCCTCCTTGGGGTACCTCTCTCGGCTGGTGGAGCTCTCGATGCTGCCCTGGAGATGCGCTGCGCAGAGCTTTCACTTGGCATTTTTCGACTGTCTTCAATAGCTAAACGTGATGCCCTAATCTGTTTCCGCAGCTCTCTCAGTTCACCTCTATTGCTTCATACCCTCCGCTGTTTCCCATGCATGGGAAACCCAAAGCTACTCCAGTTCGACAATGTGCACGGATCTCGTAAAACAAAATCTGACCATTGCTGATAGCAACTGAGTTCAAACCACTCTACTTGTTAGGAATGGAGGACTTGGTATCCGTCGTGTGTCCTCGCTGGCATTACCCGCACTTCTGGCTTCCGCCGCAGGCACCGCAGGTTTGCAAGCCTCCATTTTGTCCAAAATTGTTGTGCCCCTAGATCGCGCTGTCGTAAAGCCCCAAGAACAGTGGCTAACTGAATCGGGTGCTCCACTCTGCGAAGAAACCCTCTCACATAAGCAGTGTGCCTAGGACCATCCTCTCACTATGAAAGCTTTAGAGGCCTCGATAACAACGGATTACCACCAGGTCAGGCTGAGGGCAGTCGCCTCACCGCATGTAGGTGATTGGTTTATAGTGCTCCCCATAAGTGCTTGTGGACTGAGGCTAAATGGCGAGGCAGTCCGTATTGCAACAGGACTGCGCTTCGGGTCCGATTTATGTGCTCCTCACGAATGCCCTTGTGGAGCGACGGTCCTGAGACGTCCTGATGATGTGAATCTAAACGACATCATTTGGCGTTGCCTCACCAATGCTGGCTTTCCAGCCACATAGGAGCATAATGGACTCGTCAGGTCTGATGGGAGACGTCCTGGTGGTGTGAATCTTATCCCATGGGACGGTGGCAAATGCCTTGCCTGGGATGCCACAGTTATCGACACCCTGGCAGAATCATACCGCACCAGATCAGCTGACGTTGCGGGTGCTGCTGCCGAGTTAGCAGCACACAGTAAAACATAGAAATATACTGCCATTTTGTCATCGTGTTCCTTTGTTCCCTTGGCCTTTGAAACTCTGGGTCCAATGAACCAAGTAGGCCTCACATTGATCTACCTCCTTGGCTACCGCCTGACCCAAATATCAGAAGACAACAGAGAGACTACTTTTTTCAGCGCTTATCTATGGCAATCGAACGCTTCAATAAAGTCGCTTTTGGGAGCACCTTTTGCACTGATTAAACCATCTGCGAAGACTATGTATTCCAGAACAATGCCCCCATAATTTTTGAACTCCCGAGGGATCATGTGTAACTCGGGGGAAAATAATAATAATAATAATCTCAACAACAGCAATAATAATGGTCAAGCTTGATTTTACTAACGCCTTTGACACTTTGCGCAGAGATTCGCTTCTAGAGGCAGTGGCTCAAAACATCCCATAGCTCTACCGATTTGCTCACGCCGCCTATTCAAACCGCCACTGTTGCGTTATGGCTCGAACATCATACGATCTGAAGAGCGGACCCAGCAAGACGATCCTTTCGGTCCCTCTGGAGTTCTGCCTTGTACTAAAACCGGTTCTGATAAAGCTGAGATCGGATCTGCGTATTGCATACTTGGATGACCTGACATTGGGTGGTAGAACGGAAACAGTGGCCGCCGATGCTCATGTGATTGCGCAGGAATCGAAGAACCAGGGTTTGATATTAAACCGCAGCAAATGCGAATCGTCGGCCACAGCATCCAGATGCCGATCGATGACCCGGCGTTTCAAGATTTTGCAAACATGGCCTTCGAGGAGATGGCCTTGTTGGGTGCACCTCTGAAGCCAGGTCCAGCTGTGGATAATGTCACAGACACGAAAGCTGACGATCTTCAGAGAGCAATCAGCAGGTTATCATTACTTTACACACATGACGCTTTGGTTCTGCTGACAAGCAGTGCCGAAGCTGTTATTCAGTATGCGCACAGCCGTCTGTGCTGATTGCCCGGGCTTGGTTCGGTTTGACCACTTGTTGAGAGAAGGGCGATCAACGATCTTGAATGTGCACCTTGACGATGACCGTTGGATCCAGGCTTCTTCGCCGGTGAGAGACGGTGGTTTGGGAGTTTGTTGTGTATCTACGCTGGGTCTTTCCGCCTTCCGGGCTTCTGCTGCTAGCACAGTCGAACTGTAATAGAGTCGGGTAAGATACCACACGAACTTGCGAATTCAGCATTCAACGCGTAGATGACCCTGACAGGTTCGGAGCCACCAGCAGCAGCAACTCATCGCCACAGAAGAGTGGGATCTCCAATGCACAGACAAAGCGAGGGCAGGTCTGCTCGAGTTCGCGATCCACGCAATTGTGCTCGCCTGCTAGCATCACGGCACCTCATTCTGGTAATTGGATGCTAGGTCCTTCAGTGACTTCTCTGAGCCAGAACCTCTCAGACGAGGAGGTACGGATTGCACTCTAGGTGAGGCTAGGTACGACACTATGTGAACCGCATTTGTGCAACCACTGCCCAGAAAAATTCGACGCAAGAGAGCTCCATGGAATGATTGGTATAGGAGGGAAACAAAGAGGCACGGTGTGCTGAGCGATGTTATCTGGAGAACGCTGAGCAGAGCGAAAATCTTTGTCCAGAAAGAGCCTTTCGGCTTCTCAAGAGATGACGGAAGGCGACCAGACGGTGCCATGCTGTCCCTTGCATGGTTACGTGGACTTATGCCTGGCATGGGATGTAACAGAACCCAACACTTGCACCACTTCTCATCTTGCTCACACATTCATCGGAGCTGGCGAATCCACCGAACGCGCAGGCTGAAATACTCCACCATCACTAGCACCGATGCATTTGCAGCGGTCGCCTTGGAAATCGGGGCGCTTGGAGCAGGGAAGGACTGCAGTTCATATCGGAGTTGGAAGCGGGATAACGGACGCAACCAATGATCCACTGGATACTTATTTAAACGGATTTCAGTGACTCTTTACTGGGGAGCGCCACCTGTCTCTCCGGGACATGCCACCGCGCTCTGAGCTCTGCCGAGATGACGATTTAGATAACGATTCAGACGATAATAATAATAATAATAATAATAATAATATTAATAATAATAATAATAATAATAATAATATTAATAATAATAATAATGGGCCGTCGCCTGTCCGGGGTCACCGGGGACAACCGGGAGACGAGTTTTTTCTTGCAGCGGCTGTCGGTGGCGATCCAGCGCTTTAACGAGGTCGCCTTCCTGGGCACCATGTCGATGCTGCCCGGTGCCAAGGAGCGACCACCTTTATCACGCTAGACCATACTAGTTTATTTCGCGAGGCATAACATAAGAGATAATAATTATATTAATTAATTAAATAATAATAATAATAATAATAATAATAATAATAATAATAATAATACTCTGGTTTATCGAGATAAATGGGAATTAAAGCTGCGGCTTGCTTCCACATACGTACATAGCACACAATGACATTCATAATAATAAAAGCAGTAGTAGTAGTAGTAGTAGTAGTAGTAGTAGTAGTAGTAGTAGTAGTAGTAGTAGTAGTAGTAGTAGTAGTAGTAGTAGTAGTAGTAGTAGTAGTAGTAGTAGTAGTAGTAGTAGTAGTAGTAGTAGTAGTAGTAGTAGTAATAATAATAATAATAATTATTATTATTATTATTATTATTATTATTATTATATTAATAGGCCTATTCTAGAGATTTCCGCCCGGTTGTAACTGGCAGCTACTAGCGCAGATTCGCATCCAAGCGTACAAATACCTACTCAGTTCCAAATGCGGTTGCAAACTTCTCGCACAGGCAGGTTGGAGTGGTCATACTCGGCGGATGCGAGGCAACTGTACAAGCCTGTTCTTATCAAATTAGTATTATTGCAAGGATAATTAGATCGTTTTTAATAAACTAATGGTAGACGCCTCTGATTGGTGATTGCATGCATTGTATTCCAGCCATCTGCAGTACGCCTTGCATAGATGGAAAAGTGTGCACAACTCCAGACACCTGTGCCTGTCTAACAACAAGCGGCGGTTGCTCATCGGGTACTTTAGTTATATTTATTTTTAGCATAATTTATTTATTCACCAAGACTAAAAATTAATTTGTTGGCATCATGAGCGTCTCTACACCCGTCTAGCTAGAACGTCCTTAGTTTTTGACTGATAAAATGCCTTTTAGATTTCCACGTAGTTTAAATCGATCTGTATAGGCCTATATCATAGGGGTGTTTTTTAATGTTAAAGTCTATATATGTATGTATATTATATTCTCATTTATTTCTATTACTGTATGTGTGCTTTTGTGCTTATTTGTTTATGCATAGTTATAATATAGGCTATGCCACAGAACTTCGATAGACGTCATAATAGTTAAATAAGATTATTAGCGTCGTCTTTGGGGCCATCCGTATATTACGTACGGAAAAATCCGGGAAAATTGGACCCCTCCCTGTTCGCACGCGTATTTTTTCCACCCCCTCCCCACCTGCGTACATACAGTTGACGCACCCCCTCTCCCCCGTAAGACCAGCTGCAGAATTTGTCAGTTACACAGGTTCAGGCAGCGACTCTCTGCACTTTAGGCCAGATTGAAGGATGAGTAATCCATGGACTCACTGTTGAGTTGTGTGATAGTTTAACAGCGTTCAGTGGTAAGGTGGTATACAAGTGACACCTCTCCCACAGTCCTACTTCCTCTGGTAGTACCAGATAGCTGGAAGGACTGAACTCTACCTCACTTGAAGGTCAATCAATTTGCGTACGTACATTATCAGTAGACCCCACCCCACCCCCACCCCACCCGTTCGCAAGCGTACGCAAAACATGCATTTCGGTTACCCCCTCTCTCCCAAGCATGCGTACGTAATATATGGATGGCCCCTTTCTTTGTTATCCATGTTTGGAACTTGCACCATCCGAATACAGCCATGGCGGAGCTACTCTGTCTAGTTTAAGCGATCCTAACTTTAATTTATAGCAGAATGTTCATCACTTAGCAAGCGCTTCTCAGAATACTAGAAAAGTCGCCAATGGTAGACTCGAATTCACTCGAAGAGCTGAGCGAACTGATTCCCAATCAGAGTTGATAGTCGACAGCATATTCAGAGTTTCTGGGCCGAAATGCATCGAGAGTGAGGACTGTCAGGCGATGTGATCCACCGCCAGTTGCAAACGTTTGTCTCAACGTCCAGAGGTCCATAGCAGAAGGTAGATGATATAGCATCAGGGCATCTCTTGAGCAGGCAGATCTGCGCAGGAGAGGCATTCCATTGACTATAGGAACTCTCCATGGTTGATGGTCGAGACCACTACAAAAGATTCTTTTCACTAGTCTTTAACCGAATCCAAGATTTTCCCAGTTGATGATGACTTACGGGTCCATCGGCTGAAATGTCCAGCTGGTAACCTGTCACTCTCTATTGGTAGACGCCTAGACGGTCTGAAATGCTCGCGAGGTATAGACTGATTGGATGAAACACTGTAAAAGCTGCACAAAAGACAACCGGAGGCGAGATAAAACATCGAAACGTAGATTCTGTTACTATAAAAATCCGAGCAAACGATAACTATACAGCACATTTAGACAAAACAAAGAAACTGTCAAAAGACAGCAGTGCCGACCTTAGGGGCGTGTGCAACGTGCGGTCGCTCGGGGCCCGCAACTTACGGGGGCCCGAAAATGTCACAGAAAATTAACATGAACAAGACACCTAATAATAATATTGTGGTTTCGATTAAATCTTCTCTTTTGTCAATAAAATAAAAGTCAACTTCCTCTATATCCCAGAAATCTTGTGTTTAGTTAAAATTGGCTTGCTGTACTTGTCAACAATCTACTAAAATAAAATGATTAGCAATGAAAAACAATCTGACTTGTGTCATGGGGGCCCATAAAGTAGACTCTGTACCGGGCCCAAAATATTCAAAACCCGGCACTGAAGACAAAGTAAGGCTAAACACGACCAGTATGGTCTAAGACATGTGCAGAAATATCTCCACTTTATCAATTATAAATTATGCGCATAGGTTGTAAAATCTAGTGACAGTATGTCACAATTGATCACGTCTGGGATGTTCTGAGTTGACCAATACATACATTCAGCTCGCAATGGTCAACTCATAGTGTCAACCCAATCCTATCCACCGTGAGTATTTATTCCACCGTGAGTATTTATCCACCGTGAGTTATTTATCCACCGTGAGTTCTTATCCACACCGTCACTGCCACCAATAATGTCAACCCAATCCTTCCGTTGACAATCCTTCTGATTAAATCCTTGTTCTCTTCGTACTTAACGCCTATTTAACGTTCACCTTTTGAACGCTAATTCTACGTATAAGTATAACCTGAATTAATCAGCAACACAGTTTAATATCTTTTCAGTTTAATAAGAAACAAACAGACAGAACTCAATTCGATTACAACTCAACTAGTCAGCCACACTACTACAGCGAACATACTCGAATTCAAACTTCTCTAGTCAGCATAATTCTTCGCGCCTCTTGACACACCTGTCTTCTGTGCGCATAAGCGAAATCTTATAATATACATATAGCGCGCCGCTGCCCAGATCGGCCGGCCGCGCGTGTCACTAAGACAGTACAATTAAACGTTATGCATTTATCATATATACATATACACGTGAAACTAAAGTAAGCGCACTAAATATATACGCTAATATCTCGCACTGTAAGACTGTACACGAAACTCAGTTCACATTACCTCCTTCCTTTTTCTGGAATTGAGCAAATTAAATTTAAAAAATTGCGAAATTACCAAAATACATGAAACAAATATACATCTAGCTAATCAATAAACAGTCTTACGATTACTTATAACCTTGACAAACAATCAGCAATAATATTCAATCTGCCCTTCTTGTACTTCACCTCAACATCAAAAGTTTGTAAGGCTAACGCCCAACGCACAAGTTTAGCAGACTTAGACATTGACTCAGTCAAATATGTAAGAGGATTGTGATCAGTAAAAATGAAAATTTTTGATCCAATTATTATTTCTTTTAACTTGTTTAGAGCCCAAACAATAGCATAGGCTTCCTTTTCCACAGTAGCCCATCTCTTCTGGGTATCAGTTAATTTCTGACTGATAAATGACACAGGGCGTTCTATTCCCTTGTCGTCCATCTGTGTTAAAACAGCACCGACTGCAAAGTCACTACTATCGCAGTACAAATTGAATGGTTTTCCCACTTCAAAAACATATAACACTACTTTGGATCGCACAGCCTCTTTAAGTAAATCAAATGCTTGCTGATGTTCAACAGTCCCATCAATCTTATCAGAAACACGTTTACTAGTTAAATCAGATAAAGGTTTCGCAATCTGTGCAAAGTCCTTAATAAACTGTCTGTAATAATTAAAAAATCCAAGCAGTTGCTTAACTTGCTTCTTAGTTTCTGGGATCTTCAAATTAGTCAAACTTTCAATTCTGTCTGGATTCATCTTTATCTTACCAGACCCAACCACATGACCGATAAACCTTACTTCAGACTTACCAAATATGCATTTTTTCAAATTCAAAGTAACGTTATGCAATCTCATTTGCATCAAAAATGCATCTAGATGCTGCAAGTGAACTTTCCAATTGTCAGAATGCACAGCAATGTCATCAACATACGGTTCTGCAAAGTCACTTATAGGCTGTAAAACTAAATTTATCGCTTTAACAAAAGTTCGTCCAGAATTTATCATTCCAAAAGGAACACGAGTAAATTCATACAGTCCATTATGTGTTACAAAAGCTGTCTTCCATTGATCAGATTGTTTTACAGGACAAGTCCAATAAGCACTTCGACAGTCCAAAATGGAAATCACATTAGACTTTCCAACCTTGTTCAAAACGTCTCTGACAATCGGCATCGGATATTTACAATCCACTGTGAATGAGTTAATGTATCTGTAGTCACAGGCAAGTCTTAAAGATCCGTCTTTCTTTTTAACAATAACCAAAGGGCTTGCCATTCTGCTCGATGATGGTTTAATAATGTTTGTTTTTAACATTTCTTTGATCTGACGTTCCACTTCTGCTCGATAAATCAAAGGAATTCGATATGCTGCAAATTCCTTTGTGCCTTGCTCTCTTGTAATACTGATTTGTGTATTGTAATTGCTTTTCTTGAGAGTAAAATTCTGCAAACAATAATGCTTTCTCCGTATTTTCTTTGAGTTCTTTCAAATGATTTTCGTGAAAAGGAATTATCTTGTGCCATTTCCTCGGGTTGTCTATTAGGTCCATTGTCATTCTCCTGAAGGCGACCTCTTCTCTTGAGACCGGAGTGATAGGCACTCTATCCATCACCAAACTCCTTGCCTTTAGTTGACACTTCTCGCAAGACTTACAAAATTTCACAATGTCTCTTCTCATCTTTGGCCAAACAAAAGATAATTTTATTCGTTCTCTTGTTTTCTCTTCTCCTAGATGTCCTCCAAATACCGATTCATGCGCCAATTCCATCACTTTAATTCGTCTCTCTTTTGGTAACACTAGTTGATATATCGTCTGGTCTAATATCTGATATTTCTTATGCAATAAACCGTTGATCACACAGAATTCAGATTCTTTCTCTTGTGCTAACTTCCACCACGGCTTCAACGATTCATCCTTTCTCTGTTGCTCTTCGAACTTCTTCGAATCGGCAATCTGCACCTTTTGTTCTTCGTCCATCTCTTCATCTCTATACAAGTCTCCTATCCCCACATCACATTCATTGTCTTCTTCCGTTTCATTTAATGTGCCATTCTCGCATGCAGCCATCTCTTGCTCGTTCATCTCTGATGTTACACCATCTCGCGATAAGCTTCGTTGCTCATTACTTTCGTTTTCCTCATCACTTGAACTTTCAGTTTCACTCTTCTCATCAACATCTACCATTTCCTGTTTCCGACTCTGCGCTCTCGTCATTACATTTGCTCGTACACTCACATCTCCTTGTATCGTTTTGACCTTCATCTGTGGTACGGCTTTTAATTCGGCAATTATCTCTGGATGCAACAAGAATCTTTCTGTACTGCCCATCTTTGCAATACTAGCACACATCAAGGTGACATAAGGTGTAAGTGAACACTGGATTTTACGCGGAAATCCCTCTTCTTCCACGTCACTACCACACAGTCTAACATCGACTTTCACTAACTTCGCAGGAATGGCATCTCCTGCCACACATTGCAAATTCACTTTTCCAATTTGTTCCACCTTCATGCCTTCCAGTAATTCTTCACTAATCACCGGAATCTCTGCACCCGAGTCGCTCAGTGCTTTGACTTTCACTGGCTCTTTACCGTCTACTCCACGAATTTCGACCTCGACATATTGCAAGAACGATTTCTTCAATATTCGACTGTCATCTTTTCCTATGACTTCTCTCTGAACTTCAGCATCCAATAGAATTTCTTTTTGAATACCACATTTCATTACTGACTTTACTTCAGTCTCTTGGTTTTCTTGACCCGTGGTTTGATTATCTGTATCACTAACCACTTGAATCAAATTCACCCTTGTGTGTTCTTGATTTCTGCTAGAACTAGCTGCTGCCACTGGAACTGGACAAAATTTAACCAAATGTTTGTCTGAACCACAGTTGTGACAACGCTTCACAACTGTATGGTATGGTTGTGAAATACCTCGTTGTTCATTTCCTTCATATCTCTTATACTGCGTAAACGATGTGTTGCCTTCCCTCTTGGCAAACGGCGCTGACGATTTGTTAAATCCCTGACGACCAAACGTCACTTTTCTGGTCTCATTGGGTACAGGGACATTAGCCTTGACTTCTTTACCTATGAACTGATTCCCTGTTCCTGGATTACTTTTCCACTTTCCACTCTGGCTTTGGTTTACGAAACGTTGAGAAGGATAACTGTTTATATTTGGGATCGCAAACCCAATTCGATTGTTTACATGAATGTCTGCTAAGTCTGCCACTGCACTAGCTTGAAGACAGTCAGTTCCTTCCTTCGACAATACAAACTGTAGTGGACCTGGCGGTAAACATTCTTTTAGCTTATCCGCTACCAGCAAATCAAAGAGCGTATCATACTCTCTGTTCACGTTTCGACTTCTCACGTAATAGTTTAGCAAGTTCTTCAGTCTTGCCGTAAACATCGTATAAGTCTCTTCTGTCGTCTTCTTAGCATCCACAAATCTGGCTCTGTATTCTCTCGAAGTCAATTTAAATTCTTTTAATAAGTGCTGCTTGACTCTATCATAATTGTCTAGATCATCGTATGACAATCTATTCAGAACGGTTCGAGCTTTCGGCGTCATCAATGGTAATAATAATTTCACCCAAAACGGCTTTTCCACAGCAAAACTACGAAACGCGTTCTCGACTGTTTCAAAATATAATGGCACCTCCATCATATCAGTTGGCATTTGAGGCAATACATGCTTCATTGCATCACCGATTTTCTTAATTTTTGACACCAAAGTTTCACTTTCTTGCTGTTTCCTTCTTTCTGCTTCCCGTTCTTCTCTCATTTGCGTTTCTTTCAATGTCAATTTTGATTTCTCCAGTTTCAGACGTTCTTGTCTTTCTGTCTCTGCCTTTTCCAAACTTTCTTTCTGAAATTTGAGTTCTTCTTGTCTGATCTGTTCTGCGCGTTCTAACTCTAACGTTCGCGCTTTTTCTTTTTCTTCTTCACGCATTCTCTTTGCTTCAATCTGTTGCTGACGTACCTCTTCATCACTTTTTCTAGCTTTTTCAGATTCAATCATCTGCTCCAGTCTTCTTCTTTCAGCATCTTCCCTATCTCTTTTCAACTGTTCTAACTGAATCTCAAACTGATTCTTTTGCAATTCAAGTTCTGCCTTACGCACTTGTTCTGCTTTATCTTCTCTCTCTCTTTGCAGACGCAATTCCTCTTGCCTTGCAAGTTCCGCTTTCTCTTCTTTCTCTCTGTGCAAGCGCAATTCGTCTTGTCTTACACGTTCTGCTTCTTGTCTCAACTCTTTCTCTTCTTGTCTTCGTCTATCTTCTCTTTCTTTCTCTTCTTGTCTCAGTTCTTTCTCTTCTTGTCTCCGTTTCTCCTCTCTTTCTTTCTCTTCTTGTCTCCGTTTCTCCTCCCTATCTTTCTCTTCTTGTCTCCGTTTCTCCTCCCTATCTTTCTCTTCTTGTCTCCGTTTCTCCTCCCTATCTTTCTCTTCTTGTCTCCGTTTCTCCTCCCTATCTTCTTTCATCATCATCCACTGCATCAACATCTCCATAGACATAGGCGCAGGAGGTTTTTCAATAGCCTTTTCTACGGTACCGCCAACGGCACCTTCTTCTTCGACTTCTTCTTTCACCCACACTTCAGCGAGTTCCTGTATCATGTCACCACGTGACATACCTTCTAATTGTTCTTCTTTAAAACCGGCTTTCAACAAACGCTGTTTTAGCCTTTCCGTAGACATCTTCTTAATATCTGCTTGTCTTTCAGCACTTAGTTTCTCCATCTTACTTGTTTACTTTGGTGATTTCTCTTTTCAAAGAAGTCACGGTTTTTCTTGTTGTGTGAATCGATAAACAAACGGGATTTCTTTTATATTTGTTCGTGGAAAACAACGAAATTTTTATACCGTTTCTCGTGTTCCACCGTCGTTGATATCGTAGACACGTCACACAGCACACAACGCGTAGATTCTTCTATCACCGTCGTAGATTCTTCTAACACCGTTGTAAATTCTTTTATCACCGTTGTAAATTCTTTTATCCGCCGAAGGAGGTGATAACGTGAATTTTAATCCACCGTGAGTTATTTATCCACCGTGAGTTCTTATCCACACCGTCACTGCCACCAATAATGTCAACCCAATCCTATCCACCGTGAGTATTTATTCCACCGTGAGTATTTATCCACCGTGAGTTATTTATCCACCGTGAGTTCTTATCCACACCGTCACTGCCACCAATAATGTCAACCCAATCCTTCCGTTGACAATCCTTCTGATTAAATCCTTGTTCTCTTCGTACTTAACGCCTATTTAACGTTCACCTTTTGAACACTAATTCTACGTATAAGTATAACCTGAATTAATCAGCAACACAGTTTAATATCTTTTCAGTTTAATAAGAAACAAACAGACAGAACTCAATTCGATTACAACTCAACTAGTCAGCCACACTACTACAGCGAACATACTCGAATTCAAACTTCTCTAGTCAGCATAATTCTTCGCGCCTCTTGACACACCTGTCTTCTGTGCGCATAAGCGAAATCTTATAATATACATATAGCGCGCCGCTGCCCAGATCGGCCGGCCGCGCGTGTCACTAAGACAGTACAATTAAACGTTATGCATTTATCATATATACATATACACGTGAAACTAAAGTAAGCGCACTAAATATATACGCTAATATCTCGCACTGTAAGACTGTACACGAAACTCAGTTCACACATAGAATACTAATGCTTGCTGTACCTCCAGAGATGTCTGCTAGTTTTATTATTATAAATATTTTCATCGATTCATTTAATAGATGGTAGTTAATTACTAGTCAGTTGGCTAGTTATAAATGGTATTTTTTATAGCAGTCAACTGTTTTCTTTAGCCATGATTGCATGTGTTTAACAGTGCCGTGTAATGCCGATAGAAACTGTTACCCTGGATCTTGCACCTCCGATGTATGTAAATGTCCTTCGGGTTTCTCTGGACCAAACTGCCTCACTAGTAAGTACAGGCATATAGCTCCATGTCTCAACTGTTATGCAACTAAACGTAGCATTCTTTTCCTTAATTAAAGTTTTGCTAAACGCTTAGAAAAGCAATGTCTGTAAAGCATCGGAAAAATTAACTGACGTGTAGCCTAAATACGAAAAGAATTATCGATTCGTGTAGAAATTTCTATAAGGTATAGGCTGTCTTGAGGCTGAAATTGCAACGGAAGAAATGTATTCTGCAACTATAGAATATAATCAATTTCTGTCTTTAACGCTTATTTTGTAAAGGGAAGAGAGGGAATTGTGTCAAAATTAAGATTTATAAATAATGGCCAATGCTCTTTAAGCCTTTGGAAAGGGATCATTGACAGAGGATATAAAGTAAATGAACACTGCTTATCAAAACAGTTTCGAAGACGCCTGACATAAGCGCCTGCCAGATACAGCTCTATAACAGTTCACGGGCTCTTTTCAAAGAAGTCCCGTGCGAACCTGCCCTAATCGAACCACAAACAACTACATGGATAAGCGCAAAATCACTTGGAAAAATACAAGTAAAATGGACTTCGAATTATGTCCAGCCATTCTCTTTACCCGATCGCACATTCGCGCCGCATGTACAAAATTCACCTGTTCCGATTGGAATCAGCGAAACAGGCTTCACAGTCTACGTCCCAGGAACTCGCGCAAGTACGTACAATTGATTTGAATAATAAATCGATCGTGGAAACTAACATGATTTTGACAAATTAATATTGTCTACTATCAGAGCTGTCACATTTGGTCTTGTTATGCTCAGAATCTATGGTTTAGCCCTTTCACTTGGGGTTAAACTGCTAAACAAGCATTTATAAAAATAAAATTATAGATTTTCTTTTATTATAGCTACGAACAAATAGAATATATATTATAATCTGGATCAGTATTTCGTTATGAATTTATGGGCTAACCGTTCTTTGCCATTCTTGTAACATTTGGACAGTTCAAGAAAAATTGCCAGCATATGTCAGCGCCTGTTAGAAAATTTCTTCGTGTGCTCACACAAACTCACACACGTGCACACTTGCGCACACACTCACGGACAACCAACCACCCATAAACGTTTTAGTACATGTTTCAGTTTATCAATTTACTAACAGGTTCATATAAGCAATGTTCCGAAGCCGGTCCAGAAACACCTAAGAACACTGTCAACTGTGATGTCCCGAAAGACTGGGCCGAATATGGAATCACACCTGCCCACAACCAAATGTTAGCAACTATTCAACCATTTCATCATAATTGCAATAGTAAACTCAAGCTGATCTTAAATCCCATTTGTCAGTTTCAACGTTTCATGGTTATTACTGTTGTATAGTGAGCAACTTCTTCATAACCTTGAACAAATGTAAGCATGTTTTTTTAGGTAACTGAATTTAATTCAGAATTTAAGCCAATGCAACATGCCTACAGGTGATGCAAAGTCACAACGCCTAAACTTATTTCAAAGTAATAAATCTGGCTCCGTTGCTATTCCATAGGTTGTGATACCTATGACGACATGGACCAAATGATTTAAAACCTAACGGAATTTATGAACCGAGTGAAGAGCTTCAACTGTTTAATTCCTGCCCAAGCCACCCATTCTAGTTTCTTTTACTGACTCCAGCCTAATTAACTGCTTGAGTTCTTCCAGGTCTCTGAATGATTTAGGATGGATTCAAATTGCTGCTACGTGTCTGCTGGCGAATTGGTTAGCACAACCATTGATCAAATGCCATCCCAAGGATCCAATTTTGGTTAATCCCAGTCCTAAGCCATTGCGTGCATAGAAAGATCGATTAAATGCTGCGGTCAGAGTCAACAGACAGTTGTTTATTATTGTATTGTATTGTATTGTATTGTATTGTATTGTATTGTATTGTATTGTATTGTATTGTATTGTATTGTATTCGGATATTTATAAAGCGCTTCTAGCGGGAGGGCCAATCAGAAGCGCTCCCAGTGCGAGAGACCCCGAGAGAAAAAAGAAAGTTTTAAGAAAGGTAAAAGAGGAAGAGACGTTACCTGAGAGAATAGAAGAACGAACGAACGGAGGAAGCTCATTCCAAAGAGCAGGGCCAATGGAGGCAAAAGACCTAGATTGAGTCAGAGAAGTCCTGAAACGGGGAACGAGGAGGTCCATACGGTCAGATGAACGAAGAGGACGAAGAGAAGCAGCAGAGTGAGGGCGATGAATTAAGTCACATAAATATTTTGGAGTGAAATCAAGTTGACGAGTTATTAAGTTAAGTATAGAATCTAGCGTATTTCTCCTCTCGTTTAAACAGAAACTCCATAAACAGACCGACTTGAATTTTGATCGGGTGATTAAGATTCCGAGAATATACCAAAAAATACATAATGTACACTTTTGTTCTTCTCCCAACGAAATCCCAGACTATAATAATGTCTTCCCGGAGATTCTGCTTTGGAACAGTCTCCCCATTGAATTACGATTCCTCATTCTACGATGCATATAGTCGACTCCCCCACTTATAATTCTTTACAAGCATAATGGCCGCCAGATGTATTCCATAACCAGTCGGAAACAACCACAACTGGATTTTATGGCGCAGGTTCAGAGTGAATGTCTCTTCGAAATTAGGAGGACACAAAGACGGTGCAAAGTCAAATATTCAAGGAAGCAACTTTCAATCGCAATACTTCATTGGAGAACCACTCACACGCAGTGCACTTTTCAAATTTGATCTCAAACCTCCAGTTCACTGTACTAGCAATCGAAACAACGACTGTATACTCTTTGCAATATACTTGGAACAGGACATCACAACAGTACGTTATCTCATTCGAAACTTAATTTTATTTCATCAATGTTATCGGTGTTGGTGTTTTCTGAATAAAAGTGGACTATGTTGTGAATATATACGGTACGGCAATATAATTATAGGTTCATTCAGTCTTGTTGTCCTCGAGACCAAGGTCTTGGTCTTGAGTGCACTCGAGTTCGCTTTTAAAAGTCTTGGTCTTGGTCTTGAGACCAAAAGTCTTGGTCTTGGTCTTAGTCTTGAGGTTCAAGGTCTTGGTCTTGGTCTTGGTCTTGAGGTTCAAAGTCTTGGTCATGGTCTTGAGGTTCAAGGTCTTGGTCCTGAGGTTTAAGGTCTTGACAACAAGACTGGGTTCGGTAAGGACTTTCTTCGCGTATAGCTAGACAGTCGTTTCGAAAGATTCGAACGATTTACAGGTTCGACTGACATTTGTATTTTGCAAGTTCAGATTGCGTTTCTGATTGATATAATTAACCAGAGCTTGATTAAAACATTAACGTGACCCGCCGACTTAATGGCTGGAATGGCAACAATTTGTGTACAAAGTATTGCAAATGTTGCCATCACCACCGCAGGGTACCTAGGGCCTGCAAGAATTGTTTGCTAACTGAAGTTCCTATTTGCTTTTGCTTGTGCACGAAAAAATGTTTATTTAGAATCCAACTATTGAAGCGAAGTTCTACAACTGGACGGATGATGGGTCGGGAATTTTTAAATTCCACGTCGAAGTGTACTTCATGCAACCTGGTGCACAGAATCTTCTGGTGAATACAGGGCCACCGCTTATCCGCACTAACATTCAGCCAAATCAAAATAACTTCATCTACACATGTACAGCATCTGGAGTCTATTCCATTGAGCTGACTGTTGAAGATGAAGCTGGAAACTCCGCCAAAGCCAGAAAACTCTTCATCTACAACAAAGATTCAAAGCTAACGACTAATCTTAATAAACCAGTCTATATCAAGGAAGCTGATCCAAATAGTGGTTACAAGTATATAACGAAATTCGATGATCCACGAAACGGTGGAGACATTCCACTGACCTTAGTTTGGACAGGACATTTCTCCAGTAATGCGCAGTTCAACGATGCTTGGGGTTTACCAGCTCAGCCATGGAACATCCATATTGGGATTGACGACAGTTTCAAAGACAGATATGGTCGCCGTTCAATATATAGAATTGAAAACATGCCAGGTGGAATTGTTTCTTATGGAGTGGCATATATTGTTGACCAGAAAAGTGGTGGAAAAGGTCTCGTCCCACAGAACTGGAAGTTTCTTAACTCAACCATGGAAACATATTCACTCCCTGTATCCAGTCTAACCGATGGAAGTACTATTGTCATCTGGTTGGAGTGCAATGATGTTGCTGGAGGTCGTGAAACGGAGAAAATCGTGGTTAGCGTTGATAGAACACCGCCGAAAGTTGAGGAAACAACTTTCACAGAAAATGGCGTCGATGAATCAACATCAAGGTAAATAACCTGGAAGATTCTTAGACAACCATAATCAGGACCCTTCAAAGGTTGAGAAAGATCTTATTATTTAAGAATTGGGGCCCCTTCTTTCTTGTTTTTTAGACTTAGAAATGTAATCTAATAATGTTACAAAAAAAACCATGTAGGGATTGTAGGCCATTGTAAGGGCCTAGCCATAAAAATCCTTTGACCACCTAATGTAGGTTCAGACGGCATTGCATAGTAAACGACGAGAATTGTGCTTTCGTATCCATAAACTAAAGACTGATGGATGATTTTGATATTTTAAATTCTAATCCATTGAGAAACTTAATTTTTAAGTCGAAAGATAGTATATTGACAGGGTCTGTCTGTCTAGAAGACTATATTAGAATAGTTACTTTAAATCCTTCAAAGCTTGTGTGTTAACTTGTTCTAAAATTATTGAAACTGGTTACGATTTTATTGTAGAATGTCTATCATGGCTTATGATACTGCAAGTGGAATTCGTCAGATTTCTTTTGGAATTTACGATTCTAAGATCAAAAATCTGGTTTATTCTGGTTCAGCCGGTCCCCAGAAGCGAGATCCTTCAACAGTTCAAACCCGTAGAAAGAAAAGGGTTGGTTTTACAGACCGAGAGCTATTAATAAGCTATGATGGCAAGATTTTGTCTCGGTGAAATAATTTGGGTCTTTTTGGACAACACTAGTTAATAAAAATTTATAACTTTATACACACACAGTTATCAAAGGAAGACAGGAAATCTCTTCATAGATTTTTCAAGATGTACCAAATTAGTTGTTCAGTATTAGGCAAGATATCAAATTTCTTCTGTTTCATCGTGCTCCTAGTCAATCCATTTTCTTTGTACTTATAACATAGGCAATGGATTGGCAACTTGTGTATGAATATTCGGTTTAGTAGACCTTTTCGTACTTGTTTTCTTAATCAATAAATATGGTATTGCAAGTCAGCAGAAGTTTCATAGGTCAATTTAATCCTTAAAAATCCGTTTGAAAGCCTATATGCCACAACGAGGTTATAGAAGTTGTAATCGTAAAGAATTTTCTTTACAGAAAGTGTGAATTTCCTGTAAGACAGTTACTATATGAAATTATCTATATGACATTATTTTATGCGTAGGGGTGCTCGATACTGTAGGTGGTTAGCGCGCTGGACTGTCAATCGAGAGGTCGGGGGTTCAAATCCTCGCCGAGGCAGGAAATTCGACTGAAATGTCTGTTCCACCTGTAACCCCTACCCAACTTAGCTATAATGAGTACATTGACTGTACACTGTCAGTAGGAAGATGAGACAGTGAGGAAGAGGACTTGCCACCCGCCCTCATATGTTGAGGCTAAGAAGTCGCTAACACTTCATACCCATGGCTGCCTCAGCACTAGCTCAGGAGACATATATATTGCAAGACTTACATATTGAAAGAATTTATTGCTGCTTTCCTGGACGGCGATTTGTATAATCGCACTCGTTGTAAGAAACACTCTTTGGTTCCTTATTATGTGCTCTGTAGATAGTTCCACCGTGTACAGTGAATGATACATCGTGCTACTGCACTCCATCTGGTGACTGCTACAATTACCTTCAGACGGTCGACATTGACAACTGTTGGCTGGATCGTCTTCCGGGTCATACGTTCGAGTTCAGGTTCACAGTTACGAACGGAGCCAATCTAACGTCTTCTGAACAAATTGTAGCTGTAAGTAAAAGCCTTTCTTTACAGGACTCACGCAATATTCTGAATAAAAATAGGATTGATAAGGTCCAACCATGTATGTGTCGCCTTAATTTTAAGATTTTATGAGTCTTTGACACACTTTAGCCTATATACAAGGGATCGATCAGTTTAAGCATTCTTGTAGTCCTGTGTTTGATTTACTGTCTTGGCTGGAAATCTGAACATTCAGGTCTATATATTGCTATACCTCAGCCATCCATTTAGGTTTTTTTATTTTAACGCTGAGCAAATGCAACAGTTTGCATTACGTTGCTCTGGGTAGGCATAGGAAGTGAAGACAAGAGGTGCAATGATGTTATGGATCGGCCAACTTGAAGTTGTACGTACATATTTTGTACATAGGTGTGAATCTGTGACTGATGTAGGTTAATTTATGAGAAATGAGTAACTGTTATTGCCATCCATTTGTACCCTAAGGTCTTAGGATATGTCTTATGCAGGCCAGTACTATTTTAGGTTAAATAAAAAGGTTTGGGTGCCCTAATCTAGCGGGATTCACATCTCTTCTAGGTTTCCCTTATCTGCCCTGGTTTATATTTTTCTTTCGATGCTACTCGATGTATCGTATCATTGCTATGTTTTCTGTTTTGGGTTGCAATAAAATGATTTGATTTGATTTGATTTGAAAACAAATGACGATATGTGTCGTGCACTTGTATTTGATATATGTTCAGCTCGGTGAACTAACTCTTCAGTGTCGCCGTAAGTAGAACTTCATAGTCTCTTTAAATGAATTTAATAAATTAACAAGATGCACAAGCCTAAAACTATTCAACCAATTGTCAGGTTAAAGTCATTAAGTCAAGCACAAATACCTCTTTACTAAGGTGGTATAATAACATTAATGATAGTTTTTTAAACCAAAGGTTGTCTTTTTGATTCTTCAGAGTATTGTATTGTATAGGTGGCAGTTTGTAGCATTTCTTGCAAAGAGACTACTTGACAGCACGAAATGAGGGAATTTTAAGATTGTTCCCCAGTGTCAAAACGTTCATTCTTTTATATTCACTCGCATATCACCTCTGTATTTATTTTTCATATATATATATATAATATATATATATATATATATATGTACTAGAGTATTTGCCCGTCATATTATGACGGCAGTGTATATAGGCCTATATAATTATGTCGTTGGTTAAACTGCTCTGATCACCGTCGTCAAGACGGCAGTACTGACGTCACAAATGGTTTCTGTTTCACAATAGATTCCAGAGCGTCCTCCGACAGACACACGCTCTATGGATACTATATGTAAAGACAGTGCTTTTTTACAGCCGGACGAGCCGGAACGGCGTTCCGGCACCTTTTTCAGCTGCTGAAAAATAATTTATTTATTTTAATAATTAAAACAATAATTTAGTAATTTCAATTTAATTTCAGTGTTTTTGAACTGTTTTCAGTGTTTATTGAGACCCCTCCCAACCCCCAATCCCGTTTTTTCGTGATTTTAGCCAGCCCATAATTATTGCGTTCCGGAACCTATTGTACCGTTCCGGAACCTTAATTTCTAGAAAAAAGCACTGTGTAGGCCTATAGATATATATATTTGCTTCAATATAATATGTATTATTCTATATGTGCGCGCGCGTGTTCATATAGTTTTAACTTTTTACTTTGCAGGACTACCGATTGCTGGCATTGTAATTGGTAAGTGTAGCAGTAGAGGCCACATCCGGCGTAAGCTGTAGCATTCTGTAACAGTCCACATATCAATCCTGTATTGAAATATAATAAAGTAACGTTGCTCGGTCGTCCAAATCTTGGGTGGTTGACAGACACGGAAAGGTACGATACTTTATTTCACCCAAAAATTCCGTACATCAGAAAGGAAGCAATCTCTATTCTTCTCCTCGTTTAATACTTTTATGCACTTTTTCATCCGGTGGCCTAACTTCTGATTCAGGATAGCGTCGAGAGAACAAGACCAATAATATTATGGTAAAGTAATTGCCATATTATTTTGGTAAAACACGCAGTGTAGGTGTCGCGTGAGGAGATCGACGACAACGACGAGATGTCATCATCATCACGATGGAGGCGTCGTTGCTGGTCGAGATGGAATGATGACGGACGAAAGCCAGTACCCACTTGGCCAACAATGAAGGCAGCGAGGCCGAGGTGTAATCGGACACCACACAGCCCAGGTGTAATAGGACACCTCGCGGCTATGGTGTAACCAGACACCGCCCGCGCTGCAGGCGAGCGACGATCCGCGGCGCGAAGAGCAATCTGACACTAATTGACGATAGCATGACGTGGGGAGGGGGCTGACTGATGCACGCTGGAGTTCCTACTTAACAGAAGGGAAAGGAGAATACGGGACTTGTACTACTGACGCGGGCGACGCGTGAACATCGGTCGAGCGATCAACATCGAGAGGACGACCAGCGCCAGGCGGCAGAGTATAGTCCGTCAGATTCAGAGACTGACGCGAAAGAACGATCTGGAGTTAGGCTGTACGAAGCAACATTTGAGATAGTCCGATTTAATAACTAAACGCTTTAATACTACGTGGAAGTTCCCGTAGAGTTAGTGTATATATTTGTTTCTTTAATTAAATTCATTTATTAATTAAACAAAGTTCGTCGTGAATCTTCTATAGAAAAGTTAGGCACGTTAAATAAAAGTGCAAGTAAAAGAACAAGCAGTCGAGGGTCGACATCAACACACGGCAAACATACGACAGGGCGACCTTCGATTGCGACATTGGCGCAGTCGACAGGATTTTCAACTGAAGACGTCACGACGAAGAGCGGAACCGGAAACGGAAAGAGGAATCTCAACAGATCGGGACCAGCGGCGAATACAACCCTTCGCAACTGGAGAAATCGAGTGCCGGACTCCGAAGACGAAGGACTCGAAGGAACCGACAGCAACAGGCAAGGACGAGGAACAAGAGCGCCAACGGACGACCGACCATCGCTAGCAACGACGGACGGGAGTGGCAACGGAGGACAGCGGATCAGCCAAGATACCAAAAGACGGAACACGCTCGACGTATTCAGAGGGTAAGTCCTTACTGGTAGTCGTGGTAATCTGTGAGGTTGCGGTTGAGGTCTGGATGAGGATTGGTGTGCGAATAGCCGAGGCTTTTGCGTAGCTCCTTTTGCTCAGTTCTGTTCTTGTTGTATTTTGGTAGAATTTTAGGACGTTGTTTTCTTTGATTTCTGACCAACGGTGACTCTCCTCTAACTTACTTATCTTTTTCTATTAGTGAGCGGACTGTTGGAAGATGGATAAGTTGTCGATAGGGAAAAGAGTGAAGGTGCTGAACATGCCCCGTCACAGACTAGTCGCATATCTGATAAAGATGGGACTAGGATAGGAGGAATTGGGTTCCATGAGTATGGACCAGCTCCGAGAGGCTAGTGCTGAAATAATTGTTTCTGGACGGGAAACCCCGCCAGAAGTAAGTGAGGAAGTAAGCACGGGTAGCATAGAAAGCAGTATCGATTCGGCAGCGCAAACGCAGTTATACGAATTAAAACGCTTAAAATACGAGAGAGAGGAAGCCGCGAGGCAGAGAGAGGAAGCCGCGAGGCTGAGAAGAGAAGAGAGAGAGGAAGCGGAGAGAATAGAAAGAGTGAGGAGAGAAGAGAAAGAGGAAGCGGAGAAACGGAGGAGAGAAGAGAGAGAGGAAGCGGAGAGAAAAGAGAGAAGAGAGGAAGAGAAAGAGAGGAGAAGAGAAGAGAAAGAAGAAAAACGGAGGAGAGAAGAGAAAGAGGAAGCAGAGAAAGTAAGGCTTCAGGAGGAAAAACGGAGGAGAGAAGAGAAAGAGGAAGCGGAGAAACGGAAGAGAGAAGAGAAAGAGGAAGCAGAGAAAGTAAGGCTTCAGGAGGAGAAACGGAGGAGAGAAGAGAAAGAGGAAGCGGAGAAACGGAGGAGAGAAGAGAAAGAGGAAGCAGAGAAATTAAGGCTTCGGGAGGAGAAGCGGAGGAGAGAAGAAAAAAAGGAGGCAGAGAAGAGAGAGAAGGAAGTCCGAGAAGAAAGGGACGCAGAGAGGAGACTCAGAGACGAAAGGGACTATAACTTAAGGCATTCGGTCGTAGGACGAATGAAAACGTATAGTGAAAGCTTGCGAGGACTATTACCTAGATTCCCAAGCGACCATGCGCAAATCCCTGGTTTCTTTGTGCATTGTGAAAGGTTATTCGACTCTTGCGCTGTCCCGGACGACCTTCGAAGCAGATTACTCTTGACCTGTCTAGATAATCAGGCCAGAGCATTGACGGCCAGACTCACACAAGAGGAGCTTGATAACTACGGGAAGCTAAAAACCTTCTTGTTGAAAGAGTTCAAAGTGAGCGCAGTCTCTTTACGAGAGCGATTCATGAACGCAAAAAAGGCGGTAGATGAATCGTACACAACGTTAGCCTCGAGATTACATAATCTACTTTCTTACTATTTGCAAGATCGCAAGGCAATGACGTTTGATGAGGTTACGAGTCTCTTGATTGCAGATAAGATGAAAGAAATGCTACCCAGAAGATGTTTGAATTTCATCCTCAGTCAAGAGCAGCAGAAGTGGTTAGGGCACAAAGAGTTAGCCGAAGCGGCTGACACTTATACTGCTACACACCCTTGGGAAAATGACTATACGAAGCATAGTCTAGGCACGGGTAAGACGGAGGCACGCTACGCGAAAGCGCCAGCACCTCCTCAGACGACAGCTAAACAGACGGACACGTGGACTGACCGACCGGGAGGGACACAGACAAATAACAGGACAGACGGACGTCCAACCCCCGACGAGATTAGAAAGCGTGGCCTTTGTTTCCTATGCTTTTCTCCAGACCACAGAGCTAAACTGTGCTCGAAGAACAAACAAATTAAAAGCAAGCAGGTGAGCGCGTGTGCGGTCCAGCCAACCGTGACCAGAGCTCAAGACAGACAGGCAGACAGACAAAGCGATACGCGACAAGACGGACCGCCATTAATACAAGAGATAGACCAGCATGCATTGCCGACAAACCCGGATTGCATTGACGTGGAGGAGACTTATGTAAGAGAGTACATGAAAGTGTATATTACAGGGCTCCCTGTGACATCGTCTCTAATAGATAGCGGGGCCGAATACAATTGTGCGCGAGCAGAACTAATCAGGCCACTCAACCTACCTGTGGTCAAGCAGATAGAGGTGAAGGGGCTGAACGGTCAATCAATGATTGTGGACGTGGTGCGGCTGAGACTAAAGGGGTCTCAGGCCGGCGAGGACAGGGAGGGGGAGGTAAATTACGCCCCTGATGTTCGGATATGGGCGGCACTCATTAAAGACCTTAATGAACCGTTAATTATCACGCCCACTACAACCGACTTGCTGCGCGAGACAGCGTTGTACTCGAGTCACGCGGCCAGCGCTCCTGAAATAGACCAAATTTCAGAAGCGCAGACGGTCGCAAGGACTGAGACGAATGAGGAAGAGGAGAGAGGGGAGGAGGTAGAGGGACTTAGGACGCTGATAGGCGAGGATTACTTCACGGTCGCTCAAGCAGACAGTGGGAGTGTAGGAGAAATCAGTCCCGAAGAAACGGATAATGAAGAGCTATTCTTCAATCCTGAGATACCACCCCCACCCAAGGAAGACACAATAGTAGGCAGAAACAAGATGGCGGCCGAACAAGCACAATGTTCGACTCTAGCACCATTCTTGGCCCACGGGAAAATTGGGGCGAAGAACTTCTTCATTGAAGACAATTTGCTCTTTCATAAAGACAAAATAGCTGGGCATTCTGTAAAACAACTGTGTTTACCTAAAGAAAGAATAGACAAGGTCTTAAACTTGGCACATGACGCTGCGTTCGCAGGTCATATGGCGTTGAAAACGACTAAGGACCGAATTAAGCTGAATTTCATTTGCCAAAGGCATGCGCCGCTGCGAGTGGCGCAGCGAGCCCCCATAACTCCTATCCCTCGCAACGACGAGACCAGATTCGGTTGTCTAGTGGCAGATTGTATAGGGCCTATAGTTACCAACGTAGACCCCACAAGCCCAAAACCCGAGTACAACTACGCCTTAGTGGTAGTTGACCAATTTTCAAGATGGCCGATGGCCTATCCTCTGAAATCATTAACGGCAAAAGCGACATGTGATGCATACATACAAATCTTCACGACCTTCGGTTTTCCAAAAACGATTAGGTCCGACAACGGGTCGAATTTCAACAGCAAATTAACCCAAGAGTTTCTGCATCGTATGGGGTGCTCACCACGCTTTGGGCCAGTCGCACATCCTGAGTCACAAGGTCTAGTGGAGCGCTGCAATGCCACACTGAAGACCATGATTCATAAATTGGCAGGAGAAAACCCGAGGGGATGGCACAGACTGTTACCTTACGTGCTTTGGAGCTTAAGGGAACGCCCCTCGGCAACCACCCACGTGAGTCCCTACACCCTGGTGTATGGTACCCTGCCTAAAGGACCTCAATCTGTCCTTTCTGAGGAATGGGCGGGAGAGCGGGATTCTCCATTAAGTCTGGGCGCAGGCGCCGCAGCTTACTTGGACCAATTAAGGGATAACCTTGAAATGTCTAAATTATATGCCGAATATTATTCAGACATTGAACAGCAGCGCTATGCTACTCATTACAATTTAAGAAGCATGGACAGGCGTTACGAAGTAGGGGATAAAGTCATCATCCAATCACCGGAAGCGCGAGGAGCAAAGAAGGAGGGCCAATGGCAAGGCCCGGCCATCATCGCTCAGGTGAAATCGCCCTACACATACATCGTGGAAATAGGGGGCAAAAGCCGCTTATTACATGCAAATCGTATTCGCAAGTATAACGAAAGAATACAGCAAGCATTGATTAACAATTGCTCCATTCTGTTCGAGAAGGACGAAGACTTCGGTCACGTGGAAGCAGTGGGTAGCTTCGTCACGAGTCAGACACGGCCCAGTGAACAAGTAGACCCTATTGCCGTTGCACACTTAACGGTACCCGAGCGGAAACAGCTGTTTAATCTGTTAGACAGGTTTCCAGATGTGTTCTCGGACAAACCAGGTTTCTGTCCCGTCCTAGAACACACAATCAATGTTAGCGCAGAGTTCAGGCCGAAGAGTTTGCGAGCCTATAAGGTGCCGGAGCTGCTCAAACCGGAGATGGAGAAGCAGATCCGCGAACTTTTGGCCCTAGGAATCATCACTCCCTCACATAGTGAAATGGCTAGTCCCGTTGTGTGCGTTGTGAAAAAGGGAGGTCAAGGCGGTTTAAGACTGGCCATTGACTACCGGTATGTAAACAAGTTCTCGGCGGGTGACGCATACCCCACCCCCGACATCCAGGAAGTGTTACAGAAGGTAGGAAGTGCAAACTTCATATCCTGCTTTGACGCACGTCAAGGATACTACCAGATTGGACTCCACAAGGACTCTCGTTGGTTATCAGCCTTCGTATGCGACGCTGGCCTATTTGAGTTCGTACGATTGCCCTTTGGTTTAAAGTCAGCCTCAAATTCTTTTATCCGATGCATGTCAAAGGTACTTCATCCCATTCGCGACTTCACTGAGACGTTTGTGGATGACATGGCAGTACACTCGATGACGTGGCCGGATCACATGAAACACCTAGAGAAATACTTAATGACGATTCAACAGTCGGGTCTGACCCTTAACATTAAGAAGAGTTCGTTTGCTAGGCGACAAACAACGTTTGTTGGTCACCTGATCGGATCAGGGAGCATTGAACCGGATCCTATTAAAATCGCAGGGCTAGGGAAAATCCCTCAACCCGAGTCCAAAAAGGACATACGGAGATTAATTGGCTTCTTCAGTTATTTTAGGAACTTCATCCCTAATCTGGCTGAGACAGCCAGAATTCTCACTGACTTGACCCAGAAATCGGTGCCTGCTAAGATACCCTGGCGAGTTGAACACCAAAATGCGCTAGATAAACTTACGCACGATTTGAATAACGCTGTATGTTTGCAGACAATTGACTACGGCAGAGTGTTTGGTCTATCGACTGACGCTTCAGACAAAGCAGTCGGTTGCTGCTTATTCCAAATTCAAGACGATGGAACAGAACGGCCAATATGTTTCGCCAGTTCTAAATTAGATGCTACGCAAGCGCGTTGGTCCACTGTGGAACGCGAAGCGTATGCCGTAATCTTTGCGTTGAAGAAGTTTAGGAACTGGATTTTTATGTCAAGGACCACCCTCTATTCTGATCACAATCCCTTGACTTTCCTAACTGCTTCTACGCCCACAAGTGCTAAACTTGCGAGATGGGCTCTGGCACTCCAGGACTTTGATATCGCTTTTAAATATCGACCTGGGGCGCTGAATATTCCCGCTGATCTTTTGTCCAGACTATGATTGAGGAAGAAGGCGGACTACCATGTAAGGCACCGCGACAACTGTAAATAATAATTGCTAACTGTGCTGATATTTTGTATTTTCATGGGAACGACGAGGACATGGTCTGGAGGAAATCAATGGAGGGAACGACATCATTCTCAGCCGGGAGGCGAACCAATGACTGGCTTTGTCCTCCCCCGGGAAGGGAAGTGTCGCGTGAGGAGATCGACGACAACGACGAGATGTCATCATCATCACGATGGAGGCGTCGTTGCTGGTCGAGATGGAATGATGACGGACGAAAGCCAGTACCCACTTGGCCAACAATGAAGGCAGCGAGGCCGAGGTGTAATCGGACACCACACAGCCCAGGTGTAATAGGACACCTCGCGGCTATGGTGTAACCAGACACCGCCCGCGCTGCAGGCGAGCGACGATCCGCGGCGCGAAGAGCAATCTGACACTAATTGACGATAGCATGACGTGGGGAGGGGGCTGACTGATGCACGCTGGAGTTCCTACTTAACAGAAGGGAAAGAAGAATACGGGACTTGTACTACTGACGCGGGCGACGCGTGAACATCGGTCGAGCGATCAACATCGAGAGGACGACCAGCGCCAGGCGGCAGAGTATAGTCCGTCAGATTCAGAGACTGACGCGAAAGAACGATCTGGAGTTAGGCTGTCAACCCAATCCTTCCGTTGACAATCCTTCTGATTAAATCCTTGTTCTCTTCGTACTTAACGCCTATTTAACGTTCACCTTTTGAACGCTAATTCTACGTATAAGTATAACCTGAATTAATCAGCAACACAGTTTAATATCTTTTCAGTTTAATAAGAAACAAACAGACAGAACTCAATTCGATTACAACTCAACTAGTCAGCCACACTACTACAGCGAACACACGAAATCAAACTTCTCTAGTCAGCATAATTCTTCGCGCCTCTTGACACACCTGTCTTCTGTGCGCCTAAGCGAACTCTAATAATATACATATAGCGCGCCGCTGCCGAGATTGGCCGGCCGCGCGTGTCACTAAGACTATACGTTATACATCTATCATATATACATATACACGTGAAACTAAAGTAAGCGCACTAAATATATACGCTAATATCTCGCACTGCAAGACTGTACACAAAACTCAGTTCACATTACCTCCTTCCTTTTTCTGGAATTGAGCAAATTAAATTTCAAAATTTGCGAAATTACCAAAATACATGAAACATATATATATATATCTAACTAATTAATGAACAGTCTTACGATTACTTATAACCTTGACAAACAATCAGCAATAACATTCAATCTGCCCTTCTTGTACTTCACCTCAACATCAAAAGTTTGTAAGGCTAACGCCTAACGCACAAGTTTAGCAGACTTAGACATTGACTCAGTCAAATATGTAAGAGGATTGTGATCAGTAAAAATGAAAATTTTTGATCCAATTATAATTTCTTTTAACTTGTTTAGAGCCCAAACAATAGCATAGGCTTCCTTTTCCACAGTAGCCCATCTCTTCTGGGTATCAGTTAATTTCTGACTGATAAATGACACAGGGCGTTCTATTCCCTTGTCGTCCATCTGTGTTAAAACAGCACCGACTGCAAAGTCACTACTATCGCAGTACAAATTGAATGGTTTTCCCACTTCAAAAACATATAACACTACTTTGGATCGCACAGCCTCTTTAAGTAAATCAAATGCTTGCTGATGTTCAACAGTCCAATCAATCTTATCAGAAACACGTTTACTAGTTAAATCAGATAAAGGTTTCGCAATCTGTGCAAAGTCCTTAATAAACTGTCTGTAATAATTAAAAAACCCAAGCAGTTGCTTAACTTGCTTCTTAGTTTCTGGGATCTTCAAATTAGTCAAACTTTCAATTCTGTCTGGATTCATCTTTATCTTACCAGACCCAACCACATGACCGATAAACCTTACTTCAGACTTACCAAATATGCATTTTTTCAAATTTAAGGTAACGTTATGCAATCTCATTTGCATCAAAAATGCATCTAACTGCTGTAAATGAATTTTCCAATTGTCAGAATGCACAGCAATGTCATCAACATACGGTTCTGCAAAGTCACTCATAGGCTGTAAAACTAAATTTATCGCCTTAACAAAAGGTCGGCCTGAATTTATCATTCCAAAAGGAACACGAGTAAATTCATACAGTCCATTATGTGTTACAAAAGCTGTCTTCCATTGATCAGATTGTTTTACAGGACAAGTCCAATAAGCACTTCGACAGTCCAAGATAGAAATCACATTAGACTTTCCAACTTTGTTCAAAACGTCTCTGACAATCGGCATCGGATATTTACAATCCACTGTGAATGAGTTAATGTATCTGTAGTCACAGGCAAGTCTTAAAGATCCGTCTTTCTTTTTAACAATAACCAAAGGGCTTGCCATTCTGCTCGATGATGGTTTAATAATGTTTGTTTTTAACATTTCTTTGATCTGACGTTCCACTTCTGCTCGATAAATCAAAGGAATTCGATATGCTGCAAATTCCTTTGTGCCTTGCTCTCTTGTTATACTGATTTGGGTATTGTAACTGCTTTTCTTGAGAGTAAGATTCTGCAAACAATAATGCTTTCTCCGTAGTTTCTTTGAGTTCTTTCAAATGCTTTTCGTGAAAAGGAATTTTCTTGTGCCATTTCCTCGGGTTGTCTATTAGGTCCATTGTCATTCTCCTGAAGGCGACCTCTTCTCTTGAGACTGGAGTGATAGGCACTCTATCCATCACCAGACTCCTTGCCTTTAGTTGACACTTCTCGCAAGACTTACAAAATTTCACAATGTCCCTTCTCATCTTTGGCCATACAAAAGACAACTTTATTCGTTCTCTTGTTTTCTCTTCTCCTAGATGTCCTCCAAATACCGATTCATGCGCCAATTCCATCACTTTAATTCGTCTCTCTTTTGGTAACACTAGTTGATATATCGTCTGGTCTAATATCTGATATTTCTTATGCAATAAACCGTTGATCACACAGAATTCAGATTCTTTCTCTTGTGCTAACTTCCACCACGGCTTCAACGATTCATCCTTTCTCTGTTGCTCTTCGAACTTCTTCGAATCGGCAATCTGCACCTTTTGTTCTTCATCCATCTCTTCATCTCTATACAAGTCTCCTATCCCCACATCACATTCATTGTCTTCTTCAGTTTCATTTAATGTGCCATTCTCGCATGCAGCCATCTCTTGCTCATTCATCTCTGATGTTATACCATCTCGCGATAAGCTTCGTTGCTCATTACTTTCGTTTTCCTCATCACTTGAACTTTCAGTTTCACTCTTCTCATCAACATCTACCATTTCCTGTTTCCGACTCTGCGCTCTCGTCATTACATTTGCTTGTACACTCACATCTCCTTGTATCGTTTTAACTTTCATCTGTGGTACGGCTTTTAATTCGGCAATTATCTCTGGATGCAACAAGAATCTTTCTGTACTGCCCATCTTTGCAATACTAGCACACATCAAGGTGACATAAGGTGTAAGTGAACACTGGATTTTACGCGAAAATCCCTCTTCTTCCACGTCACTACCACACAGTCTAACATCGACTTTCACTAACTTCGCAGGAATGGCATCTCCTGCCACACATTGCAAATTCACTTTTCCAATTTGTTCCACCTTCATGCCTTCCAGTAATTCTTCACTAATCACCGGAATTTCTGCTCCCGAGTCGCTCAGTGCTTTGACTTTCACTGGCTCTTTACCGTCTACTGCACGAATTTCAACCTCGACATATTGCAAGAACGATTTCTTCAATATTCGACTGTCATCTTTTCCTATGACTTCTCTCTGAATTTCAGCATCCAATGGAATTTCTTTTTGAATACCACATTTCATTACTGACTTTACTTCAGTCTCTTGGTTTTCTTGACCAGTGGTTTGATTACCTGTATCACTAACCACTTGAATCAAATTCACCCTTGTGTGTTCTTGATTTCTGCTAGACTTAGCTGCTGCCACTGGAACTGTACAAAATTTAACCAAATGTTTGTCTGAACCACAGTTGTGACAACGCTTCACCACCATACCTCGTTGTTCATTGCCTTCATATCTCTTATACTGCGTAAACGATGTGTTGCCTTCCCTCTTGGCAAACGGCGCTGACGATTTGTTAAATCCCTGACGACCAAACGTCACTTCTCTGGTCTCATTGGGTACAGGGACACTAGCCTTGACTTCTTTACCTTTAAACTGATTCCCTGTTTCTGGATTACTTTTCCACTTTCCACTCTGGCTTTGGTTTACGGAACGTTGAGAAGGATAACTGTTTATATTTGGGATCGCAAACCCAATTCGATTGTTTACATGAATGTCTGCTAAGTCTGCCACTGCACTAGCTTGAAGACAGTCAGTTCCTTCCTTCGACAATACAAACTGTAGTGGACCTGGCGGTAAACATTCTTTTAGCTTATCCGCTACCAGCAAATCAAAGAGCGTATCATACTCTCTGTTCACGTTTCGACTTCTCACGTAATAGTTTAGCAAGTTCTTCAGTCTTGCCGTAAACATCGTATAAGTCTCTTCTGTCGTCTTCTTAGCATCCACAAATCTGGCTCTGTATTCTCTCGAAGTCAACTTAAATTCTTTTAATAAGTGCTGCTTGACTCTATCATAATTGTCTAGATCATCGTATGACAATCTATTCAGAACGGTTCGAGCTTTCGGCGTCATCAATGGTAGTAATAATTTCACCCAAAACGGCTTTTCCACAGCAAAACTACGAAACGCGTTCTCGACTGTTTCAAAATATAATGGCACCTCCATCATATCAGTTGGCATTTGAGGCAATACATGCTTCATTGCATCACCTATTTTCTTAATTTTTGACACCAAAGTTTCACTTTCTTGCTGCTTCCTTCTTTCAGCTTCCCGTTCTTCTCTCATTTGCGTTTCTTTCAATGTCAATTTTGATTTCTCCAGTTTCAGACGTTCCTGTCTTTCTGTCTCTGCCTTTTCCAAACTTTCTTTCTGAAATTTGAGTTCTTCTTGTCTGATCTGTTCTGCACGTTCCAACTCTAACGTTCGCGCTTTTTCTTTTTCTTCTTCACGCATTCTCTTTGCTTCAATCTGTTGCTGACGAACCTCTTCATCACTTTTTCTAGCTCTTTCAAATTCAATCATCTGCTCCAGTCTTCTTCTTTCAGCATCTTCTCTATCTCGTTTCAACTGTTCTAATTGAATCTCAAACTGATGCTTTTGCAATTCCAGTTCTGCCTTACGCACTTGTTCTGCTTTATCTTCTCTCTCTCTCTGCAGGCGCAATTCTTCTTGCCTTGCAAGTTCCGCTTTCTCTTCTTTCTCTCTCTGCAGACGTTCTACTTTCTCTTCTTTCTCTCTGTGCAAGCGCAATTCGTCTTGTCTTACACGTTCTGCTTCTTGTCTCAGCTCTTTCTCTTCCTGTCTTCGTCTCTCCTCTTTTTCTTTCTCTTCGTGTCTCCGTTTATCTTCTCTTTCTTTCTCTTCTTGTCTACGTTTCTCCTCTCTTTCTTTCTCTTCTTGTCTGCGTTTCTCCTCTCTATCTTTCTCTTCTTGTCTAGTCATCATCATCCACTGCATCAACATCTCCATAGACATAGGCGCAGGAGGTTTTTCAATAGCCTTTTCTACGGCACCGCCAACTGCACCTTCTTCTTCGACTTCTTCTTTAACCCACACTTCAGCGAGTTCCTGTATCATGTCACCACGTGACATACCTTCTAATTGTTCTTCCTTAAAACCGGCTTTCAACAAACGCTGTTTTAGCCTCTCCGTAGACATCTTCTTAATATCTGCTTGTCTTTCAGCACTTAGTTTCTCCATCTTACTTGTTTACTTTGGTGATTTCTCTTTTCAAAGAAGTCACGGTTTTTCTTGGTGTGTGAATCGATAAACAAACGGGATTTCTTTTGTATTTGTTCGTGGAAAACAACTAAATTTTTATACCGTTTTCTCGTGTTCCACCGTCGTTGATATCGTAGACACGTCACACAGCAACAACGCGTAGATTCTTCTAACACCGTCGTAGATTCTTCTAACACCGTTGTAAATTCTTTTATCACCGTCGTAGATTCTTCTATCCGTCGAAGGAGGTGATAACGTGAATTTTAATCCACTGTGAGTTTATATCCACCGTGAGTATTTATTCCACCGTGAGTATTTATCCACCGTGAGTATTTATCCACCGTGAGTATTTATCCACACCGACGCTGCCACCAATAATGTCAACCCAATCCTTCCGTTGACAATCCTTCTGATTAAATCCTTGTTCTCTTCGTACTTAACGCCTATTTAACGTTCACCTTTTGAACGCTAATTCTACGTATAAGTATAACCTGAATTAATCAGCAACACAGTTTAATATCTTTTCAGTTTAATAAGAAACAAACAGACAGAACTCAATTCGATTACAACTCAACTAGTCAGCCACACTACTACAGCGAACACACGAAATCAAACTTCTCTAGTCAGCATAATTCTTCGCGCCTCTTGACACACCTGTCTTCTGTGCGCCTAAGCGAACTCTAATAATATATACATATAGCGCGCCGCTGCCGAGATTGGCCGGCCGCGCGTGTCACTAAGACTATACGTTATACATCTATCATATATACATATACACGTGAAACTAAAGTAAGCGCACTAAATATATACGCTAATATCTCGCACTGCAAGACTGTACACAAAACTCAGTTCACATAGGCTGTACGAAGCAACATTTGAGATAGTCCGATTTAATAACTAAACGCTTTAATACTACGTGGAAGTTCCCGTAGAGTTAGTGTATATATTTGTTTCTTTAATTAAATTCATTTATTAATTAAACAAAGTTCGTCGTGAATCTTCTATAGAAAAGTTAGGCACGTTAAATAAAAGTGCAAGTAAAAGAACAAGCAGTCGAGGGTCGACATCAACACACGGCAAACATACGACAGGGCGACCTTCGATTGCGACAGTAGGGGTTTTGGGTTTCTCCCTTTCTCGGGTCCAGTAGGGCAGCCACTCAACCATTCACTACTCGGCTCACTGCTCTTATTAATCTGTCTGTTTGCTTGTCTGTCTGTCTGTCTGTATTTCTGTCTGTCTCTGTGTCTTTCTTTTTATCTCTCTGTCCATGTTCCCCATTGTGGGTCGACACACTACACTACAGTCTATAGATACGCTATACTACGCTACAATAGGCCTATTATATTGCGTAACGTAAGTGCAACGTACGCTACAGTAACTCCATGCATACATTTATGGCCTGTGTGCTCTGACAATTCCAGTGAATCCTATAAGTAATTAGTTTGAAAGTTAACGTTACTATACAACTGTATGCCTCACATACACAGTGGTGGAACTGAGCGTCGGCATGCCCGAGACTCCATGAGAACCCAAGCATAAGACTAAGTGAAAGTAATCATGAGGTTAGGAATCTCATGAAGTACTGACGGTTTCAAACTAACCCCTAAGGAATAAACCAAGTAAGACTAAGCTGGTGACCTCTTTTTCATCAGATATCGTAAAAACTTAGCTTAAGAACTTTCATTCGAATATGGCAATCGATGCCAATGTCGTTATCGATGCCAATGTCGTTATCGTCATTTTTGTAATCATCGTTACCGTTTATTTTTATTTTCGTTATCATAGTCAATTACACTATCAATAGTGTTACCGTTGACATTCTTGATGCTATAAAAATTAATTAAATAACGTAATTTATAAACCTTTTGAATTTTCTGCGGATAAATAGGCTTGAGTCTTGTTCAGCAGGCCTACAGTCTGTTCAGCAGGCCTATAGTCTGTTCAGAAGGCCTAGAGTTGTTTTGATTGCATGCTCATTACTCAATCAGTGAAGTGAAGAGGTTTAGGGATGTCTTGTGACGACAGTGAAGGTCTTTTGCGTCTTCACTTTGGCGTCGATTCTGCGGATGATGTCTGTACTCGTTCAGGTGGAGTAGTCTGGCCAAGATCAGCCCAGTTGTTTTTTTTTGTTTTTACCAGTTTCGAGGTTGTTCTACGGTTGCTCAACCATGTAGCCCAGTTTGTAATCTTTTAGGATGCATTCTGGGACTTCTGGTGTTGGTTGCACTGATCATCGTCATCGTGCTCCTGGTCAGATTATATGTCTTCAAGAAGCCCGTTCCACGTCGACTGGCCAGCGCTCAGCAAACGATTCGCAATAGGTTTTCCAGAGCCCAGCTGGATGAAAACATTGCCTATTGTTCGGCAGATGATCTTCGCCCGAAAAAAAATAACCAGCAGGTGTGTCTCATATTTGGATAAATGTGCGTAACTCTGGGGTTAAACTATGTATCGGCACCTGCATGAAAGTAGAATATAGAACCCATTTTCACCTCTTTATCGGTTTGCTTCCGTATGTGTGCGATTATTAATTGAATGATTGCTTGATAGACATTTAATGACTTGTCAACAGTAAATCAACACAGCTTTGCACAGACATCGATCGATGTAGTGGTCAACCGGTCAACCGAAAATGGTCTGATGGGGTTCGGCTAGCCATTTCAATTTTCATAATTGCGACTATACGAATTGTTTTAATTCTATACGTAACAGTAGTCCCTATTATGTAAATAATAAAGAAAATCAGAAGTACAATCTAAAAATAACATAGCCAGGACCCAAATGTTTCCGCTATCGATGCAATCCATTAAAGAAGCAATCTTAACCGAAATTCAACCCATATAGATGGGCCAGGATATAAACTTAAGATAGACCTGACAATCATTTTTCTTTCATTAAGTAAAGACGCCTAATGTTGTTCAGTGTTTCGTTCCTTGTTTAAGTTTAACCTAAAAGTCGAAAACCAAGATCGGACCTGAATCGACTTTAATGTAGAGAAAATAGGCTTAGTGAATGACCATTATATATCACCTAATGAAAACATTTAAGGTTTTTAGGATCAGGTTGTGTTAGCGCTGCTCCTAACCTATCAAAAATGTGCAGGTGACGACGAAGCCAAATAAATGGAAGACTTCGATGAGGGCATCAAAGGCCGAGGAGACGTATGTGTACAGTTCAATGAAGGGATTTAACGATTATGCGTCCAGCCCAAATTCTGAAGCCGATTCAGTTAAAGGCCTGAAGGTCATTTCAAGTAAACAGCTAAAGTTCGGAGACACGATCGCTGAGGGTCGCTTTGCTGTTATCAGAGAAGGACAGCTGACACAAGGAAATGAAACAATCACTGTGGCTATAAAAGGACTGAAACGTGAGTCTTCTGGTGCTGTTTTGCTCTATTCTGCGAGCGTCATCTTCATGACTTACTCATGGTCAGTGAATCTGGTTTCTGTTAGCCCAAGATGGCTCCAAGTCATGTAACATCAATTTATGAACGTAATGGTTTAGTGACATTATCAAACCTCTGCCCGTGATCGAAGAGAATAACCCCTTCCAGTCCATCACTATCGTAATATCTAATTTATAGTTAGAATCAGTGCTTTTTTTCTGCCGGAACGCTCCGGAACGACGTTCCGGCACCTTTTTTCAGCCATTAAAAAATAATTCAGTTATTTTAGTAAAAGAATAATTCAGTTGTTTTCATTTAATGTGACGTTAAAATTTCCTTGAGGAGGGTCTCGCCGAGCCCTTACCCAAACTCCATTTCCTTGTTTTTCTCGGGCTTCGACCTCTTTAACCCTTCCATAATTGTTCAGTTTCTGATCCTTTTTTGTAGAAAACACTAGTTAGAATATCGCGGATATTTCAATCTCTGATGGACAAAGTTTAAGTCTTTGGCTTTAATAGTATGTGAATGTAATATTTTTTGGAAAATAAGCCACGATCTTGTTTAATTGTAAAGTCGACAGAATAGTAGTTACTTTAACTTAACTGTTTAAATTGATACCAATTTTCTATTAAATTTCTTTAAACATTTTAAATTACAAGTTGTTTGATCTTAGCTCGTTGAATCTGTGGAACATGTTGGTGCCCTGCGCTTTGCCTTCGAGTGGCGCTTTAGAAGTTTGGAGATTACGATTACTATATGACTAATAGGTCTAACTGACTTTGCATTAGCGGGTGCACTTGAAATACAATCTTGTGCCACGATTTTAAAATTGATGCACTGTTCGTTGTATAAATTAATCATTAGCCTATGTGTCTTCTCTTTTCTTTTTCGTGTGCAGGCCGATTTACCGATGCTGACGCCAACCTGATGGCCGACAAAATTGCATGTCAAAGCAAGATTCCTTCTCATGTCAATATCTTACAGTTTCTTGGACAACTAGATGATGCGGAGAAAGCTGGTATGTCTGTTTCAGCGAACACATTCGTCTGCCGGACCAAAAGTACAGAAAATAGAACTTTCATTGTGAATGTTTCTGTTGATTAAAAGATAAATGAAACTTCTTAGTATAGCGACACAGTTATCTAACTGGAGCGTTTTCAAGAGAATGCCGCTCTTGCATAGAGAAATATAGGCCTACTAAGTATTTCTCTGTCATCGTAGTCTCAATCTCCTGATAGGCCATTCTATGTAGAGTCTTGTGTAGTTAATAAAACTCAATGATGTTAACAGATATTTTTACAAGCCATCTGTGAAAAACGTTTTCAAACTTTCTTCTAGATGGAAACAACCATAGGCAATTTGTTACTTATGTTTGCGCTGAACCATGCAAAACACTAGCTTTATAAAAGAAATCATTCTTCGGAATGAAATGACCATATGTCATAGGCCTATGTACGCGTTGCGAGAGGTTGCTTAGCCTTGCCATTTCTAACTTCTTATGCAACATGCCGAATTTTCTTTTGTTTAGGTCCGATGATGGTACTCGAGTACTGTGAGATGTCTCTGAAAGATTGGCTGGCTAACGTCAAAAGCATAAACAGCGATGTGCTCGAGGATATGTTGATGTTTACCCTGAACATCGCAAACGGCATGAAGCATCTGCACGAAAATCAGGTATGGTCCTCAAATATTCCTGATGACGAAATCTTCTGCAAAAATAAAACGAAGGCTGCTTTCTCCTGACCTGAATAGGGCCTACTACTCTGACCTTAAAATGCGAGACATAGAAGTGACATTTATTAATTGCAACAGTTTCGTAGCTAGCTTTTCATCGGTCCGGGTGCAGGGGGTCCTGCATGGGCCCCTGTAAGGCCTCTAGCCTTGCGTTCTTACCAATATTGTGGGCCCCTGGAGGTCATGGGCCCGGGTGGCTTGCACCCCCTGCACATATGATAGCTACGCCACTGAATTGCAATTTGTTAGCTTATACGCGTCGTGCTCACTTTGTGGACTCTTGAGTAGTCTTACAGAGAGGTTTTCGAAATGAAATTCTTGTAAGCGAATCACATATATTGCCATGTCTTGTTCGCCTTCATGCACGTACAATAGACGTTCAAACATGGAGCAGCCAATCAATATTTATAGGGAAGCATTATCTAAAGTCTGCAACATCGCTAAGAATCCAACGATATTTTAACAGTAGAGGAGGAGCAACAACATAAAACATTTTATTTATAGACCACAGAAGCGATTCGTTTGGTGTTTTAAATTGTTGTATTCAGGTAATACATCGCCGTCTTGGAGCCAGAAACGTACTACTGAAGGAACAATACGGAGGACTTGTGGCAAAACTTATTGGATTTGGTCCAAACAGAGAAGACAAAGATGGAGAACAGGTAATTATAAGTAGCTATTCGCGCTACAGACTTACGTATGTCTCGTAGGACTATTTAAGAGCATGCAGTGCCACTCTCCTGAAATATAGTTTTCTTCAACAGATGTAGTCCTATCTTTGTGAACTATGTGTTGAATGTCAATTAAAACTCGTGCTCTTCGCTACCGAGGGTGATCGCTCTTCCTACGTCAAAGTGAAAAGTTTCACTGTACGGAGAAACTAGTGTAAAGCTGAAAGAATTGATAAAAAGATAAGATAAGAATATTCTTTAACATACCGGTTGCTATCTGCATTTTGGTTTACATACATTGTTATGATCAAACATCATGGCTATGATCAGACCTCATGGCTATGATCAAACATCATGGTTGTGATCAGACATCGTCAAAACAGTCCGCATATTATCCTTAAATCTGATATAATTATCCTTAACTCTGATATAATTATCTTTAAATCTGATATAATTATCCTTAACTCTGATATAGTTATATTCGCTAGAGACTGCAACACTTGTGTACATTTATTTTCCTTGTATAAGGCATGAGTGCTTTCAAGTTAGCTTTCTGGAGTAGATAAACCGCTACATTGTTGTTCTCTTACAAATAAATTGCATTTCTGAGGTATCACAAACAACTATTCTCATCTAAAACGTTTAGCATACATACATATACAGATCTGTTGCTAACAGAACACAGTTCCTCAAGAACAAGTTTTAAGGAAGTCCCAGTTAATGATAAAACTGGTGTCAAATTATGAACTAGATACGATTTTGGAAGTGTTACTAAAAATTGTAGTTGCCTCATCAGTCTCGTGTATTAGCCTACTAAACTATAAAAACTTACCAATTTATCTCGTTTTTAAAGGCTTCACTTCCCATCAAATGGCTTGCTCCAGAAACGCTGGAAACTTTGAAGAGCGGTTCACCGACTTACGACAAGAATTCGGACGCCTGGTCGTTTGGTATCGCCATCTGGGAAATATACTCCAAAGGTTTTTATTATAATTTATATGTTATTCAACTTCCTTATGTTACATTACATTAAGTCTAATCGTAAAATGAACTGTCACTGATGCATCTGTCCTAAGAACTAACAAAAACGGCACATCTTACTCTCTCTGCACAGGTCTTTCACTGTAAACTGAAACTCCCACTTTCCACAAATCCTATCCTGATTTCTCCTCTTTCCCCTTACCCAGTGTTTAATCTAGACAGCTATTGGGGGGGGGGGAATTCACCCCAGGATTTCGGTTCCCCCCAGAGGCCAGCAATATTAGAATAAAAGAGCAGAATGAGACATGTGTAAGTTTTTAGAAGAATTCCTTAAAAAGGTTGATGAATGACTAATGACAAAAAAGGTCATCAACTTTTTAAAGATGAAATTCCCAAAAAAGTTATGAAATTCTCCAAAAAGTTTTGAAATTTCCGAAAAACTTTTTGGATGCTGGAACACGGATTAAATTTCCCAAAAGGTCGCCTTTGTTGGCCCCCCCCCCGACAAACCTAGTTTCCCCCTCAGAAGAGGGGGACTAGATTAAACACTGCCCTTACCTCTCTCGCCACTAAAATTTCTTAACATCGTCCACCGTATATATAGCCTAGTTGTCTGACTGTTTGTTGGTTGTTGACGCCTGGTCTTTTGGTATCACCGTCTGGGAAATCTACTCCAAAGGTTTTTACTATTTATTTTATGCAACTTCCTTATGTTACATTACATTAAGTCTAATCGTAGAATGAACTCTCACTGATGCATCTGTCCTAAGAACTAACGAAAACGGCACATCTTACTCTCTCTGCACAGGTCTTTCACTGAAAACGGAAAACTCTCACTTTCCACAAATCTTATCCTGATTTCTCCTCTTTCCCCGTGCTTCTCTCGCCACTCCAATTTCTTAACATCATCCACCGTATATAGCCTAGACGTCTGACTGTTTGCCTGTCTGACCCTTGGATGTTGACTTGACCTTACCTTCCCTATTTATTTTTGTTTGACTGAGCACTTGCGAATAAGCTGGTTCCCGCGACATAGATTTCTTGGGCACTATAAAAATTTATAGATTACGACGACGATGTATCCATGAGGTACAGTGTTAGCTTATAGTCAACGTCAGGTCATACCTGTATAACACGTACCATGAGATCATAGGCAAACTTGTTTGAAATTGATAATAATTTCTGCTGTATTCAAGATAGCTTTGTAACATGCTTTTACTTTCTTCTTCAGGAAAAATGCCTTACTCTGATCTGCAATCAGATAGAGTGAATAAGCTGTTGATAAAGGATAAACGCATGGTTTTGACTCGTCCGGAAGCATGCCCAATTGACCTGTAAGTCACTATAAATAACATTCATTAAGCTCTGGTAACCATCGTTCGAAAAGGATAGGCCTATCAAATAAATCGCAACTCAAAGTCAGATATAGTACTAGATTATTCACAGGCGTTTAGTAGAAACAACTCTGCATGTTCCTGCTTGTTGCTGGATCATTTTCAGTGTCATGGTCGATAGTCTGAGAGTCCAGTCCAAAAGAGCCAGTGGGATGCTCAGATGGAAAATATTTATAGTTTCATGGATGTTGGAAGAATGGTTGAAGAGGGAAATTCTGATAAAACAGTTTGAAGAGTTGAGTTTTGACTTTTGAATTCATGAGTCCAAGAACACCGAGCTGTAAGTTGAGAGTTAGCTCTACAGAATTGATGCAGCGTAAACGGAAAACTCTCACTTTCCACAAATGTTCAGATATGCTCAGAGATTGACACGTTTCGCAACGGAACCGGGCAGGAACCAAGTAAGTTTCAAAGAAGTCTAACGTGAGGCTGAAAAAGATAAAGATGCGACGCAGACTGGTTAGGTCGGAGTGGTTAAAAACACTAAGTATCATATAGGTCCCTAATATTATTCCAACAATAATGAATGTAAGCCGTATGAGAAAGTAGGGCTCTGCCTCCATTTATTACAATATCGAAACTTTGTCTTTAGAAATTTCATATAATTTTATAAAAGTCAGACTGATCTAGTCTTGTTTATGTTTAAACGTTTTCCATCTAGTTATTCGTGAATTGACTAAGAGTTTATACTTTTTTAAGTTGTCTGGCTAAATATTTTTGTTTCTGTAATATACAGAGAAATTCAGTTGCATACAATAACATTATTTTGACCTTCAGATGAATAAGGTAGCAGCAACACGGGTCCTTATAGACACTTTAATGTTTTAGTAATGTTTATTTATTTAACATTTAGGAGCATGAAGTTTGTTGTCAATTTATCAGTAATGCACTGTTTCTGAAGTCTCACAAACATTAATATTTTTACGTGGTTTAACGGTGCCAGTATGTGCATTACAGTTACCAAAATGTTCTATCCCCTTGTTGGAATTTCACCGCCAGCAGAAGACCGAATTTTGTTCAAATATGCTCAAAGATTGACAAGTTCCGCAAAGGAACCGGACAGGAACCAAGTGGTTACTACACTTCGAACTCTCTAAACTCTGAGAACTACGGAGCGTCACCTGAACTTGCTCTCTATGATGATGTCGGATGAGGAAGAACTTCAAAGTACTTCTTTAACATTTAGAGGCGAAGTACTTTGTAACGAATGGGCAGCCAATTATTTTGTGTAAGGCCGAATCCAGGCCTACTATTAATTAACTAAATGATTAATTAGTTAAAGAGTATCAAACCTTATGACTATTTCACTCAAGAACTATTATCGTATTAAACTGTATTACCAATTATTCAGTTATTATGTTGCAACATCAAAACTTTGTTTTTAAAATTTCATAGGATATTATAAAAGTCAGACCGATCTTGTCTATGATGATACTAGTACTAATTCACTAAACTAATTTACTCAGAATACAGCAAGCTATAGGACTCTGTTCGTTCAGATTTTTTGAACTATAATGATATTCTAGTTTTAAAGTATGTTACAAATCTATGTCACTAATTGTAAACAAAAAACATAAATATATCAATGTTGCGATGTGAAAATAAAAATATAGACTTCAGGCAGTTGCACACTGAACTACTGCAGCGTTGTAGACCCGTCTTGTAACATACTCCGCGGTAGGCTGTAGTTCACTTAAGGGTGACTTTTAAACTAACACAGTCTGAAGTAGTAGCCGGAGTCAGTCACCAAGGATTTACCGACTGACTTACTGAGTTAGCCACTGACTTAACAACTCAGTCGACTAAGACACAGGCTAATCAACTGACTGAGTCGCTTAGACTTGTCGACTGACTTACCGACTTCCTATCGACTTTCGGGCAATCAGGTATGTCTATTAATAGACATACCTGATTACCCGAGAAGTCGTTCCCGAGAGATATCCGGCCTTGGACTTATTCCTTTTATGAACACTTATATACGTCTGTCACCTTCCATAAATTCACATTTCACAGTCACCAGCCACTCTGTCAGCATGCCCACATGGAGCGAAGCCCATATAGGCCTAGGACCCATATTCCCATATTGGAACCATATGCGTCCCATCTAATGCCCAGAGAATGACGGTACGGTCAGTAAAGTATGCAGTAAAGTGCACTATATTGTTAAGTCCAAGGCCGGATATCTCTCGGGAACGCAAATGGCCGCCTATTTTCTCCAATTTTACAAACATATTTATCACTTTTTCTGGCTTCATCTGCAGTTATAACCGCTGGCTGAAATCGTTGAAGCCAGTGTATTACAGTATTTTCAACGAGACGTTTTCAAGTACGAAGAGACCCCATTATCGATTAAAACAAGTTCGTGATGTAAGGTAATATGACAGACATCTGCGTGGTAGTAGTAAGTATATAGGTTTGGGGACGTTTCGTCTCCGGACGATTCGTCACGGACGATTCGTCCTGCGACGATTCGTCACGAGGACGTTTCGTCTCGGGTCGATTCGTCACGGACTGTTCGTCACGAGGGTTGCGTAAATGGACCGTCTTTAAAAGAGGTCTCTGTAAAGAAGTACCGTAATTTGATTGCGAGAGTTAGGCGTGCGGTTCAGGGCTCTAACAGAACAGATGTTCTTACATATCTTCGTGCAATAGCCCATCTTTCTCACAACTGGTAGAACTTTTAAGTAGGGCCTACTGGAACTTGTACTGACGATGACACTATCGTTTTATTCAGCTTTAGTCTGTTTTCTCGTTTTAGTATGTACCTATGTCTTTTTTAGACAATCGATCTTTAGTTAGATTTGTTGAGTTTTAACATTAGACAATCGATCTTTTGTTGTTTGTCACTTTGGTAGATTTGTTGAGTTTTAACATTAGTTGAGTTTTATCCTCTGACGAATCGTCCTGGGACGAATCGTCCTGGGACGAAACGTCTTCGTGACGAATCGTCCTGGGACGAATCGTCCTGGGACGAAGCGTCTTCGTGACGAATCGTCCTGGGACGAATCGTCCGTCACGAATCGTCTGGAGAAGCAATGTGAACAGGCAGTTGCACACTGAACTGCTGCAGCGTTGTAGACCCCTCTTGTAACATACTCCGCGGTAGGCTGTAGTTCACTTAAGGGTGACTTTTAAACTAACACAGTCTGAAGTAGTAGCCGGAGTCAGTCACCAAGGATTTACCGACTGACTTAATGAGTTAGCCACTGACTTAACAGTTGTAACGTTAGTGGCTAACTCAATAAGTCAGTCGGTAAATCCTTGGTGTACCTTTTGCACTGGATATAGTTGATAACATTGCTTCACGCATACCAAGTATATAGGCCTAGCTAATAAAGTAGTAGGTAGCTAACAAGTAAAGAACTGGTGATCTGATATCGACTGATTGCTAGACTGTTAGTCTGTTGCGCTGTGACTCGTTCCCCATGGACAAGTGTTGTTCCCGCCCTGCTGCTGGTGTCTTCGTCAAATCAAAACCCGAAGACCGCGATTAAAAAACAATTAGTAGAATATTAAGTGAACGAAGTCACTAGCAGCTGATAGATTAACGACTGGTTTCGACTTGAGGGCTACTGTAACAGTGGCGGCGCGGGGGAATAGTCTGAAGATGACTTGGTATTGCACTGAATTATGCTGAATGTTTTTCATTTTAATTACACGCAGAAGCAGGTATAAAGAAAAGATAATTATTATGCATATCTTTTAAAACACGTTTACATTTTTACTGATATAACGCGTGCCCTTAATTCTACACGTCTGTTTCTGTTCAGTAATGAAAGTGACTTTCTGGACTAAGTATAGGCCCATGACTGGATGAAGTGACCATGAAACTTTTGGTACTGGAACTCGTGGGACAAATTGTACTGCTAAATTTCGATATCCTTCTTAAAACAATTAACGGCCAATCACTTTTGCACTGGATATAGTTAATAACATTGCTTCACGAAAAGCAACTAAGGTTACCTTTGATGCATCTAAATGAGCCAGCTCTCGACATTTTGACTGTTCTGATACAGCTGCGATTGTAACTAAAATGTAGCTAGGAATCAGCCTAGGATTATATTTGAAAAGTTTAAGCTTCACACAATCAGTTAACCGTAAATTAGAAAAACCTATTTAGAAAGAATGAAAGCATATCCTATGTATTAGAACGAGTTTAGACCAATGCAGTATCCTACCACTAAAAAGTTGGTTCTGAGCTTCTTGATTAAATAGCCTAGTTCACAACGACTTGTGCTAATGCCATGAAAAGTAAGCACGAAAAATTCCTCTAAATTGGAATCATAAAAGTAAAAGACTTCAAAGTCAGTCTGCTTAGCCAGTTCAGCATCATGAAACTTGTTGTGTTAGTAGAATAATCAACTGATGTTGCCTCAAGACGCTGTTACTTCCTCCAGACACGCTGGTCAACCTTTCCTTCGGTAACTTGAAACACAAGGAATTGTTTCGTTCCGGCGGTTGAAGCAACATACAGCCGACCGCTTTCGGGTTGAAAATGAATGTGTTTCGGTTCCTGCATTCCGAAACTCTCCAACGTGATGAGTTCACGTACGTATTTAAGTTCGGGACTAAGGAAGTGAACTTTCGTTTTAGTCAGGACAAAGATGAATCCAAACTGATCAGTACATGTTCTGATGGGCGTCTCACCAGCAGCATCTATGTCTTGAAGTTTCTCTGCAACTACTTTCAAGAGTTTCTCATCTTCTGGTTTTTCTGCATCAGATACTTTGTCAATTATTATCGGCTCAGAAACAGGCGTATCATCGTTTGCCATCCGCGCAGTTATTTCCCCTGTGGCTACCTCATCTGCTTGTGCTCCATCCTTTTGCTGTTCTGCATTTTCAAGGTTACCTTCTTCCATGGGTGCAGCCTCTAACGCTTTCCTTGGTTCTGTAGTTTCTGTAGTGTTGCCTACTTTCTCCACCTCATTCTCTGCACCTTCTGTTTCTGCATTCGCCTCTTTCGGCGAGACCTGGTAAAGTTCACCTTCAGTTGCCACTATGAACTTATCCTTCACGATTTCCACAGCATGAGAGGGACGAGTTATTGCTCCAGTCAGGCAGATTTCTCGAAGTAGAACTCCTAGCGTAGTATACTCCAAAAGCTTAGCAACCTGACTGGAAGTGACAAGGATTGTATGATTGCATGTGACTGATAACCCATCGGGGATATCTTGTACCAGCCACTTGGTCATTCGATCTCTTGAATCAACTCTGTGAATGCTAGGACTCGACTGATCCCCGATGTACAGACAATCATAGTAGCTGCAAGACACCATGTCAGTCGGATTAATCGGTGGTAGAAACACAGTATTCGATGGCTTCATGCACTCCGCAGTCTCATGATTTGATGCATTGATCTTCATGTCATACACTTCTAGGATACTTGATGCAGAGACTGTTGCAGCAAGTGCCGGAGAGGAATTATATGTCATTGGAATAACAATCGTTTTGTTTGAATAAGAAGCGCTCTGTACCAACTGCGAAAACGCTGCCGTTACTGTTAGTGACATATTGTTGCCAGTTGTCTGAATATTTACATTCATACCATAATAACCAGGAGTATACAATTTCTGTGGTGATCTTAACGTCAGGTTTTGATTGATATTTGAAGGCTGTCCTATTTCTTTCGGATCCATGTTAAATGTGACGCAGTTTGTCACATGTGGCAGATATTGATCCGCCTCAACCAAATGAAGATCAGAAATCTCCAACTCAAGTGTTTTTCCAGTTGTAGCTTTCGAGTACCACAGTTTTAGGTGAAAAAGCACAAAGTTACACTGTGTGTAGCTGGCATGATAGGGATCTGTCAGTTGCAACTGGATCAGACCAGCACCTAATACCCGTCTCTCGGCCTGGATAGATCCCACTGCGTGCCTTTCTGTACGCAACAAGTAGAATTTGTTTCCAACTGTTGTCATTCCGAAGATTCCACTATCAGGGTCCAACTGCATCGGTGATGCTATGCTTGAAGGCAAATAAGCTTCTGTGTTACCTGAAATGCAAATGTTACAATTCTAAACACTGCATCGGCCTATTGTAAACACGATAATAAAGAAAGTCGTAGAAAAATATAAGCATTCATATAACCGTTTATCCACTATCTCAAGTCTTCGACTGAATAAGATTTATCGCCACACTTCGCTCTAAGGAGTCGCACACCATTGTATACGGCCGACCCCCACATTAAGCCCGTTCCACAAGCTCGCAAAGCTGTTGACTTAAACTCACTTTCTTATCTGATCCTGATCTCTGCCTCTCCTCAGTGCAGGCCTCAGAGGCTGTAATCCTTCTCTCTGTCTCTCTGTCTCTGTCTCTGTCTCTCTCTCTCTCTATCTCTGTCTCTGTCTCTCTCTTTCTCTGTCTGTCTGTCTGTCTGTCTGTCTGTCTCTCTCCGTCTGTCTCTGTCTCTGTCTGTCTCTCTCTCATCATCATACCAGGTTATTTGTTGCTAAAATGCTAAGATTGGTCATTTACAAAAATTCAGGCCTAATTTGAGTCATTTTCCGGTAACATTCACTAATTGAAGAAGCAAAAAACATTTTTCTGCAAATTACATTGATTTTTGTTTGGAGGAAATCTTGACTATTTCTATTTCACAAATATATATTTGGTTTTACACTAATATGTAAAATTATGAAGTTTGTAGCATACAAAAAATAGCCCTACTAAAATATTTGTCTACTTCGTTACTCCTCGTTACCAAACACAAATGAGCTATGTATATATAGTAGACATTTTTCTGTTGCGTAGTTTGACATGCCATATGTTTTTAGTACTAATATTTATAAAATAAATATAAAAGAAATTACAATACAAAAAATTATTTAATTCCATCACATTTTTAATTTTATAAAGACATTCCACTCCGGTACGGAAATAGAAATAGGGTACCTAATCAATGTAAGTTGAATGTATTTTTTTGGGCCAAATAACAAAATGAAAATCACTTGAGCCAATCATTCCCAGTGATCAAATGAACAGAAAACATTAAAATATTTGTGATTTTGTCTTTAAAATTTGCTCATAACATCAAGATAACATAAAAAAATTACCATACATTAAGTCCGCTGCGTTTAACCTGTCGAGAATTGAGCACAGAATGTTACAAGTGAACTTTAAAAAAACAGTCTGCCGAAACAAAAATGTATTTAAAATGTCATATATTGTTAAATAAATTGTATTAGAAATGATAATTTAAGTAGACGACTTATCCTGAGAGTGGGATAAATTTTAGTACCTCAAGGGTAACATTTATGGTAACTGAGTGGACAGTTAACGGAGTGGACAAATTGTGTATCGGCACGGTAAATATCATATTATCTCTCATGCGTTAACATCAATCGTCGGTACACTCATTATATACTTTATAAACGTTCTATTACAAATATTATTTTAAATTAAATTTATTCATAATCATTGCAAAAATGCAGTAACGGAGTGGATGTATAATAAAAAAATCACATTAGGTACAAAATAAATAAAAAAATTAGTAAGACATTTGTCTTAGCATTCAGATCCTGTATTATAACATACCTACTTACATAGATCTTCACAGAAGAGATGTGTTAAGTTGCGAGACCAAAGAAATGAAAGGGTTGTGAGATACGAGATAATTTCTACATTTTAACGGAGCGAACATAATTTCCGGGGACAAGTTAAAATATATTTTTTATATTATACTGAAGATCCGGTTCACCAAGTTGTATTTAGACACATACAATTATATTTAATTTAAAAGAAACACACATTTTTTGGCTTAATGCAAATCAGTTTTGAAATTGTAAACGAAAGCAATGAGTACTATAGCCTAGGGACGGTAACGGAGTGGAACATTTTAAATTCAAAATAAATTTTAATAAAGTATTTTATTGCTTCGAATTACTTTCAAAGGTCTTAAATTGTTGATTGATCAATAACGTTTTAATCTAATCACTTAGCATGATCAGACTAGGTATTGTTTTCTGAGAAATGACCGGGGACAGCCGTATTTCCAATTTAGCCAAATACCGGAAAATGACTCATTTATGATGTCTATATCCTCATAAAATAGACTCTGATAAGAATGCACTAATTTCTTTTCATTTCAAATATTTTCAATGGCATTCCATGTACCGTATACAGAAATCGGGGTAACTTTGTGTCGTTTTACCCTAGGACCGTCAATCTGTCTGTCTGAATGAAACTTAGTTGTTTATGTTTGAATTTATGCTTCAAATTATTTATTTTAAGTCTTTTGGCAGTGACAATCCCAGTTTCATACTGTCTTCATCATCAAAAGGACCGCTAATTTTCTTACCAAAAGTGCTGTACAATGAATGTTTCGAATGTAGGCCCTACAAAATGTCTAAAGTCATAAATCCAACACAAAACCTAATCTAGGAAAAAGAATATTAGTATCGTTTTCGTTCTAGTAATTCAACTAAATTTACAATTTTCTCTTCGATGCATTCCAAATTGTGCCTGAGATTGTTAAAATCTCCAATATAGGCTGTCTTTTAGAAACTCTGCATGAAGTAAATAAAACAGTCGCTACCTTTTCTGTTGTTGTACACGACAACCTCTCCAACTGAATTTTCATCACCGCTTGTCAAAAGCTGTCTGGTGTTTAATGAGTGAATGTCTATGTCATAGGTGCAAAGGTCGTTGTCCAACCGCATTGTGTGTAGTTCGGCTGCTCTTTTCTTTAGCATGCTGGCTAGACGTGTGACGTCAGCTGGCGTTGCTTTTGTCATTACTTCCTGGCTGTATTTCTTGAAGCTATCCATCATCACCAGAAGATCTTGTATTTCGTTTCCCGCAATCTCGAACTCTTTAAGTTTCACTCTTCTCACTGATGCCAAGTCGTCAAGAATCTGCTTACCGTGAGCTTCTGCGAGATCACTCATCTCCTTCATCATATCTTTTGCCAGCACTTCCTTGTTCTTGATCAGTTGAAGAAACTGTTCTTTTTTCGTCGCCAGCTTTTTCTCTTCCGACAAACACTTCTCGATGTGTCCGGAAACCTTTTGTGACGTCTCCCTGCAGTTGCTCCAGAAACTCTTCGGCAACTTTTGCGACGTTGCTGCACTTGTGCGAACTGTGGCACTCGACGTAGCACGACATGCAGATGGATTTCTCGCAGTCGGAACAGAAGAACTTGACAATTTCATCCTGGTGAGCTTCGCAGTAGGTTGGACTGATCTTCAGAAGCTCATCTGGTTGTTTCTTGCCGAATTCCACCACCAGGTGACACCTGTTGTGTCTCAGTCTGTTGTGAACACGAAAGCACTTCCTACACAGACTTTGGCGACAGTCAAAACAGTATACGGTGGCAATTTCCAGTGATAGGTTCTCCACCTCGTCGTCGTCGTCCTCTTCATTTTGGCCGCTGCATGCATCACAGGAAGCGTTCTCGTTTGGCTTACGAGCTACTTTGTTCACGTCGATCAGCTTGAGAATGAAGAAGTTAACCGGCAGATCTGAAAACGGGATATCAAACTTTGCCCTGCAGAGTGGACAAGCCAATCCTCCTTCGTCGCTCTTCTTGGTTTCTCCGTAAGCCTCTAAACATTTGAGACAAAATGTATGCACGCAGGGTAAGACTCGAGGATCGACGAACGGCTCCGTGCATATGGAACACTCCGTTATGGCGTTAATCTCTTTCGATAAAGACATCGTAACTAATTTAGGAATCTTCACTTCGTATGCGACTTCAACGACTTGAATGAATCGGTGTCTAACAAAATCTTTTTCGTTGCCGGTTATAGAACCTGCCCTAGTAGTTTGGACCTTTCGAACCCCTTGAGCCTATGCTGATTTTCGAAACATTCAGGTAACACCATCCAGCTGCCTAGCTATAGGCTAACTCAAATAGGCCTGCTGGCTAACGGAAATTTCCAGTTTCAGAAACCAGATCTCACTATCATTTTGACTTGGAGCTGAAAATGCTTAAGCCATTTCAGGAAATGCTTGCTGAAATTGGCTATGTAGTTTTTAGTTTAGGCCTACGCATATACATATCCTTATATCCACAGCAGTTAATAGCCTTTTCATATGATTAAATAGACCTATGTTTCCAGAAAAGTGAAACTCAGCGAGTGGCCTGATTGCATCAGAACCACTGCTTTGGCCTAAAGGCGACTACGTGCTTCCTAATTAATATCCGTCTGTACATGTAGCTACTTGATTTATGCTGTTGGATGAGATTGAAGTAACCAGTACTAAATATGCTTGCTATCGTTTAAACAAACAGACACGTTCAAGCATGAGCTGCTAAGCTGCAAATATCAGAACATGCACCTGCACGCAGGTTTGGTCACGATTTGTTGAAGTGTTGACAATTAAGGCTGGGGATGTAACCGCTTTGAAGCTGATGCGGTCCCAAAAACCAGCTTTCGAATAGCGTCCCCAGGTCTTAAACGTAGTTCAGGTGTGGCGTTCGGCTCGCCCTCTGGCGACCACGCGCCCTGTTGTAAGGCATCGGCTGACTGGCCAAAACGTGCGGGATTTGAACCCGGGACCATGTGGGGCTTATTTCTTACCTCAACACCACTTGTGTCGAGCACTATATAACTTTCTGGTACCAAGGATATTTCCTGACATATGTCTGCGTGTGTTAAAGGTCCTTCTGCCCTTACAACAGTATTTTCGGCCGGAAAGTTCCCGCCTAAACAACCAACTTCCCGCGCTAACTGAAACATGCTTGTTCCTAGTTGCGACATGCAACTTTCTAATTTGTCCTGGCGCAAGATAAATCCCCTCATTATTTCACACAATTCCACCACTTCGCCTGATAAAATGGCAGCTGACTTTGCTGTCATCATTTTATTTAAGCTTCAAAATGAATTAGATATATATTGAAATTTACAGGAATTAAATTCTATTATTAGGCCCTACTAATAATTGTCAATGTTCTTAAATCCGTTAATGCAGAAATGAAACTTCACACTTGGGTCATAATTGTCAAACGGATACATAGGCAAATATACAAAACCGATGTCTGATTTGTTTTATCGGAGTAAATCCTTAATTAACTTATTTATACATTATTCATGATCCGCTAGTAGAGCTGTATATATCTCTTACATATGGCCACATAAAAATATCAATCCACCGATCGATACCAAAATGCCTTCGAAACAACTGGAATCGATACTCAACCTTCAATACCGAAAGGTTCGATGATTTACGATTATCTCCCGATCAATCGTACAACTTCGATTTGTCAAATAATCGTTTCAGACCCAGATCAGCGCATTGAACGATTAAGTTTCACCAACACGTCCAACAGCGACGAAAACAACACAGAAAAGGCGCGTAGCATGCCAGGCCTCGCTGTTTTATAGACAGTTCACTTGGCGCCAAATATCCCCGGGCATTTCTGACCAATGAGAAACCTCCATTCTGTCAGGTGCATACAGAAATCTGCCGCGCTAGTCTAGAATTGGTAGTCTATTAACAGACTTAATGAGATGCAATAATATGTTAATTACTCTGTGTGCGTGGCCGCATTTATGTTGCTCTAACCATTCGTTCAAACAGACATTATGTAAATTGACGTTCGTCACACCGGTAGCCCGCTTTCGTGACACCTTCTAGATGCAAACTTAGGAAAGTGATCTGATGTAGACATATATCTTAGTAATAAATCCTAAATCATCGTCGTGACCAAGTCGTGACCACAGGTAACTAGACAATTACTGCATAATATAGGCCTACATGTGCGCGTTCAGCTAGAGCCTGTGACAGTTCCCGCGACTTCGCTTAAAAATTTCGAGATTACGCTATCACAAAGAAGATTTTGATTGCATCGTATGATCACGCGCGATAGTGTTTAGCGTGCTGGACTGTCAACCGAGAAGTCGGTGGTTCAAATCCCGCCAGAGCAGAAAATCTGCTGCATCTGCGCCCCTAGCAAACTCAGATATAATGAGTACATTGACCGCACACTGTCAATGGGAAGATCAGACAGCGAGGGAGAGAACTGCATGGCCACCCGTCCTCACATGCCGAGGCTAAGAAAGATGAAGTCGCTAACACTTAATACCCGATTGAGTGCTTTTCTTCTTTTTCTCCATCATCTTCTTCTTCATCATCATCATCGTCGTCGTCGTCGTCTCCTTCTTCTTAGTAATTTATCTCAAATGATTTAGATTGCTTATGACAGGTAAGAACATTCTAGAACGCAAATAATCTTAATTCATTCTTAGTTCAGGTTTAAAATAACATAATTATACGCAATTATGGCACTCTGGCCTTCGCTCTTGTTGTACTTACTTAAAATACGTTTATTTAACGACGCCGTCATATCAAAGATGATTGACGTCATTACACAATAACATATGTACAGGTACATAATATATCACGTTTGGGGTCCAAGACAGGTTAAGCTGACGGCCGGCTGCCAACCAAGAAAACCCCCGTAGGGGGAAAGTGGTGGTAGGATTTTCCCATGCACGGTCAGCTCTTGTTGTAGCGTTTCTAAGTCCTTATACCGAGACTGGATCTGGCCACAGGCGGGCGTTCATTGGTGGCATGCACAGTGGGCTTAAAGCCCCTTCCTTAAATGATGACCGCTCATAATTATAAGTTTTAATCATCAACGTTTGTCTGGTCGTGTGTAACCTTGTAAATGAGCCAGCCGAGTCCTTATAGCGGGTCTAAGTAATCCTTTTCGGCTGACTCATTGACCTGCATCAATGCTGTCATGGGCGGCGATCCCGGGGGGTCGAGGGGACAAGACCCCCACCTTTTAGAGTGGGGGACACACCATACATTTGTCCCCCCAAATTTTGAAGAATCACCAAAAAGTCATCAAATTTTATCGCTCGTGAGCGGGAAATTTGTTTTTCAGAATGAATTTTATCGCGCGTGAACGCGAACAAATTTTTTGACCTCTTTTTTGACCAGTTCAGGTCAAAACTCTTTTTGTGACCAGATCATTTCTAAAGTGTTGTTCCCCCCACCTGTCAAACAAGATCGCCGTCACTGAATGCTGTGCTTAAGTTACAGTTCGTTTGTATTTGACATAGGCCCTAGCCCCTAGGCCAACTTCTTTTACAATTCTTATAATGTTAGTGATGATATAATTATGTAGGCTTATGTCGATAAACGAACCGAATCGAAGAAATTAGTCGATCACTCTAGCACCAGTAAATGTAGGCCTACAGTACGATTTTATATAGCGAACATATGGTCTTGACCCTGCTCATTTTTCAGTGAATTGATCGGGTGATAGCCTATTCCTCACCACCGCTGCACGTTTGAATAGGCTCCACGAAGTCCACGCCATTTAAGGTCCCTGTGTAGCCTACGGACCGTGCTAGCCCGAGATTTAAATCTCTAAAATAAGCCACCTTCGGGAAGCGAACTACGATCCGCATGCTCTCTGCTAAAAGCCTAAAACAAAGGAGTAGCCTATGGAATGCAGCCTGCTAGTCGGCCCGCATTGTGCCGCTGGTGGCGACGGCTGGCTCGCTATCGGTCTTATATATACAGTCTTGTTGTCAAGACCTTAAACCTCGAGACCAAGACCAAGACTTTGAACCTCGAGACCAAGACCAAGACCAAGACTTTGAACCTCGAGACCAAGACCAAGACTTTGAACCTCGAGACCAAGACCAGGACCAAGACTTTGAACCTCAAGACCAAGACCGAGACCAAGACCCAAAAAATCACATTCAGCCCAAGACTTCTTTTCCTTAAAAAAATTGTCAAGGTGGACTACTCGCTATTTTAATGAAAACGTGAGTCTTTAAGTTTATTCAGGCAATTAACTTTAAATGCACACTGCAGAGAATTCCGAATTCGAATTTACAAAAGTCCTTCATGCAAAATGTTATTCCAAATGCCTTTTGTATTTTATAAAACCAATTCGCTCAGAATTTTCTGACCAAGACGTGTCTCGTGGGCCTCATAAAAATTCCGCCATGTGAAAAAATACGTTCTACAGGTGCTGAAGTCGCTAGCACACACATGTAGCTTCTCAAGCACTGGATGTAAATGTACAAATCGTGAGCGTTTTTGAAATCCTCTCATGGTTTATCAGACCGTCTGGCTTCAGAAAAAGTCTCGGCAGGGCTTCCAGACAGAGCACAGCTTAGCTGCTGCTGCCGATGGGTTTTCCTGACCAATAAGACTTGCATCCGTCCGTAGTTATTTGTCGTAGGCTATGATGCAAGCAGGCTTGGATAAGTTTTTAAATTCTTAAGTTTTGTTAAATGACTGTTCATTTTGACAGCCGCTCTTGGTCTTGGTCTTGCGAGACCAAGACCAAGACTTTGAACCTCAAGAACAAGACCAAGACCTAGACTTTGAACCTCAAGACCAAGACCAAGACTTTTGGTCTCAAGACCAAGACCAAGACCAAGACTTTTAAAAACGAACTCGAGTGCACTCGAGACCAAGACCTTGGTCTCGAGGACAACAAGTCTGCTTATATACATATATGTAGCCTACTGCCTACACCCAGCGAACGTGTCTTTCGGAGGGGTATTTTATAGCCTATTACGCGTGCGTGCTCTTGTTATAATTGTGTTGTTGCTGGGACAAGGCACTTCCGTCGCGCTACGCACGGTTAGCCCTTGTTATAGGCCTAGCTGTGTGAAAAATAATTTTTATTGATAACATCGAAATGTTTTGAATTCCCAGTTTTCTTCAGTAGACTGACTTAAGTAAGTAAGTAAGTAAGTATATCCTTTATTAATCCAACTGCTAACCGCATTTTGGTTTACACAGTCATGTATATCACGTCCAGGTTAAAGTACTAAGGCCTATATTCCGGTGAAAATCATCCTAATTACGAAAGATTTACGAGCTAGACTGTCAGCAGTCGGGAGAACCCGATTATGAACACGGGGTCGCAAAGTATAACCAGTATGCTTAACAGGAGGTAACAGCACATGAAGCACATGTACACGTAGGACATGTAAGGACGGCCGTGAAAAGTTTAGAATCAGCAGTACGGATCAATTGTTCGAATCTAGGGTAGTCCACAGGAAGATAACCAGCTTTAATCAGTCTCCTAAATATTGCCTGTAGTCTCTCACGTCCCCTCTGCCCCACATGTAGGCTATAACCCCCACCAAGCGGACGCAGCGTACGTCATCCTCGCCACTGTGGTAGCTGTCACCACATCGTACATTGAGGGGCCAAGTAGTCCATGAGTAGTCAGGATCCGTAATGCATACATTGATTGTCTTGCACCAGTGCATAGATTGTCAACATGCACATCAAAGCAGAAGTCATCGGAGAGCGTGACACCCAAGATCTTCATGATTCTGACTCTGGTAAGACCAGAAATCTCCATCGGCTGGTTTTCATTCAGTTTTCTTCTCGGCTTACGGACAACCATTTCCTGGGTCTTTGCTTGGTTAAGCTTCAGATTACATCTCGCAGCCCAGATCTCGATGTGCCTGATTTCCGAGTTTATCAGGTTGCTATTGGCAGCAGGAACCAGAAGATATAATAGGTATCGTCAGCGTAGGCCCTACTTGAGTATCCGGTTAGTTGGATGTTTAGGTTTAAGTTTGGATATTGCTGTTAAGAACAGTATCGGACCAGTTCCTGATCCCTGGACAATACTGCACTTAGACTTTCTGGATGTTCTCTCAGTGATGGGCACTAAACTATTTTTTAGTTAAATTAAAACTATTTTCCAACTAAATAAATAGTTTAACTAAAGTTGGCAACTGATTTTGGAAATTAGTTAACTAAACTAAAACAGTATAGTTACACTTTTTCCAACTTTTTTCCAACTTTTTACGGCAAGCATTTTCACAATAACAGAGGTTAACTGCATGAACTGTAATAATGCAGAGCGTCAATGACAATACTTTTAAACTATGCAAAGTGTACTCTTATAGCATACAGTTACAGCTAGGCGTACTGTAATTAAGTAGTGTATGAATTTGAAAGCACAGGCTGCTAATGCTAAAACTACGCAGTGTTAAAGTGTTAAAGTGTTCAATGTTCATAAGCTGGTTCCCGCGATTTCACTTGTTTGGGCGCTGTAGAAATCCGGAGATTACGATTACGATTGTGAAAAAATAGTTGCATTTTGCTGATTTTTAAGTTAAACTTTTTAGTTAGCAACTAGAAAATTTTAGTTAAACTATGGTTTTAACTAAACTATTTTTTTAGTTAAACTTCATCCTTAACTAAAAAAATTTAGTTAAACTAAAAGTTAGCAACTTTTTAGTTAACTAGGCCTATATTGCCCATCACTGTAGGCCTATACTCTCTGCAGCTTCATTTTCGATGCGCCAATCGACTGATGCCTTGTTCATTAAGCACTGGCACCTTGAAACTTGCTAATTAATAAATAATTATTATAATAGCAAATATGTAGGCCCTAATTCTAACTCAACGTCATGTTAAAAATGTCTCGTGAATAGGCTGATGCCCCGCGCCTGGCCTTCGATTGGCGCTTTAAAAGTTTGGAGATTACGATTAGCTAGGAACCTGTTTGACGTCGTGCTTTTCATTGTAGGCCTACGCCCAAATACATTCTGTTAAAACTGTTAAAATTATTATTAGTAGAAGCAGTATTCATTTAATTTGTCGTAATCCTAAACTATGAAACTCTAAAGCGCTGCTTCAGATGAGATAATAGCTAAATGAAGGTTAGAAGCTTAATCTAGAGCGCTGCGTCATGTCAGACGGGTTGTAAAATGATACCGTACGAACGTTGGCCAACACTGGGTCAATGCATGTCAGGATTTAGAAACTTATTAGTAGTAGCAGTTTTCATTGTAGGTTATTTGCTATTAAATCCAAACCGGACGCTGCAAGCCATAATTCTTGCTATCTTTTCTGTCGACATTTCAATGCGACTGCATTTGCGCATGTGCGGGCGTTGATGGTTGTCACTTCCGGGTTAATGGAGCGGCATGTTGTGATGGCCGTCGATAAAATCCGACGTTTTCTGGTGCCCGAGGTTCTCGCCCTCGTCCTCCTGCACATATGCAGCCTCTTTCGACCACTCGAGGCGCTGGGTGAGGTCGTATTTGCGGTTAACTGCGGAGGTTCAGCTCACGTCGACGTGTACGGCATTCACTACCACAAGGACAACCTTAATGTTGGATTCGCCTCGGATCATGGGAAAAACCTCGCAATTCGCCGGGTCCCTCAGCAGGATCAGATCCTCTACCAAACGGAGAGATATCACACGGGCGATTTTGCCTACAACGTCCAGATTAAGTCCGAGGGAGATTATGTCCTGGTTTTGAAATTCAGCGAAGTCTGGTTCACCGAACCCAACCAAAAAGTTAGCCTCGAAAAGTATTAGATCTGACAAGTAATTTAAAACAAGGAATTTTGTTGGCGCCCCATGCAGCATCATGTAAAAAGTGTACAGCAGGTGGCGAAAGCGGCATTTCCTGATTCCAGGGGTCATCTGCAAATGAAATAAAAGACTGATCAATGTAGCTTCCATGGGTCATCTGCAAATGAAAAAGACTGATGTAGCTTCCGAGTGTAAACAGTTGTTCTGAAGCATTCAGTGTGAAAAATTAAACTCCGATTTACATGAAACGGAATAACAAGTGTGAATTGACACTGACTATTTTCTTTTATTGTGGAATGGTAGCATGCGTCCCCATTATCGATTTCGGAATCATTAGAATCAGAAATTCTTTTGCAATATGCTGAGAAAATTTAACCAATTTTATATAATTTTACTTGCTAAAATTGTATTATTTTATTTTATGATAAATAGTCTCAATGGGATGTAGTATTTCATGTTTTAAGCTCCAAGTAAGAGCACGAGCTGAATTTACAAACATTTAAGTCACATTCTTTCAGTTAAACCGTAGTTTACATTGCTAAATCAATACTGCATGCACATCGTAGTTTGCATTGCTAAATTCTTTCAGGTTAGGTCTTTTGTCATTCTGATAACAATGCATTATGACTGGAATTGGTTATCTAGATGGTACGTTAATTTTTCCGCCATTTGAACTTATGAACCATCTGTACAATGTACATGTGTAGCTGACGTTAACTATGACTGAAGCCTGAGCCATTTTCTCGAGCACCATGTTTGTGAAATGCAAGTCCTGAACAAAATTATAACGGCACGCCAGACATCAAGCGTGACAGAACTGTGTTGTTGAGCAACGTAAACTACAGGATTGAAAACCTGGTATTAATTTAGCAATGCAAACTACGGTTTAACAATTCATTCTTGTATGCTTGTTTATTCAATACTGTTAGTGATTTTAACAATTATTATTAAATTCGTTAATCTCGTTATTGTGTTGCCACTTCTTTATGTGTCACTGGATGCTATCTTAGGATCTCTTTTCTAAAAATCTGCTATTAAAATGTGTTTGTTTAATGTTTAGCTACACTGCATAATAATAATAAATAATAATATTATTATATATTATTATTATTATTATTAGCTACACTGCACACACTGCCTTTGACTATACTCCAACTTACCTAACTTAACCTATGTTATGTTATGTAGGTTTTTGATATACGACTGAATGGAGAGCATCATGTGGTCCAAGATCTTGACATATTTGCCGTGGCTGGACTTGGCATTGCTCATGATGAGCTCGTTCCATTTTCAGTTCGCAATGGAGCTTTAAGAGTTGGCCAGGACACATCATCATTTGATGGAACTCTGAAGATAGAATTTCTAAGGGTATGCTCACAGCCTAGTTGAAACTCTAACTTTCAAATAACAGTGTAGTTCATTGTGTGAATCTGTGGTTAAAGATGCAATGATTGGACCTGGTTTCATTTTGAACACACCCATATTATGTATGAATTTATTAATCCATTTATCAGTAATTTAAAAAAATACAGTTTTGCTATGAAAAAATGAGACTGTGTTGTAAATTGAGAAATAGGAGTCATTTAATTATGCTTTAATTTTTGTCAGAGGATTTTTTAAGAAATTTCCACTGGTGGGAATATTTTGAGAAAGGACCTTTTTCGTGCATGATGTTAAGTCAAAAAGCACTGAATCAGAGAAACTTTTTAAAAGTTTAAGATAATTGGATTAGCATAGACGGTAGACCAATTATTATTATTTTTATTAGCTAATGCAAAAAGCACCATAATGACTCATTATTAATGAGGATTTCAACTTCAAGCCTGAAGGTCATAATAAAACTGGTGGAGAATAGGGCAAGGACTGGTGGGGAATTTGAGAGGGCTGGTGGGGAATTTTCTTGCAGTTAACATGTTAAAAAATCCCATGATTTTTAAGGTTTGAAACATTGTTCTGAAATTTTGTAGAAACACAGAGACAATCCTAAAATCAACGCAATCGTTGTTATGCGTGGAAGAATTGAAGGTACGAATCACTAAGTTTCGTTAAGAGCTTTTAGAGCTTAAATTACTACTTTAAATTACTTAAGAACCGTCCTGTAGTTTTGTAGTTAATGATCTGGATTACAGTAAACTGTTATGCAGTTTTCTTAAAGTGTACAATGCATCAGAGTCTGAAAGAGTTTACTGTTTTTGGCTGACAAATCCTTGATTCATATCTTCCCTATCTCTTTGTAAAACAGAACTACTGTGTAGTCTGTCTTGCCTTCCTTCTGATGAATGGTTTCATATTTCAACTGAATTGTGTTCTATAAAGATTAATTTAAGTGATTAAATGATTAAGTGCAAAACTGATAGGGTGCTTCTTCGAGATACCTATGGAAGAAATTCTTTGCCCAGGTTCCAGCAAAGGAAAACAGTCTTCACGTTTGAGAATACTATCGGCATTTCAGCATTGAATGCAACTGCATGCATAGGTTTCCAATGACCTTACTAGCTACCTTGATTTGGCAAGTGGCTAATGATTTGTCCACTGGAATGTGGTACATGTTGGATTTTCTATTTTTTTGAAAAGACTATTTCCAACGCATTCTGAATGTCACTACCCAGTTGACTAGTGCAATTCCTAGCATTGGCAATGTATCTGGTTGCATGGGTATCCAGACAACTCTACTAGACGAAGTCATTCAGTGAAGACAGCGATGGTTTTGGCCATTTAGTAAGAATGACAACAGTCTAAATTCCACACAGTGCAAGGTTCAGAGGAAAGAGAAACAAAGGCAGACAAAGCCTGATGGCTAGACAGTATAAATGAGGACATAACAAGACGTGGACCAACATTGAGAGGATCACTGGAAATGACAACGGAGAACTGTGGAGATAATTTATTTTTACCCATCACTGCCAAATGGCTGGTATCAGGAAGTGATGATGATGATGATGATGATGATCTGGTTGCATGTCGGGTGAATTTTTATGGATTCTTGTCCACAGTACAACTGTTTGATTATCTTGTAGTGGGGCATAACTGAGTTTTTTTTGTGTGGATACCGGATAGCATAGGCCATTACTTGCCAATTCGCGATTAGTAATAAATGTATGCACTAAAGCCTTATGATATTAGGAGCATTGTCTAGGAGTTTCCATTAAGTGGCACTGTTCATTGGGTCAGTAAGTTTATATAGCACCAGTTCAGAATATCTACTCAGAAGTGCTCGTGCTCCCAGTCCAGTCTCAGCAAAAGAGGACAGTCTTCAAGTGCTGATGAAAGGGGCATGAAGTGTCCCTAGTTTGCTGATGCATCTCTAGCAAAAGTCCAATATTCAGCACCCTTTTCGTCGGCCTTGGCTGTGCTATGGCGCTTTATATAACTTATCTTATTAATAATCATGTAATAATAATATGATATATATTATACTAGCAAATTTGTATTGTGCCAATTCAGAAGAAACTTGTCAGAGGTGATCTCAACCTGACAATGCAAACTATGATGGTATGCAATGGTTTTAAGCACCTATGAAAAAGAGGCAAAATAGCGGTTAAACATCAGCTTAAACGGGGTCAGTGTTTACTTCTGAAGCACCAACCCAAAAGCAGATAAGCATACGTATTATGTTGCATAAGTATGAAACTGTAAATACAGAACTTTGTGATTTGGTTTGTGTTTTCTGTCTAGATGTCCCACAGTTGCCTCCATTGCCTCGAGTAGAACGACCCGAACCAGAGGAAGATGAGGAAGAAGAGACCCAGGAGAAGAAGGTGGCCAAAGAGAAGAAACGTCGCTCAGCCCCGGAGCCAAAGATAATCGACCCTTACGCCAGCGAAGATCCATCGAGTATGATTCTCCCAATACTAATTGCCGTTGCTGCCTTCATACCACTGGTATTCTGCCTGTGTAAGTTATAATGATCGTTTGTTGATTACCGTTCTCCGTGTCGATTCTGTATTTCAGCAGCCTTGGTGACGCAGGGTCTTTTCTGTAGAAAATCCCGAGAAACATGGTAATTGTAATGTGATGGTAACCTGTATGTTGATGTTTTTCTGTTCTGATCAACGCCATCTGCTGTTAATACACGTTAACGCGTCTTTTTTGGATGATCCGTTGTATGTTAGAATTGTTCTGTTTAGCAATACTGAATGAATGCAGTTTCTAGGCTGTTCTGTATTTTGTATATGGCTTGGTTTTGTTGGATATGTCTGTCAGTTTGATCTGGCAAATATAAACATTGGTTTAGGATCACTGTTAGTTTCAATGCCAAGAAATTTAGAGTTTATTTGATAGCAGTTTTGCTTTTTTTTTCCTAGGTTGGATTATATATCTTTTGTTTCCTAGGTTGGATTATATATCTCTGCATGAAAGTAACGCAGAGGTTGCATTTTACTAGAAATACATTCTCTTAGAATGATTGCCAGGTTAATTTGCATGTAGTAAATTTTTAATCTGATTTCTGTAAATAATTTTGTTAAGGCTGTGTATTTCGTTATGTTAAGTTCCGATTGATACGTAGTTCTGTGTTCCTACCTATTTGCTCCAAGTGTAGCTGCATTTCTTGTTATTTTGGAATACATCAGTTGAACTTTTTTGCGTACAATAGTACTATAAAATATGCGATTAACGCATGTAACGAGGGCGCAGAAGAGAAATGCAGCAGTTTGATTTGGTTACATATTAGAACAATATATTGTAAAATTCTGGTGCACTTCATGTCTGCTTCTAGGTTTAATGTTCTGCAAGAGATATTGTTAGATTGGTAGGTGATTGGGCTGCTTTTACCCATCGTCTTCTTAATTAAATCCTTTGAGAATTTAATTGATCACATGGACACAGTAAATATAGATGAATTTTGATGACTTGCTTGGAAATTAATTTCTAGGAAATTATTTGCATGTGGTGAAAGTGTCGCTTTCTGCGGAATTTTTAATTCAGGTGTATGTACATTATACAGTGTCATTGAAAATTTTCCGTAATTGTTCGTTTAACCAAGGTACAGTTTTTGGGATATGTTTTGCTACTTAAAAGTCTAAGCTTTGTACTTTTTAATGGTATTTGTTAAGTACTTTTAATTCCTTACTTTGCTAGTTTTACAATAATTTTCTGTTAAGTATTTTCTTTCACATATTTGTTACTTAATGGGGCTTTTGTATATGTTGATGATGTTAAACGATGTAATAAGTTTTGGACCTGTTGTGTCACATTCGGGCCATTGTCCGTTTACTAGTAGTTAAGGTTTGAATTTGTTAGAATTTTCGTTTGCTGTTTATTGAATAATGCTTCAGCTAACTTCATTTGAGAAATTTGACTTTTAAATATTCTGTAAATAAAATGTTGTGAGTCTTGTCGATATATGACTCTCTTCTAACCAACTATGGTAAGTACTTGCTTCAGAAATTAACTATTCCTAGATATTACTGGTTTGTTTCCAGAAATATACAATGATGTATTATGCTTCTTGTTTAGGAGTTACTGCTTTCTCAGAGATGGCATTTCTTGCTTATAAAATTACCTGCTAAATTAAATTGTGAAAGCACTTTTTAAGTATAAAAGTTTTGGTAGTGGTTGGTTACCAGTAATTCCTGGCTAGAAACTACTATTGCACTCCAGACCATATCAGAATTCTCTTTCTGTAGGTACTAGGTTAAAATCTTGGCCCTGGCAAGAATTTGATTTATAAAATTGCTCTGTTTTCTTGCCATCAAGTTTGGGGTTGATATAAAATTTACATGAAGTTAATTGAGAATTTTAATAGTAATTAATTAACAATAGAAATAATGTTATAGTAATAAATAATAATTACTTGTAGACATTTTAAGTAGAGTAACGTTAGTTGGTTGTAGAACGTGTGGCATTTTTGATAAACATAGATGTTACTGAATAATTCTTTAGAAATAGTAACTTGTTTAGATAATTGATGCATGTAATTACTGTATCAAATCATAATAATTATTTCAGCACTGGCAAACGGCCTGCTTCAATAAACTTTGGACATGTGAACTTAACCCTTTAACAATGAGCGTGTACTAAAATGTGGGGCGTGGTGGCTCAGAGGTAAGTTCGGCGCCTTGTGACCGGAGGGTTGCAGGTTCGAATCCCACTCTAGCCGCTGCGTACGGACCTTGGGCAAGTCCTTCACTCGCAATTGCTCGTGGCGCTTCGGCGTGAAAATTCCGGCACAGTATCAAATGCTGTAGTCGGGAGCGCCTCTGAGTAGTAGTTGACTTCGAGAGGCGCTATAGAAATATCCGAATAAATAAATAAAATAAAATAAAATGTATGGAAAACTAATCCCTCTTGTCTTTAAAGGGTTCAGGAAAACTGCTCTCTCTTGCCCTCTAGCAATAAGTGGATTGCTTTATGAAAATGCTTGCATCCACATCAAAGTCTAGGTATCGGGTGTTGATTTACCAAGTATGCTTGGCAGATCTGCTGCAAAAGCCAAAGATTTTGGATTTTCAGCGGTCATTATGACATTTAGACTAGTTTGAATCAGTTCTGTTAACTGTAAAACGTTTCCTTTACACAAGGTGAAACATTATGATTGTACTGTTTGTCGGCTGAGAACATACAGATGTCCATTTGAACATATCAATCATTCAATTAGCCAGTCGGTTTCTTTTCCTAGTGTGCAGTTTTCTTCAATGACGAGACTTTCGTTTAGAATACTTTTAGGCTGGCTTAAACCTTGAAACCGTGCAAACGCATAATTTTTCTGACATTGTGTGCCTGTTTGTCATTTTCCTGCTAAAACTGCTACTGCGAACGTGTATTAAAGAACCGAGTATTTACGCTGAAATGGAAATAAATTTCCTCTGCAGAATTGAGGCCATAATTTTGATTAAATATTCCTGTAACTGAGATACATTGATAGAATACTGGTATCTAAAGAAGTAAAATGCCGTTGAGTTTGACTTTTCATTGAAAATGTTTGTGAAAGATCAGTACAGAAACTGCACGTTTCATGGCAGGTTCATAATTTCTATAAACAAGTTGTCACTTGAAGGTGCAAAGTGGTAAGGTATTCACAGAATATGTCCGTAGGTGTGATGAGACGTTGCAGATTCCTGCAGTCATGTGCACTGCACAGTAGTGAGCTTTTTTCGGTGGTAGCCAGCAATCACTTGCGCTGTTAGTTCTGATTGTGTCATTGCGATGTTATATTGGTTTGTGGTCGTACTTTTCTGACCTGTTGCTATTGCTGTCCGTCCAATGCTTGCTTAGATGGCTTTGCGTTTGTTCCTAGTTTTGCAAGGTTAGAGGTCCAGTTTTGTATGGCTGATAGCCGACATCATTCATGACGATTGTGTCCATTGAGATACCAGTTCCCTACCCAAGCATAGTGAGCCTAGTTTTGTGGAAAGATGAGCTGCTACATATGTTTGAATTGCATATCAATGTCCCGTGTATGGACCACCGACTCGTATGTGATGTAGTAGCAGGTAATTAGTAATATTAATAATAGTACCCGATAATGACCAGTTGTTGCAATACGGACAAGAAGGTCATGTACATAGAAAGCATAAATTTGAGTGCCAAGTAATGAAATAGAAACATCAGCAAATGGATTGTAACGAAGACAATGAGGAAATTTAATTAATCAGATAAAAGAATACAGATTGTACGTAGTCGTTCTGTAAGTTAGTTCTTCTGTAATTTAGTTGTTAAGAGGTGCATTTGGATCAAAATGTTTTTCAACGTTATTTTGAAGCAGAAATGTAATCAGAAATGACCCAAGGCTGTAATGCGGAAATTTTGTTTCAAGTTTTTTTGTTATGTGCATCATCTAGACTGTTTGAATCAACCATTTATGTCGCACCTTAAGAAATTCATAAGACACTGGGTGTTTGGGTATTAATTTATGATTACTTTATTATTTTGTATTAGATTTATTATTACTTGCATGAAAGTAAAATGCCTACAAATAAAAACAGCGATTGTGAGTGAAGACTGCTACAGGAGGTCAGAAATTGGACGGTGCAAAGTTTTTGTGAGTGGTAGCGATTGATACTTGGTGACTTTAGTTGATGTACCTCATTTATGGCTTTGGCTTTTCCATTATGATATTGCAATGTGAACATAGAACAAGAAAGTCGAAATGTTAAATATCTTAAAAGCAGCCTGGAATGTTAAAACATCTTTAACAGCAGCATGGATATGACACTGGTATGTTATGTCATGTATTTGCTTACTGTGCGGAAAAATGGATGAGGTGAAGTAGTTGACAGGTCTGCTATTTCTTGTCGTTTATTTTCCATTTCAACATCGGTGGCAGAAGTCCACACGTTATTCTCTTTTTGTGATTTTTGTTTTTCTGTTAATTCTGAGCATGGTCCTTAGATCTTAATTTTTGATTAAGCGCTCCTGTTGAATTGTTTTATATACCTGTAGATTGAATTACAATGGTGAAATTTGTTCTGCTTTAAAATAATTTGATGTATGAACAACTGTTGTTATAGTTGATTGTAGACGATCACATTCCTTAGGCAAGATTACAACTGTGTTAGTGGTAATGTAAGGTGTTTACGCCGACGAGATTTCGATACAAAAACTGTTTTGATATTTCTTGGGTGTTTGGGTGTCTTGTTTGTAAACTTCAATGCTCAAAGTTCTTAATCCAGCTTCATTTACATATTCTCAGGTTTCAAGCTTGAAATCTGAAAATGGTTATTGTTCTGATAACACTGTTAGTGATATGGTAAAATGCGAACTTTAGTTTTTTTTTATTACAGATTTGCACCCAAGGTATTTCTTGGTGTTCAGACAGAATTGCTTTAAAAATGACATGTTTTGGAGAGGATAGGGAGTCTTGGCCTATGTTGTAAGTACATGTATGCTACCCGTTTCAAAGAAATCTTAAACCAAAATTATGTTCGTGTTAACAATTCCAAAGACGTAACTCGGAGCAGCGATGTTATTCGATGCTGTTGTTCACATAAGCAGTACTGTATTACTCTCATTACCGTATATCTCAGTATTAATTTTAATGCTGGAACCTGCTGCGGTGATTCCGTGCTAGATGAATACGCAAATCAGATGGTTAGATTTAGTAGACTGCAATGACCTGGTCTCTTAGTGAATCACTTAAGATTCCATGACCAATACGGTCTAGTTTACATAAAAGCAGAAACAAGATAGTAAAAACATGGTACAACCACTTTTCTACTATTTAGCCAAAGCAAACTAAAAATGTCTACACGGACCAGTCAACGTCATAAGCGCACTAAGAGGACGCGGATCTTCGAATTTGATGCAGAAAACTCTGTGGCGTAAACACAGTTCATGTAGAATGATTAGAAGTACAAAATAATTGAAATGTGACAACTGTAAGTTAGACGTGACCAGTTGATATATAGTGGAGTGGAAATAGTTGCGTTTTTTAAGCGCCTTTAGTGGGTTTGTCATAGAGAGTGCAACAGCTGGTTGAGTGAGGATTGTTAATATGTTGTATCTTTTTGATGTTAATATTAAAGAAAGATTTTTAAAAGACATTCAGTTCTTTTTCAGTTTCTTAATTGTCCATTTTCAGGGTCCTTTAACATTTTAATGACAGGCCTGTACTGAAATGCATGGAAAACTAATCTCTCTCGTCATTAAAGGGTTAAAAATTTCTTGACGTCTGACTTTTAGGATGTGTTAGTATTCATCTTTAATCCAAGCATTGCCATTTTAATGTACACTGGAACGTTTTTGGAGCTATATCATTCAGTGGGGGATGGGGAGTTCAAAAGAATGGTGTAACAGATCATGAATCCCTAAACTTGGTGGGCTAATTGTGTTTGCACTGTGCACCAGAACCCACATGATCACTTCACCTATCAACTTGAAATCGTTAAGCCAAATGAGTAAGTAAGTACATTCTTTAATAAACGCTAGCAAATGTACAGCACTTTACATACAATATTACACACAGGGGAAAGAAAATAGAACAGTAATAATAACGTTAGATCAAAAATAAAATATTAGCGACAGAGCCGAACTGTACAGCATCCTACCCAGGAAACCTCGTTGGGTAAGGGAGTCGAATCTAGGGAGAACCAGATTATGAGAACGTGGGCACAAATCTGTTTTATAACACGGGAATGTCATAAAAAGGGGCTAGCGTGTTCTTATGATTCTAAGCTGGGATCCATATACTCCTATGACGTGATTCTAATCTGCGATCCATGTACTCCTATGACATCATAGGAGCATTATTAATGAGTGTACTGAAAGTGACTGACAACCAATGCAGCTCGTCATTGAAGTGTCACATTATAAAGGTGCATGTGACAGGGAAGTCAATTTCTGGCATACTGTCATGTACTGAAACTGATACGGGTCATTCTGACATATGAAAACCCAAAAAGCTTTATAAAAGCAATCTGCTAGATTCAATTCACTTGCTGCTGGATAAATGTTTACACCCAAGGCTTGGTAATTTCACAAGGCACAAGATAAATGCATCTGTTGCATCAATTGGTTCTGGGGTACCCTAGTACTAGCTCATCAATCGTATGGCAAATAGCCAAAGGCATCCTTGTCACAGCAGCAGGAACTTTGGACTGAACTATAATTGCAACACAGCTACTCAGATCATATGGGCACTGAAACCACTTTAATATGAAAATGATTGTATTACACAACTGAACTCCCACTCTCCCCATTTTGCTTTCAGTTTCATTTTGCTGGCCTAAGCAGAGCTAAAACCATCAAGCAGCAGTAGCAGCACAATTCTGACTATACATAGAGATCGCTTGTGTGACATAACCATATGGCATAGGTTCACGTAACGTTAGCAGTAAGGGCAGAAATACTGAACAGTGTGTACACAGAACTTTGAAAATGCTGCTAATAATGCCAGTAAAAGATAACATAACACTGCAGTGCCAGATATCTTTGTTAGTCAATGCACGGAGTAACAGTATTTAAGAACAAACCTGATTCACTCTTAAGCCAAGTCAACGGAGATACACTATATATATACATATAAAAATACATTGGAAGCTTCAACTGACTTCAGACCGACTCCAGCCGATTGACTTCAAGCCTTGAAATTGTTCTGTTTCCGCGCAGCATGAAAAAGGTATGTACAGTAGACATTTCTATAAACTGGATGTTAAATATCAGTGTCAAAATTGTCTCTTGGTTCAGTAAAACAAATTTATGCACTGAAGTATGCAGAAGGCATAACTATTTAATATTTCTTCCAAATGCAATTAAAGTCACTATATTCACAAGCTAATGTTAAACTGTGTATACACTATACAGGAGTGTAGATGCACTAAAAATTACTGGTCAAAAATTAACTGCATATTAATTTCATACTGGCCTTGTGGCTCAAAATCTCAAACTCTAATTTCAGTTTGTAGTTACAGAACAAACACCAGTACTCATTGTCTTCTATCGGTAATTACTTTTACTCAAACCAGAAACTACCCCTCGATCAGCAATGTAACGTTCCAAAGTGCCTACAGTGATCTGTTTTTTTCTCATTTATCTCTGCCTCCGTATTATGCATCCCATGCCAGGTATACTGCTCCATTGTTGCACAGAGCACTTTACCTGTCTTCATCGAGCACATCTTTTCAAGTACAGTATAACAGAATGAACTGAAAATCTGTGACTCCACACGCAATTAAAGTCACTATATTCACAAGTTATATAAACATGCCGAGTAAATGCAAGTTACATTACGTTATGGTGGAACTGAAACTCTAGCCCAGTGCTGTCCAACCTTTCTGACACCGTGGGCCACCGAAAAAATTATTACTGAAGCTGAGGGTCGCACCAGTAAACTCAAAAGTAACGACTAAAATTTACTGAAAATTATTAACTATATTAAAATTATTATGACAGTAATTATGCAATAATCATAATGAATAATAGCATTTATGTATGCATTTGTATTGCATGTTTTTTAATAGTTCAGTGCCAAAAAGTATATAAATAAATGCAAGTAGACCAGTTACTTTGTCTTTTATTTCATTTTTTACACAAATTGCAAAAATTTTGTGAGCTCCGGCAGGCCATTTAAAATCAACCCGCGGGCCGCATGGCTCTAGCCACTAAAAGCGATTGGCCAATAACAGTTGCAAACGATGCAGTCATGTTTAAACTTACTTAATTCAAATCTCACTAAGCTTAGAATATAATACAAGGTCAATCTTCTGCTCCAATCAGCTTCCAAAGCAGCAGCTGAATCGCTAATTAAATGAAACCGCAAAAGAGCAGGATAAGGAAAAATTCTCTACATTGCATGTTGTCATATGACCACAAGTCAGGCTCCCAGACACCTTTGTCAACTCCTTCACCCGCCTGCTTTGGGCATTTTGAGCCATTCTCTTCGCTCATCTCACCGGGTGAACTGCGTTCTCATAGCGACAGCTATGGTATCTTTCAAGCATTCTTCCAATTACTATGCAAGCTTCAGTGGCTTTGGGAGGTAGACCTATTGCAACTCATCACCTTATAACTTCCCTACCAATATCTTTTCAGAGATGAATTGCAGGAAGCACCCTTTGTAGTTTGTTCTCTAAGAAGCATTATATCAACTGACAAATATCCTTCATATAATATCACAACCTGCAGAGCTTTACACCAGTACTTGACGGTGATCACGATTATTATGAAGGCCAGACCACAAGAAACAAGCTAAAAACCGACATCAGTTATTTTATGCATTTAACAGTAGTCATCAACATGATTATGCTCCTATTGTGGCCACAAATGCAAATTTCCAAGTGCTCACCAAGTTCTGATGTTAAAACGTTGTTATACCAACAGCAGGCTACGCGAAACTACACGACAATACAGGGTCAATGTAATTACTGCAACAGTCCTTGAACCATATGACCAATTTAATCATAAACTCCAAATTTTTAAAGCACTACTCTAAAGCTAAGCTCAAAGCCTCAGCTTATTCACAAGCGCTGCAATGTACAATGTGCAAGTACAGTATTCAAGGACTTGTTCATCACTGTTTAATATTCATTGAGCCAGGTCCACATTTTTAAATTATGCCTCCAGTGTGAGTCATTTAATTAATCAATCCCTTTATTTATCAAACACTACATAAACTAAATGGCTATTTCCTTATTAACTGAGTTTACCACTAAACAGGTATGGCTATTGGTTACCATGATCACTGATATGGTCAAGCTTTGATAACTACCGTAAACTAGGATGATATGATTCAACAAATGCCATTCACATAATTTAGACAACTAACTCTACAGAAAAATGAATACTGTCTGAAAATATGTAACCACATCAGCATTTGGAAGCATGGCATAATCTCAAAACACATGCATTATAAAAGTTAGAAAGAGCAGAAAAATTAGAGAGAATTTAGTTATCAGGCAAAATTTTACAGATTAAAAGTTAAATGCTACTCAATCAATTCAGTCATTAAAAGCCTAACCTGATCAACTTCCGTCAGCCATGCACAAGAGCCCAGGGCTAGTAACCAATGCCATAGAAATTTCAAGATTCAAAAATTTTATTTTTGAGAACAAAAACCTATGACAAGTTCAAAACCTATGGTGGACATGTAATAAAAACAAATAAATAAAGCAACTCTGGATAAATTTGGTCACAGTGCAAATCTCATTCTTTTGCAGTGCAAAATACTAAACTGTGGTTCTGTGATGATTGCAGGGAAGAACCACTGATACGCAGATTCAAAACTGAAACCGGTCACAAAGCAAAACCGCAGTAAGCATGACGTGCCGCCAAGTTTGACAAATAAATGCAAATTCCACATAAATACATAATTTTAAAAAATTTCATAATATCCAACACCTCATTTTTAAATGCTGGTACCAAATGTCCATCACAGAGTTGGCCCCATCTACACAAAAGCAGCAGTTCATGAAATCTGTCCAAAGCAAACAGGTGTATAAAATGGTGATTAAATTTTAACTAGCCCAACAGGCCAATTTCCCGTTTGCAGCCTTCTTCTGCACTAGAAATCATAATCGTTAAGACTTGTCAATTTAATTAGATCAGTGCAAATGTTATCAATCAATCAATCAATCTAAACTTCATATAGCGCCCCTCGGCACTCCCGGCCAAAGCACACCTGAAAAGAGCAGTTTTTAAAAGACACGTAAAAAGCCGAAGAATTAGTCTTTGATAGGAGAAGCAGCGAGTGTGTGGCTGTTCCAGGTGGTTGGGCCCACGACAGAGAAATCCTGGTGTTGCATGATGGAAGTGCAAGAAAAGGGAGCAAGCAGGTTACCGTGGGCTGCAGAGCTAAGAGGTGGGAGACACAGCAGGCTGAGTCAGAATGACAAAGCTCCTGTAACTAAGTGGGTGCAGTATCAAGAAGGCAGCGGCAAAGAAAGGCAGAGATCCTGAAGGTAATACGTTGAGATATTGAAAGCCAGTGCAGGACAACCCACATATAGTCAGATCTATAAGTGTCCCACCCTGGCGCCACCACCAATCAAACACGCAGCTGAGCGCAAGACCTGCTCCAGGCGCCCAATGCAAAGCTGTGGAAGGCCAGCGTAAATCACAAAGCAATAGTCGAGGCGACTAGCAACTAGGGTGGCTGCAGCACTGGGAGTAAGAGAGCGGAAGACAACCTGCAGCTGGTAGAAGCAGCTATGGGAAACGGCTCTAACTAAGTTCTCGGTTGAGGAGAACCAAAAATCCAAACAGAGGTAGGAAAGGCAGACAAGAAAATGGAGGGACAGGGCAATCATATTGATTTTTGCCAGTTGCTGTCTGGTGCCGAACCAGATAAATTGTGTTTTTGAGGGTTTAACCGGAGCCAGTTTCAGGACATCCAGTCAGCAAGGGAGCTCATAGCAGAGAGCATAGAAGAAACAGCAGCGACAGCTTTGGCTGCTGGACAGTGAACATATGCCCGAGTGTTGTCTGCACAGAGTTGGTTAAAGACTCCACAAGAAGACAGAAGCAGTCCAATTTCAGAAGTATATAGAATGTATAGAAGAGGACCTCATACAGAGCCTTGGGGCAACCCAAATGGGGTGGAGGCCATTGGGACCTGGTAAAACAAATGTTATAACACAGGAAGTACAATCAAAGATGAAGGAGCAAAGCCAGTTAAGGAGTTTGCCAGTGAAGCCGAAGGAGGCAGAAGGACCAAGTATGAGAATGTCATGGTCCACCGAGTCAAAAGCAGCACTATCATCGAACAAGATGCAGGAGGGTGACCTGGGCTCGGTCCGTAGCATTGTAGCTGTATAAAAGCAGATAGACCAAACAGGTATCTGTGGAGTGGTCCCTAAGGAAACCAGATTGCAAGACAGGCAATAAACCACTGACATTAAGGTAGAAAGTCAACTGACTATCTAAAATGTTTTCAATAATCTTAGAAATGAATGAAATATCAAGAGATAGGTCCCACCCATCATGTTTGAGGGCCGGAAACACTAAGGATTTCATTTCCGAAGTAGGCAGGATGCGTTCCTCACAGTCCTCTGCAGGAAGTAATCGATGAACTCCTACACCAGGACGGTACGCAGAGCGTCAAGTTCACAGGATTTTGAAGCAGAGGCGAGGATACTGCGTTCAGGAGTGACCTCCCTCAGATTGGAGAGGTGGCGGTCCGTGACTGAAAACCGAGGGGGAGAGGAGCCCGAGTCTGCTCGCACGAAACGGATCTTTCCACAGCTATGACCGACTTTCCAACAAGTCCTTCCAAAGATTCCTCATGCACTATTGGTTTTGGTTGTGGCTTCCATGAGCATCTCTTCATTTTTAAGCAGGACAAGGCAATGGCAACAATTACTATGATGGCCAGTCCAGCAAAGAATCCCCCAACAATCCACATAACCTTGACGCTGTCATCAGCTGGAGCAGATGTGGTTGTAGTTGTACTTATTCCATAGCCTGTTGCAAAAAACAGCAAAACATAAATTAATAATGGCAATCTCTTCTTTGAGGTTCTGCAGGTTTCTATAGAACTAATAACAAGAATACCATATAAGTGTGGAAACAGAATACTGCAACCATGAGCAATACAAATACTAAAAGTATGGTGTATGCAAGAAATTATTACTGTACAAATATGCATTCACAACACAGACTTGTATAGGCAAGCAACATGAAAGTAAGTCTTGTATATTTACCTATTTGTGCTAGTAGTAGTGCTCATTGGAACAGCACAAGACCTACTTCTACATTAGTCTGGAAAGTTCTTGTTACAAGTAATTGTGAATTCAAAATTTCTAAAGTGCTATTCTAAAGCTACGCGTAGGGCACCAGCTTATTCACGAGCACTGCGTTGTGCAGAGGGGTTATATGGAAACCATACAGGAGCCAAAAAAGAAAAAAATTACCTTTATTCCAGCAAGTTAACTTACAAATCAGTATAATTTACCGAATCTGCAGAATAATATACTAATTTATAAGGCCCATTATACTGATAGACATAGATGCAAGGATTTTCTCACTTGTTCCATTTTTAGACATTTTAAATGTTAAGCTTTTCTCAAGAACGCCATGCTAACAACTGCATCAAAAAGTGAATTTGTAAACATAAAACGAACTGTTGAACTATCTGCTTCCAAGGTAATACCTGGGCAAGTATCCCTGCATTCGCGTTGCTCATGTCCGCCATATTGATCTCCGCAGACAAAGTCGCAGTTGCGACACTCCTCAGTTCTGCTATCATAGTAAAATCCAGCTTGACAAGTCAGGGCCATTTGTCCTGAAATTCTGTCCACTCGATGTTATCCCTAGATTCCACTACGGCTGTCGTCACTCCTAAAAACAAACATGTGATTTATGTCTTCCGGAAAAAATGGCTGACATGACTCTTTTCTGGAAATTGCGTTCAACTTGCCGTAACACGTAATGCCAGATATACCTATTAAAAGTTATAAGAAATCTGTTTATACACCCAGACTCTGAATTAACTGGGATTGACACAAAAAAGTAAAATCTTTTTTAAAAACTAATTACGGTTCTCTAGAATTACTCATACAAGGTGTGACTCATACGAAGGTGACACTTGCTAGCAAAGCATTCAGATGAAAAAATTAAATTAATCGTGAAATTAAACTTACACGGACCCAATCGCTTAACTGAAACAAGTTAACGACCGACTATAAGCTATTACTTCGGAATTACATCTTAAAATCCGAATAATCCGAATATTCTACATAAAACTTCACATCGGACATGTAGATGTACTGTTGACAAAACAACAAAGACTATTTTGCAAGCCGTAGTTAATTATTTATTCGCTAGATGTAAGCAGACGCGCCATATAGTTAACAGCAGCAAATTCTATAGCGCCCGATTTTATGCAAAGGACATCAAGCGATGGCGTCTGAAAACACAATTTCACTTAAAGAGACCATCACCAGGAGCGTAGCCAGCATGGGGGCGATCATGGGGGGGTCGAGGGGGACAAGACCCCACATTTTGAAGAAACACCAAAAAAGGTCATAACATTTTACCTTTTTTGGACCAGATAAGTTCACGGCGATAAATTTTTTTACCTATTTTTTGACCAGATCAGTTCAAAATTCTTTTTTGACCCGATCAGTTAAAAAATGTCCCCCTCACCTGTCAAACAAGATCGCCGCCACTGGTAGCTAGACTTAAATTCAAGAGGAGGTAACCACTGGCAGTGATCTTGTTTGACAGGTTGGGGTACAAGCTAGTCCCCGGAGTCAGTCGCTAAGGAGTTACCGACTGACTTGATGAGTTAGCGACTGACTTAGCGACTCAGTCGACTAAGTCGCATGCCTATCGACTGACTAAGTCGCTTAGACTTATCGACTGACTTAGCGACTTGCTATCGACTTCTCGTGTAATCAGGTATGTCTATTAGATATACCTGATTACTTGCCAATACAATGCATTCTTCCGCATACTGTAGCCTACTGAGCGTGCCATCATTTCCGTGGGTATTAGATGGGACCCATATGAACTCTACACGTGTCCAATATGAGAATATGGGTCCTACTTGGGCTCCGCTCCACGTGGGCATGCTGACAGAGGACAGACCGATGACTGTGAAAATTAATGTTAACGTGAATTTGTGACGTATTTGAGTGTTTTTTTAAAGAATAAGGCATAGGCCTACTAGTAAGTCCAAGTCTTTGAAATTTCAGATTTGAAAATAATTACAGACTATCCTACAGATTCAGTTTAAATTCAATTTTGGGTTCCTAATTTCTATTTCAGTTTAAGTTTCACTTCTGAAATAATTGTAGTTTTAATTTTAGTTTTTAGCAGTTTCAGTTCAGAAATAATTTCCGTGTTCGTTTCAGTTACTGGAAAATTTCAGTTTCAGTTTCTACATAGCCTAGATATTATTTGCACTGATAGACAACAACATGGACGTACAATTGATTATAATGTTATCAGTTGTTAACTAGTAGAAGCACTGTTTTGTCATTGTTTACTTGGAAACTGCGATTAAAACAAGCAAAATATTAAGTGAACGAAGTCGCTAGCAGTCGATAGCTTAGCGACTGGTTTCGACTTGAGGGCTTAGCGGCGGCGGCGGCGGCGGCGGATGGCGGCGGCGCCGGGGACTAGTACAAGCACAGTAATTATTTATACTGTGATACAAGGGACGCTACTAAAAAAAATTGGGGATTCTTCAACAAAAAATTTGATGACCTTTTCTTTGGGAGATTTCCTGAAGAAAAATTTTATGAGTTTTTTGGGGAAATTTCTCTTTTAAAAAATTTGATGACCTTTTTTGGGGGATTTCTTCTAAGTTTCTTGTCCCAAGAAGTTGAAGACCCCAGGATCACCATTCAAGAGGAGGCAACATCCAGGTGTAGTGGGGTGTACTTCACGATGCAGGGCTATAACACAAGGAAAATTTGTAATCTAAAAAAGCAAGAGCTCTTGCCTCAATGTAGGTACACCTATGACCATCTCTAAGTCTTGTTGTTTTTAGGAATTATAACAACGGTGATGTCGAGGTCACTGGATTATATTAGAGTCTCACCTTCTGTCTTTACCACCATAGTCCACGCATTTGTCTGCTCACACTTGGACTACTGGAACTCGCTCCTCATGGGTCTCCCAAGTAGCGTCTCTCCCCCTTCAATCTGTTCTAAATGCTTCTGCTAGGCTCATCGCTCGACTCCTCTGGTTTGCCCATATCTCTACTAACACTGGCTCCCTATTGCTGCGCGCATCCTCTTCCTTGTCTCTAAATCTCAGCAGTAGGTACATGTATCAGCTTTTTTTAAGGATTTCGCCAGAGCCTTTCACGCCGTTTACCAATAAATATTGTCTTGAACGCTTGACCTACATTTTTGTCTCTTCCGAGTCCACAAGAACTCTACTAGACTTACAATAGGTAGTTTCCCGCTCTCTTTCGTCGTGATTTTGACCTGACACCAAAACTTCTCAAAAACCTGGGTTCTTGCAAACCTGAATTGATAAAAGTTCGGCAAATATGCTGGCCTCTCTGATGCAGCTTCTGTATGGTGCTGAGAAATTTCAGAGATCTACATTACCTATATTACATTGCTCCAATGAAATGCTCAGATTTAAGACAAGTTCCAGCATGTAGAAACTATAAATTTCAGTCATAGTAGCCACTAGCCAATGCAGAGCCGCCAGAGCGAAGAAACATAGTCAGATTATATCCGATTATATTATGGAAGCACGTTTACACATGATCTAAGTTGCAAGAGAGAAGTAACTCTGAGATTTGCCAAGGCCAAAGCTGCTCTCGCTGCTTTAGACAAGATCTGGAAAAGTAAAGAGATAGCGCTGAAGACCAAGCTGGCAGTCCTGGATACTTGCGTGTTCAGTGGAGCTTTGTACGCCTGTGAGACGTGGGTGATAACCAAGGAAATTGAAAGACGAATAATGGCTTTTGAACGAACGTGCTATCGAAAACTGCTGAGAGTCGGATGGAGACGAAAGATGACAAATGAAGAACTGTACAGTCAAATTGGCCCAAGAGAAACTCTGTTACAAAAAGTAATTTGCAGGAAATTACAACTGTTTGGACATATATGTAGAATGAATGACTCCAGGAAACTCAAGACGCTAGTTTTTGGCATGATGGAGGGGAAGAACAAAAGAGGACGCCCTAACAGAGAATGGACAGACGATATCATGACATGGTGCAGAAACGATTCTTTACAGCACCTGAGCCACATAGCAAGAGAAAGAGACACATGGAAAGAAGTAATAAAGAGCGCATCAAGCACCTACGGGCGATGAACCCATGGTTAATGATGATGATGATATTATGTAATTGCCTTTGTTATAATCACTTTGTAATTAATCACTTTGTAATTCATTGCTCATTTCAAGGATACCAGTCTAATTTTTGATCTATTCTTATGGCCACTCATCTTCGACTTGATATAAGAAGCGTTCTCGTCTCTTCTTCAAAAGGAAAATTGCAATAGAATGGTTGGACTTGTAAACCGACGATCTCAAAAGTTATTGCACCACATTCCTTTAACCCTTTAACAACAGGAGGTATTAGTTTTTTCAGACACTTTATTGCAAGCTCGTCGTTAAAGGGTTAAACTGACATCACGAAGAACATAATATCTACAGAAGAAACAACTTTTAAAATCTTTTGTACAAAATTCAACTCAACAGTACAATTATTTGAACATTGCACATTCTTAGGCTAGAGTCAGTCAAATAATTTTTAAGAAACCGAGGTACTGTGTCTACAAGTTCACACGAGGATTTGAGTTAGATTATAGGCTATTTCTTGCTCAGAAGTTAACACACTGATTTACAGGTTCCATAGAAAGCAGGCATGCTTTCGATTCTAAAGTATCATTCATCCAAGGTACAAACGTGACCACAGCAATCTATCGAAAGGACATCTGTTTTAACCTCATAGTAGTAACCAAGAGGTTTAAACCACAACAGGAATTTGTCGTTTGACTTATCAACAGCCTTAACACTTTAACGATGAGCTGCATTGGTCTTCCAGTCACTTTTAGTACATGCTCATCGTTAAAGTGCTAAGATATGTGGATTACATATGGTCCAGAAAAGAGAGGGCATCAATTTCTCCCTCTTCTTTCCACATTTCCATTATTGTTCATGTTTGATCAATAGTATGAAAATTATTGGGCAACACCCAGCTCATACTAAACATAAAGGGCATTGTTTGTTCATGGTATGAATAAGTTGGGATAAGGATCCATAGTCCAAACAAGTGGGGGGTAATAGAGTACTGCTTCTGTACCCCATGACCCCCAAATTATGTCTATGGTTCACAGTCGTTACAGTTGAGCACTTTTCGTGGACCAAAGTGCACCACTTCCATCTAGCAGACCGCATCTGATGCGAGAACTATGTTCTGCTTCTAAAGGCAAAGCAGTTCCACTGGAACACAACAGCCTGCCTGAAGGAACAAGCAAACACATCGTCAGAGTTTTCCACGCCTCTCCTTCTGTTATCTCAGATGCTTTGCTGGAATCATCTCTTGTGTCAAACACCGCGTACTTGCCAACAGGTTTCGTCGGAAATCTTCTCCAGTCTTTCCCAACCATTCTGACAAGTACTTCACGAGGCTGACCGCATTCCAGATAAACCGCAGCAGAAAGGCCAATGGAATACACCGATCACAAGAACTGTTAGAAGGTGAGGTGTTCTTCTTGCAATTCTGGAAAACTGCAGCTGGTATCTTTATTTTGGATCAACTTTGACATCTTCTAGGAATCCAAGTTCAGTCATACAACTGACTCCGGGTTGCGAGTGAGCGAAATGGATTCTTCTTGCCAATGCTTGTCGAGCAAAGCCTGTTCCGTACTACTGAGTGGATGGGTTACGCTGACACACATCTGCTCCCTGGAAACGTGGTGATTCGCTTCTCCAACTGTAACCAAATTTCAAAAGCCAGATCAGTAATAAAACAAGAACTGATACATTTCTAATGTACATTTAAGATTCAGCAACAGAGAGGCAAAGAGGTTTGAACCTCGACCACTTCTCAGACCAATGAGACTTGCACAAAGCGGATGAGAAATTATAAATATTGCGGGGAGGAGAGGCAATATCTGAAGGAATTTTACAACCCAGTCTGACACAGAAAACTTTCACTGTAACCACTCCTTTATCTTTCGCCAAGATTAACCCATACCTCTGCACCTATCTTGTAACATATAGTGTGTCTGAAACACTTGCATTATGACCTACTAGGTTAGACTGGGATCGCACACTTCCTGTTTGGACAATATAGAAGTCGTTTCCATTTAAATCTAAAAGCCCAAGAAGTAATAGTTTTTGGCATACTATACTATGCATATCTCTTTCGACACACAAGAGTGCCATATAACTATTCAACTCGATTACCCTGCAGGTTGACAACATTTTAGTGAGAGACATTGTGATACTCTATACAAGGGGCTCATTAGGAATGCAATCATTCGTAATACCAAGAGCAAAGACTTTAATTTGACTGAATATTCATCACTCGTAATTGAAACTGTTGTTCTTCTTACCTGATTTGACAAAATGTTGCCGATTCTCACACGATCGACAGCAGTTTTCTAAAGCAAACATATTATTGTTACAGGAATTGTCAAATGTATCATCACCATCATCATCATTATCTCAAAATGTTTGTCACTGTCGTCATTACCGTTGAGCCAGAGTCCTGGCACATCGGATGCATACCTTCAAAATAACAATTATTTCAGAGAGATGGAATGTGCAGAAGTGTCAATTAGTCAATTAGCAGAGCATATCTTAATAAAAGTAACATGATCACAGGCCCACATTAAGGGGTTGCTAAGGATGCTGCAGCATCCGGGCCCACAGTTTTTAGGAAGTACATGAACAGTTTTTATTGTACTTGTAATTGGACCCCGCGCTGATCGCTATATAGGTAATCACAGAACCCGGGCCTGCACTAGTTTTAATGCGGCCCTGTATGATCGCAATATGATTAAGGACATCTGCAAAGAAGGCGAGGAGAAACACGGACAATGCAAACAAGGGTCGAGAGGATTCCGCCCAAAGCGAACGTCCACACCTGAATATGGTATATTCAGTTATTTCAGTACAACCTGCACTTTAAATAACAACAACGTCAGTCAGACATCAGACAGTCTGTACTGCATTTGGATCATTAGTAGAATTTGCTGAGAGCAGCCTAAACCATACCATGCCTTGTGTATGTGTCAATGGCAACCCAGTTTTAACAGTCATTGGTGTTGAAGTGCAGACTTCCATAAAGAGGAAAAAATGGTAAAACTAAATGTGGGCGATGGGGAGGGACGAGCCCAAAGTACTAGTACATAAGTTTTTTCGCTACATGACCCCAATGTGAGAATAATAGAAACACTTAGACTTTCTCTACAAACATAAAAGGTGTGATAATAGCTGAGAGAAACACGCAGGAATACTTACTAATAGATTTCCCGTGCTTTTTGTAAAGGTAGATGGCAAGCAGTACAATCGTCACCACTGCAACCAAGCCAGTGGCAATGGCAACGATCATAACGGTTTGAGATTTTATCTCTGCTTCAGACTCTGTAGTCGGTGTAGATAACACAACTGTTGAAGTTATTGTGGAATGATACTTCCAGTAAGTACCTATGATAGAGAAGGTAATACAGGTTCTTAACAGTTTGAAATATCAATTTTATACTACGCTATTACGTATGTTGTCCATTGTAAAACGATGTTTGTTTCTTTGATTGCTGTTAGAATTTGAGCTAAAGAATCTTGAACCTTCAATCCTTAGATTCATTCCTTTTTTTTAATGATGTGGATAATGATGTCATCTCTGAAGAATTACTACATGAAAATCTACTAGGACCACGGCACGTGCATTCAGTTTAATTTCAGTTAACAACAGATTACCAGATGACTGAATCATGTGAAAGCACCTGATCTTGCTCTGAAAAGACACCTCTAATCAAATTTTCAATAATCTTACAGGCCACCACTGACACAGCATGGGTTCCAATCCCAAACCTTCCCTTGGTCTTACAAACAACAGATCTCATTTTTTCATAAAATAAGAAAATCTTACCTTCGCACTGATCGATATTTGCAAGGCACTGATCCTGTGTTCCCCAGCTTGGATCACAGATCTCTCCACATGGTTGACATCTTCCATTCTCCCCAATGTTTGGATCAAAATACCACTCCATCTCACACTTGCCAGTCTTAACAGCCCTTCGTCTGATTTGTGATCGACTTCTCAAAACTGGTACCATTTCAACTTCATATATTGCCACCAAAGTCATGATAATCACTCTCAGATCCTGTCAAAACAGAAAGCATTAATTAGTCCAGATAAGGTGCATTCAGAAGGGGTTGTAATGGATGTACACACTCTAACCTTAGTGGACTGACTTCAAATGCGTCATTTTTTCATATATATTTTGGACACCACTACTGCTTTGCCCTTCTAACTTCCAACCTTGAATTCAACCCTGACAGGAAAAGTTTGATTGATAAGACGCGGTAAGACAGTCACTCATTTATCATATGGTCCTATCACATGTAGAATGAGAGGCGTTATGTTGGTTGAAGAATCTTTCTGCAAAAAGTGGGACAGAGTTAGCAAATGATGGGATTTTCTTATAACTTGGACTGTGACTCAATGGCAAATGAACAAATTCACAGGCCAAACTGACATTCAAATCCTGAAATCAGAGATGACAAGTTGCCACTTTGGCAATCAATCAGAACTGCAGATCTTATAACATACCACAAAGGCACTGGTACAAAAAAACCAGAAATCAATAGAGTACAAAAAATCATCTCAGTTTTTATGTTTATCTCCAAAATACACACACCACCAGGAAACACTTCGCACATTGCATGATGGAAACCCGCAAGGTACATGAGAATATTTGCACAAGCCACTGTCCAAATTATTAAGACCAATGATCAATTCCTGCCATGACAGCTGAGTAAACCGCTGTAGACTAATTTTGTAGAACATGAAAGACAACTGATCAGAAACAAAAGCATAACAATGGGCAATTCCTACACACTATAGACTAATTCTAAACCACATTAAAACATAACCTACATTTCCTTTCTGCAGCCTCAATTAAATTATAAGTGAAACTGGTAGAGTTGTTTTATAATGTTATCATAAATTATTATAATATTAAATTAGACATAATAAAACGTGCTTTGCAACATTCATCACATTCAAATTGACTCTGTGTACCGGGAAAGGGCTTTTTAAAGTATATCATAAAAACCGTGAAACTTTACAGTTGTTTAAACAAACAAGATTCTTATAATTTTCAGCTGAGATATCCATCAAGTTCTCAAGAATGCTTCCAAATGGGAACTGCACAGTGGTTGCAAAATACAAGCCCAAAAATAACATAAAGAAGGCAATGCAATGTAGCCAAACATTTTTAGCAGTGAAGCAAAGACTGGGTCAGAAACGGTCTTTCGTAATTGTATCGTAATCGTAAACTTTAAATTCTAAAGCACCACTTGAAAGCTAAGCGCAGAGAACCAGCTTATTCAGGACAGCTGTGTCAAGTCAGAGGTACAGATAGACCAGAAAGAGGAGGCAGAGTAGCTGCTTAGGCGGATTTTGTTTAGGTCGAAAAAGATTGAAAGGCGGAGGGTGGGGCAAACAGATCTAGACAAATAGGTAGTAACAACTTATAACCAAGTGAAAGATCACAGATGTCATATACAATAGTATTCTATGCTACAAGACCACAGAAACATTTGCAAAGAAGGTACAATGGCAGTCGTGTGTAAGCGCAATGCCAAAACTCCTACAGCACCCAAAAGTGTAATCGTAATCTCGAAACTCCTACAGCACCAAAATAAGCGTAGTCAAGGAAACCAGCTTATTCGCAGGTGCTTAGTCAAATCATAATCGATAGGCGGGGTGAAATCAGTTCCAGGTCAAGATCCATACGGGTCAGGCAGGCAGACAGTCAGATGGCTAAGGTGGGTGATATTTAGAGTCGAAATGGTGAGGGAGGTAAAGAGAAGAGGAATTGGGATATGATTTATGAAATAGCAGTGTTTTCAGCTGTGAGTGAAAGACCTGAGGAAAGATAGCAAGAGGTGAGGTTTTGGTGAGTTCCTAGGATGACTTAGATATTTGTCATAGTACCAGGGACCTCATTTCAGCTTTTTTCAGGGGGCAGGGATGTAATTTGAGTATTTTTCCTTGGGAAAATTAGCCAGCTCGTTAAGTTTTGTATTTAGTGCACATGTGCAAAACTGTACGCCAATGCAGCATGTGTGCTGCAGTGTGCATATTGTCATTTATTATAATTAGGTTTTGATGAATTTTCTTGTTTCCTCCTTTTCCCCCCAAAAATCAAGGGGGCAAATGCTCCCCCACCCCCAAATGATGTCCCTGCATAGTACTTGCAGGAGTCTGTTCCAGAGAGGTAGACTATGGAGCGATCGCAAATTTTAGTGTCGAGGTGACGGAAGGGAGAAGTGTTAGGGCGGAAGAAAATAACAGAGATAGCACAGTGGCTTACATAAGATTTACAGTGCATTGTTATTAGCATACTAGTTTTATAACTTTATAGCCTACTGTCAAATAACTACATCAACTTTTTTGTAAAATGTCAGCACCTGTTTACATTAACAAAAGGTTATTTACTTACTCAGATGCACATAATGTACTTGTGAGATGCACAATTATTTTTTTAATTCTCCATTCTCATACCTAGAAATCTGTTATGCGGGGCCATTTAAGGTTAAAGATGCCACCAATTAACTTATATCAAGGCGCTCATATAACACTTTGTACATTAAAAACATTCAGGTTACATTCAGGGCGTGGCAAAAAAACTTCTAACAAAAAAACTGCAGCATAATTACCATTTATCGGTGGAAAACCTCGCTATATAATTCTAGTTATCCCCACTTCTACCTTTTTGTCCACAATGGTGGCCTTAAACCAGCTTCGACTTAGTAGCATGCTAGTATTTATGAAAGTTTCCATGTTTCTTTTGAAATTCAGCTTACCATATTCGGTCGTAAATGAGATCTCGTTCTTACGAATTCAGCCTGGATTTCAATTGTCACTTCGATATCACAACACGAAAACGTTGTCGGATGATTATAAATTCGATGTACACAGTCAACTTTAGTCGACTGCTCTGAACTAAAACAAACAGGACCCCTCCTGAGCAAAATTGGCTAAACAGTCATGAAGTCAGCACTACGGGTCTTGCAGTACGCAAGGGATTAAGTAGTCTTCTTTCGTGAGGCATTACGCTCGGAAACCCCCGCGAATTTCCTAAGATCAGCCATTGGGAGCACGTTAAATTTAGCACCAGACGTCATTGAGCTGATGGAAGCGGAAATCCCCTATAAGTCTACGCGTGCCCATTGAAAGGTGTCACGATTCAATTAGTGATGCGTTCCATTAAAGAAGCATTTCTGTTTACGATTTCAGTGTTCGTACTTCATAGTCACTTCAGGTAGGCACGGCCACGTTTTTAGATAGAACCATTAAGAAATAATTATAGGGCATACTGTTTGTCACGTCTTTATCAGAATGGGTGCCACGCCATTTAAGGTCCCCGTGTTGGGACCGTGCTAGCCCGAGATTTAAATCTCTGAAATAAGCCACCTTCGGGAAGCGAACCGCGGTCCTCATGCGCTCTAACACAGAGTCGCATGAGACGCGCAGCCAACGTTCTTACCGATGTAGCTATAACTGGGCCAGTATGGTGCTACGTACGATGGTACACTCATGCATATAGGCCTATGCTGGTTCAGGAGAGGAACCAGGATAAATGAGGATGAAAAGTTGAGGGTGAAAAGTTCACTTTTCATATCTTGAACTGTAGGACATAGGGCAAGCGGGTTAAGATTTAGATTGACAGGCAAGATGGGGAATGCGCGAACTTGCGGTTGGAAATCTTTCGGGCATAGGCGTGGACTCTGGGGGGAGCCGGGGCACGTGCCCCCAATAATTGAGATGGACTGTAGCTAGCCTACTCCTAATGCAACAATTAGTGTAGAAAGAATAACCAAATTCCCCCCCCCCCCAAATATTTTGGACAAGTGTCACAAGTTTACGCCAGTGCTTTCAGGAGTTTGTTCCAAAGAACCAACTCAGCGTAGATTTAAGAGTGCATGGTTGTAGAATTTGATATAGGATACTAGAGGCCAAAAACCCAAAATAGAGAAAGGTATGATCACATCTTAATTTGCCGGAACGCTTCGGAACGGCGACGCCTTTTTCAGCTATTAAAAATAATTTAGTCATTTTAAAAAAAGAATTTTCTGATCATTAATTGTTTTAATTTAGCCTAATGTGACTTTTCTTTGGGAGGGTCTCACCGAGACCCATCCCCCACCCCACTTTCCGTTTTTTTCTCGGGTTTCGCCCTCGATTCAGCCCTTCCATAATTGTTCAGTTGCGGAACCTTTTTTTCTAGAAAAAAGCACTGGGTATGATGAAGCACGAATAGGGCTGGGCGGTTGGACAGCGAATAGATGGTAAATGTAGGAGCGTTAAGAGGACAGAAAGGGCAGAAATTGTAGGTATAAAGCGATATAAATTTGTAGTTGATGGATTTAATTTGATGATGGATTTAATTTATTGGAGAACGGGGGTCATGTACCGGGATAGTGGTATTTAGAAAACTTTGGCGAATGCATGCGCGGGTATAAGGGCGATCTGGACTGAATTCAACTGATTCAACCTTATAGGCCTAGAGACTAATTGGAAGCCTTCGATAAAGCTTCCTGTAGCTACCGCATCTCCGCCAACTTTATTTAGCTGATGAAACATACATGCGGCGGACCTAATTGGTCCAGAAGATATGCAACCTGTAATAGAACAACTGCAAAATAACTAGAAGGTTATACTAATGAATGTTTAAGGTCAAATCTTAGTAATGCGCCAACGGAACGCACCACTAGTAAAAGACGCTGTGTAGTAGCCTAGACGTAAAACGTTTAGGCCTAATATTGGCCTACAATTAGCGATTTAGATAAAGAAAAGCCGTTTCCATTGGAAGTTCGAAGCATGTAATTTGGTAAATTAATGGCTTCCGAATAGCTGCTAATTGCAGCAAATTCTTGGGCGGTATGTATACGCGGAGAACTTATAATTATCTTTCTGGAAGTATAGGCCTACTCTGGCTGAAAGCGGTCTAGGCCTAACGAAACTGGAATCGTGATGAACTAAGTAGGCCTAGGCCTAATAATGCAGACATGCATCACCCTGTCCTTGCAAGGTGAAGAACAAACTAGTCTCCAGCGAAAGGCTATCGTTAATGAGGGAGGGCTTCGTTTTAGGTCGATACCAAAACGTTCGATGAAGTAATTAAGTTAGCAAGTCAGTCAGTCAGTAAGTAACCACATTGATGTAGCGCCAGGTCTGAGCTACTTCCTCAATCAGAGGCGTTCCCGATCTGACAACACAAGATCGCGATTAAAAAACTAACATATAATATGGATGTGCACTCCAACTTGACAGACATTGAATATGTCTGTCAAGTTGGAATATATGGTCTTCAATCGTTAGCGATCGGGACATTAGGGCCTAATGAGATTTAGGTTGCATACATGTAGGCCTAAAGATTATAGAAATCTTTGCTAGAGGAAACAGGCAGCAATTAAGGCTTACGAAACAGTACCAATGGAAAAGCCAGATTAAGTTTCGCAGGGAGAGAAATGGAGAGCCCCGCTGGTTGAAACCATCTCCCACCATTTGCGTAACTTTGTGTTGTGACGGTGGTATCCGATCACCATTAGGCCTACTTTTTAAAGTGGTGATGAGTGATGACAGTCGATCACCACCACTTTTTGGCGCTGTGCTGAAATATATAGGCCTATATTTTGCGTCATCATATTAACACTTTAAAAACAGATTGTAAGCATGACCTCCAAATGGCGGTAAGGCATACCAAATTTGTACAAAGTTATGGGGAAGGGTAAGGGAGAGGAGGAGGGAGGAGAATTCAACAAGGAGCCTGCAGTCGATGTTGTTTGCCCTTTCAAATACGCGTGGGCTGTCTATGCCCCGTTGATAGGCAAATGATTTGTCATGTTCTATAGGGACCGTTTAGAAATGTGTCAAGCTGAAAGGAGAGGGGTTGCGGCAGTGTGGGAGTATTTTGTGCAACGGGGAAGAAAGGAAAATTCATGAGATACATCGAGAAATGCAAACAGACTGAATGGAACTTGTTGATTTTCAATTCTCAGTAATCCCTGATAGGTTAGCAATGATGATATCTTAAGCAAATATGTATTAGGTGACCGTGACACACTTCTGTTGCTAGATCTAAGAACTGCCGAGTCTATTATTAAAAGTTTTAATTGTCATTATTTTATTAATATTCATAACATTTTCTTTTTTTATTAAACGTTTATTTTTAAAATAGTCAGCATAGGCCTATACCAAAACGCTGCGGCGATGAGACGGAGATGGAGAGACAGAGAGACAGACAGACAGAGACAGGCAGACAGACAGACAGACAGACACGAGTCTCCAGAGTACAGACTGCGGATGTCAAGGACACATCGTGATCTCGTGATGCAGAATTGAATGCAATCGCTAAGGCTGGTGGGTGGGGGACGTGACGGACGTCGTGCATATACACAAGCAGGATCTTTTGAAAAGTCTGCAGCCTATAGTTTCCGTTTCATGTTTACGATACAACTAACCATTCGAACTATTATAGGTCTATTGAAGTGGCTAATAGTATTATGTCGTCTCGGATACACCTCATAGGATAAGCTAGCTGTTAGCCTACACATATAACTCGGGCATATAGATCTATGGTAGGCCTATTATGTTATCATTTAGACCAAAAAGGCGTAGGCTGATTATTTTATCCGTGTAGTTTGTAATCACAATATATATAAATATATATATATATATATATATATATATATATATATATATATATATATATATATATATATATATATATATATATATATATATATATATAATAGACAAATACAGCGACAGACAGACGGACTATATGTAGGAGGGATCTAAATTTCAAATTTGAAATCACTCACGAAAGGTTCATAGGCCTATGCACTAATGTAAAAATTGACATTTTATGTAACGATCTGCTCATTTTCAATGAATTAATCGAGTTAGATCCTTTTCCACCGCTGCCCATTTGAATGGGCGCCACACCTTTAAGCTTTGAGGTCCTCGCTTACGGACTGTGCTAGCTCGAGATTTAAATCTCAGAAATCAGACTGGCTCCAAAATGAAGGGACGCAAAGTACCCAAAGTTTCCCAAAAGGCGTGTTTTTAAACTCTCCTGGGATTCAGGGTATGCTTCCGAATGCCATCCAATTGAGAGCGTGTTTTAGAGATTCCTTTCAGAATTTATATGACTTTGAAGAGGGTTGGCCTATGCATACTGGAACCCTGAGGCGGCGACCTTGTTTGACAAATTGACAGGTGGCGGACGCCGGTTCGTTTTGAACTGCTCTTACAGACAAACATTTAAACTATATTATTTGTTGATATTAGCCTATACGTTATCAATATATATATATATATTTACTTTGATTGAAAACATTCATTGCAGACGCAAAGCCACTAGGGGAGAGTTGCCCTAATTGAAACGCTTAAGCGGTAAACGAGATGAAACATGTTAATTACATGTGTTTTAGAAACTTATGATATGCATTACAATTGTCTACCAATAAACTACAAGTGTGGTTTATATCAAAGTCATAGATGTATTCTTTCAGAGGAAATTTAACCATTTTCAATGACACCCTAATGTTCCAATTAAGGAAACCAGTTGCCTTCATTGGAACACATGGTTGCCCTATTTGGAACACTAATTAGTATTTAGTTTTTTATTATTTTTTTACGTTTTTTATTAAATTTTTAAGTTTCTTTAAACAAAATCAGTTTTTATTGTCATTCAACACAATAGTCTGTAAAGTTTATTGAGAAAGTGTGAAGTCCACGATGGATAAACGGATCAGGCAGGAAGCATGCGATGTCTTGTTCATCATTATCATCAACATCTTGACTTGCTGGCAAGGAATTAACAAACGTTTTGTCATTGCTGCTACTTCTTTTTAGGAAGTGTACTTCAAACTTTCCAACATCCTCATTACTGTCATTTAATTTTTTATCTGACCAACGTTGCAGTTTCTCAGGTTGGCCGAGCTATACTTTACAAGAACCCATCTACCAACTGAAACCTGACTTGAATCGACCTGATTTTGTTTATTGGCAATCGGCAAGTGAATGTTACTTGGCTCTCTCAGTGATAATTCGGGATGTCTTCTCATGAATGCATAATACCATTTATTTCCAGCCATTCGAGTGTCCTGATTAAAATTATGCTTTAAATTATGGGCCTCAGCAAGGTCAAACGCCAACCCACGCAAATCATCTATGCGTAATCCAAAGAACATTGATTCCAGCTGCAAGCAATGTTCAACTAATTCCTTCTCTAAATCACTTGAGAGAGAACATGCATGGCCATGATACTTCACGTCGCCAATAGCAATTTTATTTTTTCCATTTGAATGTCTAGACAATGTTGCCTTCGGAATTCCATAGGTTCTGGATGATTCTGACAGTCCCATGTCTCCTCTTTGAACGGCTGATACTGCTCTCTCAATATCTTCGCCAGTCCATTCTCCATACAGTCCTCTTGACATCTAAATTTTAAAATATATGCTACGTTTTAAAAGACAGTTAGATTAACCCAAACTGTAAGATAATGAAACTGAACAGTGCTGGATTCAAGCATTTGCAAGAACTTCTAGATTAGTTTTCTAAAGACATAGAACAATAGAGGAGCAATCAATGAAGCTTCTTAAAACTGTTAAAAAGTCTTTTCTGTAGATCTACACATTCGAAATATAAGTAGGGGCCTAATAGTTCTATGAACAAATATATTCAATCCGAGTCTCCCTGAATGGAACGGCTGAGTTGCCCTAAATGGAACGTTCCATTCAGGGCAACTTAGCAGTTCCATTCAAGGCAACTGGGACTACTTTTACAAGATGTTTAGTCCCATAAAATAGGTTGCATCACGCGCTCAGACCTTTATTATCATTCAAGCACACTTACCTTAGCTACAGATTAGCGTAGGAATTAAAAAGTTGTTCACTGTAACGCCGGTTGAATATTTGATCTTATCGATACAACTAATTTATAAGAAGTGTACCAAAATTATATATTTTCACTTTATTAAAGAAGTACAGCTCCTATCGCCACCAAACAATCCACCATGATGAATCGTACTTAGCGCAATACTACACCAAGCGCAGACACATTAAACATGTATAATTCCGCGAGAAAAGAAAAATTCCAATCAAGGAGCCGTTCCAATATAGGAAACCTTCCCCTACAGACTAAATCTGCTTCTGAGATTAAAATAATCGTACATAATCTGTATAGGCCTAATATACAAAATGGTTAGGGCCTATATATTTGAAGGAAGTGCATGGTGATAGATGCAATAGGCTATTTGATACGGTGCCGAGCACAACCGAGTTCTAGGAACGCTAAGGAATTTTTTTATCTCTATAGGTCTCATGTGAATAATTAGCCAACAAAACCACAGAATTTCGGTCGTAAGTGTCCATGGTTATGATTTACAGAGGCGCTGCCCTAAAACACTTTGTTTTCTGACGAAAGATTAGTCAGTAATTCTCAGGAACTATTCTGTTAAACTCCGACTCACGCTAAATCACGTTATGGCTTCCCACCCACTCTTATCGTCAGATTCACAATGTGCACCAGGGATTGAATTGCTGGAGGGGTGGGAGGTTTCAACCCCAAATATTTCATTTTTACATGGTATTTACACAATGACAGGGTTGTGCCATGCAGGTGGTTGAGATCTATATCATTGCCGAAACGAGCCAAGGTCAGATGATCGTACACATACACCCACCTACCCACCCACCCACACACACACACACACACACACACACACACACACACACACACACACACACACACACACACACACACACACACACACACACCATATATATATATATATATACATATATATATATATATATATATAAGTCAGTGCTATTATGACAAATGCAAACAAGCGCTTCTCAGAAGCTTGTGAGTCACAGTCCACTTCTTTGTGGAACGAGCACAGGTCAAAAAGGCCTTCAGGCCTATAGGCTGCATAGTTTTGTCTGTATCAAAGGAGTTCATTGACTTTAAGCAATTAATACTCATATATATATATATATATATATATTTATTTATTTAATATATATATATATATTTATTTTTAAATTGATTAGGAAGTGCACTCTGAAGAAGAGGACAGAGGTAATAATTTAAGAGGATCAGATAATGCCCAAACATTTTATCTTCATATTAGTAATCAAAGGGAAGGAGAGCAAGGAGAAAAGGGAGAGGAATTAGGGAGATGAGGCGTGGAAGAGGAGAAAGAGAGAAGGTATTGAAGAGGAAGAATGGAAGAGAGGAAATGCGATGGGTAGGAGATACAGAAGATTACTCAAAACAGTAATCAAAAGGGGAGGAGAAAAGAAAGGAGGAAAATGAGGCGGGGGAAGAGGATTAAAGAGAAGGAAGGGGAAGAGGAAGTCTAAAGCAGAGGAAATGAGGCGGATATAACAGCATTAGAGGAAGAGAAAATTGACCAAGAAGAGGACGGAGTGACGGAGGAAACATATAGATCGCAACAAATTGAGAAATATAGGAAGGCTGGAGATATTGAGATATTGGTCGATGTTCTAAAAACTATTGAGCCACACACATTCTAAAGCCAAACTGACAATCGATCATTCATTCGGTCAACGGTTAAGATTGACCGAAATCAGTGCACAGGCCTACATGGAGGATATAATATCCAAAATAATGGGGCGATAAAACATATCCCGATGACTATAAGTTCCTACCAATATGCTAACATGGAGCCCATAATTATATGTCTCGTCTCGACTATAATTGCCCGTCCCTGTACTTTGGCCTCCCGTCTGCACGCCTAAGCTGCCTTGACCGCCGTTGCGGGCCTTATTGCTATTGGCCAAAAACCCTATTTTGGTGAATTTGGTCATGTTACTATATGCTGTAGCCTGGGGGTCCTGCATTGGCTGCCTGTCCGACAGCGCATAGAGTACAGGATCGCCTCTCTGTGTATTCGGTGTCAACTGGGTCTCGCACCATATTTGCAGTCTTGTTGTCCTCGAGACCAAGGTCTTGGTCTCGAGTGCACTCGAGTTCGTTTTTAAAAGTCTTGGTCTTGGTCTTGAGGTTCAAGGTCTTGGTCTTGGTCTTGGTCTTGGTCTTGAGATTCAAGGTCTTGGTCTTGGTCTTGAGGTTCAAGGTCTTGGTCTTGGTTTCGCAAGACCAAGACCAAGACCGGCTGTTAATATGAACAGTCATTTAACAGAACTCAAGAATTCTGTATCAAGCCTGCTTGTATCATACGACCAATATCTATTGATGGATACAAGTCATGTTGGTCAGGAAAACCCATTGGCAGCAGCAACAGTTATTCTGTATCAGACGGTATGATAAACCATAGGAAGATTTCAAAGGACTCACTATCTGTATAATTATTTACATCCAGTGCTTGAAAAGCTACTCTGTGTGTGTCAGCGACTTCAGCACCTGTGGAACGCATTTTTTCACGTGGCGGAAATTTTATGAGGCCCACCAGGCACGTACGTCTTGGTCAGAAAATTCTGAGCGAATTGCTTTTATAAAATACAAAAGGCATTTGGTATAAGAGTTTGCATGAAGAACTTTTGAATACAAATTCGGATTTCTCTGCAGTTTGCATTTAAAGTTAATTTGCTTGAATAAAATAAAGACTCATGTTTTCATTAAAATAGCGAAGATTCCGACTTTACAATTTTTAGAAGTCTTGACCTGATTTCGATTTTTTGGGTCTTGGTCTTGGTCTTGGTCTTGAGGTTCAAGGTCTTGGTCTTGGTCTTGGTCTCGAGGTTCAAAGTCTTGGTCTTGGTCTTGGTCTCGAGGTTCAAGGTCTTGGTCTTGGTCTTGGTCTTGAGGTTCAAGGTCTTGGTCTTGGTCTTGAGGTTTAAGGTCTTGACAACAAGACTGCATATTTGCTGGACCTCTTCCGGCCTGTCTCGGCCTGCTCCGCTCGGCGGGGAAGGGGTGCTCTCAGTCCCGTTTGCCCCTACTGCAATTGTGCTAACCCGTGCCTTCTCGTTGTTTGCAATGGACCGACCACATGGAACGGCCTACCTCCTGAGCGGCGTCTACCCGAATCGCCGAATCCCGAATCGCCGAAAGCCATTAAACTGCAAAATCGGCCGAATCGCCGAAAGCAGTTTTCTACCAAGCGGGCGATTTGCCGAAAACCAATGCCGACTCGAATCGCCGAATCCCGAATCGCCGAAAGCCCTTAAACTGCAAAATCGGCCGAATCGCCGAAAGCAGTTTTCTACCAAGCGGGCGATTTCCCGAAAACCACTGAGGACTCGAATCGCAGAATCCCGAATCGCCGAAAGTGATCAGAGTTCGATATCCCGAAAGTAAAGATGTTGCGTCCATGCCTACACTGACCCGTATATAATAATAATAATAATAATAATAATAATAATAATAATAATAATAATAATAATAATAATAATAATAATACGCGTTTTCTTCAAAAAAGTTTCGGCGATTCGGCGGTAATACCATTTGGGCGATTCGGGATATCGGCGATTCGCTACGAAGAGCATTTTCGGCGATACGGCCATTCTTCACAAAATAGTTTCGGCGAATCGGCGGCAATACGATTTCGGCGATTCGGCGATTCGCTACGAAGAGCATTTTCGGCGATACGGCCATTCTTCACAAAATAGTTTCGGCGATTCGGCGGCAATACCATTTCGGCGATTCGGGATTCGGCGATTCGCTATGGCACCTCCTGAGCTTCCTTTGACACTTCTCTGACCGCCTGAAACTGCTCTTGTTGGCCGTGCTGGAGTCGGGAGCGCCTCCGAGTAGTTCTCTTGAAGAGGCGCTATATAAATCTATGAATGAATGAGTGAATGAATATGACCCACATGTGACCGGTAGGCCTATGGAGCTCATAATATGGGTCCCATATATAATGCCAGTGGACATGCTGGCAGGGAATTACTTCGGGTCAACACTGCCGTCTAAAAAAACAACCCCACGTCTGCCGTTTCGAACGTGGACAAAGGTGGAGAGCAACGCGAATCACCCTTGTTCTGACACAGCAATATTTCATTTTTACATTATTTAATTTCGGGTGGGGCTAAAACACCCCCCCCCCCACCTAAAAACGGGATCAATGTACAGACGTGTATGCTCTAGCCTAACCAATCTATCCAGCCGGGCTAGGCGTACCTAGTAAGCCTGTAGGACGTCAAATGCAATCTGAGAAGCTATAGATAGCCCCGCTTGTCATCGTCAGTTGATTTACGAGGCCCATCAGACTGCAGTAAAGTTCCTATACGGCTTCATGTGCGTGGGCGTTTTCTAAAATAAAGTTACGTCAGCTGGTCTATTTTTAGAATTTCTTTACCAGGGGAAATGCCTGGATAAACAACCCACAACACGTAGACTTAACAATACGTGCCAGGCAGTATACAGCACAAGTCAACCAAGCGGAGTGTGTTTATTGAGAGGAGGGTTACCCACCCCCCCCCAGATATTGACTTTACTTTGCATCAAATCTCGATTTTTCTATAATTTCTGCAACTTCCTGCTAAGCAGCTCAATGTAAAATTAAGGGCTAGTTAACAAACTTGTACGAAAATATCCGAGTTGAGAAAGCTAGCTGATGGATCCGAATTCTTTAATGGTAACTACCTATGCCGAGAGAGAGTGAGAGAGAGAAAGACACAGAGACATAGAGAGACAGGCAGACAGACACACAGACAGACAAACAGAGATAGACAGAAGATAAATAAGGCAATATTTAGCAGCATGGGGTGTTGTGCCATTGCTTCAACCTAAGCATCATCATCATCATCATCATCATCATCATCATCATCATCATCATCATCATCATCATCATCATCATCATAATCATCATCATCATCGTCATCATCATCACACAGTACTAGCATCTTTCACCTGAGGCACCTTCAAAGGCAGTTAATGAAAACACTGCACAATAAATTTCGTAAAAGAAAGATAACGATCAAAGCCGCAAACAACTTCACTCAGAAACTTCACAACGGTAACCGAACAAAAACTATTCTACAAAGCGTAATTTATTTACATGTTTACAAACAGACCATCAATTATAAACAGTTTAGTATCACTCACTCTAAACAGTGAACAGCATAACTTGAATAAATTTCAAACTGACAGGTCTAAGAACTTGATTGTCACCAAAAACAAATACGTATCTCAATACTCTTTTGAAACTGCTAGTCATACGTTGCTTGCAAGAGTAAAGCAAACTAAACTAGTACAAAACTACAACAGATGTGATCACTATCTCAGGCTATCTCTCTATAGGCTGATCAACAGAATCTGAACGTACATGCATGTGCCAAGGGCCCAAGGCTATTCTACAGGGCCGTTTAAGAACGTCTAGTACAAAATTTTCCAATTTTAATAGAATGGTTGAATCAGTGTGGGAATTGTAGAAAAAGACTGGGGGGGTTGAAAATTTTATACGTATTTTTCAAACTGATGTCAACGCAATTTGAAAGCAGCCAATTTCAACGCAAGCAGTTTTGCAAGTCAGACTCGCATCAAAATCAATTCATTTGCTGAGAAAATAAAAAAATGCATACATGATACACCATGGAAATGTCTTCTCTTTGTCAGAGACTCGGAGTCAAATAATGCTAAATCACAAAAGCACAACTGAGGGGGTTGGAAACGATCCCCAGGGGTGTTGAATGAAGACTTAACTGTGGGGGTCTTAAGAAAGACTAGGGGGTTGAACCCCTAACCCCCCAACAATTCCCACACTGGGTTGAATACATTACAGATGCACAGATAATGTGACTAAAGTTTAAACCGAAACAGAATGTAGAAAATATTCCGACAACTGATTGTCTTGCATAGCAGAGAAACTGGACCTACGATAGGAAAATTCCTCACTGATCAGGATGTAGAAAACTGGTACGCTGTACAACAAGGAAGAAAATTATTATTGGGTCAATTAAATGTATTGACTAATGGGGTCAGGGCATCAATGGGTTCTCAAACTTTTACTGATAAAGATAGATATTTCATTTCTCGATACAAAAGGAAAAACAATGACACCTTGTTAACCAGCATACATAATTATTTTGATCAAAATAGGTAATTTTGAGTAAAACTCTCAAATACCGTGAAGAACACCATGAAAAAATATAAAGGCAGAAAGGTTAAGTTTATGTTTGGGTCACCCTAGATGATTAAAAAGAACCACATCAAAACAATGTACTTCAATCAAGAGCAGCCGTAATACATGTGGTAACAAAAAGCTGTTTCAGGAAACGAGGTGAACTGCAAGCACACAAGCCAATCAAAAACTGCAGAATTCATGTGATGTGAAATATGGCATATGAAGCCTTAATTCTCTTTGCCATGATACAGCAGCTGCCAGGTTCAGGCATCCAAGGCATTGTATGTGTTAATTATCATAATTACAATGCTATTTACCTCACAAGCAGCCTCTTTTTGTAGCCTACTAGATATCTACCTGTGACACATGTCATGATTAGCCCTCGTCTGCACCATCAACAAAATCATAGGAATTATCACAAGCGCATCACCCACCACAAGTGCCCGAATGCATCCAAAGGCATCAGAATTTCACGACAACAAACAAGCAGGTTGAATAAATTGTTCGCACACGATTATTTACACGTATAGTACAACTCTGGCTTATGAGCCAAGAACAGTCACTTCAACAACCAAAGAAACGATGACAGGAGGAATTATTCTTCTCAAAATCACTATCTGTCCTTGGCTTAGAACATTGCTTCCAAACGCTTAGGGCCAAGGAAGAGTAGACGGAGCCAAGGAAATAGCTTCCAATGACCTAAATTAGATTGTGGGAAAAATTTGAAGACTGTATTTCATTAAGTACCAGTACCTAATGACAAAGCATCATCAATCAATGGTGCTGAGCAGCTTCGTGGCTCAAATCAGTACTCAAGACAGTCGGCTACACATACTATGTCACACAAAAAATATGTTACAGAGGTCTTACCAGATAAAACTAGAAGAAACATCGATTAAACTAGCCTCACTGACTTCATTCCATTTATCCATTCCTCCTTACTTAGTCTCTGTTCTCATAAAGCTCATTGATTATTGCATAATGATCATCAACTACAATGTGCACAAAGTGGATTTGGAAAAGAAACTCCAGCACGCTAAACAAAGGAAGCATCAGCGTGACTGAACTGTTTGCTCGATGTCTGTAGAGCATGCACTGAGCTCAGAATCTTCTTCTGGTGTCCAGCAAGCGTGATACCAAGCCTTATGAGGTCATTTGGCCTTATCTGTGCGACGTCTGGCATAGTCCTGTAGCCTGCCTCTCGGAAGACCTTGCAGTACCGATCCATCTTGATGCCTGTGAGCCACTTGTCCACCACTGTTCCGTCAAGTGTTGAACATGTTGCACCATCAGTTTTTGAAGGACCAGGTGTTGCATTGGTTGTCAGTTGTACTGATGAGGTATTGCACAATCCACTACAAAAGAGACACACAATATACACTTTAAAAATGTTTACCCTAAAGTGCTACACATCTAAGAACTAAGTAAAATCATTAAGAAGAGAAGACAATGCCCATCGTGTCGATCTAGACAACTACAGTTTCAAAACAAGCAGCCCTGATTAACTGCCTACAGTGCATTTTTATCATTCATTTTTAAGAAATCTATAAAGCTATAAATATCCTTGACATGAAATAAACTTTCTGATCCTACTTTTCAAAGGAAAAACAGTTGTCTGAAAAATTAGTTTGTACTCATTTGGGGAGGGGGTAGACGAATGCTAACACTCTTGCTCGAAGAACATAAGATCCTGAAAGACGCAGTTTGATACCTGTAAGCTCCCTGTAGGTCGACACAGCTTTTCACTCCCTATGGGGCCGCTGTAAAATGAGCAGGCATCTAACAGGCTGCCAAGATGTGTGTTCTATAAGATCTTGATGATTGTACTGTCTTACTACAGTTTGTCAGTGAGCTTGTCAATGAACACGAATATACTATTATAAACTGAAAAATCTTCGATAATGTTCTTAACTTATTTAAACTCCACTCAAACTGACAGTGCCATGACTTTCTTACGAACAGGCACAAAATGAAAAACGATCAAAGGAACGTGCAGATTTACTGCCAGAAATGGCTACTGCTACTTGGCACTTTCATGATAACTGTCTGCTTCTATCAGGCAACATGTCACATATCCAAGTGTGTGTGCATGTGTATATGCATGTATGTATGTATGTGTGTATGCATGTATGTGTGTGTATGTATGTGTGTGTATGAGTGCATGTATGTATGTATGTATGTATGATGATTTAATATAGAACATTTTAAGTATCTCACAAAAATGCAGCACTCATGACTACCTAACTGATCTAAACAAGAATATTTGAAGCCAGTAAGGAAATATTTGTTGAACATGGTCAAATGCAACAATACATCAGCGCCCTTGTAGCGGCATGGTCACGTTACGGCGCTCTAGAAATTGTCCGTGTTATTAATACATATGTGCAGCAGAAGACTGTTAGCATAAGACATGAGACACTCTGCACGGAAGTTGATGCACTGTGTTGTGGCACCAGCATTTATCATCATTTGGAACTCCAATAATATTTCCACTACTACACTCTAAACAAAGCCTATGGAATTCAGAAATCAAACAGACTGAAGAAGTCCAACAACGCAGTCACGGTCACCTCACGATCACCTCATACCTTTGGCTCACAGCCCTTCTTAGTAGTTCAGGTGAACGGATCAGCTTGTCCAGAGTCCGAACAATTGAAGCAAATCTTGGTCTGTGTCCTCTTTCCTTCTGCCAACAGTCCTGCATCAGCTGGTAGACTGCCTCAGGACAGTCCTATAACAATTGTTCATATAGTGCCATGTATTGTAACAGAAACAAATGTGTAACAGCCCTTCACGAATACGAGTCGCAAATGCTGTAAGATAATTATACTAGCCCAGTTAGCTACATTGGTTAAAGCGTACATCCCATACACCTCTGTGCATGTGGTTACCAGTTCGCATATCGATACTGGTTTATTTCAGAGATTTGAATCTCAGGCTAGCATGGTTTGTACATAGGATCCTCAAATTCATTCATTCATGCTGAACATTTATATAGCACCTCTTTAAGGAAACCTACTCAGAGGCGTGGCATCCATTAAAACAGGTAGCAGTAGTGAAGGATCTCACTCGATCAATTCATTGAAAAATGTGCAGGGTCGAGGTCATACGGTTGCTATAGAAAACCTTGTACATTTACATTTTACTTCACTTCTGAATGCATCTTTCTAGATTCATTCATAATATATGGAACTGTTAGGAAAGGCCATAACAAAGAAAATATTTAAAATCATTCATCGTTTAAGAAAAATAATTGATCTTGAAGGAATACACAACAATACCAGTTGAGAAGCTAAACAAACTGCAAGATTCTAATGAAAACAATTACTCTCAATGACATTTATGTATGTATGTATTTATGTATGTACACTTGGATTTATATATTTATGTATGTATGTATTTATGTGCATACATATGTGCCTGTACGTACTATAGTTTCTTCTAAGAAATAACTTGTTATATCCTACAGTGATGCGTATTTCTTACCATAGGTGGCGGTAGTCTGTAGTCAGCATCAATGGCACGTATGACGTCCTGATTGGACCAGTTCCAGTAGGGCCACTCCCCAAATGACATCACCTCCCACATGACGACACCATAGCTCCAGACATCAGACGCTGAAGTGAACTTTCTGTAGGCGATTGCCTCTGGAGCAGTCCATCGTACTGGAATCTTCCCTCCCTGTTTCAGAATTTGATAATGCACACAGGTTAACATAATACAATACCACATTTCTGGTTTGAGATTTACATCTATGTTGACCAACACGACAATGTTAACATTATGGCACAAAATTTTTATGGAACCTTTAGTAGAACCCAGACACATCCCTAAACTGAAACCACCATTAACAAAGTTTATCCATTTAGCATCAAGGAGAACGCACAGAGTCATTAGTGCACAATCGTCATAACTGATGGTTGCTTCCGATTGTGTGCAAAAACAATTGCCTGGTAACTTAAGACATCCATTCTCAAGGTCTTTAACACATTCATCCTCTTCATCATCATCAGTTCCAGCAATGAGCCATTTGGAATGATGGTTGTGAACAAATTAAATCCACCTACTCATTATTCAGCTGGCATTTGTAAAATCTAGTGCTTTTCATATATTTAATTCATGGATTGTTACGTCTTCATTTTTATACTCTATCGGATCTATCCAACACAGTCATGTCTTTATCTTCCTTTGTGTCTCTTTTCTCTACTTTCACATAATGTTTGTGGATGGTTTTGTCATTTAAAAAATGAAAATGGTGTGTTCATTAAATCCTGTATATAATTGTAACTGAAACTGGAAAAAAACGAGAATTATTAAGAGTACAATAAGTGAGTAGAGAACGACAGAGATGAAAAGACTCCGAAGAGAATGCATGCCTGGAGGAAGACCATCTGACCTTGGTTGTGTAAGTTCCACTCGAGTTGTCAGTTTCCACTTCCCTGGAGAGACCAAAGTCTGAAACCTTGCAGATGAGTGTCTCGCTTACGAGAATGTTTCTTGCAGCCAGATCCTTCAATAATAAATACCAATGAAAAAGAAATTCATACATGCAACGGTCAACCAAAAACGCAAATCCAGAATTCACCTAAACATAAAGAAACACTTGAAACAATAACCTATGAAACCAGAAACTGTAAACGAACATAGCAAATATAAATGTGAAAAATACGAATTATTAATGACCGAAACAACAATAAATTCAAGACTTTAAGTGCCTCTAAATAGCTGTGAATATGAATCTGAAACAAGTGATTGATGCATTGGCCGATTATGGTGGAAGTCTTCCATTGTGCTAGTACAACTAATTCTACATAATTATCTTTAGGATAAATTAGCTGGAGTCAACCTACCCGATGGATGAATCCCATGTCAGAGAGATAACGCATTCCAGAAGCAATTCCTCGCATCATTCCAACCAGCTGAAGCACGGTTAACTTTCCGTCATTAGCCTTAACAATAAAAGCAAAAACCTGCAGGTTAGACTAACAAATCTATGGCCATTAGAACTGCATCTGAGCTGGGGGACAAAACAGACATCGTCAACCGTAAAACACAGCAACTTATTAATAGAGCCACAATTTCACTAAAAATTTTCATACAAAACCTACATCCTTTGAAAACTTTTATCCATAGCCCTATATTTACTGCTCATATATGTGGCCTAAATTTTATAGCTCTAAGTAAAACTAAAAAGAAACATAATACTATTTTCATTTCAGTGGTATTTTTATCATGATGCCCAAGCAGTTTCAAAATCCCTTGTACGAAAACCAGTCAATATAATGACCTCACAGAACCATGTATTGTACTGAAATGTTAAGCTTGTCCATTAAGGTTTCTAAATTATTACACTTAAGGAATCCTAACATTTAACCATACGAAATCCTAATTTGTACCTGAGTTTTTCCTACTTTAAAGCACAGTAATCCTAATTCTTCACCTTCAGGAATTTGTCGAGTGAACCATTCGCCATATATTCCGTGAGGATCATAATTGGAGTGGTCTTTGTCACAACGCCTTCGAGGTATATGACGTTTGGATCGTCAAACTGTCCCATAATGCTCGCCTCTGTTAAGAAGTCTCGACACGACTTCTCAGAAGCTCCTGGTTTCAGCGTTTTTATGGCAACAGATAAATCCACTTTTCCAGGAATTCGCAGCATTCCTTTGCAAACATCACCAAATTCTCCTGGAAAATGAAAACAACTTATAGCTCATGGCAAAATTCATTAAGTTCTCTCAACACTGCAAGCAAAATGCTGAACAAATTCATTTTCACGTCACAGAGGAAACAAACCAGAAAACATAATAAAAATTCAAGGACTGAATATTAACTAATTAGTCAGAAAAAATTTATTACTATTATTAATTAAAAACCTTTATAATGCTGATGTCAAATGCATCAAGGCATCAACCAATGGCACATCAAAGCACACCCTAATCAAGTCGATATCTGGAAGGGAATTTCCCTAAGTCCAAATTCAGGCTAGGGTGAAGACAGACAGACACACAGACAGACAGACAGACACACAGACAGACAGACAGACAGACAGACAGACAGACAGACAGACAGACAGACAGACAGACAGACAGACAGTCATACATACATACATACATACATACTTACACACATACATACATACATACATACATACATACATACATACATACATACATACATAGAGACAGACATACAGACAGACACGGTAGATTTATTCAGCCGTGTCTCAAAGACTGTGAAGTTATTTACTTTCTAATGTTAGTTAACTGATGCATTTTAATTACAAACCTCCTCCAATTACTGATTCAATGATGACATAAGACAGGTCAATTTCCTTTGTGAACTCCTTAACAGCTTCATTTGGGTCTTCATAGGTGTGTGGATCAACATACGTCCGAACACCTGTCGGGATCACAGGACCAGCTGTCAAAACATAGCAACTACTTTGATGTAAAACATCTGCCACATCATTTCCAGTGACTGGCAATTATAAACCTCTCTTCTAAGAATGGTAAACAAAAGAAGTATTTCACTGCCAGTATATTCACATGGAGCCCATATAGGATCCATATTTCCGTATGAGACATGTGCATAGAACCAATATGGGTCCCATCTAATCAGGGATCAGTTGTGACTGGAACGCACTGGAACGGCGTTCCAGATCTTTTTTGACGACCAGTATTCTTTTAGATACGATTCACAGGAACATTTCCAGCTTAGTATGGTGCCTGATGCCAGCATTCCGGTTCATTTTTGTTTAGGATGGGATCTCTGCATCTAATGCCATGAGTCGGCCTAAGACTTTTGCAAATGTTGACACTGATGAATGACTGTGAAGTACCTGTATTTTGCTCCTTAGCAATGCTTTACCAATGATTTACACTCACATTCTTTTGCCTAACACTTGTACATTGCTCTGTTTAACTGCAGCTGGTCTGGCACCATTGCATGTAAGACATTAAAACAGTGCTTTATAAATGTTCTGAATGTATGAATTCAATGTTTAACTGAATGATTTAATAACTATTAGTGAAATCAAATACAAAGCCAAACTAATTTGTAGCATTTGAAAACAGTAGAGGAATGAATTACTCAACTGACCAGGAGTTGCCATGCTGTTGATGATCACATTGTCCATCAGTTGAGGAGATGGATCTGCAGTGAACATCACAACAACACATTCATAAAACTACAAATTCTCAAAGGTAAGACGCAAAGTTATTCATATTTAAAAAGTATTAATTACCTTGTACCTGTTCGTTGAACCTCTTTGTACCTGTTCTTTATGTTCTACCTGTTTTATCAAAAGTTAATGTGGTTGTTTTTTTTAGCAGGATCAGTTGGGACCGGAACGCAGTGGAACAACGTTCCGGTTCTTTTTTGTCGACCGGAACGTCGTACTGGTTCATCCAGTATTTAGCAAGATATTTCTAGATTAACGTGTTCCGCTTCTTTTTTGTTTAGGACAGGATCCCTGATTTTTAGGATGATTTTTAAAGAAAAGTTATCTTTTAAGAACATTACCCTTCAGCACACACATGAAACTTGTGCTTAAACCATTTGGTGGCAAAGCTAGCATATATGTTTCGAGGAATTAATGCAGCTTATGCAAAACACACATCATCACCAAATTTAAAAATCAGTAATACATGCACAAACACAGTAATATATACATACCTGCCTGTCTGTGTTGCAAAATAATTAGCAAAAATGTACTTACTGTTGTAGCCAGCAGTGCAGTCTCTGTGATTTGCGGCTTTCTCATTGTATGAACGCCGACTTCTAAAATATCAAAAATTACTATCAGTTGACAAACTGCTAATTATGCTATTGCACACCTTGGAGCACCTTAGATTACCTAAGTCTCCAGTAAGCTTAACACTTTTCTATCTAGCATTTGAGTTTTTTGACAAATACATCTAGTATTGGGCAGGAGTCATGAAAGTTTGAAACAAAATTATAACAGAAAAAGCCAATAAGAAATAAACTTTACCTTTTAATGAATACAGTCATCATGATAAGACCAATGACAAGGCAGACGAAAATAGCGACAAATGAACCAGCAATGATTGCCACTGGACTCTCCGTTGGATACTGATCTAAACACAATAACATGATTGCAAAGTCACCAATCGCTATTCTTCTCCTCACCATGATCATCATAATTACAAACACTATTGTACTGATTATTATCAGCATAATCGTAGAAACTATCAATAAATCAATAAGGATACTCACATCATCATTATCACCTGACTGCCCTTCTCATTATTATCATCATCATCATCATCATTTACAAACCATTCACTGAAGTAACTGCTGTCATATTTATCATCTTTAATAAAATCACAACAATCTAGGTCAGGCACAATACTTCAAATACGACATGGCTGAATGGAACTTAACTTAATTTTGGCAATCTCATATTTCTTTGGCCCAAGACCAAGGAAGAAGACTATTTTACAAATGAGTTGTGAACTCAAGAACAATCAACAAGACTCAGTGTGGCTTAGATAAGCTTCATACTTACATACATGACCGGTAACAGCATAAACTGCTTCACTGAACTCTCCCCAACCTTTCTCAGTTTTGCCTCTGACCTAAAATAAACCACATCAAACAACATGCTGCAATAAAATCACGGTAACAATTAAAATATCATAATGGCTTGTAGGAGTAACTTATATTTAAAACTATGAGGACGTGAGCAGAGAGTTTAATAATAAATGACTTTCACATCGTCATCCTTCTGCGACAGAGAAGTTACAGTTTGACCAAATTCGTGACTACATCTATTCTGTTTCATCGTGACTGGGCTGGGAGTGCTTCTATGAAGGTATCATATTAAAGAAGAAGAGCATTCCCTTAAGCTAGCCCTGAGGCAGCCATGGGTATCATTTTCTTAGCCTCACCATGTAAGGGCGGATGGCTAGTCCTCTCCCTCACCATCTCATCTTCCCACCGACAGTGTAAGGTCAGTGTACTCGTTAAAGCTGAGTTGGCTAAAGGGTGCAGGTGGAGCAGAAATCTCGAACCTAATTTCTGCCCTGGCGGGGATTTGAACCCCTGACCTCTTGTTTGACAGTCCAGCATGCTGACCACTACACTATTGAACACCCCATCGTATAAAAGCACTACGTAAAATTAGCAACACATGACATTACACTGCATGTACTTCTATTCAGCAGAAATTTTGGCAATCTCATATTTCTTTGGCCCAAGACCAAGGAAGAAGACTATTTTAAAAAATATGCTAAGAACTAAAAAATACCAGCTGACTATAAGGCAAAACAATGACGCACATCTGACCACATAACAGTGTTGGCGGAACTTACCATGATCATATACTTTGTCTGTTGAGCGAGGTTAACCAGAGTGAAGTTCGTAGAAATGGAGAAGACAGATGATGTGTTCTGCTTGCCGTCCATTGACCAGTAACGGACTTCGTAATTTTCAACCGAAAGACCTCGACCTTGGTCCCAGATGAGACTTGCATAGTCTGTGCCGACACCAGTCACTCGGACATTTCCCACTTTCAATGGAACTGTAACAAATCAATGAAGATTAAACGTGATGTAATTAGAGCAATTGATTAAGTAAATTAAGCTACTGACAGGTAAGTTGTATCCTCTTTGATCAACTACACAGCCGAGTTTCAGCCTTTTCCAGAGGATCTCACGAGCTGCTGGTCAAAGTTCAAATAAATACATCACATACACACATGCATTTCTACAGAATTCCCTTTGCAGAAGTATGCAATATACAACTGCACTGTAAACTGAAATACTGGTAAATAAAATAGTAAACAAACGTTCCCTTACTGAAAGTAATGTTACCTGGAGCAGATGTCTTGATTGTGATAGATGTTTGTCGAATAATTCCACTTGAAGCGGACACACCATTCTCCGCAAACACGTTTATCGTGTACTGCCTCAGAGGACTGAGGCCCAAAATGGTGATACTAAAATCGAGCAAACATGCAAAATAACTTCAGAATAAAAAAACTAAATACTGAAGAGCAATACTATAAAAATAACTGACAAATAGACGATTTAGTGAGTATCAACACAGAAATATAAAACAGCAGCAAAACTATCACCACTTAAAGTTTGCATACTGATATGTCCTGTTAACTACAGGGTAATTGTCTGACCCAGAGCTGATTCAGTATTTGAAGTATTGGAAGGGTAAAGTGAAAGTGGGGCTTGAGATACGATAGAGAAAAATTCTAAGGAAAAAACGTTAGTCAGCCATGTTTGAGATTGTGTTAAACATCTCCACCTACATCTGCCAAAGATGTATAGTGATGAATAACAGCATATCTTCAAAGTTTCAGTTCTTTATAATCACCTAGTGCAAAGTGACTGCATATAAAAATGGAAACTTACTTGGTTGAGTTGAAGCCCATCTGCCCTGGTAAAAATACGGCACCGTCGTCACACTGGGAGCAGTCTACACGATAACGGAGGTCAGTGCGCCCTGCAGTTTCCAGGGGAGGCATCCAACTGAGACTGACCATTGACTGGTCAAGGAATGCAATGGTCAGGTTCTGAATGTCGGATGGAGGACCTGAAGAAAGACCAAAGAGTCTTTTAACCCTTTAACGATGGGGGGATTAGTTTTCCATACATTTTAGTATACGCTCGTCGTAAAAGTGTTAAACACTGATATGCCTTAAACTACACTAAAGTGTTAAACACTGATATGCCTTAAACTACACTAAAGTGTTAAACACTGATATGCCTTAAAACTACACTAAAGTGTTAAACACTGATATGCCTTAAACGACACTAAAGAGTTAAACACTGATACTGTATGCCTTAAACTACACTATAGCTAAGCCAGCAATACAGTATCAGCAAATACATGCACAAGAACATCTTAGCAGAAATATCAAGAACTGCCACATAAAGAGATGTATCAAAATGAGGTCATTTTCTAGAACTGTATTTGAGATACAAGACCCAGCCATAATGTATCAGCCTTCGAGTCATGATAACATAACAGACTGTTTCATCAGAAGACTCCAGCATACCTGTAAACTAAATCAGAGGTAATTTTAGCCACAATGCTCCTGGATTGTATTTACCTGTGCACGGCTCACTCTTGCTGTCATCCTTCGCACGGTAGTAACCGCTGAGGCACGCACACTGAACAGAGCCAGGGCTAGTTGCCTCACTGTTGCCAGGACAAGGTAGGCACAGTTCACTAGATGTTGACCACTTGTACGTCTGAATGGGACAGGCTAGTAACAACACAAACACAGTTGAAAACAGTCTTAGAAATGCATCATGATAAATCTAAATCATAATCTCTAAATTAACTCTTGAGAAAAAAATGTTCTGGACTGAATGTTTACACTTGCTTGAATGCAACATGCTGATAAGTAATGACTGGAATTTAATAAAAATCCTACTTCCAATGAGCACTTCTATTCCTCACGACAGTACAGAAATACAAAAATATTAATTTATGCATGGATGACATCTTTCTGGAATTGGTCAAAAATTATTTAACATGATTAAAAGGGTTTTCCTAAGGTACAAATGATTTCTTGGAACAAGAAATTAGCACAGCAGCAATTATAATTACTGTAATTATGATTATTACTGTTGTTATTATTATTATTATTGGTGTTTTGTTATTATTATTGCTATTATTATTTCACAGCTTTCAACATGCCATGAGTGGCATGTTCAAGGCATGCCATCAGTGGCTATAAAACATAAACCTGCATAAGACAGCACCCATTGAAGATGAAAAAATGATGGAAACACTGGAAAAGACTTGGACATATAAAGCAACAGGAGAAAGAAGACAAGAGCAAAGTACCGTACAAAAATATGCTCAAAATGCACTGATGATGAAAAGCAGTACTGCTAGAAGATTTTACAGCTCTTGCCAACTGAACAAGTCTCAGAAAGCAATGCCTTCAGAGCAGAGAGAAAGCCAATGAAGTGAATAACTAATTTGCAACAGGACAGCGGCCACAATTCAACACGTCGCTTACGTTCAATTGAGCTAATGCTTTGACAAATGCGCGCCTTAAACATCCCAAAAGAACGCATTACACATACGCAGACACGCATAAAGCTGCATCAGATTGCCAGGAGTCTGCCTAATACCTAAACACTCGGTTGAGATTCGCTGTCCCGGCTGGTAACCGGGCATGCACTGACATCCACCGGTGGGGTAGTACCAGTTTCCGTCTGCCTGGCAGAGATAAGACGGCTGTTGTTCAATGGCCGAATGGTCCACACAGCTCCCGTCGCTCTGAACGATCGACGTCAACTCGAGACCGGCCGTCGTTCTTGGAAACATGGCATAGTTGACGACGACGCTCGGGCATACGACGTAGAAGACCCGGATGGCAAGGATCGTCGTACAGGCCCCCACGTCCTGAAAGGCGAAATAGAGGCCCCGACGTGTCACAGGAACACTGCGCGTTTCCGTATTGATCACTGCATCGTTGACGTCACTGAAAACGCGGTCGGCAGCAATGACGTCGACATGTCGGTAGGTGGCGCTGTCCCACGTTGGCATCATGGCATTTGCGAAATCCGACTCGGCCTCGTAGTAGAGCAGTTTGAACGATTCCTTGCACTGCTGCAGGCGTCCAGGGTCCGGGTACTTGGTGCACTTTCGCATCGTGAACTTGACCTCAATGTAGAGGCGGTTGGAGTCGTTTCGAGGAACGTATGGCGTTCGCAGCCAATTGTCGACTTCCGCATTTGCAACGTTGCACACGGTGTAGATGCGGAAGACGTCGCCCTCCGTGTTCGTGTAGCTCGCTTCCTTCCACTGAAACACAATTACAGTCATTGTTATTCTCCTGAGGTGCATCTGTCATGGGTTCACATCATGACTTGAATCGCATCAGTGGCTAGAAAGTTTTGGGAATCATTTATAAGTCCTTTGAAGCAATTCTAATTAATTTCCTCTGTTAGCTGTGGTGAAATAAAGGTGATTTGCTGCAGCTTAAGCACAATATGTGTGCATGTATGTATACGTATGTACAGCCTTGACCCTCTATTTTTTATGACTCTATGACTTGAGATTCTTCATTATCACATCCAGTTTTAATGGGGACATGCCAGTTTAGGTCCTCATGTATGAACTGCACGAACCCAAGATACAAATCTCTTAAATTTAATGCAAACTGTCTCATGCACAGAGGTACCAAGATGTAATGCTTTACCAAAGAAGCTTACTGACATTTAATAGGGTCAATATTTTCTCATAAATGACATGAAATTCTACAGTTTCACCTTGATAAATTAGCACCAGTATGCATATTCATGTAGATCTAACATGCTCATCATTTACGTCAATTTGAGGCTATATGCTTACATTAATCATCTTAGACATAACCCTGAATTAGTCAATTTTATACCCAATATGAGGTGAGATATGTTTATGGTGTTATCAAGAAGCTAAAACTCACAAGAAATTAAACACTGATTAGATTACTAAAATGGAGACAACAAATAAAAATTTCCTTTTATTAGCGGATACTAACAGTTTACATCACATATGCACACACAGCGCTGGTTTTGCAGCACTGTGTGTGCATATGCGATGTATCATCACTACAAACCAGATTAGTGTTAGGTCAAACTGGGCCTTACGAGTTGTGACACATGCATCGTAATCAATTATCATCAGTGTCCCAAGTGCCACCATGTCCACGATAATCCTTCTTGTGGTGAAAGACTGACAAAGGCATTGATTATCACCAAAACACCCAAGGAAAATCTCTACGGCAGTGAGTGTGGCCACTATCTTTTCATCCCTAAGTTTGTATACACTGTGTATGTAATTGCAATTATAACTTATAACTTCTATAGCGCCAGTGCCTAATGCACAAGACATCAAATGACGGTGCACCAAAACATGTCAATATATAGGAGATCAGTCCGTAAGACAGAGAGGCAACCTGTGGAGCAGTGGTTTTCAAACTTCTTGTAGTGAAGGAACCTTACAAAAAAACTCATTTGCTCACGGAACCCACAGCATTTCCTTGTCCAATTTTTCAATAAATAAATGTAACTGTAGCCATAGATATAGTATAATGACATATAAAATGCAACAATACATTCATGTAATAACGTTAGTTATTTCAACAGAATCGTGTTTATCAAAAATGACTGAAAGCTGTGAAAAATTCTGCTCATTGCTCATCCTTTTGTGAATTCAGTTGGTGGGTTTTAATGTCACATTGAACTGCGGTGGAACCCCTGGCCAACACCCGTGGAACCTAAGGGTTCTGCTGAAGCCCGGTTGAAACCCACTGCTATAGAGGATAAGCAATTAAATGTACGTTTTGGTCCTACTGGTTGTCAGAATATTTCCCTGTGTTTACGTCTCAACCTACCTTGCAAATCTCCAATGTGCAAATTATATAGAATTATGTCAGGGACAGGCAGAAAATATTCCACTAATGGAAATTTATTGATGCTTCGATGCAAAAATCAATTTACGTAAAAACCCAGCTTTTACAGGGACTGCAGGTTCATTGAAGGGGCACATATCGCTTTTAGCCTCAGATCACTCTCACACTTAAGGGCGCTCAATTAAAGCTTTTAGCCAGCTTATTATGGAGTGCCCAAATTTTATCCAAATTACTCACTATCAAAAACTGCCACTATCAATCTAGATAACCAAGATTTTCAAACAAATGTTTAGTTGAGCAAACCAAATAACAGGTGACTTGGCTTCTAGAATTAATTATTTCTCAGCTTTAGTTAGGACCGAGCTGGAAGCTGTAGGTAAGGACTGAATATGACTTGATTGACCTAAAATATATGTTTCTGTAAGAAATTCCCTAGGAATAGTTTTGCAACATAATCCTTTGACAGCATATCAAAATAATGACTGTTGACAACGGTAACTAAACCAAAGTAGTAGCTGTGCTAGCAGCTAAAACATAACATTCTGAAATAAAATATAATAGAACATAATGTAGGGCTTAACAGTCCAGAGCTAACCTGACCTGTCCTGCCCTGCCCTTACACATCAAGTGACCTGCCCTATTTCTATTATGTTGTATTGTAGAAGGATAAAAAGAATATGTCACAGTTGGTGTGCAGACGTCCTGGCGTCATAGTCAGATGTCATTAATTACTCATAGGCGTGTAGTCATATGTTGCTGGTCTCCTGAGAAGACGCCGTGAAGACACTGGTCTGTGCCGGGTCAATCAGTTCAACTCATGACAAGTCTTCATTTGTGGTTTGATAGGGATTAGTGAACTACCTTGAATCAGTGTATTCCCTCTGGCATGTATAGGAGACTGAGGAAGTAGAGACAATGGAATAGCAAGGTCCAGAAGAGAGACAGACAGAGTGAGAGAGAGAGAGTGAGACAGACAGACAGAGACAGACAGACAGACAGAGACAGACAGACAGACACAGAGAGAGAGAGAGAGAGAGAGAGAGAGAGAGACAGAGAGAGAGAGAGAGAGACAGAGACAGAGACAGAGAGAGAGAGAGAGAGAGAGAGAGACACAGAGAGAGACAGAGAGACAGAGAGAGAGACAGAGAGACAGAGAGAGAGAGAGAGAGACAGAGAGAGAGAGAGAGAGAGAGAGAGAGAGAGAGAGAGAGAGAGAGAGAGAGAGAGACAGAGAGAGAGAGAGAGAGAGAGAGAGAGAGAGAGAGAGAGAGACAGAGAGAGAGAGAGAGAGAGAGAGAGAGAGAGAGAGAGAGGTTCTGAGAAAGAGAGAGAGAGAGAGAGAGAGGTTCTGAGAAAGAATTAGGTAACAGAAGAGAAAGAGATAAAGATCGGGATTTAACGTAACATGCAAAACAGAAATTACTGTTACACAGATCAGATGACACATTAAGATGAAAAAGCTCAAAGGTCATCCGCTTCACCACAATTACCTTCCACCTTCATCTTACAACCCATCAGAGTCCATTTATAGTCTTTGCCCACGACAAGCTCTCCTTATGGTTCCACTGCGCTTCAAAAGAGATGCTCCTTAAACTACCTACAGGCGAAAAACTAGTGTTACCTAAGTAGTTTCATCTTTTGAACTCTTGTATCATTTTGCAGACGATATTGATAGACAACTGATGACAATCATTATCATTATCACCACCTTCATCATCGCTGTAATTTTTCTTGCCTCAGATACATTCATCTGGATTTAAATAACAAGTTTCTAGCACATAAAAGCTTCAGAACCAAATCTTAGAGTCATAGCAGTGCAAACACTGATCCTAATGACTGAAATTTGGATTTTAAAGTATGTAAGAAACCTTGGGATACAAGACAGAAGAGCATACCAAGTAAGAAACAAATCTACTTATGACATGTAGACATAAAGTCAATATGCTGTGCCAACAGATCTTTGCATCACAATCTGTACAAGAAATCTAAACTCTTATTTCCGGGGGCATTGACGTCCATGGTAATTCAATCATTTCTTTGCAGTATGCTACAGCCTCAGATAACTAAGAAGGAAGGAGAGCAGAGGACGATGAAATCCAGATTAATCCGGACGTCATGGTAAGGTCTGGAAAGTGTGGCCAGTAAACTGGAGGAAATGATTACCACCCCTTAACCTGCATTGCAAGTTCCATACCCACAACTCATAGCCTGAGGCACTAACCGGCTGACCACCTCGCAACTGATGTCCAAAGACTTATCATCATCAGTAGCAGCAGCAGCTGTCAGCTGCTGAGGGGGACTAAAAACACCCCCATTCACCAAAAACAGAATCCCCCAGATAAGGCCACCCTGGCTGCCTTTTCTTAAGCAGGAGACCAGCCAACTGGCTTATCTTCATTTGGCAGTGCATTATTATCGATCGGACGGCAGCCGCACCTTCTTCATCCGGCCCAGCAAATCTGGATTTAGATTCAAGCCATATGATTAATTTTCGATAGCAAGTGTAGCCGCGGGAAAGATCGGACAAAATTACAGCAGGACAAGAAATAATTGAACGCTGGCCTTTCATTCCGTTGACAGATTAGGTGGTCTTTGTGTGGCCCGGTCTCTCGGTATCAATACGTAACCGTTTCACGTTATTGAGGACACGGCGGCCCGTACACCAAAGCCAGAAGCCTGAATAGGATGTCCCATGTACATACATGCTTTCAAAAGAATCCCATGTCCCTTGTCACCAATAGATGCTACTAGAGACATATATACACCAGAACGTTCAACTGCATTCTCCAAGATGCTGACCATTCAATCCCAGCCTCTCTCAAAACTTTGGTTTACCTGTGTGCTATAATTCCAGTGGTACTCTGGAATCACTTCCCATAAAAACTCTACTATAAAGAGTGGAGACCAGGTAATGGTCGGGTTAGCTACATTGGTCAGAGTACATGTCCTATGTGCCTCTGCGCGTTGGGTTGCCGGGTTTGCATACCAGTGGTGACTTATTTCAGAAATTTCGATATATGGCACCCATTTAAAGGTGGTGAAGGATCTCACCCCAATAGTTCATTGAAAAATGAGCATGGTTAAGGCCATGCGGTCGCCATATATAGAAACATAGGCGCAATTTGTGGGGGTACAAGGGGTACCCATACCCCCACTTATTGGATTGAGGGGTACCGTAACCCCCACTTTTTAAACAATGCCAATCAATATTTTATTATTGAGCCTTCCCAGAGATTGCAGTCTACGCCTTGCTTCGTGTATATAAGAAATTGGTACCCATAACTTTTTAGACAAAGTTACGCCTCTGTATAGAAACGTCTACACTTGCATTCTTTCCTCTAAAACTACAATTTTAAACAGCAAAAAATAACATTTTCAAAGGAAACACTGAATCACTGTACAGGCTCTAAGCAAACACGGCGTGGAACTCCGGATATTTGGCAATAGAAGACGTGAACCATAACAGACTAATGTTGGCTTAGGAGAATTGGCACATGATGTTGGCTGACCTTTGCCAAGAAGGAATCTTCATTAGTCCTGAAGAAAGAAAACCACCCAGAATTGTCTCTAGTGGGTCAAGTATCAGTACATCATTCTGTGAAAGCCGATTGCAGCTTAAAAGCTCACTGGACCGTAATCAAAGCCCTACATGTAAACAACTAAACTGAAACACGTTTACAAGAGATTTTAACTTAAAACTGACAGATTAACCCATATTCTTTAAATGGACTGAATTGGTTGCCTTGTAACAAAGTTTAAAGTGTCAAGTAATGGCAAGGTTTTTCCCAGAAAAGCTACCCAAAAGCAACAGACTCTCGGGCTATCAGGGTCATCTAATTCATATAAACATTTTTCTTGGTGGCAACAAAACAAGAAGATATTTTAACAAATAAATAAGCCCAGGGGCGTAACTTTAGCCTAAAAAGTGGGGGGTACCAATACCTTGGTCTAAAATGTGGGGGTACCAATTTCTTCTCCACTTTCGTTTTTCGCAAGGTAACCATTTTGAACATATTCCCTGCCAGTATTCTCATTCATTTTGGCTCTCGATTTACCTGTGTATCTAAGCACTTTCATACTTTTGGCGGAGATTGCGTTCTCTGGGAAGGCACAATAATCAAATATTGATTGGCATTGTTTAAAAAGTGGGGGGTACAGTACCCCCCAGTCCAAAAAGTGGGGGGACGGGTACCCCTCGTACCCCCACAAATTACGCCTATGAATAAGCCAGTGATATACCGTAGCTTACTGCAGCTGTAGTTTTTTTAGTCAGTTGCCACTAAAAAACTTCTAAGCAAGTACTGCTCTAAAAGAGTCCGAATGTGATCGAAGGGTGGCAGCTTAACACTTTAACGACGAGATTGTACTAAAAGCGCTTGGGAAACCAATGCAGCTCGTCGTTAAAGTGTTAATAAACGAGTCCAATATCAATGTTTGATTAAAGCAATTTATTACATTAATGTTTGCCATAGCTCAACAGGTCAAAGAGTTGTGTCCGCATATAAACCGGCATGAAGCAGTGTTGTCACAGAGTATGTGATTGATTGCACCGCTTATCAGCAATTCGCTAAAAGGTGCTACAAAAACACAGTCTTGTTGTCCTCGAGACCAAGGTCTTGGTCTCGAGTGCACTCGAGTTTGTTTTTAAAAGTCTTGGTCTTGGTCTTGAGACCAAAAGTCTTGGTCTTGAGGTTCAAAGTCTTGGTCTTGGTCTTGAGGTTCAAAGTCTTGGTCTTGGTCTTGCAAGACCAAGACCAAGACCGGCTGTCAATATGAACAGTCATTTAACAAAACTCAAGAATTCTGTATCAAGCCTGCTTGCATAATACGACCAATAGCGATAGGCTATCTATGGTGGATACAAGTCTTGCTGGTCAGGAAAACCCATTGGCAGCAGTAACAGTTATTCTGTATCAGACGGCATGATAAACCATGGGAAGATTTCAATAGGACTCACTCTATCTGCACATTTACATCCGTTGCTTGAAAAGCTACTGTGTGTGTGTCAGCGACTTCAGCACCTGTAGAACGTACTTTTTCACACGACGGAATTTTTATGAGGCCCACGAGACACGTCTTGGTCAGAAAATTCTGAGCGAATTGGTTTTTATAAAATACAAAAGGCATTTGGAATAATGTTTTGCATGGAGAACTTTTGTAAATACGAATTCGGAATTCACTGCAGTTTGCTTTTAAAGTTAATTTGCTTGAATAAGATAAAACTCATGTTTTCATTAAATAGCGAATATTCCGACTTGACAATTTTTAGAAGTCTTGACCTGATTGCGATATTTTGGGTCTTGGTCTTGGTCTTGAGGTTCAAGGTCTTGGTCTTGGTCTTGGTCTCGAGGTTCAAAGTCTTGGTCTTGGTCTCGAGGTTCAAAGTCTTGGTCTTGGTCTCGAGGTTCAAGGTCATGGTCTTGGTCTTGAGGTTTAAGGTCTTGACAATAAGACTGCAAAAACGACTGACTACACTACATCAGATATTTAGGTAATACATTTTTATAAAGATGCAGAATGCATTAGTTGAATTTTATAATAACAATCGTTAAAAGGGTTAAACTTGAACTTAGCCAGATGGGCAACTGATGAATTGAATACTTTATTGCACAAATGTTAGTTTTACAGTTACAGTCATGAACCAGCAACTACTGTGCAACAGGAGCCAAGAAAAGCTAATAGCCTAAATGAACCTTGACCCCCTTTCATGCAGAGGCTTAGCTAGTGGAGGAGCAGAGGGAGTGACCGCTCCCTCTGAGACCATTTTCCAGAATGTGGGGCCTTTTCACAATTTATTTATTCCAATCGTTCGAAATTTATTTACTCCAATCGTTAGAACGACACAAGAAAGATGGTACCTTCTCCTTAAACGGTTAACCTCATCTTTCAATATAAAAGAAAAACAATGCAATCGTATATAGAATCTTTCGCGGTGACTCTAAAATAATAGACTTTGCAATACCAGATGGGCATCCAGGAAATCAGCAGTATATGCAATCTTGCAGAATTTACCAGCACTAACAGTTGCCCTGCAAAGAATCGTGCCATGGATGGTGAGATTAAAAACTGCACTACTAAACAGTTGGCTGAGGCAAAGGGTATTCTTGGAACACTTGATACGTTCGAATTCTTAATTAGTTCTTCCAGTATTCTGGAAAAGTGCTGGAGAAGGCTTTCAGTTTATCCACATATCTAGGCCTATAGAGAAGTAGCATTGATTTGGTAACAGCAATTCTTATTTGATTCAATTATTTGAAAACGATATGACAAACATGCGAAATGAATTTGATTCTGAATTTGAACGAATTGAGAATGAAGCAACTGAGCTGGCTCAAAAATGTAATATTACTAGGCCTACTGCTAAAGACTTTCGATGACATCCGAGTACATGTCTGCCAAAGATTCTAATTTGGTCACATTATCGGTATTCACATTGCTAAAATGCTTTGGATCTAAACAACTAAATTTGGAAGCCACATTTGTAAAATACTCAAATCTTGTAGTTGTGCTATTTATGACACAATCTAGAGACACTATGTAGGTTTCAACAATGAATATTTCTGGAATCGGATATTCCATCATCCACATTTCCTCATTGGAATTTGTTTCTTTCTGAAAGACTATAAGCAACATAGTTCTACTATGGGCGAGGACAGATTGTCTGGCTTAGCCTTGATTGCGATCGATCGAAAGACAGTCCGTTAGTGAAGTGGATTTTAACGAAGTAATCGATAACTTTTCTAAAATGAAACCTAGACGAAAAAGGTTGTTGTAATTGGTTTATGTTTCTACTGTTATGTTATAGTATACCGGTAGGCCTATACTATTACTCATTTACAATATACATATTGTTTTTTCCACCTTTTGGGTGTTTCAGTGTTTCTATTTAAAATACAAAAAATAAATACGTGTAATCATAATAAGTAAGTAAGTATATTCTTTATTACACCATTAGCAAATGCACAATGGGACAGTAGCTAGAAGCATTGAATATAAAACATAGAAGTAATAAATCGAAATAAAAATTATAAAATATAGTAAGCAATTGTTTTCTTTTCATTTATACAATAACCTGGTAATGTAACCCTTCCCTGTCATATGATAACATCTCGGTATGTTACTTAATTCGTACTTAAGTTATAGTAATAATAAAATACTAGTAGGCCTAATAACAATAACGCACAGCAATAATACCAATACCAATGACAATAATAATAATAATATTCAGGTAAATATGCTAACAAATCTAATTGGGAAACTTCTACAGAGCCCTAATCACAATGCAAACGGCACATGTAACTTCTAAATAAACTGCATTCCAATAGCATAATCCACAGGACACACCCAGTTGGAATGATGAATTACGTTCCCTTCAATATGCTGGTAATTAACATACTCAAGGGTAAGCTAAACACCGAGACAAAATCCTTTGTCAGCTAAAGAATGAGATTTCCTTTCCAGAGTAGAACTTCTAAGGTCTTTGTTTACAATCTTTCAACAACCAGTGCAACAAAACACACAGTCCTCGAACCAATCAACCAGTACGCCATCTGAATCCATAAAAATCACGGGAGTACTAGATAAAAAAAAGGTCTAGCGCACCTTTACAAAGCACCCTCTCAACCACAAGAGAAAGTGGTTGAGAGGCAGAAATAATTGGCCAGAAAAAGAATGAAGGCCGGCTGTCAGGGAAGCCCTCGAGCCTCGGGCGACACTTAACAAAGTGACTGATACTGAAAGCCGACCCATCTGAACCCCAGACCTGTTCAAAGCCCTAACGCCAAGGAATCCCTATCAGATACAAATGGAGTCCTCCTCCCCCTCCCGACCCCGTCGCTCTTGCCTTCTAACAAGTGGCTAGCAGGCTTGCTTCTGAGATGGATTTTTATCGCCATGCACCATTGATATAAACACCCTCAGGCTCAGATGGCAATCCAACTCCAAAGATTCAGAGTGGAACAAAATGCAAATCTGCCACTTTCTGGTTTAGCTCCAGTTCTGCAGTTCTAAGCCGACTAACCAGATTTAAATAAACCTCAGAATTGGTTCTAACAGACAGAGACAATTGAAAATTTAAAGAGGATACAAGGGGTTGAGTTAAAGTTGTCAAGCCCCCACTATAATTTATAACTTATTCAACTAAACTCGTAGATAAAATGCAAAGTTGTATTTAACAGATGCTAAAAAATAACTATAAATATCAACAAAACTCCACAAAGAATTATATCAAACGACTGTTCAGCCAATAAATTAATTTATGTACTTAAGCAATAATTATGTGCACAGGACCAGTATACCTGACTCTGAAGTGTGGAAACGTGTTCACACGGGAGTAAGACAGAGTCCCACAAAAAACCGGAGTAAAGGAATGAGTCTTGACTTGTCATTTAAATGACTACGGTGAGTTGGTGCAAGCGGGATTTTCAAGGTGAACGATTCCAAATATTATGAGGAGCACAGCAGAAGAGATCAGGTACTTACTTCTACAGTAGTCTTGAACCCATAGGCTCTAACAACAAGCCTTTTATCAGAAGAATGCAACAGTCTAGGTTTGGAATATGGTAATATGTGGTGGGGGTTGTAAAAAGAATTTGGACGCGCCAGTAATGGTTCAAAGATATTTTGCAGATTGGAAACAGGTCTGTAAAATTAATAGGTCTTTTAATTAGCCAGGCAGTAAGTTTCTAATAGAGGTATCACCAGTGCATTTTAAAAGCAGAGGGAAAAGGAGACAAAGGAGAGATGAACCAGATGAGCAATAAGGAAGGAAATCATTCGAAAAAGATTTAATAATGGAAGTTGAAACTGAAATCTAATTACACCTAATTGCAATAATTAATTATTGATAATCTTAATTAATTACTTAATCCAAATCTTATTAATTAATCCTTCTTCTTCAGTGTTCTGTCCGGCAGGTCCAGGAATCCAACAGTGCCATTCCACTCTGCTCTCTACCCATTCTTTTTAAAACTTTGTTTGTAAACCGGCCTGTTTTATTTATCCCTCATTCAGCCCAACAGCAGAGTTGGTCTTCCTGCGGCTTTCTTTCCTTCAATTCTTCCTATAAAACACTGTCTTCAGAAGAGAATTCCCATGAAGTTTGTGACAAACAAATCCAATTCATTTGTTTCCTCTCTCTAGTATATTCACTAGTGTTCTCTTTTCTCACACCACGTACAATAACATCTTCTCATTTGTCTTATGATCGTTCCTACTAATTTTAGTTTCCTGCATATTGGCATTTCAAACGCCTCCAGGTATCCAATTTCCGGTTTTCCGATAGTCCATGTCTCAAAGCCATACAGTGTTACACTTCATATGACATGGTCAGGTTCAGCCTTCCTCTCAGAAGCTCTCTTCGTTTTTTACGACACATCTTTGCCTATTGCTATTCATTGTTTGATATCAGCATGCCATTTGCAGTCACCTGTGATTATTATGTTCCAAGGTAACAACACTGAAGAACTTGTTCAAACTATGTACCATTAATGACAATAGTCATTCTTTTTCCTCCATATCAGTTAATTTACCTCAGGTTCATTCCATTGGTATAGAAAGGTTAACTGTTTGCCATCTCTATGAAAAATAATAGGCTGGATATAAATAGGGTATGGTGAACTCATTTGTTACAACTGGAATGTAGAGTTTGAGGATTTTTCAGCTTAAGCGTGAACTAGTTCAACACTGGGTCTGAGCATCTAACATGGAGCATTTCATAAGAAACCATGATACTGAAGGGAAACGCCAACCCAATGGCACCCATTAACAATCAACCCCATGTCACATCAACCCCCATGCAGCCTTTTATAAACAAACATATGACTATGCCTTCTTCCTTGGGACAATATCTTTCTCTCATGTCTGTCTGTCTGTCTGTCTGTCTGTCTGTCTGTCTGTCTGTCTGTCTGTCTGTCTGTCTGTCTGTCTGTCTGTCTGTCTGTCTGTCTGTCTGTCTGTATTTCCGTTTGTCTGCCCGTCGGCCACTGTCTTTCTCTCTATGTTTCTGTGTCTACCTATAAGCTTCAGTCAGTCACTGCAACGCTTTTAGGGGTCTACAGAGGCATGATCCTCAGTGTTTGAACAGAAAAGCCCAGTAATCTTTCCAGACAGCAGCCATTTCAGGGCTTCTGCCAATATATGACTGTGCTCCACATCAAAAGTGGTCTCGCCGGACAACCAGCATCTGCAGCTTTTAGCTGCTAAAAGCCCGTGCACAGTCAGTCAGGATCAGCAGAACACAGACAGAGGCAAATGGGACAACAGAAATGGACAAATTATTCTGGACTGGCCGGCAAAGATGACACTTGACAGCGAATGAGAAATCCACCGGGACAGGTCCATAATAAAATCAACATATCAATAATAGACTGAGCAGCCCTCAAGCATTATTCACTGATGGCATCACCATTAAAAGACCATTAAACCCCTACCACAAGCCAGCAAAAGTCACCACGAGGGAGGAAACAATAACCCTGGCAGGTGTAGTCTTTTTTCAGTCTGATTACAGAGGAGGGCAGACAGACGGACGGACAGTCAGCAATCACCTCTTCCCTACAACAATGGACTGGACTGAGGCTTAATACAAACAGGCCATTACTGCTATTATCATACAGATTCGTTCTTTACTCCCACACTGTCCCCTTCCTTCCTAAACGTCTATACTTTCAATCACAACACCTCTGTCCATGGTGCACCCTGCTGGTCACAGTTCTCCCCATTCATCTTAACATCTGCCAGGGTGACCATCCAGAGGCACTGTACACCTCCAGACAGTGCTGCTCTTCTCATCTTTTATTTACACCATATCATGCCTCTCTTGTTCTTAATGTCTGCTGCAAACTCAAAAATATCAACATTCATAGAGTCCCATGTACTTGTATGAATGTATGTATGTAGGCACGAATTACGTGTGCGCGTGTATGTGAGTCTGTGTGCGTGTGTTTGTGAGCAAATGTTTTGCCCAGCAGGGTGCACCATGGACAGAGGTGCTGTGATTGAAAGTATGGACGTTTAGGAAGGAAGGGAGCAGTGTGGGAGTAAGGAATGAATCTGTATGAGAATAGCAGTAATGGCCTGTTTGTAATAAGCTCAGTCCATGTAAGAATGTATGTATGTGTGTGTGTGTATGTATGTATGTATATACAATGCCATACATATGCATGTATGTATGTGTGTATGCAGGGGCATAACTTTGGTCTAAAAAGTGGGGTACCAATTTCTTACATACACGAAGCAAGGCAGAGACTGCATCTCTGGGAAGGCACAATAATAAAATATTGATTGGCATTGTTCAAAATGTGGGAGGTACGGTACCCCAGTCCCAAAAGTGGGGTACGGGTACCCCTCGTACCCCCACAAGTTACGCCTGTGTGTGTATGTATGCATGTGTGTATGTGTGCATGTTTGTAGGTATGCATGTTTGTAGGTATGCATGTTTGTATGTATACATATGTTGCACTCCGCCTGGTTCCTATGACTCACTCTACCTTGTTTCTTGCAAACTTGAAAACTACTCTCTTTAGCCGTGGTTGGACTAGGAGCGCTCCTGAGTAGATAACCTTGAAGGGGTGCTATATAAAAGCTCCTTAATAATAATAATAATAATAATAATAATAATAAGTATGCCTGTATGATGATGACTGATACTGCACTGTTGTACGACTACAGCTGGAGATAGTGCACCATGTCCTAGCAATAAAACTTCCGAAAGCAACACATATCGCTGGTTTCGCCAATCGCTAATATTGCACTAAGTCATATGCCATGCCAACAAGTCTCAACAAGTCCTCTGGCATTCAAGGCATTCATCGTCATCACCTAGGAAGCAAAATAAGTCGACAAAAGGATTTTGTAATATAGGACTCTAACGGGTCTAGATGGAGCCCCAGATAATTTCTACAGGTACGATTAGCCGGCCAGAAAGCTTCAATGCCAAGAAAAACAACAAAATGCACAGAATCTGACATTTCCAGCAAGCAAAGAATTTCCATAGCCAACATTATTGTCCTATTCAAACATCAAACACTTGCTCGTCTTACACGGAATGTGTTCACGACCTTGCAAGAGCAAGTTTACAATAACACATTCGTACAGCATCGAGACCAGTCTTCGGTGGCAAATGAATGTGTCTGGGGTACACATACACAGCGCATGGCAGCTCTTTCATTTGTTTCCTCATTCATTTGCCTTCTCTTCATCTTTCTCAAGCAAATAACCGTGCAAACATCTAGACTCACAATGCATCAGTTTTCAGCCTTACTTCTTGGGAGCAAAGCGTTGGTTTAGACAGAGCGCTTGGCACCAACGAAAGTCGGGAGGGAGTAAACACTGACCACACGGGGACGGAGCGGGAAGCGGGAGCGGGAAGTGGGAGGGATCAGCACACACCGGACTATGCGCCTCCGATTTCTTTACACAGGACACCCGATAGGACGGAGAGAATTATCATCATCGTCACTCGCCATATCAATGGCCATCTCGGCAGTGAAGCGTTGACAAATGGATATCTATGGACCGCGCAATGATCTCGCGAATCAATGCATCGTAAATGGACAAGACCGGAACGGAGAAGTGTTTACTCACGGCTACACAAGACACCTCGTGCAACCCGACCAGGTCAAACAATCGGTCAGCAGTAGTGCCTAGCACATCATGTCCCTCTTGTTGCACCGCTTGGCACGCCATTAAGGGCGTGCATGCGTGTGGCATCAGTTGTGATGATGGACTGCAAATGTTGTTGCTGCTGCTGCTGCTGCTACTGCTGCTGATTATATTTCTAAAGTTCCTTAGTCCTCGCTAAACCTGACTGCATCTATCATCATCATCATCAGTTCCTGACGCCAGCCATTTGGCGGCGATGGGTACGAATAAATGATCTCCATTGTCCTCGGTCATTTGTCAAGTCTATTGCCACCCTTAATGTTAGTACAAGTGATGTTATGTCGTCAGTTATATTATCTATCCAGCATAGTCTTGGTCTGCCTTTGTGTCTTTTCCCTTCGAATCTTGCATATAGGACAGTATCCAGCAAATTATCAACTAAACAAAATACTGACAAATCACACCTGGCAAGCCTCACACCCCAAAGAATGCTTTAGTTAATACTCTTATTTTCATAAATGAAAATTTTATTAATAATAATTATTATTAAATGTACTTGTCGTCAATTATTTATTTATGTATAATCTTTAGTTTTAAATTATTATTGCTGGAAACCACAATGACATATCACCTACTGAGTCCTACTCCACATCCTCTCATCTTCTCTAAGTCTTCATCAATATTGCAGTAATTTCTCTTCAGCTAAAGGGCCATCTGCTGAATATGGAGGAATACTTTGATACACAAAGCACCTCCCCAGTAGGGTATGGTCTGTTACCTGCATGCAGATTCAGCAGAATCCAGACTTGCTGCCAAATGCCAACCCCACACTCTCAATCAATCAACGCCCCATATCAAACAGACTCCAGAATCACTGTCTGTCTGTCTGCCTGCCTGCTTGCTTGTCTGCTTTCCTGCCAGCATGACTTTCCTTCCTATCTCTCCACCGGTTTGCCTGCCTGCCTTTCTACCTGTCAGCAACTAATTCTGGAAGTGTTGGGCATAAAAGAACTGACAACTATCAGAAGTGTGTGTGTGTGTGTGGCAGGGTAAACCACATACTTGCGGTTCTCTAACATTTGTTGTGAATACATCATAAGCAACCGCCATGCACAGACCACTGTGGTCAGGTCTCCTCTGGTGAGTTACGAATCCCACTGACCCGTTCACTAGATCCACAAACAAGTCCAATCTTAGAAGAATTTCAGACTCCCAGACGCCACCCCTTCCCCGGGGACCGGCAATTATACATGCATTGGGTCTGCTGTCCGAAATGCTGCCTGCCCCTAACCTCCTCATGGTTCTCTTCACTACGGCTATTCACTTCCTTTCAGTGGTCACCCGCAGTTTGGTTTTACTTCAGCATCTGGAAATGATCAGGAAAATGCAATCACATGAAGGAATCTGATACTGGAAACAGCTCAGAAACTGACCTTAAAGGTCATCAGGTAACAATGACCCTTTGAATTATTTTAAATGCAGCTATATAAATTCCCAATTAAATTACTTTGCATATACAAACCCAGTCCTGCAAGGGTAAAATTCTGTTACACACATATCAAGTCAGCATTGATAGAAATTATAAAAAAAACCAGCTCATTTCTTGAGCACATATCCTTGACACCACATGTAGGCTCATTTATTCCTAGAGGTTTAAGGTTAAAAATAAAGTTACTTAGAATTATATAAAATGAAAAACTAGGCTGGACATTGGAACAGAACACATGACAATATCTACTCAATTTATCTCATAACAGTTATAATCTGTGATATAAGGATACGCATACTAAGTGATCTATATTTCAATGGATTTCATGGGTTGTCATTATGAGAAACTGTGAGTTGAGGTCATCTGTAAGATGCAAAATACACACAAGGCAAGAGGCAATAAGGATACTACTAGTAATCTACATTTCACTGGATTTCACGGTTGTCACGCTAGAACAGAAGTAGAGCTACCACAGTCACATACCACACAGGTATCATATCGTCTGTTTAGAGTGCAAAGGTGCTATCTCCATTTTGGTCATTTTTCAGGAGAGCAAATCTAAACTTTTGATAGTTGCTACAAATCCAATAGTTTTTATGTGATTGTGATTTATAGTCATTTGGATAATAATTTATTTCCCTAGTTGGAATGTTGTAATTATTTTAAATTTTGTGACGCCTCGCCTTAAAAAATGCAAAATAACAGCAAGTGACCAACGACCTCCTATGCTTGTAACAGACGATAGCACCTTTGCACATTTCAAAATATTTTCTTATCTGGAGATAGCCATAATTTTACAACAACTTAAATTTGCGATTAAAAATTACTTTTTACAGAAAAAAATATTATAAAATAATAAATAATGATTTGTGTAAATTGCATTGATTTATTTGAACAATTTAATAGAAAATTTAGAAGCTGAAAAATTTATTATTGGTACACACTCGAAGTTCCTAACGGTTAAAAATGATGTTGGCCCTTCATAATATTTTCAGCTGCATACAATTATAGGGTTAAGGAATCAATATTTGCAAAATCTTAATTTATATATTCTGTGACCATAATTGATTCACTGATATCAGTTTCATGAAATTTGGATTTTACTTCAATATTTTCTCTTGACTCATGAGATTCACCGACATCAAAGTTTACATCGGATTTCTATCGACACGCGAGATTCGTCGACATCAAGTTACCATGATTAAATGCAATAATATTTTCAGAATAATAAGTCTAACTAATGCAAAATGTTACGAACATGATTGTTAGAAACTTGCAATTTTCATTTAAAATACTTTTGGATTAGTCTTCAGCACGACGCCGTATGTATACTAAATTAAACCATGGAACCTATTTTTTGGTAAACACATAGTGCAGTAGGCCCTAGCTCTATTGGAGATAGAACCTTTGCACATTTCAAAACTAGGTTGTTGGAGATAGCCCCAATATTAAAATAGTTGCTGCGTTTTTATTTACACTGTGAACGATACCACCTTTTCACAGTTCAAACACTACATTGGTAGCAATAGAATAAAACAATAAAAAATTTTTTGAAAATTTGGAGATAGCACCTTTGCACTCTAAGCAGACGATATATAGGAAGCAAGTACCCATGGTAAATATTCTCCCTGGTTAATTATTTGCAATTAATTAACTTAATTGATTAATTAATCTTCCACAAAGTAAGAACTGCAGAGAGGTGATAGATGCTTTGGGGAATACTGAGTCTGAATGCCAAATCCAACAGCACAAGATAAGATGGATATATATATATGTGTGTGTATATATATATATCTATATAGTGAGAGAGAGAGAGAGAGAGAGAGAGAGAGAGAGAGAGAGAGAGAGAGAGAGAGAGAGAGAGAGAGAGAGAGAGAGAGAGAGAGAGAGAGAGAGAGATAGAGAGATAGAGAGAGACAGACAGACAGACAGACAGACAGACAGACAGTGAGAGAGAGAGAGAGAGAGAGAGAGACAGACAGACAGACAGACAGACAGACAGAGAAAGAGAAAGAGAAACAGAGAGAGGGGAGGCAGGGAGAGAGAGGGAGAGAGAGAGAGAGAAAGAGAGAGAGAGAGAGGGGAGGCAGGGAGAGAGAGAGAGAGAGAGAGAGAGAGAGAGAGAGAGAGAGAGAGAGAGAGAGAGAGAGAGAGAGAGAGAGAGAGAGAAAGAGAGAGAGAGAGCATTAACTCCTATATATTACGTTAACATATAGGAGTTCCTTTATACAGTTAAAAGGAGATACTGATGAGACTTATGATCATCTTTGGTCCTTTATTAAACTTGTAGCCTAATTAAATCTCATCCTCTTAGGTTAATTCATATCACACACCATCCACACCTGTAAATACAGAGGTGTGTATGAAGGTCCTCCAAAGGAGGTCTTTTGATAGGCATCTTGAAGGTGAGGTCACAATGACCAAAGGCTAGTCCTTTCCCTAGTGCCTCCAACATGCAAGCCGTTCACCTGTCATTGGCTCAAGAAAGACCTCTCATAAGAAATCAATTGGCTGGTCAGTCCATAAAACCTAGATTGATCAAGCAATTGATTCATTTAGTGTGCAGCCCATAGAAAGTAATGCAGCATGAGTTCTTGTCTGAGACAAGAACTCATTGACCTTAGGTCGTTAATAATGTCAGTAAGAATAACAAAACCAACAATAACAAAACCAACAATAACAAAACCAGTAATAACAATATTCACGAAATTATCCTCTGGTAACTTCTGTCAGTTTAAAATGACAATTAGGATTAAATAATAATAATATTCATTATTACTATTAATTAGTAACTCTTGGTACCAGCGCCTAATGCACAAGGCAAGAACTGATGGAGCACAAGCTGTGATCCGGTCAGTGCCCAAACAGTCAGTTGACTGAAACAGAAAGGAAGCCTACGGTGGATATGCAAACTGTAAAAGGTGAGTCTTAAGTTGAGACTGAAATGATACAAGAGGCTGAGCAGAACTACACAGGTGTAGTGCAAGAGTTCCACAAGTTATGTCTGGTAACAGAAAAACTCATTCACCAAGAACAGTCTTAGATTGTCTGGTTGTTTGGCACGGCCCGAGAAAGACAATGAGGTGACCAGACTGAATAATCGTACCTTTGAGGACAGATTTAAATAAGGATAACATCTCAGGCCGGTTGTAGGCCTAAGCCTTACTGAAAACTTCAAATTATTCAGTTCAGCAGGTCGGAGAGAAGGACATAAATTATATACAGAGAAAGATACAGAGAGACACACAGAGACAGAGGCACAGAGAGCGAGACACTCAGAAAGAGACAGACACAAAGAGCGAGACAAAGAGAGGTACAGACAGAGACACAGACAGACAGACAAACACAGCTTACAACATCCAACATCCTCTCCCTGCAGACTACAAATTGCAAATTTAACTGTCAGACAATGAATTGCTAGACAGTGAATTCCGAAATTAACATACCACTTTAGGATTCAAACCCCAATGAAGGATTAAAAGCTCAGGCCATTACCACAGCCATACAACAAAGTCTAACACAGACAGACTCCTAGCTGGACAAACTCATAGCTATTCCGTACATCAACTACAGGCAAATGGACCGCACTAACAACAGCACACTAACGACACAGGTGAAATAGGAAAGGGTCTTGTCTTCCTTCCTCTGATCTGAATGCAAAATGAAGCTGGCCAACTGCAAAGCTCAGACAAGAAGTAAAAACGACCAGAAATCAGAAGCCCACAAGAAGACAGCCAGTAATCTATGCCGTAATAACGGAGCTGTGTCCCACAAAGCCATTCTACACCACTATTCCTAGGTTCAGACTACGTTAGTCACTTGCAATCAGAAGTTGTCACCCGATATGCACATGGCCCTATGCACCAGGGCAGTAATAATGGAAGGTCCCCAAGAGAATAACAGAGGAGACACTTAGGGAAGGGGTAGACCTATAAATCAAAAAGACACAGCTGTTAAAAGACCCCGTTAAGGTGTAAATGAGTTTTATGCTGAATTCACTAAGACAATAACATCTCCTGTACAGGTTACAAAACCGAAATCATTGTCCTTTTCAAGCACTGAAAGTGAACACAGTGAACAGGTTTTGTCTGAACAGCAAAAGACACTGGGAAGAGAATACACCCTAAGGCCCTCCCACCAACCCAGCCTGAGACAGCAGGTCCCTGATGTGTTTGGCAATTTTCTTTGTGTGCTCAAGTTTGCAAATCGAACCAGAACTGACTGATGAGAAAGACAGACCGGATATAGATGGCACTTAGAACTGTGGGCACAACTACCCAACCCTTTGAAGCTGTGAAGCCATCCAGTCAACCAGTGAATAATGCCTTTCCGGGTCATTGGGTTTCTCCACACCCAAAGACAGGAAGGAGATTCTTGGAGAACTCACTAGAAGTTCTACACTTTCACCACAACTTAAGCAGCTTAAACTACATACATCAACACCCAAACTGTTTGCCTCTTCAAAGGAGTGGGCAGTTCCAATGGAAATATATATAATTGTAATGTAGCAGAGTGAGACATAAAAGATGGGAAAACTCCCTTCAGCCATGGACTAGGGTGCTTGGCACTGCTTGTATTGGATTTAAGGAAGCACTCATATAGAAGAATGATGGCCTCTTAGGTTATCCACCATTTGACAATGCGATCTATGTCACTTTCACACGATAGGTGCAGGACTCAAACCCAGGTCTCAGAGGTGAAATGCCAAAATGCTACCTGCTCAGCCACCATGTAGCCTCGTGTACTTGAACTACTAGAGAACCCACAAAACACAACTGAATTAAACCCTCAGACTGCTTTCCATCTTCCCATTTTCTATCCAATAAGTAGGTAGTATCTGGCTATCTGTAAAGCACAGAACCTCACAAGGGTGCTTAACGTGTATGGGGTTATGCCAGATATGACTACTGGACAAAAGTCTGCACAGAGTAGTCTGAACGCCAGTTTCCTCTTTTAGAAACAATTCGCACTCCGGTCGAACAAGCTTACTGATGCCAATGAACATTTTAAAAACAATATTTATATAAGCATATGAATTTATTGTTTCCTACAGCGCACATGAGATAGAACTTAGATGAGACTTAAAACTGATTTTGAAATATCAGAAGCTGGATAGTTAAAATAAAAAATAATCTGTCAAGCTTAAGGTAGAAACTACTGTGTTACACTATTGCTATAGCAATACCATCCACTAGTGTCTGTCATAATTGCTGAACTTCTGTGAACTACTGAAGGGTGAACTCGCCCCCTTACTAACTTAATAAACCTGCTTAGTGCAGGATAAAGCCTAATCTGAACTCCATTGCAGAAGGGGCAGTAGGAGGGACAACCTCCGAACCCAAATGATATCTAGGTAAAGATGGAGTAGCCTTTAATTCAAGTCATTCAGGCCTCACCCTGTTGTAATTAATCATATCAAAGGGGCAAATATTCTTTCTGTTACCTTCGCCCCTCTCCCAAAGGCTTCCTACACCCACTGATAAAATCTGTCCAGAGTAATGATGATGAAGTGCGAACAGCTGACATCAATGAGCCACCAAGTGACAACCTTTCCAATAAAACGAGCCTGGAACTAGGCAAAGAAACTCTGAAATCTGGGGTGCATGCAGGGAATGATAACAAGATGGGAGGGGCAGTGGTAGATCAGATCCGGGATAGATTTACCCCATACCAGTGGAGTCAGTACAACTGGATGTTGTAAACAAATGCAGATAAGGAGCCGAGGATTTCAATTAATAACCCCAAGGGCCTGAGGAGACCTATCGCCTTTGATTTGAAATTAGATCCAGCTTCAAGAGCCGGCTGCTGAAAGTTCACAGCTATCCTAACTAGACAGCCCCCCACCTTTGCCCTCCCACGATTTGCTTCCAACGGGAAAACTGTTGGATTCTGCTCAGATAAAGCAAGTCCTCTCGGTTTTCATATAAAAACTAGGAACAATCAATTAATCGGAGAGTGCAGAAAAGTATATTCAACCCACTGGTTCGGCATTTCCAATCATAATCAGTGTCTAAACCATGTTTCTCCCGACAATGCCCACCCAGGCAAAAATAATGTTTACTCTTGTCTTTTGTGCTTGCTGACAATCATGGAATATTACCCACTTCCGTGACTGCCACCACCATCACACCAACCATCACCACAAACACCATCATAACCACCACCGTCTCCACCATCACTACAACAACACCATACCACTTGCATCACCACCTCAGCCACTGCAGCATCACTGTCCTGTACCAGCCAGCTAGTCACCCAACAAACCAAACAGCCAACACCACTACCACCACAACTACCACCACCACTACCACCACAATCATTACAATGATCAAATAATGAATATTTAGGTTAGGTTTTGGGTTAGGGTCTTGAACTGAATCACAATCAATCAGTGCTTCCATATGCGATACAGTCCATAAGCGATACAGACTGCAACCAATAGATGTCTGCAGTTGATAAAAACAGATACAAATCAATAGCAGTAATAATCTGTCCTGATTTTAATGCAAGTCGATCGCCCTACGCTGTACATAAAATCAGTCATAAATGCAAAAAAGAACTAATGTATGAAACATCTCAGATAAACTGATCAATATGAAACTAAAAGTGCCATTTCGAAATAGAATCTTCAAAATATTTTGAATGTCTATGTCGTAAAATTGGTCCCGAAAAGCAGTCCATAAGTTGAATTTGTCTCAGAGAAATTTCCTCACAACAGGCAACCCTCCAGCATTTTTTTTATGTCTTCTTAACTTAATTAATGTCCTGATACATTCAGACATGGACACCAGACAACTACATGGGATTAGATTATAGAAGTTTATACTGCATGATGTCGAATAGGAATCAAACCCCAAAAGACAATCAGTTACTTAACCAGTCGGCTGGTCAGGATTCTCAACTGTTGTTAAAAGACAAAAACCAAAATCTTGAGGAGCAATACCAAAATAACAATTCACCGAATGTTAACTTTAACATGAGCATGTACTAGAAGTGACTGGGAAACCAATGCAGCTCATCGTTAAAGTGTTAACATGTAAAAATGATAAGACATGAGTGGTAAGGTCCTTTATCATTACTGAAGTTTTGAAAAGGTGCTACATAATGTCCAGGTTCATCCATCCATCCATCCATCCATCCATCCATCCATCCATCCATCCATCCATCCATCCATCCATCCATCCATTTGGCAGTGGGGAAATGAAGTCTCCCAGTCCTGTCTTCAACCCTTTTAGTTTAAGAAGCCCTAGTGAGTAATCTGCAGTTACCAGTGAACAGATTAGTTTCTTTGTTCTCGGGTCCACCCCATAAATTCATAGGCAGTATTTCCCAACAGGTTTTACCATACAGAGGTCACTGAAAGTGTCATCACAAGGCACTCTTACATCTAAGGATAACTAGGTAAACAATCCGTCACTGCACACCTCAAACAACAGCAATCTCCAGAGGCCTGGTTCTTGCTTTAAGGAATGGTCTCTAAGGTAAACTATGGCTGAAATATAATCTCTCAAATATAATCTCTAAGCTTATCTAATCTGTATATCAAGAAGGATTTAGCAAATTGACACATAGTTAATCATGTTCAAGCTGGTTTAGAATCAATATTTCTGGTTGTCCAGCTTCACAGTGCACCTTTCAACTTTGCGTGGGAGGGGGGGATTATCATATTTAAGTTGTATTGTATTATTGTATTGTATCATCTAGAAAGCATTGCAACCAACAAAGAACTGCTGTATCAGCAATAACTTGGTTATAACTTCAGATAATATACTGTTTGCTTTCAACGGTTCTTATTTGATTATAAAAGAGTATGAGCAGCCTGGATTAAAAATGCAGACTTCAGAGTGAGATCAATGAAGAGGAAGATTTTAGAGAACATCTGGAAGGCTGATGCTGGCTTGAAAACAGTCACTTTCAGCTGCTATCTGGAATGAGTCACAATCTACATCGTTTTCAAAGGAAACTCACTGAATCATTCAATAAAGGAAGCCAACTGAATGACTGGAACAAAGGCCGCATTGTTGCTGATCTTAATAAGGAAACAGGTAATAAATTTATTAGCTGATGATATACAGAAAGACCGTAAGCAACTTCAGCCGAGGCAGTGCCTTAAATAAACTCAAAGTGTGGCTAAGAGTTTTGCAAACAATGAAGAAACAGTGGCAAAGATAATGACTTAATGCACTGCCACTTAAAAAGCCACTAAGTAAGGAGCGGTCCGATAGGCAGGGCACGCACCAGCAAATTTACAAGTATGTAGGCAAATGAGTTTGTAATGTTGTCGATTAATCATTGTACAGGCAATGTGTTCACAGGATTCAGGCTGATTGCATGAAGAGATGGGAAATGACATCAGTAGAGTAACCAGCTCAAAGACCTGATGATCAACCGGGCTCTTCTAGCCGCCAAAAGGTATTTTAAAGGCACCCTTGTCTCGAGTTTTTCCTTTAATGCCCATATATTATGTCCTCTGAATAACAGTAACAATAATAAATATTATACCACATACATGCACATACATACATACATATGTATATATCTGAGTGTTTTTATTCTCCCAGACAATTTTTATGGAACCTGATGGATCATATTTGCCTAGGGTGGAAAAAAATAAAGATAATTGTACTAAAGACTGTCATAAATAGCAGCCCACATCAGCTAGAAAGGAATGGTGATGAGTGGTAACATGCCAGCCATTCAGCTACTAGTTCTTCAACAGTTCAAGGTATTGTTAAACGTGTAAACTGCTCCTTGGATTCAGACTATTGACTCTAAATGTGCATAATTGCTTAAAAATAAATAAATACACATATCAAATGATTAAATTAGCTTTTTATGAGTGAACTTCAGTAAAATAAAGTTTTAAGTAATTAAAATTTCATGTTGTCTCTATGTTATCGTAAGTTAAAATCTGATGGGTGCCGTATTCTCATTCTAATGAAGTGCTTGCAAATTCTGTAATGAGGCAGAGAAAATTGTGAGATTATGGTGAATGTTGTCTCCACTGGGTAATGCAGCAGAGGTGAAAAATAAATTGTGCAAGAAAGAGTTAAATCTTCTGTCACAGTAGAGGGAATGGCATAATGGTCTTGCCTGTGACAAACCTCTGTGTCATACAGAAAGGCATTGTAATGCATCAAATGCTTGACTTATAGATCTTGCAAAACTAGTGACTACTCAACCAACCACCTAAAAGCATCTGGGAGTCTCTTCTCAATAAGCTTCCCTTTGTCTTCAAAGACTTTCAGTGTCCTTAACATAAATTATTAATACCTGGAAAATTATTGCCTGGCACTGTGCAGCATCAATCACTACCCTTAACAACAACCCATCCATTATGATAGCAGAGATCCTTACCCCTCTACGTCCGGTGACATCATCCTCAGCAGAGTAGGTGACCCATCCCAATGATTCAGTTTTTGTAGTGTCCAAGATTGAAACTACAATAGAAATACAAAACAAAAACCATTAACATTCCATGCACTTCTGTGTACATGCATGCATGCATATAATCATGTATATATGTATGCATGTATGTATTTATGCAAGCATGTGTGTACGTATGTATGCACATATGTACCTACATGCATATACACGTATATATGTATGTTTATGTGTCTTCTTGATGTTTATAAACATCAATTTAAGAACTTACATACATTCCTTCAAATAAACTCTAGGAAACAATGGTGTATCATACATCCTTCTACTGAGGAGAATTCTGCCAGGGGCTTAAAGGGATTCTCATTGAGTCTATGGACTAGCCTCCATGTTACACACCTGAAGACTTACCACTGTTCTAACAGTTAACTGCTTTGCACAAATATACATGGAGGAAGGCATTGGCAGACTAAATGTGCCAATGATAGAAACATTTTCAAACATTTATAGAACATTCTTACAAATGTCTATAAAGCACAGTTTTTCAATCAAGTGACCAAAACCTCGTGGGAAGTTCTGTACACAGCAAGGAGATTATTTTTGAAAAATTGATCATTTAGTAGTAAGAAGAACTGGAAAGTAAGATTTATACTTGAAGGGTCAAAAGGTCACATATTGTAGTAATTGGAAACCCCATCTATCCTGTCAGACAATCAAAGAAATTGTTTAAGCTGTCCTGTTCAAGATCAACAACACCTGGCAGAGAGCTGATTAACAACACTTGGACAAGAAGGGTTGGAGGGACGTCTTTAACAGAGGCAATAGTGTAAACAATCTGGGGTCTTAAAGACAAGATGACATCCAGACCGCATCTCTAACCTGACTGCCTTACACCTTCAAACCAATCAGCCCAATAAAATTAAATATAAACTGTATACAATCTGGCATGTTGACAAATACTCTCTGCTTGTTTGTTGATTTCCCTGAATTTGCTACTCAGTGGAGGTTGAGCAAAGCCCTTGCAATCTACTAAATGTGTTGTTGAGCTTGTTGAAAGTATGCTGCCTAACAATGTTCACGGATTTCATCAAAAATTGCAAAGTTGTGACAGTCAAGAACAATCCATAAAAAATTTATCACTCACTGCAGTAATTTAATTTTCAAATCAATGCAGCCAGTAACCATAATATGACATAATCCAAAAACATTTAATTGTTTCCATACTTTTGCACATAAGACAGAAAGTTTATTTTTAACTGTTTGTTCTGTGGGTAATCTGTAGGTAAATGATTGACAGAAATGCCCCTAAGTGAATGTCATAATGTTCACTATAAATGGAAAAGTTAATAATAACACTACTACTACTAATAATAATAATAATAATAATATTTTTTTTCTCGCCCAAGGTATTTAAGATCCCTCAGGCTCTAAGACACTGCCGACTCACAGATTAGTTAAGCTTGGAGTGTATGGTCCTCAACCCCGGTGTGTTGTGTAAATGTGCCTCTGAAAGCGACAGCATATGTTATTATTATTATTATTATTATTATTATTATTATTATTATTATTATTATTATTATTATTATTATTATTATTATTAATACAATTTATATCAGCTCGGCAACATTGCCCAATCCACCAGGCAAGCCAAAATCCAATGTCGGTCCAGAAGGGCAACAGGAAATAGCCTGCAAGCGAAAGACCTGGGCTATAATTAACAACTGAGATCTAGATAAGAATTTTCCCAAACCATTTTTTCCACAACCAAACCAGTTGTTCCACAAGCGACATGGTGGAACTGATTCTCGATGAGTTTATTCCATTGGCTAGCTCTTGAAATCTTCCATCCAGTGTTTGTTAGAATTGCTGCTGTATGCCCTAACTAACGTTCGAACAGAAAGATTTGATCTGATTTGAGACGCGAAAGTTTGGTAACTTACAAAATGTACATACACAGAAGTGGCAGAAAATGAGAGAAAAAATTTGTTGATGAAAATATTTCTGCCTCTCACGAGAAATGAGCACCAAGGAACCCCAGCATCCACTCCCCTCAGAGGCGTAGCTAGGGGGGGAGCAGGGGGAGCGGCCGCTCCCCCTGAGACTATTTTCCAAGATGTTGGGCCTTTTCACAGATTATTTATTCCAATTGTTCAAAATTTATTTATTCCAATCGTTCGAACGACATAATTTGTTTTCTGGAACTCTAGAAAGTATCTTTACATTTTTTCTGGCAGTTAACCTCGTCTTTCAATATTAACAGAAGAACATTGCAATCTTAATAGTATCTTTCGCGTGGACTCTGAAAAGGCTTGCGATACTAGATGGGCATTCTGGAAATCAGCAGTACATGTACTCTTGCAGAATCTGTCATCATTAACAGTTCCCCTGCATAGAATGGTGGATTGTGAGATTAAAAGTTGCACTGCGAAACAGCTGACTGAGACCAATGCATGGGCGGCGATCATGAGGGGACGGGGGGGACATGTCCCCCACCTTTAAGAGTGGGGGGACACGCCATACATTTGTCCTCCCCCACATTTGGAAGAAACACGAAAAAAGGTCAACAAATGTAAATGCGTGTGAGGGTTTTCACAGCCTTTTCTGACAAGATGAAGTAAAACCTGATTTTTTGAGGAGAAGTGTCCCCCGAAAAATCCGAGAAAGTAAGACTGTAAGAAAGAAGGTAAAAAAAAGTAAGTTGAGAAGAATTTTCTGAAAAAAGGTCATCAAATTTAGTTGGAGTTGAATTCGTAAAAAAGTCATCAGAATTCGTAAGAAGAAGGTAATGACACATTATAGTAGGGAGGCCCGGAAAAAGTTGTGAAAAAGAGGTGAATGACTGAAAAAAAGTCATCAACTTTTTATGGAGATGAAGTTTTAAAAAAGTCGTGGAAACATTTTTTGGGACATGAATTCCCAAAAAAAGATCAGCGACCAGACGACCATGGGCGACTTTGTCCCCCCCACCTCTCAGACAAGATCGCCGCCACTGGACCAACGGTATGCTTATAACACGTTCGAATTAATATTCTGGATAAAAGTGCCAGAGAAGGCTTCAGTTTATGATTATCCACATATTCACAGAGAAGTAGCACTGATTTGGTAATTCATTTTGCTTCTCATTTTATTCAACTATTTGAAAACGATATTAAAAACATGCGAAATGAATCTAAATCTGAGTTTGAACGGATTGAGAATGTGGCTCAAAAATATGATATTACTAGGCCTACTGACTGTAAGCCACATAGAGTTCAAAAAAGAAAGAGATTCCACGAGGAAATGTCAGTGGATGATGGAATATCTGATTCATGGCTGAAACCTAAATAGTGTCACTAGATTGTGTCATAAATCTTGACTTGACTACTGTTCCTCACTCTACTAAGGCCTACTTTCTAGTTCTTTGACGTGCCTTAATCGAGTGCAATGTTCTGCGGCACGCCTTATTGGTCGAATACCAAAATTTGGTCAGGTCTCTGGTTATATGCTGGAGGTCCTGCATTGGCTCCAGCCAACTGTCAGCCAGCGTGTAGTATAAGGGTTGTTTCCCTGGTCTAGATGTGCTTGCTGGGATGCGCTTCAGCTTATCTGCGGATCCTTTGCCGCCCCATGCATGCTGGGAGTTCAGGGTAGTCATCGCCTCCGATCTTCAGGCAAAGGGTTCTCATTGTGCCTTTTGCCGGACAGCTACCATGCAGAACCGTCTTTTCAGTGGTGATCCGACGGCAGGGAACGGCTTCCCCCGGATCTGCGCCTGTTCCTCAGAACTCCCTCTGATAGGTTCTATATTCGATTGAAAACTGTCTTGTTTGGCCGTGCTGGAATCGGAAGCACCTCTGAGTAGCCCCCTGGGAGAGGTGCTATATAAATACCCGAATGAATGAATGAATGAATAAATAGCACAACTAAAAGATTTGAACATTTACTATACATATTACTTTTGCTACCTTTTGAGTGTTTCAGTGTCTCTATTTAAAATACAAAAATAAATACGTATAATCATAATGAATGTAATTACTTGAAATTATTAATTTTGGTAGTCGGGGCCTTTTTTATGTGCTCGCTCCCCCTGATGTTAAAACCTGGCTACGCCACTGACTCCCCTCCAACTAAATACGCCACTGGTTATGGTATGTTCATGTTTTTTATTCATTGCCAACAACACCCAAAGGATGTTATAAAAATCTTATCCACGAGTCCATAACGAAAGCAACAAACCAGCCGGGACCAAATATAATTTGACTAATAAAACACATTCCATACACATCACAGCTCCTAATGTATCTCGCCATGCCTGATTAGAAATGGAAGCGCATGCACTGGAAAAGTAATTTTCTCTGTGTCGGCGCCAGGCCTGACCTGTCCTTCAAACGGGATGTCCCCAAGTTTCTGGGGAACTACCGTGCCGATTGCAATTTTCCAGTCCACAAAATCTGTCCTTGGCCAACGGCGGCCTAATTAGTCATTCAGTCTCCAAGGCAGGTCCCAACTGACAATTACTTTAGACGACACCTTTATATAGCTCCAACAGGAAATAAGAGCTTCTATCATTTGCCAATGAGGAAGAAAATGGATGCCTTCTTTCTTCCCTTCTTCCACTCAACCTCCTTAGAAGGGGCAAATATTTGCAGGACGTCACACTGATGTGGACCGACAGCTGAGACGTGCTGGTCAAGCGCTGGCCAAAGCCTATTCAATATCGATCAGTGTACTCTGGAAAGGAATTCTGTCATCAGACTGAACTGCTGTTGCAGTCGGGTGCCTCAGAATTTTAAATAATATTAGGCAATGCAACAACAATAAATTATACAGTCAAGGCTTATCTTACGGCCCATTTGATTTTATAATTGACTGCAGCCAAAGCATTGTTGATGATTGAAATTATTCGCAAATCAAAACCAAGAGTATACGGAATTCCATTTACACTTGACAACCTATTTGCTACATTGGATCTCCAAGAACCAATATTGATATTGATACTGATGGTCATGTGGAGGGATGAAGGAGCAGGGTGGTTGCCTGTACAGATGAGATTGTCATCAGGATGGGGTGACTAGTGTTACAACTGCCAGGCTAGCAGGATGAAACCTGAAAACATCCTTATCTCTCACTTAGTGCTAGGTGTAAAATATCTACCTTGTACTTCAGTAATCTCGTCATACGAAACTCTTTTCACTGCTTAGGATGAAATGTATATAACCAATCAATATCCGGTTCAGTTACTTAACGACACAGCGTTGGGCTTGTTCAATAATAAAGCTGTCGTCAGCAAGCAGTACAGTTATCATCCACACCGGTTCCATGACATGGAATCCTATGACTCCTATTCAACATATTCGGTTACACTATTAACACCATGCTTCAGTTCTTCAGTAGCAAAGCTGTGCCACTGTGCAATGTTGTCTTGGTATCCTCTGGAAATATAACATCCAACACCAGTAAAAGACGTGGCTCACATCACCTCTTGCTGTAATCCCTATCCATCAACCCTCCACTCATCAATCATTCCCACCATTATTTGCAGCCAATCAGGCTCGCATACGGCCTTGCCAATTCTGCACAGCCCCAAGCTACATCGGACTTCTTAGTTTATCTGTCTCTTCTGATACAGCAACAGCACCATAATGGCTCTATATAATTTCATGCTGCATTACATCATACAGCTGCATGAAATAATAATCCTAAATAATTTGATTACAGATAACAGAAGTAAACAAGCAGACTTTTATTAATGCTAAAAGCATTGGACTGTTTAATGCACATTTTCGTCCACTTAAGTTTACAGCAGCGCAGTTCATGGCCTGTACAACCTTCTGACTGAAGTACAGATTTAACACGAGCAACCAACACAAAAACTAGATAAGCCTTCTTCCACACTCAACAGGAGATTGCCATGTTAAATCAACCTACCTAACTGAACTTAGAGAACAGCTGTGGAACACAACAGTGTTGTGATCCCACCACCCATATATTACACCCGGATTCATTTAAACTCCATCTCCACGTCAGAGAAAACTCTGTTAGAGTCAGCCACCCCAACAAAGGGATTATAAGTATGTATTTCATTGCCGTCATTGCACCCTCTCAGGCGCCGTGGTGCAATATTACGAGACGATGCTCAGTGCAGTAATGTGGAATAGCCATTAACGTCCACATAAACCCTGATAAAGCGTTGGTACAGCGAGCCAGCATCGGCAGCCCAGCATCTTGTTACGAAATTGCCTTACACTCGTTTTTCAGGGTTTTCCGAGCTCATACATTGATCGGATCTTTATGTTCTTTTGAGGACGCGCTTTTACGGCAGGGCAATTTCGGCGGCCCTGCTCGCATAACACCTGGGAGATCTCAAGGCAATAAAACCTCTCCACTACGTTTTACTACTCAGTCTCTGTGTGTGCTTATGTAGACCATCGAGTATGTTCTTTCATATCCTCACTCCAGACTGAAGTTTACAATGTATCTAACCGAGCCCTTATTAAATGGTGGCGCATATTAAGAACCTCCTCTCATGAAGGCATTGCAACGTGACTATCTTGAGGTCTAAGATAAGCCAAAAATGTTAATTGGTATATTTAAAGCAATTCAAGGTCAGAGAATCTGAATCAGAGCCTTTCATGGATGTATGTTGACAAGGTTCCTCCACAGAGTCAGGCAAAGCCACAGTAAATAATGAGTCTTGACTAGTGTTTCATTGATGGGAACAAGCTGGGCCTTTTATGTGAGATGATTTCAGATAGGAGGAGCACTAGAGCTGTACCGATAAGGCTGTTTGCCGATTATTCCGATACCGCGTATAGCCGATTATTGCAACAGCCGATACCGCGCACAAAGCCGATTATTTTTATTTGTTTAGTGAAAATGTTCGGTTCCCAAAGATAAACCTACTAGTACTATAACTACCATTAAAATGCATTACGCATGCTTGCGCCTGCCGTGATAAAAATGGCAGGTGGTTTGTTGTCAGATACTACAAGGAATAGCAGAACTTAGCAATTTCACATAAAAACTTGTTATATGCAATACCTAATAAAATCATTAAATTATAACACATTCGTTTATTTTGGTATGTTGCATAACTTCTGAACAACAGAAACCGGAAAGGGAAGTACAGATGTCAGAAGATTAGAAGTGTTCCAGAAAAACAACTCAGTCCAGATTCCAGACTGTCATTTTTTTTCATTAAACTGTCATGGAAAATTCAAAACTTGTAAAACTTAAAAAATAACACTTTAAAAAGTTATGTAACATTGTAACTTATGGTATGCCAATTCGAAACTGGTGATGTAGTGCCATACCACAGCAAGGATTATATATTAAAGCAGAGGTGGGCAAACGTTTTGCACATTGGGCGATTTGGGCCACATCAAACGCAAAAAAATTCAGAAGGTTGATATGGAGTTAGCAAAGTATTAAGATATGATGGAAAGCGGGCACTGTTGGCCATAAAAGTAATATCTTTTAATACATCATTCAACAGGAAGCCACTGAAACCAGTTCACCAAGGCAGCTAAGTAATGCATTGATGAAGAACAAAAACAACCGTATAAAACAGAGTTATCTCTTGTATCTAATGTTACCTTGTTATTATGCAGTGCAACAAAAAATTATTCTTCTTTAAATTAAACTAAGGTTCAGCACACTTGAACTTTGACCTAAAAAAATTCTCTAGTAGAATTCCCCAAGCTGGTACTGGAGTCTGTTGATTGTTATTGCACAGATCATTTTTTAAACTGATCAATTTCTTTTTAATTAAATTTAATTGTGTGGCACAAGTATATGATCCATAAGATTTAAAAATTGCTTTAAATTGCACAATATATCAGTTGCTTAAAAGGAAGCAAATAAAATGCAAATATAATACACTACAATGCAGAAACTGAAAACCTTTACTTAAATGTATATACACTGTGTCCGGAAATAAAGGGAACCCTTTTGTAAATAATAAAAATAATTAGTAAATGTGCTTTGATTTTCAAAATTTCAAAACTTCTCTAATCCTGACATAATTATCAACAAAAGGTAAAAATATAAAGTTTGGGTACTCATCAATGACGTCACAAAGACGTAATTTCCATCAGAATTCAAATGTTACGGACGGCACCAAACATTTTCCTTAAAATGTCAATTATTTTGAAATGTTATTTATCAATAATACATTGTGGTTGAATTTCATTTTTATACTTGAATAATATTAGACTACAAGGTGTGTTCGAAATGTCCGAAATGTTTCTTTTTCCGTAAAGATTTTATAGCAATTTTGTCTTCTTGGCTGAACGCCATTTTCTAACAGTAGGCCTATGTTTATATTTCTAATTTAGCGACGTCACTATGACGTAATTTTTTAGCGGAGGCCGTTCATAAATTACACATTTGTTGATAATTATGTCATGATTAAAGGACTTTTGGAATTTTGAAAATCGAAGCACATTTACTAATTATTTTCATTATTTACAAAAGGGTTCCCTTTATTTCCGGACACAGTGTACTACTAGCAAAGGCCTAAGATATACACAAATCTTTGGAGTCAATATTAACTGTACTCGTCTGTTGTAATAGGAAGTAAATTCTTTGACGCCAATGGTAATTATGCTGAATACATGGCACTCAATTAGCGGTCTTAACAATTCCTATTTCAAAGCCACAGAATGTCAGTCAAATATTTACTAATGGGATTACAAAATCCAGATGAGACCCTTGCTAATAAGTCCAAACTGGAACCATTAGGGACAGCATATATTATCTCTGAGCTCTTAGACAATTGGAATATGCTTAACACAGTATTAATTCGGCAGGCATTGCTCATTACAGACATTCATGGATGTTTGCCCAAATCAGTTTGCTAATGTCACTAACCAACTTTGAACTCAAACATGCATCAAACAGCAGACTGCTTTGGGACTCGTATACCTAGACCATTACCAGCAGACCTAAACCCCACCGGCTACTTTCATATCTTCAAACAATGCAACATTTAACATTTTTTCACAGAATGTAAAACAATTAGACCATGGAGCACCTAAAGAATTCAAAGGTGAGGAGATCTCAGAACAGTGCCTGCGGCAACTCATCATTCAGATATTATCATCTGGAAGTAAATGGCACACTCAGCTGTGACTCACAAGGTTGTCTGGCCCCAGGAGAAAATGTCTGGACCGGAAAGCAGTCTTTCTTAATGCACATGTACATCCTTTATAGGTTCACATTAGTTTTGCCAGATGGTAGCTTAAAGAGAAAAATGGCACATTCTGACCTGTGACCATAATGCAAGGCTATTCCGAGGTGCCTATACCCCAGGACACCAGTGATGCAGTTCCCCCAATGATAATGACAGAGTACCCTCTCAAACCACAAGATTACTGCCCATTTCAAGTCTGTAGCATTCTCACTACTTTCTATAAAGTTATTATGACCTTCTAGGACCATTTTGCGCCAACAAAATTACTGAAGTTTTTTCAGAATCCATCAAAAGCAATGGCTAAAAAGAAGAACAAGAAAACAACAGTCCATTAAACCAGCCATGAGGCGGCCATAGGTATAAAGTGTTAACGACTTCATTTTCTTAGCCTCAGCATATGAGGGCAGGTGGCCAGTCCTCTCCCTCGCCGTCTCATCTTCCAACAACCAGTGTACGGTCAGTGTACTCATTTCAGCTGAGTTGGCTAGGGGGAGAACAGGTGGAGCATAAATCTCGAACCAAATTTCTGTGCCCTACCCTGGTGTGGATTTGAACCCACAACCTCTTGATTGACAGTCCGGCATCTTGACAGTCCAGCACCCTAACCACTACACTATTGACCACCCCACAATGGTTAAAAACTCATCCAAAATGTAACTGGTGCTTCAACCCTTGTCCTACAGACGGAACCACACCATTGTATACAGAATGTTTCACAGCAGTGAAAATAAGAATGTGTCACAGGCAGTAACATTGGGGTTGCTGAACTGTACTTCCCAAGACACCTGCCTGCCATTACCCCAGGTTTAAGTGACCATGTGGGTTGAGTCACTGCTTTGCAATCTCAAAGGGGCGGTGTAAGTGGCAGAATGCCAGAGAATGAGACTGGACATGCCAAAGTCTGTGGCACTGAAATTAACTGGCCATCAGGTAGCCTCTGAGGATGACCACCACTAAAGAATGTAAACCCATCATTGACCAGACTAGGTTCAACAGACACTAATGGAAAGCAATTATGCAGAATTCTACCAAGGGAACCCTTGTCCCAGGGGTCTCCTTTGCTCCTCTCTGTTCACATCATACAGCTAACGTCCCACCCTCCTACTAGTATATGACAAGGCCTTGTAGGTCTCGATTGTGTATAATGATTAGGCCTATGCTAGAGTGATTATTCATTCGCACAGATATTAAACATCATTATGTATAATGATGTACTAGGACTGTGAAGGTTCTGTCATAACCAATTCATCTTCCATAATAATTTGTCCCAGGTCTTCAAACAGGTTGACAACGGCTTTACATAAATTAATCATTGCCTGACAGTGCTTTCATGTCAGAACATTAAACAAGTACTACAGTAAATAGTTGATGATGATATCTGTCAATCTCTACTGATTATCTGAAAGATGATCATCATTTTAAAGCATTGGCATTAACCACTTCCAGCCATCGTAATGCGAAGGTGCTGGTATCGGCTGCTATGAGCAAACGTGTTTAAAATTTTATTCTTCTGTTTAGCTACACTACACTAAACTGAATAAACACTGCACATAAATTCTGATTTGCGGTACATTAGCAAATATTCCAGTTGACATTCACGATTAAATTGTTGCATAACTTTACATTCAACACGAAACAGCAAGAAAACTTTTTGGCATTCTGGCAAACTGAACAATATTCTACGCCTACGGACAGAAAGAAGTGCGAAAGGCCGATAATTCTGCTTAGTTTTAATTCCAAATATACTCAGTATGGAAAACGTCACTTAAACAACTCACCCTGGAGAGACCTGTTTGACTTTACTTTAAAAATCGCAAGAAACAAAATATAAATCCAAAAATTTGTCGTCATTTTTAGTTTTTGTCTGCACGCAAACTCCTCAGCGTCCTTCTCGACATCTGTCTACTGCCGTCGTCTGCCCTCCAGTTTATCTTCCGGCCTGTCATGTGCTCGACGTTGATTGGCCAATTCTCTGAGCGCTGCGAGCCAAACATCATGAATATTAACCACACTAGCAGAGCTATGGCTGAGCTTATGAATATTAATATATCTCCGAAGCAGTCGCTTGTGAATAATTAATAAAGTGCATGAACGATATCGTAATAACGTACGTCTTTAATCCACTAAAGCCTTAGATTTAGCTTAAATTATTAGATGCGACTCATTGCTGCCATCATGATTTATGAATAATCTAGGGCTTCGCAGAAAGCCGATATTTCTTTCTCTGCGAAACACAATGAATTAATCCAATGCCAATGGCAAAGCGCGACTTGAATGGACCTTCCGCTATTATCGTTCAGCGACCGCACTCACAAAGGATAATGGTTGGACAATGCTGTTTGTAACCAGTTTACTGGCACACTGTGCCGAAAGCCCCGTGAAAGGAAAGAGAAAGTCAGAGCAAGAGAGACGCAGAGAAGCTAGACAGTGTAGAGTGAGACAGAGACACAGATACAGACAGAGACACAGATACAGACAGAGACACAGATACAGACAGACAGACAGACAGACAGACACACAGACAGACAGACAGACAGAGACAAAGAGAGACGGGGCAGACAGACTGACTGTCTCTGGGAGGCATACAGATGTAAAGGACTAAGACTTATTGCTGGTTTCTGGATAGATAGGGCAGATAAACATGTTAGTTTGTGCGTGTCAGAGGCTCTAATCTATTAAACTAATATAGTTATAGTGGTTGTGTCACTTTCTTCTGTTAGAGCGAGGCCAAGTTATTCTTTCCGTATGATTGGCCCTTTATGCTTGTAGGCTAACTACTCACTGTATTATTATTATATTCATTGGCAGAAACTAGAGAAGACTGCAATTGCAGAATAGTGGGCCTATCCAAAGTTTAAAGACTATCCGGTCATTTTGAAGGCGCATCATAGGTATACAACAGGTATATCAATAGGTATACAATAAGTATATCAATAGGTAGATATTTGCCGCTAAAATCTTCGCTAACGACTAATTGCTATAGCCTGTAAAAGTGTGAACTGCGTGGGTTAACAGCATTTGTTTCACTTGGGTCTGAAGACTAGCCGTCTTCCTCTGAATATTTATGAGCCCGTTCACATGCCGCGCTCTTAGCAGAACGTGTTAAAGACAAATCTGTTTGTGATTCAAACCTAATGGACATAACGACCCAACACCATTAGACATAGGAAGCGCCACCATACATCGTCTGCGTGGAGAAAGCTGTAAGCTATATAGCCTGTACACGCATCGATTAAGGTAATGGTCGGTCTTTAACCTCTCCAAATTGGTTTCGCCCTCTGGTACAGGGCTCACACCTCGCGTAAAATTTACGTAGGTTATAATAGGCCTATTTAAAGTTGGTATCCACGATGAGAATGCAAAACTTTACGTGTAGGCCCTAATATGAAAATGCAAGATATTCTGAAGAAATATCCTGTTCTCATGGGCGGCGATCCCGGAGGGTCGAGGGGGACAAGACCCCTCCAACCTTTAACAGTGGGGTAGGCCTACACACCATACATTTGTCTCCCCCCCCCCACATTTTGAAGAAACACCAAAAAAGGTAAACATTTTTAACCCCTTTTTTGAGCAGATCGGTTCAAACTTCTTTTTTTGACCAGATCAGTTCTAAAGTGTCTCCCCGCACCTGTCAAGCAAGATCGACGCCAGTGCCTGTTCCTTATGATATGTAAAATTGCTTCGGCTATAGCGTAAAGGTCGCTAGATCTAGTCAGTTCTTCGTAAGGCGGCCATGTATAAATTTTTAATTGCAATTATAAAATCGCTGCTGGATTATGACACATGAAAGGGTTGGGCAGATATGTAAGATAGTTGGGAAAATACTATACCCCTAAGCCGCAATTTTTCTGGTTAACGGCTGGCTTGAGCAAATTTACGGCTGGTTTTTCGGCTAGCCGTAAAAGCGCGTAAACTACCTTTTTCGGCTATAAAGTGCATCCGGCAACAAAAATTACGGCTTGAAACTTAGTTCGTTCAAAAAGTGTATCGATTATAGAGGGTTCTGAGTTCTAATAAGGCAATTAATTGGACATTGGAACAATGCCATGGATGAACAAATGAACAATGATGAGTGACACAGAAAGTCATTCAAAACAGAACAGTAAACTACGTAAGTCCGAACTTGTGAGCTAATCTACAAAAGTCATCACTCATTGGTTAGTCATTAGTATCCTCATTGACCTCAGGCCAGTGTAAAAACCTTATAATCACATCTCTGTGCATGTTGTAGCTGAACTTTTTCCGGCGGCTAGCCGTGAAATAACTCTCGGCGGTTTTTCGGCTAAGCCGCAAAATTTTAGGCGGTTTTTCGGCTTGCAGAAAATTTCTCGGCTCGGCGGCTAACGGCGGCGGCTTAGGGGACTAGAAAATACATATGAAGGGATGTCAAAGAAATTAGGGGATCTGCATGGTGAACCTAAAGCTGTTAATTTCTCAGTTACAAAGTTCCCATCTGTTATAATTGTTATTGGCGAAATCTAAGATTGCCGAGGCCACCCTCGTAGATGCACAAGCACACAAAACTACACACACACACACACACACACACACACACACACACACACACACACACACACACACACACACACACACACACACACACACACACACACACACACTAAATTCTATATGTTGGCACTTGGCCTATATGTTGTAGCGTTATCTAATCAATAAGATCGATATTAACGCATGTCTAACTTCTTTGGAGATCTGGTACGCCTATCTGGGTCTAATTGTTTAACATGACTGTAGACTATGTTTGCTCACTTTTAAATCCTCTATCTTCCTTTGGGTCAGTTAAGTCAACCGGGGTCTATACGATGACCTACTGTAGATAACGCTTTTATCTGTGGAGATGTAGTGGGCTGTCGCATCGGCCACAATCGCAAGCTAACACGTGCGTGACCGGTTCTTGAGTGGAGCACTTGAGGCACCTGCGCAGACGTACGGGCTTCGATTTATACGGTTGAGTGCAGACGAATCTACTGGTGAAATGGCTTCGGGCTGTCATTATTAGCTTACTCGTGACATGACCAGCGCTGTATACATACTGACTAACACAACTGGCCATGCAACAATCGTCCGTGGACCTGTGGCAGGTCATATCTTGCAGACTTGTAGCCTAGTAACCTATTTGACGATTGTATTTGCGCTGAACATTGTAGGCCGACTTGTGACTTTGAACTCGGAGTTCTTTACAAATAAGAATGGAATTTCATTGACGATGCTGATGATCTTCTGTATAGATTCGTGCGATTGACAATTGTAGGCCTACTTATAGCGCTGTTGTGACATTCTGGTTTTGTTTTTCTGCCTTGGGCGTTGTAAGGCGTAATGAAATGATCAATCAAGTACAGAGATTCCACCATAAATTTTAAAATAATGCCTAGGTCTAGATAGGCCCATATGTGCAGGCCAATGTGGCTCTTGCGCTAACTAGGCCTATATCTCATTACCTAAACCACTAAGGCAGTTAATAAGAAGAAGAAGAGGAGGAGGAGGAGAAGGAGGAGGAGGAGGAGGAGGAGGAGGAAGAAGAAGAAGAAGAAGAAGAAGAAGAAGAAGAAGAAGAAGAAGAAGAAGAAGAAGAAGACGAAGAAAGAAGAAAGAAGAAGAAGAAAGAAGGAGGACGAGGACTAGGGGGACGACGAGGACGAGGAGAAGGAGGACAAGAAGATAAGTCTCTATAGCCCTGAGGCAGCCATGGAATGACGTGTTAGCGACTTCATTTTCTTAGTCTCGGCATATGAGGGTGAGTGGCCAGTCTTCTCCCTCGCCGTCTCATCTTCCCACCGATTGTTTTTAGTCACGGTACTCTTTATAGCCAAGTTGGCTAGGGGGCGCAGGTAGAGCAAAAATCTCGAATCAAATTTCTGCCCTGGCAGGGATTTGAACCCCGACCTCTCGATCGACAGTTCAGCACTACACGATCGCTAAAAACTCATCCAGCTGAGTTGGCTAGAATTATAAGGCGCAGGTGGAGCAGAAATCTTGAACCAAAAATTTCTGCCTTGGCGGAAATTGGAATCCCCACCTCTCGATTGACAGTCTATCACGCTATCCAGTACACTACCTCCCCTCCCCGGTCGATTATAGATAGGTCATTTATTCGTAAGTATTGCCTCCAAATGGATGGAGTCACGAACAGCTCGTGATGATGATACTAGCACAGTTGAACTTTGAATGTACGCTATTAACGCTACCTTGCTTTCTTGGTGAAGCGCCCTTAGTCCTTAGATAGCATAATATACAAGCCAGTTATAGCGATATAGATCTAGGTAAAGCTTAACCGCTACACAGGACATTTAGGTCATTACAGGAATAAACAGAAAAACACACGTAGTCTGAAATAGCATTTGTAGTCTTTGATATATAATACACATGTAGTCTTTGCTAGTAATGGCACATGCAGTCTTTGCTAGTAATGGGACTAATGGCACATGTTGTCTTTGTTAGTAATGGCACATGCAGCCTTTGCTAGTAATGGCACATGTAGTCTTTGCTAGTAATAGCACATGTAATCTTTGCTAGTAATGGCACATGAAGTCTTTGCTAATAATTGCACATGTAGTCATAGGCGTAGACTCTGGGTGCAGTCGGGGCACGTCCCCCAATAATTGAGGCGAGGGGACATTGCTCTACCTCAAAAAACTGTTTCAATATAGACAAACTTCTTCAAACACAGAGACAAAGAACTTAAGAATTTTGTAGGGTGCAAATTTTTTCTAAGGTAATGACGTTTCTGTACAGAAAACAATGTGCATAGAAAATTTTTAAAATAGACCATGATTACCTAAATAATAATCATAATAATCAAACCTTTTTATTTATGTAAAATATTTGCAAGTCCAGGGGCAAATGCCCCCTTGACCCCCTTCCGGACGCCCATGGATACTTGTATATCGTGCTCAGCCGAGCGAAGTTGTTCTTCATTGCGCAGGCTTAAAACGTAGATGCGAAGTAGGCATATACTATGTCACAGGAACGTCTGAATCATGTTGCAACTCTCCACGTTCATAAAGACTTCACTGATCAAATTGATCTGGAAACTGTGTTTAATGATTTTGTACAATGGAATGACGTGCGTCGAAGGGTCCTCGCTTTATTTCCTGTCCGGGTGGTTAACTGACGAACTTGGACTCGAAATACTATCAGAAATTCATAATGAAAATATTTAAAACAACGATTTATTTACACGCGTTATCTTCATTAGGAATTTAGGCCTACCTTCAATATGAAATAATTGACATGTTAACGAAACGGAACATTTCGGAGATGAACTGGACAAGAGACGAGTAGAACTTCACGTACCTAACAACGTTAAGCGACTATATCACCTCTGAGAAGTCTGTCCAGTGGAAATTTGCTGTCTCTGATATCATTAAACGCTTCCAATAAAACCATAGACCTGCCTGGAGAAATCTGTTGCAAGAAGTCACGATGCTACACACACGGATACTTGGCAGGAATTTTGTAGGGTGCAAATTTTTTCTAGGGGAATGACGTTTCTGAATAGAAAACATTGTGCATAGAAAAAATAATAAAATAGACCATGATTACCTAAATAATTAAATGTTTTTTCGCATTGAAAATCGTGTTAGGACTGTTGTAATAATCATAATAATCAAACCTTTTTATTTATGTAAAATATTTGCAAGTCCAGGGGCAAATGCCCCTTGATCCCCCTCCGGACGCCGATGGATACTTGTATGTCGTGCTCAGCCGAGCGAAGTTTTTCGTCATTTCGCAGGCTTAAAACGTAGATGCGAAGTATACTATGTCACCGGAAAATCATGTTGCAACTCTCCACGTTCATAAAGACTTCACTGACCAAATGGATCTGGAAACTGTGTGTAGGCCTAATGATTGTGTACAATGGAATGACATGCGTCGAAAGATCTTCGCTTTGTTTCCTGTCCGGGTGGTTAACTGACGAGCTTGGACTCGAAATTACGTTTAACGAGGAACGAATGAATACCAATGATGACAATCAAGTCTACCTCTGAGCCTCTGAGATTCGTTGATTGTCCAGACCCCCATGCCACTCCCCTCAATATTTTGGACAAGTTTACGCCACTGCATGTAGTCTTAGCTAATAGTGGCATGTAGCTTTTGCTGCAGCAGAGTCGACGACTAGTTTGTTCTCACACCAGATATCGAATACTGAGGCACAGAAAACGTGAATTTGATATCTCTGTGTTGCGTGGTAAAGATACGTGAGACTTGAACCGGAGAGAGACATGAATCAGTAATAATATTACATGTAATCGTATATGTGGTCAAATTTATAACGGGATGCCAGGGTATTGACCTTATAAATAATATATTTTTAAGGACTAAGGCAGGATGGTTTTGCACGCGCACGCACACACACATACAAAAACGCACACGCGCGCACACCCACACACACACCCACACACACACACACACACACACACACGCACACACACACACACACACACACACACACACACACACACAGTCATTACAAGGCCCTATATATCCTGCCATGGGGAATAGCAAATAATAGGCCTATATATTATACACTTTATTTTTTTAAGTATTTTTATGGACATTGCAGTGTGTATAGGGAAAAGAAAAAATGTAATAAGCCTAGGTATATAATTATATATACACGACTTTTGGCTGGTGGCAATATCCTATATATATATATAGAAGCTATAGATATATTATAGATATACATAATATAGAATATTATGCACTTTGCTAAAATCCCTCATCTCTGTCTCCTAACATTCTCCCATCACATGCTACGAATAAAAACTCTGTCCTCCCCCCTCCAATGCAGCCTAATGCAATCCGCTGTCTGTCTCCATGCGTCCTTGTTCTTACTACTTCCATTCCTAGTATTCCCCCGCCTGTCTGTGATGCCATTCTAATAATTCTAAGCAATAATCAGGCCTATTCAGAACATATATGCGTATGTCTATGCATGTTCTAATGAATGGTTGCATGCATGTAATGTATGTAATCTATGTGTGTATGTATGCATATTATGTATGTATGTATGTATGTATATATATGTATGTATAGATGCATGATTGTATGTATGTATGTATGTTTTTTTATGTATGTCTGCATATGAATCTATGTATGTATTTATGGATGTATGTATGTATCTATGTATATACGTGAATGTTTCAATGCCAATAACTTCATATTGTTCTGTGGATCTCTTTCGTCATTAAAAGCTCCATCTGAACCAGACGTCATCCGTTTCTGCCTTCAACCAACGCATCGCATGCCGACGTCTAGCAGCCTATTGTCTTTAGGCGCCATTAGACCTAAATAATAGGCCCGAAGACAACACGACCCGCCGTGTAGGCTTACACGTCACGGTTGACGTGACAAACGATGCTTCCTCCGCTGGACGTCGCTGACGCTACCTGCCACCCGAACCACGCAGCTGACGCCACTCCATATGCGGCGTCCTGTCAACCACAGGTGAACCTCCTCGAATGCACGAGTCCTGATGCTGCATCCGCGGCTGCTGCATGCACCGTCTGCACTCGGCGGTGATGAGGATGACGACGACGACGACGATGATGTGTTGATACGGTGGTTATCCAGGCACGCGATCTTAAGTATACACCTGAAGGATATCACTTGTACGTAGCCGTTTTGCACACGAACTGCAGCTGAGTATCAGGAGTACACAAACGTAGGATAAGGTAAGGTAAAGTAAGGTAAGGTAAGATAAGATAAGGTAAGCTATGGTAAGATAAGGTAAGATAAGGTGAGGTAAGGTAAGATAAGGTAAGATAAGGTAAGCTAGGGTAAGATAAAGTAAGCTATGGTAAGATAAGGTAAGATAAGGTAAGCTATGGTAAGATAAGGTAAGATAAGGTAAGCTATGGTAAGATAAGGTAAGATAAGGTAAGGTAAGATAAGATAAGGTAAGCTATGGTAAGATAAGGTAAGATAAGGTAAGCTAGGGTAAGATAAGGTAAGATAAGGTAAGGTAAGGTAGGGTAAGATAAAGATAAGATAAGGTAAGCTAGGCTAAGATAAGGTAAGATTAGGTAAGGTAAGGTAAGGTAAGATAAGATAAGATAAGATAAGATAAGATAAGATAAGATAAGATAAGATAAGATAAGATAAGGTAAGGTAGGGTAAGATAAAGATAACATAAGGTAAGCTAGGGTAAGATAAAGTAAGATAAGGAAAGGCAAGGTAAGGTAAGGGACGATAAGGTAAGGTAAGCTAGGGCAAGATAAGGTAAGATAAGGTAAGGTAAGATAAGGTAAGATAAGGTAAGGTAAGATAAGGTAAGATAAGGTAAGGTAAGGTAAGGTAAGATAAGATAAGGTAAGATAAGGAAAGGCAAGGTAAGGTAAGGGACGATAAGGTAAGGTAAAGTATGGGATTATAAAATAAGTTAAGATGAGGTAAGAGAAGATAAGGTAAGAGAAGAGATGATAAGGTAAGGTAAGGTAAGGTAAGGATAACAAGGTGAGACGAGTTACGCTAAGGTAAAAGGTAAGGTAGCTTAGGTATGGCATGGCAAGGTGTGGTATGGCAAGTTAAGGTACGATTAAAGTTAAGGCAAGTTAAGGTCAATAAACTATAAGATAAAGAAATCGCTTATCTAAATCAGCATTAAATAGTAATCTAAATCAGCATTATAAAATAGCAATCACAGGTGTTGACCTGTCCTTTCAAGCCACTATTACAGTTTAAATCCAGAGGCACCATTATCAATCGCCCATCCACGGAAGACTTGATTCAGCCCAGAGATCAACCAACGAAGTACGTCCTACTTGTTGGGTGCTGCAGAAATAGCCTAACTTACAGAGGCCCGGGAAGTGTTTAAAAGTTGAGTGAGCCAAGTCAGCCAACCAAGTCAGCCAACCAAGTCAAACACACACACACACACACACACACACACACACACACACGCACGCACGCACGCACGCACGCACGCACGCACGCACGCACGCACGCACGCACGCACGCACGCACGCACGCACGCACGCACGCACGCACGCACGCACGCACGCACGCACGCACGCACGCACGCACGCACGCGCGCGCGCGCACGCACGCACATACATATAATATATATATATAGCATGGCAAGCATATATATACCAAGGCGAACCTATATAATGTATAGGTTTGCCTTGGTTATATAAGGTGGATTATCCATTAGGTCGCCTTCAGTTTCTTTTTAGATAGGTTTATACACACCTATCTAAAAAGAAACTGAAGGCGACGACGACTTTGCCAAATTCATCTACAACATTATTCATGAATTCTTTTTCCTTCTTGCTAATTTTCTCTCTGTGTACACTCATCATACACAATCCGGATAGTCTGTCGTCTGCCATAGTAGGTTTTCTCACGACGCAGAGTGCTGCACGATCTTTCGATTCCACATGTAGTGGTTGGCAGAGTTAGGAGAATAAGAATAGCTTAACGGCTAGAAGGGTAGAAATCAGTCAGTGGCGTAGCCAGGTTTTAACATCAGGGGGAGCGAGCACATAAAAAAGGCCCCGACTACCAAAATTAATAATTTCAAGTAATTACATTCATTATGATTATACGTATTTATTTTTGTATTTTAAATAGAGACACTGAAACACTCAAAAGGTAGCAAAAGTAATATGTATAGTAAATGTTCAAATCTTTTAGTTGTGGTATTTATTCATTCATTCATTCATTCGGGTATTTATATAGCACCTCTCCCAGGGGGCTACTCAGAGGTGCTTCCGATTCCAGCACGGCCAAACAAGACAGTTTTCAATCGAATATAGAACCTATCAGAGGGAGTTCTGAGGAACAGGCGCAGATCCGGGGGAAGCCGTTCCCTGCCGTCGGATCACCACTGAAAAGACGGTTCTGCATGGTAGCTGTCCGGCAAAAGGCACAATGAGAACCCTTTGCCTGAAGATCGGAGGCGATGACTACCCTGAACTCCCAGCATGCATGGGGCGGCAAAGGATCCGCAGATAAGCTGAAGCGCATCCCAGCAAGCACATCTAGACCAGGGAAACAACCCTTATACTACACGCTGGCTGACAGTTGGCTGGAGCCAATGCAGGACCTCCAGCATATAACCAGAGACCTGACCAAATTTTGGTATTCGACCAATAAGGCGTGCCGCAGAACATTGCACTCGATTAAGGCACGTCAAAGAACTAGAAAGTAGGCCTTAGTAGAGTGAGGAACAGTAGTCAAGTCAAGATTTATGACACAATCTAGTGACACTATTTAGGTTTCAGCCATGAATCAGATATTCCATCATCCACTGACATTTCCTCGTGGAATCTCTTTCTTTTTTGAACTCTATGTGGCTTACAGTCAGTAGGCCTAGTAATATCATATTTTTGAGCCACATTCTCAATCCGTTCAAACTCAGATTTAGATTCATTTCGCATGTTTTTAATATCGTTTTCAAATAGTTGAATAAAATGAGAAGCAAAATGAATTACCAAATCAGTGCTACTTCTCTGTGAATATGTGGATAATCATAAACTGAAGCCTTCTCTGGCACTTTTATCCAGAATATTAATTCGAACGTGTTATAAGCATACCGTTGGTCCAGTGGCGGCGATCTTGTCTGAGAGGTGGGGGGGACAAAGTCGCCCATGGTCGTCTGGTCGCTGATCTTTTTTTGGGAATTCATGTCCCAAAAAATGTTTCCACGACTTTTTTAAAACTTCATCTCCATAAAAAGTTGATGACTTTTTTTCAGTCATTCACCTCTTTTTCACAACTTTTTCCGGGCCTCCCTACTATAATGTGTCATTACCTTCTTCTTACGAATTCTGATGACTTTTTTACGAATTCAACTCCAACTAAATTTGATGACCTTTTTTCAGAAAATTCTTCTCAACTTACTTTTTTTTACCTTCTTTCTTACAGTCTTACTTTCTCGGATTTTTCGGGGGACACTTCTCCTCAAAAAATCAGGTTTTACTTCATCTTGTCAGAAAAGGCTGTGAAAACCCTCACACGCATTTACATTTGTTGACCTTTTTTCGTGTTTCTTCCAAATGTGGGGGAGGACAAATGTATGGCGTGTCCCCCCACTCTTAAAGGTGGGGGACATGTCCCCCCCGTCCCCTCATGATCGCCGCCCATGCATTGGTCTCAGTCAGCTGTTTCGCAGTGCAACTTTTAATCTCACAATCCACCATTCTATGCAGGGGAACTGTTAATGATGACAGATTCTGCAAGAGTACATGTACTGCTGATTTCCAGAATGCCCATCTAGTATCGCAAGCCTTTTCAGAGTCCACGCGAAAGATACTATTAAGATTGCAATGTTCTTCTGTTAATATTGAAAGACGAGGTTAACTGCCAGAAAAAATGTAAAGATACTTTCTAGAGTTCCAGAAAACAAATTATGTCGTTCGAACGATTGGAATAAATAAATTTTGAACAATTGGAATAAATAATCTGTGAAAAGGCCCAACATCTTGGAAAATAGTCTCAGGGGGAGCGGCCGCTCCCCCTGCTCCCCCCCTAGCTACGCCTCTGATTAATCAGTATGAGCAAGCAAGTCGATGAAGTCTTCGTCTTTCAGCCCTCTTTGCAATGGTGAGGCAGACCAGACATCATATCTAGCCGATGACTCAATATGCCTACTGACACAAACTTGGATCTTTGTCAATATTTATTTGTATGTGAGTCTAGCCTACCTGTCTGACAAAGGTCTTCCACGGTTAAGCTGCGAAGGTGTCCAACGACTAGTGATGAGCACAGTTAGGCGACGAACGAAAGTTTCGAACTACGGTCACAAATGTAGGCCTACAGTGAGTGTAGTGAATGTTTGGCGACGAGCGTAGTGAAGGTTATAATAAACCGGTTAAAATATCCTGCCACGAGCGAGTAATAATGTCAGAAAGAACACGTTGCACAGACACTTCGTGAGAAATGTACCTCTGAGCACTTGGATGCGACTTTGAAAAATATTTCATGTAGGCCCTATACTGATTTGCAGACTGTATGGTATATCTAATGCATCTGCAAAGGTCGCATCCTACAGGACTCCATCTCAATACCAGCAGAGCATTCCCCGCGGTTGGCTGCTATATTTGTGCATTGCAGGTCACTTGAGAGGTCAAAAGCGACCTCATCGCATCAGATCTAAGACAAAGCAGCCCTGTAAACGATAGCTAATACTCACTTACACAGAGCCACAACATCTGGCATCTATATCACAACATGCTGACCGTCCAGCTAGGTCATGACCTGGGAAATGTGCAGTCTAACACTTCCTCTGGACCTACAGAGGCGGAGTCGCGCACTTGTTTGGGGACGTGGGAGAAATTCGGTTAGAGGGATGGGATAAGCGGCGTGAGACACCGTCTGAAAGCAATTAATCGTTGTAAATATGACACGACAGTCGCTTAACTTGCTGTCCCAGGGCTGGCATTCAACGACCTCATATGGGGGTTCCATTAGGCCTGTATAATACTGTGCTGTTATTTCTATAGTGCATTGAGCTCGTCGGCTTAGGCCTAAGCTTTTGGCTCTGTTTGACAGAGGCGCTCATCTTTTATCTAATCACTATTAGAATTTAGGCGAAAATGATATTTTTTTATTGTATTAATAACCCAAAAAGTTGTGTGAGCATGCGCCTGCCTCGGCGCAACAGAGCCAAAACTTGTGTGAGCATAGGCGCCTTAGGCGCCATAGGTTCCCGGGCCCCTGCTAACTTATGCATTTTACAACTATCATTAGTACAGTTCAATACACTGTAATGTGCCGCACACTACAGCAAACTGATGATAAAATGTAATGTAAATTCACGCAGTCTTTTTTTATTATTGACCGTATGGTCTCGACCATTCTCACTTTTCTATGAATTTATTGGCAAGCAACGACAAAAAGAAAGCACCGCTACATGCACACCACTAGTGACAGTTGATGTTATTTTGTCAAGTTTGTTGATCCTGAGTCACGATTCCTGGATTCGTCGTGACCCCTGACCTTTGAGGTCAACGTCTCAGCAATACCAAAGGACACTTTCATCCATCTCGTTCGTCGGTCTGTCCACGATTTAGGGTTAACTCGGTTGGCGGAGACTCAGTAAACACTGAGAGTCTTACGCTACCTACCGAATAGCAACGAAAATCTTCTATGATACCAGACGCCACCCTAGCAAGACGATGTTCAAACTAATGCTTTTATACCACCTACTTGTAGGACCAACTATTGCATTACAACATAAACGGATCAGTGAACAAATACACAGTGTACATAGCATTACAGTACGAATCGACAAGATACTATGATTATCGCTTTACATTCAAACTCAACCGTTACGGTAGGCTATATGGTATAGGCCTGCGAGTAGCCTATCGCTAATTTAGCGGGACTTTCTTCCCTTCTTGATATCCGTTTGTCTCCCCCAGCAGTTTACAATATTATCATTATTTAACTATTTGCGATTTATTCTGTATCACCATTGCTACATCATGGGAACATTAAAAGAATTGATTGATTGATTGAATGCGACGCAACACGTTGAATACAGGACACAGAGAAAGCAATAGGGAAAAAAGAGAGTATATATATACCACTTTGCTCCGCCTACATGTCTTTCAATCACAAATCGTATAGGCATACAGCTTCTAGTCTATAGGCCTACCCGAAAAGGTGGATGCACCATCTGTGGAACTGGGGAAACAACGGAGCAGCACTTCTTGCGCTCATAAGTGGAGATTAAGTGATCCCAGAACATCGTGGCTATGCCCCTATGGTGGTAACTGTAGCTATAAGTTATAATGTTCAAGGTTGAGGAAATATGGGTAAATGAAGTTACTCGATTGGACATGTTTCTTGGGCGAATCCAGGATCGAAGTCAGAAGGAATGAACTTCTGGGTGGGCCATTGTATGTGCGGATGTCCATGGATGATTAGTGATTACACCTCTCTCTCCCTTTGTCCGTGTGCTGTGCGCAGTTGCTTGATGTCATTCGTTCTTAAATTAAAACTTGCCTCTTTCAAATTGCTTATCCATCACAGGCTGCCTCTCTGTCTTAGTGAACTGACCTTCTGGTTATTAATCTGATTACGTCTTGGTTTTGGTGTGCCATCGGTTGATAGGCCTACCTTGTGCATTAGACATCGGCGCAATAGAAGTTACTAATTACAATTACAGTTAGGAACCAGCTGATAAGCGATGGACGCAGCTGCAGAAGCTGGACTCTGAAGAAGTGGCAAGCACCTGCCCAAGGGTCGAGCAACTGAAACATATATTAAGAGAACAGAATTGCAGATAGGCGCCGCTGCGGGCGATACATTAGCCTTTGTGTTTTTAGTCCATAGGGTCTCAGCATAGGCTACGGCTTTAGCTACAGACACTTGGTTGGTGTCACAAGGACAGATGCCATTGGGCCGTCCAATGATGTCTCCTAGGCCTATATGTCGCAAACTGCACATGGCGACTACCCGCAGGCCTAAACTAAGCCTATCAGAATAGCAACGGTCGTCTATTGGCCTATAAAGGCGCCTCAAATATTCCGGTTACACTAAGCCGTGCATGCTATTAGACTTAGTAATCCTACTCCTAAGTACTTTTGGCGATTAAAAGTTACTAGGTTGTGATTTGAGACCATTGTTTCCGATGACAAAAGACTAGGCTAGTCGTTACGGAAGTGCGCTGGCACTTATGATCGGACAGGAATTGTCATAGACGTCAAATGTAAGAAAGGATCAGCTCAGGACATAAGTTTTATTCCAATTTTTAAAATTTCCGCCGTTATGCCTTGCCTAATGTAAAATAATTCTAACTTAAAAGTTCCGAATTAAGTAAAATATTGGAATTGAGCATTAGGTCCACGGCTGTAGATAGGTGTCACTGCGCACTGAAGCTGTCTTAACATGGAATTAGTTCAGTAAGCTTCAATTACCAAAAGGTAAGCCAATGAATTGCTTGTCGCCATATCATAGGATTAAGTTGCCATAGTAACGTTATCAATCAATCAATCAATCAATCACTGAATTTATATAGCGCCTCTTCAAGGGCTATAGAGTTTTGCCTCCTTTCCTCCCGTAGTTCGAGAGCAACGCGAAGTTGTCATACACTATTCGAAAACAAAGATTCACAATCCAAGAACTGATCAGCGAGTCGTCCTCATTCCTTGTGCAACTCTGCAATTCGTCGTTGGATGAAGGAATCCTTCCAGGAGATCGAAAGCCAACAACTGTTGTTTCGCTGAGGAAACAGGGTTTGGATACTGCAAATATCACCAACCACCGACTTTCAGTTGCCCGATTTGCAGACCTGCACTAGAAGGAATATAAGTAGGGCCTACCGACCAGTTGCAACCTCACGTTTCAATCGAAAGTTATTGACATAAAAGTTACTCAACAAAAGTCAGACCCTGTTTAGAAACAAAGTAACCTAGTGACGAAACTATAATCCGATTTCAGAAAGGGACATTTCACTGAAACGGTTCTGCATTTCGAACATCTGTGATGCCAGTGATTCTGGCCGTGTGTCGAACTCTTCGCTCTGTATTTAAGCTTACAGCTTTCGAGAAACACGACTTAGTACAACCTACGGAATTGGCGGTCGACCTTTGAACGAGCTTCACTCGTTCCTTAACGAGCGGACAAAGACGGTAACTATAGGTGTCTGTCTGAGAGTTGAACACCAATTCTATGCGATGTCGCACAAGGTTTAGTACTCGCTTCTTTACGTCCTATACAAAGCCAACATGACCCACATCAGTACTTCTCTGGGAGCGCTGGTCCACCAGTAGACCGATCACATTCAGCTGTATACCCTACTCTATTTTCCATTCGTCTAACGCATTTATACGTCTCTGTCGGGCTACAGTACAGGAATGGATGTCTTAAATCGTCTGCTGTTGAAACCAGCATACACGCGTGCAGCTGACTGGCGGACGTCAGCCGCATTCAAAGACTAATGAAGATTTGATTAAATAGCTATATCCTGACTGGGAGCAACAACTTGT
>OY744616.1:33701826-33721826 GCA_963556255.1 Allolobophora icterica
CGCCATTTTATTGGGCGCAGAACTTCACCGTGGCCTACGATCAGACACTGTGTCCGATTACTACCGCGTTTACAACGCTGCATTAACTGTCTGCATGACCCAAAATCGGAATCATATTCTTTTACTACTTTTGATGCCGTCTACGAGTCATCTGGGTTAAATTGGGGATTAATTTCCACAGATATTGATTTGTTGATTCCAGGCCGTGAGTAGTATGGTCTAACATTATTGGGCAAAAAGAGAATGGAATAGAATACAGTAGAATGCAATAGAGTAATAGAATACAATAGAATTCAATAGAGGACATTAGAATGCAATAGAGTACAATAGCATATAATAGAATGGAATGGAATACAATAGAATATAAATAGAATGCCTCAGAATACACCAAAATTTAATAGAATACAATAGAATTCAATACAATAGAATAGAAGATAACAGAATACTGGAATACAATAAAATGAATAGAATAGTGTAGAATACAATACAACACAGCAATAGAATGGAATGAATAGCGTTTATTGATCACCATGTAAACAAACAGCTTTTGAATCATCAATGACAAGCCGCAGTTAGTACGAAAGGGTGCAGAGCCGATAGGTTTTGACTACATATTTTCTGCATTTTATTGCAGAGACAAGAGAGGGCGCTTTTGTTCAGGCCTTGGCCTCTGCTGGTCTGTCCTTCGCAATCACGAGGACATGCAACTCCGGTGACCTTGACCGCTGTGGATGCGACAAGACGGTCAGTGGGCGTTCGTCAAGAGGCTTCCACTGGGCTGGCTGTTCGGACAACGTGGCCTTCGGAGTGGCATTTGCCAGGACCTTCATCAACGCCGGAGAGATGACGAGAGGGAAGAGAGACGGAGGGACACTTGTCAGCCAACATAATACCAACATCGGATACAGGGCAAGTGATGACAGCTACATGTCTACTCTAATATTATAACTTCCACAGAACCAATGTAATAATGCATTAAGTATCAATCGATGGCACCCCAAATAATATCGCCTTCCTCTCAATTCCATAGGCGTTAGTTCTACGAGACACCAGGCTGTAACAAAATGCCTTAAGTAGAGAACGGACAGATGTCAAGATGTCAAGGGTCACCCGTGCTGCCGTAGCTCTCGTTCATTCAATCAAACTTACGAGAATTGACTACTGTAACTCTATTTTTTATTTATTTATTTATTCCGGATATTTCTATAGCGCCTCTCGAAGTCAACTACTACTCAGAGGCGCTCCCGACTACAGCATTTGATACTGTGCCGGAATTTTCACGCCGAAGCGCCACGAGCAATTGCGAGTGAAGGACTTGCCCAAGGTCCGTACGCAGCGGCTAGAGTGGGATTCGAACCTGCAACCCTCCGGTCACAAGGCGCCGAACTTACCACTGAGCCACCACGCCCCGCGCGGGCGTGGTGGCTATCCTAGGAACGACTCTCAAAGTTCAGAATACGTCTGCTCCATTCGGTCTTTATTCTTTAACTATGCCGCACTTGGCCTATAGTTTCATTATGCAATGCGATGCAGTGGATTGCTTTTCATAATGATTTATTTTTGATTTAATGATTTATAATTTATTATAATTTATTATTTTGTATTACACTTAACGGCATCGTGTGGCATTGCATGCATACTGCTTCCACTGCACTGCATTGCACAGCACCTCATTACACTACATTGCACTACAATACATTACATTACACTACGTTACTACATTACATCACACTGCATCACACTGCATTACATTACATTACACTACGCAACCTTACATTACACTACACTGCACTACACTACGTTACATTACGCTACACTAAACTACATTACACTATATTACACTACATTTCATTACAGTACATTACACTACATTACATTATATGACATTACATTACATTACAATATATAACATTACATTACAATATATAACATTACATTACATTCACTACATTCCATTACACTACATTGCGTTACATTTGTCATCGTATCGTCATCACTGTAACATCATATGATAAAATAATTCCGCGTTCAGATGATTATTCTCCTTGCAAACGTTGATTCTGCCTCTGCCCTTCTTCTCAGACTGTTTCAGACAACACGAAGGTCCGTTGTAAGTGCCATGGCGTATCCGGATCCTGTGAGCTGAAGACCTGCTGGAAGACCCTGCCGCACTTCAGACACGTCGGCCAGATCCTCAGGGACAAGTTCGACGCTGCGGTCGAGGTGTCCTTCGTTCGCCTGGGCTCCAGCGTCACCCACCTCGTCCCGAAGAACCTCCCTGCTGCCATCCACCGGTCCTACTCTCCGACGGACCTCGTCTACCTCGAGGCATCGCCCGACTTCTGCGACCCCGACGAGCAGATGGGCTCGTCGGGCACGACGGGTCGTCGGTGCAACCGGACTTCGACGGGCACGGATGGGTGTGGCGTGCTGTGCTGTGGCCGAGGGTTCGCCGTCAGTCGGCGGACAGTCGTTGAGAAGTGCCACTGCAAGTTCAACTGGTGCTGCCAGGTCAAGTGCCAGCGGTGCAGGAAGACAGCTGAGGAACAACACTGTCTCTGAGTAGAAAGGACCTTGGGACCTGGTTCACTTGTATAACCCTACATTTGACTTCTGCTCCTGTTAGGAGCACAAGTTCAGTTACATATCTCTCTCTTTAATAGATGTTTGAGGGTCCAGGTTGAGCTGCATTACCTACCTTTAATAAGCCTTGAAAAGCCCAGTGCAACTGTATATTACACACAGTCCAATATACCTCTGGAGCACAGGCCAATTTACAAATCCCTTCCTGTCGGCCTGTTGTGTTACTACGCTTTAGTGTTTTCAACAAATTATTTACTGAAAGCTGGCGTTCGAAAATGGTCGAGAACATGGTCGACTGAGCTGGTTGACCGACTATGTAGATTACGAATGAAAAACAAACGATTACAAATTGTAAAAATGTCAGGAATTCATATTCATGGCTTGACGAACTGCATGGTTGTCTATTGGCACATTGTTGAATAATTAAATGGAGCAACGTTGTGTGAGTCAGTGCTAATTATAGGCCTATCATCCACCTGGTTTTCCAACTATTAACCCACCCCTTCCACCCTTTCCACCCAACCCATCCTTTCTACACCACCCACCCTACCGGCGATTTATTCACAAACGTAGACAAGATAGACTGAGTGTTTTTTGCAAAGACCTCACGTCTACAGATCTGTGTTGAATAATTACACTGCTGGATTTTTATAGCGCCATTCCGGCTAAAACTACTAAATTCATAAAATTGCACACCTTATTCTACGTGTCGAGAACTAAATTGAACGCTACATGCATTTCTCAACGGTCGAAATGTCCTCCCAAAGCCATACTGTCTGTTTAATAACCCCGACTCTCCTTTCCAGAGCTCTCTGTCGCCATCTGGGGAATCATTTCAATAAGTAATCGGATCTTGGAGTAGACGACGAAGAATTAAGCGCCTCTGTGAGGCTCATAAGGGGCGCTGTATAAATGTTTTATTACATTTCACTACAAGAAGAGCAGTTCTTTAGCTAGTCTCAAGGGCAGCCATGTGAATGAAGTGGAGCAATTTTCTCGAAGCTTCTTTACGGAAGTTTACAAGCTTCCTGTACAATCGCGCTATCTGTCGCGCAATACGAAAGACAGCATAGACACCTCTTATCTATAAGCAATATGTATGCGTGTGTGTATATGTATGCATAAAGTGCTTTTTTCAGCTACTAACAACAATTCGTTTATTTTAATAATAAAAACAATAATTTAGTTATTTTAATTTAATTTCAGTGTTGTGAAGTGTTTTCAGTGTTTAATAAAACCCCTCCCAACCCCCAATCCCGTTTTCTCGGGATTTTAGCCCTTCCGTAACTGTTCAGTTCCGGAACCTATTGTTCTGTTACGAAGCGTTTTTTCTAGAGAGAAAAAAACGTATCTACACACCACATGAATTGTATAAAGGTTATGTCGCTCGCGTGAGTCAAATCGAAAGTCTTAAGCTTCACCTACAAGTTACAACTTACAACCTAAATTCCATGCGTAAGCTGAAGGTAGGGTTCTACACAACCACACACTGCAGTAAGTAAGAGGCGTATTCGGTCAATGGGTTCAGAGTTCCACACGCGAAGACACTACCTGGCCTACTGGTTTTTAGTATTACCATCCTTCGGCTTCAAATTCCATCAATTACCATTCGGTTATTTTCTTTATCCCTGCCAGGGCAGAAATTTGGTTCGAGATTTCTGCTCTGCGTGCGCTCTCTAGCCAACTCAGCGATAATGAGTACACTGGCCGCACACTGTCGGTGGGAAGATGCGACGGCGAGGGAGAGGACTGATCACCCGTCCTCATATGCCGAGGTTAGGAAAATGAAGTCGCTAACACTTCATACCCATCGCTGCCTCAGGGAGAGCTTAAGGGAATGCTCTTTTTTCTCTTCTAATGATACTCTGGAGCTGAACGTACTATGCACCTTTGCATAAATATAAACAACGAAGAGCCGCAATTGCCTGTGTGCATCTTAGGCCTAATTGTTGGCGATTTCATTCTCTTAACTTTCTCAGGTCTTTTCCTTCGTTGTCTGATCTTTCCCCTCAGAGTTTAACGTCGATTTGTTCGTCATTTAGCTCACTGGCAGCTAGATGAACAAGAGTCTAAAAGTAGATTATTTCAGTCGGGGGGATTTGAACCTCCGAAATCTGGGTCGACACTCGACAGTCCGACGCGTTAACCACCGAAATATCGCTCTCACCAATTTAAAAATGGAAAGAGAATGAGTGACGTGGTCTTCAATCTGACATTGTAATAAGAAACACGATGCAACAATATCCGAATAATGCAGTGATTTATTAAGAGCGATAGAAAGATATCGCCAACGGGCACGATATTAACGTTCCATTGTTCAGTTAAAACTTCCCTACCTCAGGTCCGGAACGCTACTGATGAGTTTTCTAGGAGATAAATGGGAGCGCTATATATACACACACAAGTTGTTACAACTATACTAGGCCTACATTATTTTGAATTACTAAGACCGTATATTTGTCGAATTTTGGCTTCTTTGCAGGCTTTATATATGCCTACACTCTGTACACATAGCCTATACGTACACATTGCTGAAACAGTGGATAATAATCTGTTCTTCATGAAATTGTTTATGAAATTCTGAAACTGTAGAGCATAAGTATATGTACCGTTATACACATACATACATACATGACAAAAATAGAAGAGCAGTCCCTTAAGCCAGCCTCGGTATATATGAGAGCGGGTGGCCAGTCCTCTCCCTCGCCATCTTATTTGTGTACGGTCATTGTATTCGTTATAGCTAAGTTGGCTAGGTGGCGCACGCGTAGCAGAAATCTCGAACCAAATTACTGTCCTGGCGGGGATTTCAACCCGCGCCATCTCGTTTGACAGTCCACCACGCTAACCCATACACCATCATACATACCACTACATACATACATACATACATACAAACAAATCAGCATGCATGCATACATACATAAATACATACATACATACATACATACATACATACATACATACATACATACATACATACATACATACATACATACATACATACATACATACATACATACATACATACATAACATACATAGATATATTACAAACAAGCAAACATACATGCACACATACATACAATACATACAATGAAATGCATACATTATACATACCTACATACATACATACATACATACACACATACAAGCATACATGCGTAATAGAATGTCATACATATAAATAAACACATATATACACATACATACATACATACATACATACATACATACATACATACATACATACATACATACATACATACATACAATGTCATACATACATACATACATACATACATACATACATACATACATACATACATACATACATACATACATACATACATACATACATACATACATACATACATACATACATACATACATACATACATACATACATACATACATACATGAATCTGATCACTCTGGTCTTTCCTTCTTGACAGAATGTTCCGCTTGGATCTCCCGTGTTTCATATTAGTCTGGCTTTTAGTGACTGTGGAACATTTTATGTCCTTGCAAAACCTTTCTGAATGTTCCTCCCGCAGGAGCAAGTGCTCTTACGATCTCATTTGATTCCTCCTGCTCCTTGTTTCTCAGCCTGTGGCTTTTTATCTTTCTCTTTATCTGTTTCTTTATCTGTTTCTTTATCTGTCTACTTATCTGTCTCTCTATCTGTCTCTTTAAACAGTGGTCTGTCTGACAGGTCCTTACTTTCGTTGGTCCGTTTGTTCGTCTGCTTGTAGTTTTGTTTAAGTCTCGTTAAAGCCATCTGCCCGTCCGTCTTTCTGTCCGTCTTTCTGTCCGTGTGCATGTTTGTTTGTATGTCTGTTTGCGTATATCGTTTCATGGATCTATTGATATAAAACCAGTCGGATCTGTGACCCTTATGTCTGCCTGTGTGTTGTGTACCATTATGTACGTGTGGGTGCATGTCTGCGTGTCTTTGTGTCTATGAGCCTGTATGTCTGCCCATCCGTGTGTCTGTATGCTTGCGTGTTTGTGTGCCTTACTGTATGTCTGTTTGCATGCATCATGCATCAATCTATTAACCTTTTTTGACCCAACGTTCCCAAAGTGGAACACATTATTAAAACTTCAGGAGGGACATTGAAACAGACTATAAGTCATCTCATAAATATTCGTTGGCTTGACCAACGTTGGAGGACTGTTTATTTACTTTGATTTCGAGTTTGTTTTGGTAAATATAATTATAATTTGTGGTGCAAATCGGACAAAAATTGACATTTATGCTTCTAAATATTAAAAATAATTGTATGTTACAAGCATGTGACAATTAATTGTTTTTATTGTTTATTTTGAACGAACTGTGTTCATTTTGCTTGTGTATGGTCAAATTTTTTAGTGATAGTGCTTTATGCTTCAGCAACGTGGCTGATTTAAAATATGTTCCACTTTGGGAACGTTGGGTCACTGTCCTTACATGTACCAAAATGTTGCGTTGATACTGAAAATTGCTTTTGTAGCTTCACAATTAGGCTACATTGATTGTAGTTGTGATGATGATGATGATGACGATGATGATGATGATGATGATTATTATTATTATTATTATTATTATTATTATTATTATTATTATTATTATTATTAGTATTATTAGTATTATTAGTATTATTAGTATTATTATTATGTAATAATCAGGCTTTAGTGGTAAAATCAGAGGTGAGTAACCTGAGTATACGCTACCGGTTAGTTTTCCGAAACAAATTAGAGGTTTATACAAATATTTTTGTGAGGCGAGTTAGCCCTATACGGTCTTTATCCCCCTCAACTGCAGCCATGGTTATGATATTCATTGTAGTAAAACCTATTTGTGGTATCATCCTGACGTATAGTTAGGTGCAGCTTGAATGGGACCGCTGGTCCTCGATCCCGGGCAGCCCGGACATGGCGCCATGCTATGCGACTGCACTGAAACGCTGAAATGTTATCGGCATGCTTTGGAAAAGTCTGTCTCGCCGGCATCGCCAAGGGTTCACGTCAACCGGCGGCCGATTTCAGAAACGAAATCGAAAGCTTCTCTATTAGTGGGCCTCTGTGTCTCCACGACGATCGGCATGAAGGTGTGTCTCATCTAGATTTCTGAATATTTCGTGTGCTTCCTTGTGGCCGCCCTCTCCGCTGCTCCCCTGGCCGCGACCGCTGTCTCAGGGAGATATGTTGCGGCAACCGTATCCACCACGGTCGCGTCCCATGTCAGAGGACGTTCGCCATTCCAAGGGATTAGAGTCTGGCCGTTTGGTCTCTTCCCTTCGGAATTGTTCATGCCCGACGGCTCCTTGATCGTCCGGTACCCGCTCTACTTAGACTGCAATGAATAAGATCGTTGATGGCGCTGTGGCTGGCCTGTCGACCAAAGCCCAGCGAACATAGGAAGCCGAGCGAGACCCCTGTTTCGACGCGATGTGGTTTGCGGCCTACTGAAGGGTTTACCGCGTCAACGACTAAGTGGTCCGGCAGCACTGGTGCCTGCGTTGCTCCGATATTATGGACTGAACCATTTGATTGAGTCCACAGCACAAGGCAGCTGCGCCGACTGCCGCAGCAACACTAGGAAGACGTGCGAAAATTCGAAAAGTGTCTCCACGAACTGTGCTTTGAAACATATCATATCAAGGAACACAGTCGATTTTGCAGTGTATAATTCTACTGAAACTGTTTTAGTTAATTGAAATATTAATATTTCAATTTTTCACAACGTTTGAACATTGCATATCTGCATTATTTTGAAAAAGTTACATTTTTACTAATACATGGTGCTTATGCTAGTCAAAGTGACCCAACGTTCCACTTTGGGAACATATGCAAAATTCTGACATGAACTGAAAATAAATTATTTTTGTTAATGATTGCCTTTATATAGGTTGTAAACTGCATCATAACTAAATTTAGAAGTGATTGTAAAACAATTTTAGTATCTGGGATGATAAAGGTTAATCAAAAGGCTGCATCAGTCAGGTCTGTATGCGTATTTCCCTGTCTGTCTGCGTGTATGAGTGCCTATGTGTATGTGTACCTATGTGTATGCATGCCTATGTGTATGTGTGCCTATGTGTTAGCGTGGCTATGTGTATGTGTGTCTATGTGTATGTGTGCCTATGTGTATGTGTGCCTATGTGTATGTTTACCTATGTGTATGTGTGCCTATATGTGTATGTGTACCTATGTGTTTGTGTGCCTATATGTGTATGCGTGCCTATGTGTATGTGTGCCTGTGTGTATGTGTGCCTATGTGTATGTTTACCTATGTGTGTGTGTGCCTATATGTGTATGCGTGCCTATGTGTATGTGTGCCTATGTGTGCCTATGTGTATGCGTGCCTATGTGTATGCGTGCATATATGTCTGTGTGCCTATGTGGATATGTTTCACTGTCTATCAGTGGAGAGAGATTAATGACCAGCGACGCACGAAACCGCTTCAATTAGCCATAGATCTCTTCGCATTTCTCCCTCTCTGTCTCTCTGTCTCTATGTTTGTCTGGTTGTCTCTCTCTCTCTGTCTGTCTCTCTTCCCCTCTCTGTCACGCCCACCCTCTCCTCTCCATCCTCTTAGTCTTCCATTTAGCCTCACTCGCTCCCTCCCCTCCCTTCATCCATCTTTCGGATATCTGGCTCTTAATACCCATCGTAAGAACGACGGCGAATGCAGATCACTTGGGGGACGCCTCCCCATTTCAACCCAAATCTAATTTGTCACTTCGGTCCTTCATTTTCAGGCTCCTTAAGGCCAAATAAAAAAAAACAACCAATGTATATTACTCCACTAGCTTATATATACATATATATGTATGTATATACATATATATGTGTATATAATTATGTATCTATGAATGCTGACATTTATATATCGCATTCATGATGTAAGGAGCATTCTGGTAAATTGCCAGCCTTAAAGGCCTTTAATTTCCTGAACTTTGGTATAGGTTCATTCCAATAATTCCCGAAGTCTTGGCGTTGAGGAAATTGTTCCCTGCGTTATACGGTTTCGAACCTACATCGTTCCCCTGCCGAAGACGATATCCTCTCAGTGTGGAAATTTTAGTAAAAGGACTGGGGGTTGATCAGTTTGCAAAACTGATGTCAACGAAATTTGAAAGCAGCTGATTTCAACGATAGCAGTTTTGCAAGTCAGACTCGAATCAAAATCAATTCCATTGTCGAAAAATGCAAAAATGCATACATGATACACCATGGAAATTTCTTCTCTTTGTCAGAGACCCAGAGTCAAATAATGCTAAATCACACTAGCACAACTGAGGGGATTGGAAACGACCCCCTGGGGTGTACAATGAAGACTGAACTGTGGGTGTCCTAAGAAAGACTAGGGGGAGAACCCCAAACAAGCCCCCCCCCCACGACAATTCCCGCCCTGCATCATCTCTTAGCCGGATGAGAGTGTGGGATGGCGAATGGAGGACAACAGCAGGGGATCTGAGTGGTTTATTGTTTGACATGTGTCCTGGTTCGAGCCGCATCTATACGACCATCAAACTGTAATTATAGATTATAATCTATAATGTATGTATCTATGTGTCAAGGGATCGATTATAATAAATTCCCAACTGCTTATCTGTCTGATACTTGCAATTTGTTAGTAGACCTAGATGAATGAAAGCATAGAAATTAGATAATATAGATTAAATTAATAAATTATTCAATTTAGCTCAATTCAGGAAAGAATTGCAGGGAAGTTGCTCAGATAGGCAATTATCTATAGGTATATGGATACATACATACATACATACATACATACATGCATGCATGCATACATACATACATACATACATACATACATACATACATACATACATACATACATACATACATACATACATCAAAAAATCAAATCAAAATCAAAAAATCTTTATTGCATCCAGACAACATTAGGTACATAATAACAATCACCTAAAGCTATAGAAGTTCTTCCACGTTACTGGAGGCAAAGGTGTCCCCCAAGGGACAGTAGTCCCGCTGAGGAGGGACACCTAACTGGTCCATTATTACTAGTTATATGACTGTCGTACTATCAGATATCTCCTGTTGTTGAAACACCCACAGGAGGCTGTACATACATACATATACATACATACATGCATACATACATACATACATACATACATACATACATGCATACATACATACATGCATACATACATACATACATACATACATACATACATACACATATACATACATACATACATACATACATACATACATACATACATACATACATACATACATACATACATACATACATACATACATACATACATACACATATACATACACATATACATACATATATGTAGCTCTGAATAGCGAACACTGTGAGAGGCGCTTTATAACTGTTAAGATACAATAGAATAATATATATATATATATATATATATATATATATATATATATATATATATATATAGCCCAATCGGAAACCTACACGGCATATCCTTGCATAGCACCAGTGAGTCTGTCTGTAAATGCATTGGTCAACTCATCCACGCTTCCCTCAGACCAAGACCGTACGTCTACATTCCTCTGAAGACTGGCCACCCACTGGTAAGGTGATTATAATGACCAGTTCAGACTGGATCGGAATGCGGCTTATACCCCTACCCCTGCACATGCGTACATAAATCTATCCGAACATTCGTACACACATACATGCACAAATACAGACATGCATGTAGAGATACTATATGCATGCATACATGCATTCATGCATACACCCATATATATGTATACATACATACATACTTACATACATACATGCATAGTTACATGTATACTTTCATGCATGCATACTTACCACTGGGACTCTTCTTGATTTATATAAACGACCTAGCCAAAGTCTCATCTGCGCTCTATCTCGTAGGCCTACTGTTTGCGATGATACGAGCATATTTTTTCACAAACAGTACATGGACATCCCTTGTAGAAATAATAAATAAGGAATTATCTAAAGTAAATAAGTGGTTCATAGCTAATAAATTGACTCTCAACATAGATCAAACAAATCTTATAGTTTTTAAGTCGCACAGGAAAATAAAACCTACAGTAGGAACCGTATCGTTGGATGGAGTTTCAATTACTGAAGTTGACTCTAAAAAATCCTTGAGTGTTTACATCGACAATCATCTTACTTGGAAAGCACACATCAATTGCATTCCCTCAAAAGTGGCAAAGAACGTTGGAATCATCTCAAGAGTGGCACGAGTACTCCCTATAGGGATATCAGATTGAACTTGAACTACTCCTTGATTTTTCCATACCTAAGTTACTGCAATCTCGTGTGGGCTTCAAATTATGATTCCCGCCTCCATAAGTTATGTGTACTTCAAAAGAAAGCGATAAGAATGATTATAAAGGCACCATCAACATGTCACTCCCTGCCAATCTTTAAGGACCTCAAGATACTTGAGCTAAAACAGATTCGGATCCTCCAAATTGGGGTATTATTCTATATGTACGTACAAAACCTTTTACCGAATACATTTGCTGGGTACTTCACGCTTACCTCCACGTTACATGATCATTTAACTAGAAGTGCTTCCTTATATCGCCCAATCAAAGCGCGCACCAATACCAGATTGTTTACACTAAAAGTTACCGGTCCATCAGTATGGAATGCATTACCTATTCAAATCAAATCATCTAATAATAAACACGAGTTAAAAAAAGGTTACGTCATTTTGTTGTATCCACCGATGCAGCATCATAATATTCTTTATCTATCATGACTGACTTGAAGTAACTGTTGTTAGCGGACGTCACACTGGAGACGGGAGCTGTAGTTAAGGATAGTTAAGTTTTAAAACTAGCTAAACAATCTCCTCTATTTACGTTAATAAATTCTATGCTACTTTAACGCATGGGAGGATGAACTCTAACCCTATTGCATCAAACTGACTAGATACATGTGCATGCGGTATCCCCATCTTAGTGGGACATTTACCCTGTGGGGGTACCCATTGCCGTTGATGGCAGTACTATGGAACAAAACAAAAACAAAAACCCGTCTTAACAAGGAATTGATTATCCAGAAAGCTTTTTGTCATTATCTCAAATGATGCAAGTTGTTTAACTCCTTTAAATTGTGATCTTCCTGCATTTAATTATGCTGAACGTTTGTATGTTACTTGGTTAAATGCTGTCATTGATGCCAATAGAGATATATTGATTGATTGATTACGTAATAGATAAATACACACATGCATACATTCATACATATGTCCATCTTGCAAGGATGTTTATAAAGATGAAAGTTGTTTCATGTGCAGAATATGTTTTTGCCACTGAATGTTGACTCCAGCGGTAAAGGATCTTTCTCCTGTTGCGTTTAGGCTGTAAAAAACAACGAGCGTATCATCTTTGGCAAGCTTTCGGATCACTTCTCGGCAGGTTTCCCTCGATGCTATTTCTTCTATTCATTACAACTCTGTTCGCCGTCCGAATATGATTTCTCCCTCGGTCCTGCTTTCATTTGCACCATTTGCCCTTTGCTGTCATGGCTAAGCTTCTCTCCTCTGATCTCATTTACGGTCATCTGCCGCCTTCCATTGTGTACTCATCTGCCCTATGCGCAACTATCATCAGCTCTGTCTTCCGCGTTCAACTGCTGTTGTCTGCCAGGTTTTTATCCTTGGGTACTATTCTTCTCTGCTTTGCTGCCATTTTCTCTACCTCTCTGACCAACTATCTTCTTCTCTGCTTCACGAACGTCTTCTCTGCTTTACTGTCTTCTTCTTTGTTTTACTTTCTTCTTCTCAGCTTTACTGTATTCTTCTCTGCTTTACTTTCTTCTTCTCAGCTTTACTTTCTTCTTCTCAGCTTTACTTTCTTCTTCTCTGTTTTACTTTACTCTTCTCTGTTTTACTTTCTTCTCCTCTGACTTACTGTCTTCGTCTCTGCTTTACGGACTTCTCTGTTTTACTTCATTCTTCTCTGTTATACTTACTTCTTCTCTGCTTTACTTTATTCTTCTCTGCTTTACTTTATTCTTCTCTTCTTTACTGTATTCTTCTCAGCCTTACTTTATTCTTCTCTGCTTTACTGTCTTCTTCTCTGTTTTGCTTCATTCTTCTCTGCTTTACTGTATTCTTCTCTGCTTTACTTTATTCTTCTCTGCTTTTTTTATTCTTCTCTGCTTTACTGTCTTCTTCTCTGCTTTACTGTATTCTTCTCTGCTTTACTTTATTCTTCTCTGGTTTTCTTTATTCTTCTCTGCTTACTGTATTCTTCTCTGGTTTTCTTTATTCTTCTCTGCTTTACTTTATTCTTCTCTGTTTTGCTTTCTTCTTTTCTGCTTTACTGTATTCTTCTCTCCTTTACTTTATTCTTCTCTGCTTTACTTTATTCTTCTCTGCTTTTCTTTATTCTTCTCTGCTTTTCTTTATTCTTCGCTGCTTTACTTTATTCTTCTCTGTTTTCCTTTCTTATTTTCTGCTTTACTGTATTCTTCTCTGCTTTACTTTATTCTTCTCTGCTTTACTTTATTCTTCTCTGCTTTTCTTAATTCTTCTCTGCTTTTCTTTATTCTTCTCTGCTTGAACGTCTTCTTCTCTGTTTTACTTTACTTTTTTCTGTACTTTTTTCTTTTCTGTTCTAATATCTCCTCTGACTTACTTTCCCATTCTCTGTTATCCTTTACTCTTTTGTTATACGTTGCTCTCATCTCTTCTATTCTTTCCACCGCTGAAAAAAAGACAAAACAACCCGCCAACCCTTACCTCTTCGATTCTCTTTGGTTTCTCGTTTCTCATCTTCCTTCAGTAAAGCCAGAATCTAGCGCAATATCACCCATCTATTTGCGCCCGTCATCCTCGACAATGCATAGCTCACTTTGAAAGGCTCGGTATTATTATCATCATCATTGTCAGAAGCAGCAGATGCCGATTGTGAACAGCAGACGAAGTTCTTTAATCAACCGCCATAAAGCGTCGGTTGCCTTTCCGGGGTGCAGGGTTGCTCCACCGTCACCCTATGAGTAGAAGGTTTCGGCGGTTTATTCATAAAGACGCTATATAAGTTATTCGATTTCATGCAGATGAATTCATGCATTGACTCTGGTCGCAATTATTTCGTTCCTAACACACGGTCTGAGGCGGATGTTCTCATTTGTTATGCTTCATCTACGCTGCGATGCTTCTGATCAGAAATTCCTATTACTTTTGATTCATTGACTTTGCTAATCAAAGCCAAAGTGACAGGCTGTGCTTCTATTTCTATATTCATCATATTTTTAGTATGTCCGTAATGAATCAAGATAAGTAAATGTAATAAAAAAAACTTATAGATTTCAAGATCATAATTTATTGTGCAGCATTTCTTGTTCTTGTTTTTGCTGCGTAACTTTGCGCGCGTTAAGTATATACAGCGGTTATGATAACAGCAACATCAACAATAGCAATACAAATAAGAACATATGATACTACTACTACTACTACTAGTAGTAGTAGTAGTAGTAGTAGTAGTAGTAGTAGTAGTAGTATTAGTAGTAGTAGTAGTAGTAGTAGTAGTAGTAGTAGTAGTAGTAGTAGTAGTAGTAGTACTAGTAGTAGTAGTAGTAGTAGTAGTAGTAGTAGTAGTAGTAGTAGTAGTAGTAGTAGTAGTAGTAGTAGTAGTAGTAGTAGTAGTAGTAGTAGTAGAAGTAGTAATAGTAGTAGTAATAATAATGATAATGATAATGATAATGATTATAAAAATAATGATTGTTCACTGCTAATGATGACGATAATTATGATGATGATGATGATGATGATGATGATGATGATGATGATGATGATGATGATGATGATGATGATGATGATGATGATGATGATGATGATGATGATGATGATGATGATGATGATGATGATGATGATGATGATGATGATGATGATGATGATGATGATTATGATGATGATGATGATGATGATGATGATGATGATGATGATGATGATGATGATGATGATGATGATGATGATGATGATGAAAAAGCAGAAGAAGAAGCAGAAGGAGAAAATGATGATGATGATTATGATGACGAAAACGACGATATTGCTGTCAGGCATAAATTAAAAAGGCGAGGTGACAAAGCTCGTAATGCAAGTAGAGTTTTCAGTCTTTTCTGGATTGACATGATGGTGATTTCATGGATCGACGGAGGAGGTCTTTGCGCCAAACGCCTAGCAGACTGACGCATAGTATTAGCTTTAGCATAACCCAGCATCAGTTCGCCCATCTCCATGACCTCGTTCGCTGCTGCTAAGTGCTGGCACTTAGAACCACCCGCGTCGGTCATGTCTCTGTACAGACACGGATGATGCATCGTAGATGAATATTAGCAGAATCCACGTGCTCTGTGTGTAGAGTTTCTGCGCAACAGTACTTGTTGAATATCAGTCATACTTCGTTAGAGTAATGGAAGCGTTTTCAATCAGTCTCGAATTACTGTCATCGTATTTGTTCAAGTTTAGAAACGAAAGCCAATGTCAAGCGTGCACTTGAGGGTTGCTTGCTATAGATTGTCCTTAATAAACTGACCCATATAGACTGACCCATATAGACGATCTATATGGCCTGACCTATATAGACCAACCTATATCGATTATCCATATGCATCCTACGACAAGAAGTAAAGAAGCAGTTAATAGTTACATCAGAATCTGATTTTCTTCTTTTCTTTCCATATACATCTTGTTTCGTGTTCCTCATGTTGTAGTGCATTATTCCTGATTTTTTGCGTTTTCCTTAATCGTAACAGTTTCTCGTCTTTTGCAGGTAATATCATTTTAAAGCCGTGTTCGCAGAGAGCAATCCGCACCCTTAGTTACGCCGAGGTTAAGAGATTGCGCTATAGTACTTCATACCCTTTAGGGGTTAGCACAGGGTACTTCTCTTCTTCTCATTTTCAGCCAGTGTCTTTCTCCACCTCGTCAAACTCTTCAATGATTAACTCTTCTTCCTCTTCTCACTAATGCTCCTCCACTTATACTCTTCCCAATTATGGTCTTCCAACTTGTACTTTTTCCACTTATGCTCTTCCCAATTACGCTCTTCCATCTTGTACTTTTTCTACTCATACTATTCCCACTTATGCTCTTCCCAATTATGGTCTTCCAACTTGTATTTTTTAACTTATGCTCCTCCCAATTATGCTCTTCCAACTTGTACTTTTTCCACTTATGCTCTTCCAACTTATACCCTTTCCACTTATGCTCTTCCCAACTTGTACTTCTTCCACTTATGCTCTTCCAACTTGTACTCTTTCCACTTACGCTCTTCCAACTTGTGCTCTTCGCACTTATGCTCTCCTCCTCCTAGTTACCATCCTCTTCGGCCACCTGTTCTCTGTCTGGACTTCCTACTTCCTCTCCATCGATGAACTGGAATTTCTGGACGACGTTTCTCGATCGCTTCATCCTCTTCAAAGCGCCTCCGACATCCGCCTTTCCGGTTCGGTGCTTGCCGTTCTCCTTGCACTCGGCGGCTGCTGAGACAGACGTGGTTGCAGATGCGGACTGTCGTGATGCCCGGAAGCAGCTGACGGTGCTGCTGAAGGCGTCACGGAATTCCTTCGACGTGTGATTGTAGATGACGGGGTTGACGCACGAGTTGAAGTAGGCGAGGCAGTGCCACAGAGTGCTAACGGCGTTGTAGGCCTTGTGCGTCGGGATCTGGCCAAAGAACGCCACCAGCAGATGGATGTGAACGGGAAGCCAGAGCACCGCGAACACGACGACGACCAGCAGGAGCAGACGACCGATCTGCTTCTTACGACGGATGGACTTGGACCGGCGGAGACCCGGAGCCTGCGGACGGTGACTCATGATGTCGTGCAGGATCTGAATGGAGAAGAGACCGATGACTGCCAACGGGAAGACGTATCCGAAGGCGAAGAACGTCGCAAAGAGACCACGACCGTACTCCTGCGAGTACAGGTCGCAGTCCTCCTCGTTCCGTTCCCTCTCCAGCGCTCCCGTCTTCCCGACTGCGCCGTAAATCAGCAGAATCGGAGTGTTGACGGTCAACATGAGCATCCAGATGCCAACGATCAGGGCGATCGTTATGCGCGGGGTTCGAAACCTGGCGGTGCGTGCGCTGTGAACCACAGTCATGTACCGTATGATGGCAACCAAGACGAGGGTATAGACGGTTACGTAAGCGGTGACGTTGACGAGGTAGTGGAGCAGCTTGCAGGCGGCATCGCCAAACGGCCACTGGGCAGCGGCAAACTGGTAGGCGGTGAAGGGCGGGATGACGAGGACAAAGGATAGATCGGCGAAGGCCAGGTTCAGGAGCAACAGGTTGGTGACGGTGCGCATGCGCTTGCGAAACAGGATCACGTGGATGACGAGACCGTTCCCGATGACCCCGGAGCACGTGATCAAGCCGAAGAGCAGCGGGACGGTGACGTAGTAGAGCGCGAAGAAGAACTCGCCGGAAGTGTCGTCCCTGTCGACGGAGGCGTTTCCGGCCGACGGTAATTGCGGAGGTAATTCCGTTGTACCGGCTGCCATGGCAGGTGTCATGTGGCGCCGCGTTGCGTCGAGGATGGAAGAATTCGCCTACGGGTGTTAACGGGCGATGTTGAGCTTCGAGGTGAGGAAATTGTATTCCGTGTCGTCTAAGTTCTTAATCCACTCTAGTGAAGTGCCTCGCGTACGAGTCTTGTGACCATGTTGCGGTATCCGGTTAACCAGCGTAGGCTCTGCATGCGTGGGCAAATAGGATGTTAGGTGTAGTCTACAGAATTTTTCTTTCACCGACCAGGGTCTGTGTGTGAGGTCAGGCCTGCATAAGCGATGAAGTTTACGGGTCTCTATAATCTACTGTCATGCTTTTTGGAATAGACTACACCAGTGCGTCACATAATATCACGAGGAGGATGTTCGGCGTTAAATAGGTCTACCTGACGTACCCAGCAGGTCATGGGAATTCATCGTGCCTCTCTCAGCTGAAAGTAAAAGGAAGGAACAGATCATTATTATCAAACAAAACTGGCGTTACACACTCAGACTACTTTGCAAATCCACATGGTATACAGCCGAATTGTAACGTGGAAAGTAGAGGTTCATGCCATCCCTGAAACGGTTACAGTGCATGGACCTACTGCTCAGCGTCATCAGTTGATGCTGGGTCAATAGATAGTGGCGCTTAATAAATGCATAATAATACATTATTATTTATATTTTTGCCCCGAGGTGCCACAGATCCCTCAGGAATTAAAATAAATATCCGGATAATACAAAGAACATTCTGGGACTCGTCAAGTTCCGGCGAGGCAAAAGTGCCTGATTCTGAATGGTTTATTATTATTGTTATTATTATTATTATTATTATTATTTTATTTTTTACTTTTTATTTTTATTTTCTTATTTTTTTGCCCCGAGGTAGACAGGATCCCTCAGGGACTTCAACATTATTTACAGTGTAGATATGTCTGGAATGGGCCCTATTCGTCTGGTTATTATTATTATTATTATTTTTGCCCCAAGGTAGGCCTACATATGATCCCTTGGGGACTTAGATATTAATTTGTTGTTATGTTATTTCCAGGAGATCAGTCCTCGTCCTCCGTTATTATTATTATTATTATTATTATTATTATTATTATTATTATTATTATTATTATTATTATTATTATTATTATTATTATTATTATTATTATTATTATTATTATTATTACTGTTGTTGTTGTTGTTGTTGTTGTTATTGTTGCACGCGTATACTATATACTCTCTGTAATATTATGGTTCGTAAGTAAATAGTGAGTGATGCAATCCGAGGCGGCTGCGTCAACTTTTTTCTCTTTTCAAGAATCTCGTTAATCATCGTGGACCTATGTTCGATATCCTGCTCTTGCTTTGAACCAACGAGACTTTCGCCTGCCATGCAGAGAAGCCGTGAGGAGAGAAGAAGGACGCCGACAAAATAGCAAAACGAAGGAACAGGTTGAGGATGACCAGGAAAAAGACAAAACTGGGATGCAAAACAATACATGCAAGAGGACGAGGAGGAGGAGGAGGAGGAAGAGGAGGAGGAGCAGGAGGAGGACGAGGAGGAAGAGGAGGAGGACGAGGAGGACGAGGAGGACGAGGAGGAGGAGAAGAAGAAAATGAAGGAAGGAGATTGAAGGAGAAGAAAGGAAGAACGAAGACAAAGAAGGAGAAGAAAGGAAGAAGAAAGACGAAGAAGGAAGGAGGAGAAGAAAGCAGAAGAGTTAGCCTACCAAGTGCTCTCGGGAAATAACGACTGGACTCAACGATGGCGACACAGCTGTACCAGGTCGAGGAGAAGCGTAATAAAGAGGGGCAGAAAAAACAAACGAGGATGGTCATAAACCCATGAAACGAATGTCTGATAAACACAGGCACTAGAATATTTTCAGAACGCTCACAATTGTC
>OY744616.1:33724326-33729326 GCA_963556255.1 Allolobophora icterica
GCAATACCAGAATACATTCACAGCCAAACGACCACTCCGTATGTACTCAGCGCGTTGAGGAACTGATGGAAAACGATGTAGGCCTAAATGATCCAGGAAAGGCAGTGTTAAATTAACTAATTTCCTGTCAAGATATGTTGCGTGCTAAAAATTTATAAAGTATTGTTTACTGTCTGCAGTGAGACTCCCAATAATGCTTATGTATCTGTGTGTAGTTACTGGAACGAGTGCAGTGCTAATTGATGGATGTGGCGTACGTGTCAGACATAATGTGTAGAATGCATTTCAATGAAACTTAAACTCCACTGGGGAACATCTTAAGGTCTCTTCTGATTTTCCATTTCCAATCTGGTTGTCTATCTTGCGCAAAATATACTATATATGCAACGTACATATAAACAAACATACATAAATACATGTACATAATATATACATAGGCCTACACACATGTATACAAACATACATACCCGCATACATGCATACATACATTCATGCATACTTGCATACATTCATTCATATATATACTATATACATGCATATATACGTACATACATACGTACATACATAAATATATACACTGTGCATACATACATACATACATGCATACACATACATACATACATAAATACATACGCGAATACATACATACATATACAATACATCCACATACATACATATGCGCATACATATATGCGCATACATACACATACATACATACATAAACTACAATACAATTAACTACACTACAGTTAGCTACACTATAATAAACCACACTACGCTACACTGACTACACTATTCAAGTGTAGTGCATTACACTACACTAACTAACGTTCGAATACAGACAGGATTCACTACTGTTATTCATATGCTGAACATATTTAATTTAGTTATAAAATAACTACCGGTAATTTAATAATGGGCGTTATAACATTATTCCATAAAATTTCTTGTGGCAGCTATACTAATACTATGCTCACCGAGACCCCACGAACCCAAACCCCAATTTTGGGGGATTCGTCCTCGATTTAGCTCTTTTATAATCGTTCAGTTCCGAAACCTTTTTTCTAGAAAAAGCGCTGCATTAAACTGGCCTATATTAATACCGGATAAGCATTTGATGTTTGGGGCTTGGCTCCATCTAGTTTATCTCTTATCGTGTCATTCTGGACTGCTAGTCGGCTACGTTAAGCACTGCGCTGGCCGACCATTTGCCATCATGCGTACTACGCTTAAACTGTATCGTATTGGCTACGTTTCAATTTCCTATGATATATCACTACTCCATGATTCCTCTATCCTCCCTCCGTATTCCATCATTATTTATCTCCAACTCCTTTTTTATTTCTCCGTCGCATATCAGAATTTATCTCCAACTCCTTTCCATCTCTCGCTGTCTTAGATCACCATTTAGGCTATACCCAACTTTGATCCATTTATCTTCCTTTTTGCTCCGCCGATGCTTTCTAATCCATCCTTCTCCTGTCATCCGCGTCTTCTTCCTCATCCTTTTCCTTCTCCTCCTGCATCCGTTTATGTTGCGCTTGTTTGTAGTCGTTGATTTTAGTTCATCGTTTCATTAGTTTTCCACCTCCAAGCAGATAAGCAGATAGACAGACAGACAGACACACAGACAGACAGACACACAGACAGACAGACAGAAAGACAGGCAGAAAGACAGGCAGGATGATAGATACGATGACAAACGGACTTTCTCTTTTGTGCGTAGTGCATACACACATACATGCATACATACATACATACACACAATCACGCAGATATATGTGCAATAATGCATGCACATAGTACATACATGCATGCGCACTTACATTGATATATGCATACATGCATACGTGCATGTATATAAATGCATACATGCACACATACATATGGCATACATGAATATATAAACACACGTACATGCAAACATATGCATACATACATACAAACAGACATGCATACATGAAGACACAGATACATACATATACCTACATACGTACAAGCTATCATATACGCAAACATGCATACATCCGTACCTACCAACACACAAGCATACAACATATATACATACCAACATAAAAGCATACAACATACATACATATATACACTGTGTCCCGATGAAAAGTGGACCCCAAGAAAAAGTGTCATAACTCGGTCAAAACTTTTAGCATTTGCCTGAAATTTTAAAAACAACAAGAGTAGCCATATTGCCACCAAATCCTAACGCCGTTTGGAAATGTTGGGGAGTTTGTCAAGTTTGTGAACGTTTGAGATGCAGCCCTGAAATGGGAAATTTCCAACATACAAGAGCCATAAGGAAGTGAAGTTCAGCTACAGCTGGTGTTCAAAATGTCCTTTTTGTTCACGGACACACGACCGTAGACGTGGACGCCACTGTTTGATGGCCAGATCGATGATCACGTGGTCAAACAGCTGCCACTCTCCAATCAGACGCGCCCTCAGGTGATCGACGTCACGAATGCGGGAACGATAAACGCGCTCCTCCAGTACACTCCAGGTTTGGATTTCGCGTCTGATTGAAGAGTGGCAGCTGTTTGACCACGTGATCATCGATCAGGCCATCAAACAGTGGCGTCCACGTCTACGGTCGTGTGTCCGTGAACAATGAAGACATTTTGAACACCAGCTGTAGCTGAACTTCACTTCCTTATGGCTCTTGTATGTTGGAAATTTCCCATTTTCAGGGCTGCATCTCAAACGTTCATAAACTTGACAAACTCGCCAACATTTCCAAACGACGCTAGGATGTGGTGGCAATATGGCTACTCTTGTTGTTTTTAAAATTTCAGGCAAATGCTAAAAGTTTTGACCGAATTATGACACTTTTTCTTGGGGTCCACTTTTCATCGGGACACAGTGTAGATACATCCATAAAAAAGGTGTAGCGAGGAACGTGAAAGAGGGAGCCGTCAATATGAGCTAGCAGAAGTAGAGCAGCCTTAGGAGAAGAATCGGATCGAGATGGCTGTAATTGCTGAAGTCGTCGAATACGAAAATAGCTCCATCTCCAGGATTGTCGTTTCTTTTTGCCTCTTTTTCCAGGCACTTAATTCTTTTTCCACGCATTGGACGCGTGCTCCTGATAATCCACACTATTAGTAATAAAGCGTCTCATACGAAATTGTGGGTAGAGCTTAAGAGTCCTTCCTGGACGAAAGAATGATGGTGACCATGGGCTCAGACTTGACGGCCTGGATACCAGTTCCATTCGGTCTACCACAGGGTTCAGTACTCGCTCCATCACTGTACATACTCTACACGGCCCATCTGACTAATGTCATCATTGCTCTGGAAGAGCAAGTACACCATGACTCAGACGATATGTGCAGAGCTTGCTATCATCCGCTGCATTGTCTGTGTGTCATCTACGCAGGGTATTGTGGCTGAAGTATAGCCATGGATTGTCTTCCAACTGGCTCTGGTTGAGCACCGACAAAGAGCCAGAGCACATCAGATGCGCTCAAAGACTAAAGAAGATAGGCCCTACGACTAAACTCGCAACTGAAACCAACAACTCGTTGTACACGACTAGGGTGTGCTACTGGATGGGCAACTATCCATGGTTGACCACGTGCGTCAACTGTCTCCATCGGCTGCGTCAAAGACGATTCGTTCGGAGTAATCTGTCGTTTAGCGCCGAAGAGATACTCGTGTATTTCCTCTATTCTGCAGAACCGCTTCGACTCTGTAATTTCATTCTTGTAGGCCTCCCGTAGCTCAGAATGCTTCAATCCGTCCTCAGCTGTGCAGCCGGACTACTAGCCAATCTGCCGAAGCTCTCTTACATTAAGGGTTAAATGACGGGCACTCTCGTATCATTTACAGTCGAGAACAGAATGCAATTCAAGATTTTCCGCGTTGGGAGGGCATTTTTGGTTGGCACAGTACCGACGTATATCAGGGAGCTCTATGACATGTTCCACTTACAAGTCATCCTGGCAGGAGAGCACTGCGTTCCTCTGTCCGTGGGAAAATGCAGGTCCGCGCTGCTTTACATCAACTCGTTCCCATCGGGTCTACTCAAACATGAGTAATACTCATGTAATGGACATTCCTCTTGCAACAGTCTTCCGCTGCGCTTGCATGATATTGCATCCAACTTTTTCAAACAGTGCCTTTGGGAGGTACTAAAAACGCACTAAATCATTTAAGTAGTTTGAGAGTTTGAGAATACACGCGTACATACCTGGACCTGGGCTTCCGGCAATCCACACTGATAGCAATGGAACTTTTTTGTTCTATACATAGCAACAAACAAGCAATGCTGCCCTTCGCTGGAGCAAAGACAATAAGCATGTACGCATGGTTTAACATATACGTTCATAAAATGCATATTATGATTCCTTTATGTGGAAGCATAGTGATAGTCTAATGCATTGCGTGCTGGACTACCAACCCAGAGATCAAGGTTTCAACTTCCCTCCAAGGCAGAGAGATATCTCAAGACTATTCCGCTAGTGGCTTCTGATTAACTCGACCATAAAATGATTACATACACTGGGAGGGGGGGATAGTTGAATGGTAACACTCTGGTCTGAAGAACAGTAGATCATACAAAGTCGCGGTCCGATACCCGTAACGCCCTCTAGGTCGACTCAGCCTTCCACTCCCTAGGGGCAGCAGTAAAATGAGCGGGCGCCTTACAGACTGCCAAGACGTGTGCTAAGTAAGATATTGATAATTGTGCCGTCGTATTTCAATGGTTTCAATGTAACTTACCGCGGTTTGTCAGTGAGCTTGTAAATAAACACGAATATTATTTTCTTGGTGATCCTCAACGAGGTTAAGAAAAATGAAGTCATTGTTTGGCATTTAATATTCTCCAGTCCATAAGATCACGCCTTGAAGGACTAATCTTGACGGAGAAATTCCATAGAGGAATTGTTGCCAGGTGTTACGAATTAGCAGCTAGTGAAACATTTCCAACTTAAGTCGCATCTTTCTAGAAGTCTTAGATAGCCATGTCTCACACACGCTTTTAG
>OY744616.1:33734326-33736826 GCA_963556255.1 Allolobophora icterica
ATCGTTCCACCGTAATTGATATTTCCTAACTCATAGCAAACGCTGCGGCAGATTCGTGTAGCGTCTATTTACATGCGGGATTCTATTCACAGTACGTCACGTGCAATTGACAATCTGTGGTTGAGCCATGCATCCAGAAATCCGCAAAGAAAACTGTTCAGATGGTTGATGGCTGACGTTGTGTTTCGACTTAAATATTTTCTTCAACCCCAACCTCTTAGGAGTACTTTTGATTGATTGCCTTTCCTTATTGCATTGCTGCTTGGGTAGATATTAGAATCTTTTAGGAGTTTGTTGGGGATTCAAATGCTGGCCAGAAGAAAACGATATTTCATGAATACTGCTTCGCAAATGCATCCTAGCTAACTCAACGCTAAAACGAGTAAACAAGTTAGAAGGGACAACTAGAGGAACGACCAGATTACCGATTTCATATGCTTAGGTTAAGAAAATGAAGCGGCTTGAACGTTATGCCCAAGGCTCCCTTTCGGGTTTAGACTGCACTTTTCCCGCCACCTCCTCCTCCTCTTCCTCTTCCTCCTCCTCCACCACCACGTCTTCCTCCTACTTCTGCTCAGGGTGGGTATTGTCGGGGGTTGAAGGGTTCAACACACTAGTCTTTCTTAGGACCCCAGTAAAGTCTTCATTGCACACCCGGGGGAGGTCGTTTCCAACCTCCTCAGTTGTGCTAGTGTTATTTAGCATTTTGTGACTCTGAATCTCTGACAAAGATGAGAAATTTTCATGGCGTATCATGTATGCATTTTTTTAATTTTCTCAACAAAGGAATTGATTTTGATTCGAGTATGACTTACAAAACTGTTAACGTTGAAATCAGTTGCTTTCAATTTCGTTGATATCAGTTTGCAAAATACGGATAAAATGTTCACCCCCAGTCTGTTTTCTAAAATTCCCACACTGCTTCAGTGCTTCTATTTCTTTTATACTTTTTCACGTACTTCTAGCCTTAATTGCGTCTGCTGAATTCTTATGTGCTTTGCATAACTCTCCTAATACAATCGACCGTTCCCAATGGCACCCAATCTGTCAATGCGTCTCTGACGATTAGCATCGAAGTGAGAGTGACGCAACTGTTCAATCGATTAGGTTGTTCTCTCCATTAAAACGACCAGACAACCGTGAATGGTTGACCGTAAGATCCGATGCCTCGATGTCATGCCATGGCTTAATGGCATGGCATGACATCGAGGCACCGGAACCCATCGACTGCCATTCATGGGTATCTGAGGATCACTCAGGCATGCCATCCACCGATACATTAATTTGAAGGCGACGGAGCATGCGATGGCTAAGAGAAATATAGACTCAATGAAAAAATCTATGATCATATAAGACAATGTTCGTTACCTAGGCACAAAGAGTCTTATTCAGATTTGTCTCACGGCACGTGAACACCTTGTTTTTGTTGTTTTTATCATTGTTGTTATTGTTGTTGTTGTTATTATTATTATTATTATTATTATTATTATTATTATTATTATTATTATTATTATTATTATTATTATTATTATTATTATTATTTTATGATCATTGTTAAAAATGTTAGTAATAATAATAATAATAATAATAATAATAATAATAATAATAATAATAATAATAATAATAATAATAATGATAATAATAATAATAATAATAATAATAATAATAATAATAATAATAATAATAATAATAATAATAATAATAATAATAATAATAATAATAATAATAATAATAATAATAGCAATAACCCAGTTGACCGAGCACGCTTGCTGGCAGTGAGCTCCGCTTAGAGCTATCCGTCGCTCTCTGTCATCTCCAATTTTCACTTCAATTGTCCATGCATTTGTCTGCTCTAGACTTGACTACTGCAATTCCCTCCTCATTGGTCTTCCCAAAGTCCGTCTTGCTCCTCTTCAGTCCGTTCTCAATGCTGCTGCTAGATTAATTGCCCGTCTTCCTCGATTCTCTCATATCACCACCTTTATGGCAGAAGAACTCCACTGGCTCCCGCTTTCTGCCCGCATCCAATTTAAGGTCCTCATCCTTGTCTCTAAGGCTCAGCTTGGTTTCGCTCCAAAATATTTATGTGACTTATTTCATCGCCCTCACTCTGCGGCTTCTCTTCGTCCTCTTCGTTCATCTGACCGTTTGGACCTCCTCGTTCCCCGTGTCAGGACTTCACTGGCTCAATCTAGGTCGTTTGCTTCCATTGGCCCTGCTCTTTGGAATGGGCTTCCTCCGTTTGTTCGTTCTTCTATTCTCTCAGGTAGCGTCTCTTCCTCTTTTACCTTTCTTAAAACTTGCTTTTTCTCTCGGGGTCTATCGCACTGGGAGCGCTTCTGAATGGCCCTCCCGCTAGAAGCGCTTTATAAATATCCGAATACAATACAATACAATACAATACTCCGGCGACTGGCTGACGGTCCTGCCAATTCCATCGTGTGGCCTCTGTCTCAGCAATGAGGCAGTGCGCGTGGCAGTTGGCCTTCGATTGGGACTG
>OY744616.1:33739326-33751826 GCA_963556255.1 Allolobophora icterica
CTCATTTTCCTCGGGTTCGCTACATTTACCTTTGGGAAAGGGCTAGATGAATGGCAATACTCTTGCTCGAAAAACATAAGATCTTGAAAGACGCGGTTCGATACCCGTAGGCTCCCTATAGGTCGACTCAGCCTCCCACTCCTAAAGGGCAACCGTAAAATAAGCGGGCGCCTAACAGGCTGCCAAGACGTGTGTTCTTGATAATTGTACTGCCATATGTTTCAATGTTACTTACTGCAGTTTGTCAGTGAGCTTGTCAATAGACACGAATATACATTATTATATTATCAACGCTTCTCAACTGTTCTCAATCGCCGTGTCTGAGCCGAGAGAGCCTCTGAGCTCATACCCTGAAGAGACGCTATTTAAAGCACTGAATCTTGTTTATCAGATTTAATTTGCTGTAACTCTCTGCGGTTTGTCAGACTGTTCCAATAAACGAATATATATATATATATATATATATATATATATGAATGAACGAAAAATAGCCTTTAAAGTAATGGACGAAATTGTCGGCAACATTGAATTTATTTTGACACGAGAGAGTCGGTGTATATTAGCGGTCTAAATACATTAGCGTCTTATTATAAGAAGCATGCAATGCACTCAATAAAGCGTCTTTCAAGTAATGCGCAAAAGCGATTAGTTTAAAAAGTCTAGATGCACTTACTGCAATTTTCAGCTGTTGTATATGCAGAGATAAAACGTGGTATTACTTGTTTACAGGGCTGCATTAAGGCTAGTGAGGGCCCTGGTGCTGTGATAGCCATCAGCGCGGGGCCCAATTACAAGTACAATACAAAATGTAATGTACTTCCGAAAATGCGGCCCCCTCAAAACTGCGGGCCCGGTTGCTGCAGCGCCCTTAGATCCCCCTTAATGCGGGCCTGCTTGTTTTATGTACATGTATGTGTAATGAACCTCAGTATGAAGTTTATGGCATGGCAATAAATGTTCACAGGATGTAAATGGTATGGTTACCACAAATATCAAGATGTCAAGTGGTCATATTTGTACAGAAGGCAATGTTATGGAAATGTCCGGATAAAGTTTATTGGTATGGTATAGTATGGTACGGTCATTTGTAAGGAAATCGGAATCAATTATTACATGCATGCTCTTTCCTTTGTTATCTTATGTTTTGTGTTGATTCGAGGGTAGTGGGTCATTGTAGATCGATGTGGATTAGTTTAATCTATACGATAAAGCTGCCTTAAAGCATACATTTGTTTCATTACTCAGCTAATATATGAGAACCAGTTATTTATGCAATCGTGTAGGCCTACATAGTCTACAGACACGAGCTATTCCATTTCAGTAGGCTTACAGGGCATAAGCCTGGACCTTATCAGGCATATTGTTCTCTTGTTATTATTCATAATGAAATGCGGACAATGCTTCGCTTTAATAAGCCCGAATTGTTCAACAAAGAGTGATTTATATATCTTTATCGATATCGTTGCAATATTATATTATGTATGCTTACATTTTTTATATACGACGTCCTATTAGCAAGGACCCTGCTCACTCTCAAAGAAATTCTTTGGATGAGGTTCTTCACCACCGCTGAATACTATTGGTTCCTCGTCATTTTAGACTTCGGTGTGAACGTATATGCTACAGTATCAAAGCGAGATACAATCTCAATAACTGGCTCTTGCAAGGCTTGAATCTATCTATCTATCTATCTATCTATCTATCTATCTATCTATCTATCTATCTATCTATCTATCTATCTATCTATCTATCTATCTATCTATCTATCTATCTATCTATCTATCTATCTATCTATCTATCTATCTATCTATCTATCTATCTATCTATCTATCTATCTATCTATCTATCTATCTATCTATCTATCTATCTATCTATCTATCTATCTATCTATCTATCTATCTATCTATCTATCTATCTATCTATCTATCTATCTATCTATCTATCTATCTATCTATCTATCTATCTATCTATCTATCTATCTATCTATCTATCTATCTATCTATCTATCTATCTATCTATCTATCTATCTATCTATCTATCATCTATAATGAACTTCAAGAAATCTACTCAGTGGCGCTCCCGACCCAGGCCCGGTCAAAAAGAAAGGTCTTAAGAAGGCCATAGAAAGTACCTGAGATGTACTATACCCTCTATACCCTCTATACCCTCGTGTCTAAGGTATTGGACCCAGCTCATTTTTCATAGAATTCACAGGGTGAGATCGTTCATCATCGTTACCCGATTGAACGATTACGACGCTATTCTGAGGTCCCAGGTGTACAGCTGTGCTGGAACGAGATACAACTCCTTGAGGTACAGCGCTCGTGATCGGAATGCGCATCGGTCCTCTCCAGGGCACAGGGCTTCGCAATAGAATTTGAACAGAATTTTAAGTGCAGGTCAACGATAAGCACTCAAATAGCCTCACCGTCATCATCCAGTTTACGTATATCATCATCATCATCGTCGTCGTCGTCATCATCATCATCATCACCACCACCACCACCATCCTCTTTATCGTCATTACCATCATCACTACCACCACCACTATCATCATCATCATCATCATCATCATCATCATCATCATCATCATCATCATCATCATCATCATCATCATCATCATTATTATCATCATCTTCGTCTTCATTATCATCACTACCACCACCACCAACATCATCATCATCATCATCATGTGCCAAACCTACTGTTACTTCACCCCAACTTTAAAATCACGGTCAGCCTCCGAAGACATGTCTCCTCCGACGATATTGTCCACTCCTAACCTTCTATCAGTTAGAAAACCGCTCAATACCCTTGCAAAGGAACCGAAATTTGGAGTGATGCCATTGGCTATCAGCATAAAACCTCATCGCGTACCGTCTGAAATCATCAAGACCTGTTTCGACCGACAAAGAAGAGAATTGGTTCTCGTCCACGGCGCCTTTAATAATATATGCTGCAGAGGTCATGATAGTCATGCAATAGCCGCATCAGTGTCTGAATGCTCAGCCATTAGATTTATGTATGTGTTTACAGGACCATTACAACGTCAAGAGGTTAAAGCCACGAGCATCTCTGTCTGTCTGTCTGTTTCTCTCTGTGTCTGTCTGTCTGTCTGTCTGTCTGTCTGTCTGTCTGTCTGTCTGTCTGTCTGTCTGTCTCTCTCTCTCTCTCTCTCTCTATATATATATATATATATATATATATATATATATATATATATATATATATATATATATATATATATATATATATATATATATATATATATATATATATATATATATATATATATATATATATATATATATATATATATATATATATATATATATATATATATATTGACAGTCCTTCATCGTTGTATTACTATCCTCATGGCTTTAACCTCTTCACGTTGTATATATATATGTGTGTGTATATATATATACATATATATATATGTATATATATATATATATATATATATATATATATAGACGGTGTTATGAGGAATTGTGTATTAGCTACAGGAGATCACGTGCAGAAACGATCTTCTGTGGGTTTTTAACAATGAGCTGCCCGTGATGTATACAGAAGTTCTTCCGACGCCATTTTGGCAGACCTGTCGAATTAGCTTTCGTCATAGAATGCCGACCTGTTTTATGTCTATAGGAGCCGAACTGCTGAGCAGGTCTGGACTGAGAAGTCTCTCCGTATATCGATGGGCTTATACGGGCTCCTTGTTTACGCCTCGTGCATAACCTTCTTCTGTGAGCTTACGATGCTTTTATCTGCACTCTGGGATTTCTCTGGAATGAACACCTAAAACTTGTTTGCAACTTTACGCATCCTCCATTTGGTCAGCGTTCTTTGCCTCTTCACTTCTTTATCATCTCTCCAGGAACAGTTAATTGAAACCTCTAAATTAAACTCTGCATTTCAAATGTCTTAATCCGTATTCCTCTCTTTCACCATCCTCCTGTGTCACCATGACATTTTTCACTTTATAAACATCTTGCTGACACGACTGTCTTGTTGGCTTGATCTCTCTAAAACCGACCATGGCTCTGACGCTGACCAAACAACGACCTGTCTCTTGTTTCGACTGTGTGCCAATGAACAAGCTGATCTTCCTGACGCAGTTTATGTGTTACGCTGAGGAATTCAGCGATTTACGTTACATTACATGCATAGTTGCATACATTACATCAGAGTTTTTCAAACTGTGGTCCGCGGACCCCTGGGGGTCCGCGAAGGATATGTCGGGGGTCCGCGAGAGCGTTCTGAAAATAATGTGATGCTTAATTGGCCTACTGTATAGTTTTATCATTGTTTTCAAATTCATACGCTACTTATAGTGTGCCTGTAAGTGTATGATCCACAAGGATCCAATTGGGTATTCGATCATACCAGTTTTGTGATGCTGCTGATAGTTATTCTTTGCGTACTAGGGCCTACAGTGACGTAAATAAGATGTAGGCTTATGGTCACGTTACATTTCTAGCCTAATAACACGTGTGTTTTTATAAAATTTAATATAGGCCTATAATTTTTGCTAATCGACTGCCAATCATTTCTGCACCCAATGTAAGCGCGATGTATTTGAAGCCTTCATCAGAAGTAGGCCTACAACTATATAGATTCAATTTAAAAAAGTTTAAGATATTCACAAAACAAACTTTGAAAGTCTACAAGTGTTTCATTTAGAAAATCAACACTGAATATGAGCCTGATTGTTTTTTCCATGGAAGAAACACCGAAGCTCTAGCTATAGGACTCTATAGGCTAGTAACCGCTAGTTGTTTTTACATAAATGCTATATTTTCTTCTTATTGTAGCCTAACTCTGGACTGACTTGGGTTTTCTGAAAAACACACTTGCTCTATAGTCTATAGCATTAAGTATTACAAGACATATAGTTAGCTAAAAAAAATGTCAAAAATGGACTCTAGGGCCTAGTGGTTCCTCCAGTGATGGCTTCATTTGCAATATGCTGGTCTATTTCCGGATTGTGTAGGCCTACTCTGGACTTGTAGAATTAGAAATCTGTGGAATTCGCCTGCTTTTAGCCTTCAGATGAACGATAATACAGAGATTTGCAAAGCATATCCCTATTTCGTTCAACTTTCTAAAACGTAAGAAAACAGTACTAGTGCTTAGGCCTATCCAAACTAGCACCAATTACGGACAGTTTTTGCAAAGCAAAGCAAGCACATCCCTCTCGCTGACATTACTAGCTTTTTGCGAAACCGATGTTATTCATTTCTTTTAAAAATGACTGTGTTCCATAGTTATTGCAGGGAGTTAATAACAATTTATTTAGTGTTACTTTTTATATTATAATAGTCCTCAGCGTCATAAATAAGCAAGCGTGTATTGTGGAAATAGTCTATCTGCCTGTTATATTTATTAAATTTTAAGGATAGGGGCCTAAATTTTGCTTTGTAAATACTGGGGTCCGCGAGCTATGCCTAGAAAAAATAGGGGTCCCTGGTCCAAAAAGTTTGAAAACCTCTGCATTACATGTACATAAGAACAATTAATACCGGCGCTTTCCGTTGAGCAGTGTAAATGAGGTCGATGCCCTTTATATTATATTATTATATTATATGGCGCTATATAAATGGTGGATTACATCACGTGACGCAACGGATATTAGATGAAGTGGTCCTGTGTAGAGTTTTCGTTAGAACAGAAACCCAGCCGAAGGTCCACGAAGTCTGTCTGTGGGGGGGGGGGGTGCTGGGCTTTGCACGCCAGGAGCGTCTCTGAGTGGCTCATTCTTATAGAGGCGCATGGGCATGGGAACAAGGGACCTTGATTTTGCGAATATTTTACAAAAATAAAATCTTTTGATTATTATGATTATTACAACAGTCCCACACGATTTTCAATGCGAGAAAACACTTAATTATGTAGGTAAGTCATTGACCATTATATATTTTAAAGTTGTCACGTGTTCTGTGTTCATAAATAGATATTCTATGCAAAAACGTCATTTTGCTCCCCCTGCGAAAGCTCCCCTACACAAATTCCTGCGCCACTCGTTGGCGGCGCTATATAAGTTTACCAACGACTAATGTGAAAAGAAATGTAGCATGTTAACTGGCTGGCATTGCTGAGCGCAACCAACTGGTCGATTGCCTTTCTGGTAATTCCATATTGGCATTTGCGACCCGAATCCTTGCATACAACGACCACGAAGACCAGTTCCTAACACAAACACATCCCAGCGATTGACAGGGCCTTCTCCTCGATTTATTCAGCAACGCCGACTAAATGCAAGAAAAAGAGAAGTAGCCAAATAAATGGATTGAATCTACGGCGAAATCCTTCATTGATTCTATAATTGAGGTGAAGTGGCTTCGACCAGGCCGAGAAAAGCCGCGCCACGAAACCAAATCCACAAAGCGCTGACTGGCTAACGACCGAGCGATTCGGACTATTGTAGAATTTCTACGGACGTCAGTTTAATCTATACGATTCTCACAAAAGAACAGACGTAAAAGATTTTACAGGAAGAGGTAACAGATGCTATCAACAAAATGAAAAAGGATAAAGCACTATGCATGGATGGAATCAATAAGGAACTCTAAATATTGTTATTTTGAGCTGAAAATTACAGAATTTTTTCTCTTCGACAGAAACAAAACTCGACGATGCCCCATGAGGAAAGAAAAAGCTGAAAAATAAGGACCATCCTAATATACATGTGTACATAATATATATATATATATATATATATATATATATATATATATATATATATATATATATATATATATATATATATCGCATATTGGTGAATGACAGGACCCAGAGGCAAGATATCAGCTGTAATCAGACAAGGAATTCATGACTCGTCGTTCGATGTCTGTTGCGAGCGAAGACCGCAAAATGCTCTGGGCGACCAACAAACTGCAATATATACAGAACAATGATTTGCAAGGATGATTTCCTCTACATTCCGAACACAACGATCTCAATTTTGCTACGCGTTAAAAGCAATAAAAGCTTTTGACGCGTGCGTGCGTCATCCTGGCGCAAGCTGGCGAATAATATGAAACAAGAAAGGTTGTTTAGAAAGGCGGTATGCTCCGGTAAAGTTATCAAAATCGGGACAGTTATTGACAATTGGATTCCATGGCCCATAACAGAGGATTTTCCCCAGAATGGGATTGTTAATCTGTGTATATTTTGATATAACATCCATATAGCGTCCGTCTGTCGGAGGACGCTATGTCACAAACGGTTTCTGTTCCATTGTGAAACAGAAACCGTTTGTGACGTCAGTACTGCCGTCTTGACGACGGCGGTCTTGACGACGGCGATAACCAACGATACATATAGGCCTATGTACACTGCCGTCATAATATGACGGGCAAATAGGGCCTACACTAGTATTTTGATAATTGTATGTAGAAGCGGCAGATAAGCTATGGATATATCGGTGGCTAAAACGGCAGTCGATAATGACGATGACGATAACGATAACGACGACGGTGACGATGACGATAACGATGACAGTGATGCGCTGGAGGCATATGGGTTAATGATTAAGGAAAAGCAGACGTTGCGAGATCTCTGTCGTCAGCACATCAGAAGAGGAGGGGAGCTCACGGAATCAGAGATGGAGAGATGGAGAATTAAGAGGGGGAGGGAATGAGTGAGTGAGGAAGGCAGGGAGGGAGGAACTAAAGAAGGGAAAGAGGAAGAGAGGTAGAGGGGAGGTAGGGAGAGAGGAAGGGAGAGAGAGAAATCGAGGAGGGAATGGAGTTAGATAGGGATGATGGACAAAGAGTATGCAGAGGATTGAAATGACAGCTGATTTAGAATGCAGTCATGACATGGCTCGCAACGGCACTCGACGATGATGGTTCGAGGACGTCTCTCCTCCCTGCTGCTTTCCGTCGCCTCTTTCATCTTGTTGATGATACAGCTGTCAGCGCGATTCCTCGCCCATCTTCCCCCTCTGTGTCCTCTTCCTGCTCTTCCTCCTTCTCTTCCTCCTCCTCTTCTTCCTCTTCCTCCTTCTCTTTCTCTTCTCCTCCTTTTCTTCTTCTTCCTCCTCCTCTTCCTCTGCCCCCATCTCTTCCTCTTTTCTTCCTTCTCCTTCTCCCTCCTCCTCTTCCTCTTCCTCCTTCTCTTCCTATTCCTCATCCTTTTCTTCTTCTTCCTCCTGATCTTCCTCTTCCTCATTCTCCTCCTAATACTCCTCCTTTTCCCTTCCTCTTATTACACCTCCTTCTCCTTTTTTCCTCATCCTCGTCATGACCTTCTTTCGACTTCCATTCCGTTTTATCTTTCTATATATTCCCTCCCGCTGTTCTTAATCCGACCTCTATCTGCTCCTCCTGCTCCTCCCCTTTCTACTCCTCCTCCAACTCCAGCGTCCATAATTCCTCGTTGCTTTCGGTTAATCTTCCACGCTTCTGTTTCTACATCCTCCTCTCACTCCTTTGCATTATCCTCCTCCTCCTCCTCTTCTCCTCCTCTTCCTCCTCCTCTTCCTCCTCTTCCTTCTCATTCATTATGCAGCAAAAATGGTCATCCGTAAATGGTGAATTTATATGCAGCCACGCCACGAAAGCAAGTAGCATCAAACCCATATATAGCCGACAAGACCGAGGTCAGGCTCATCAATATATATATATATATATATATATATATATATATATATATATATATATATATATATATATATATATATATATATATATATATATATATATATATATATATATATATATATATATAATATATATACACACACACACACACATATATATATATATATATAATTACTTGCTACATTTTATTGCGCTATTAGACCTATATAATACCTATCATCTACGACGGAGAGGATGTGCTGATCGCCCTTCAAATCCTTTCGTTAGTTTTTCGTTTGCTCGGCGGATGTCGCTATACTCGATTGGTTGTCGGGGGTTAACTGCTTGTCCAAGGTCGCGCTTGGAAACGAAGCTGCGCATGACACTGTCGTCCGATACACTCTCCGCGTCCGCGCTTCAGACCGTTTCTGCTGATATAAATTCTCGCAAATGCGTATAATTTTCATTCATTCATTCATTCATTCATTCATTCACTCGTTTGTTTGTGCTTTTCTTTTATCCTTCGTTCATACGTTCATTCGTTTGTTCGTTCAGTCAGCCAATCGGTCATCAATATTTGAACGAAATTTGAACGAATGAACGAAATATTATTTCGTTCATTCATTCATAAATGATAGGGGTCAAACGAGTAGACATTTTCCACTGAGTACCGAATCCGAGTATTTGGATGTACTATTTGCCGGATCCGGGTACGAACCGAGTACCGTTTGCTCCATATGCGAAGCTTAACATTTTCATGTAATGAAAACTTATCGAAACAAATTTCTGTATTTGTAATAACTGACTAATACATTTTGAATTTTAAAAATAAATAATCAATGAAATGGACTTGACAGTTGTGTGTCGGTGTGTTTTGTACTTTTCTCCTTCAAAATGAATAGGCTCATAATATCAAAGCTGATATTATGAGCCTATAAATTCCGGCTAGTGAGGCAAAAAAAGCAATTTTGTGTGTACAGTATTTGCCGAGGCGAATACTTCCGAATAGTGCCAAAAAACGGGATATTCGGCCGAGGCAAATGTCCGAGGCGATTTCCGGCTGGCCCCTAATCTATGCATATAACATCCATAGAGCGTGTGTCTGTCGGGGGACGCTCTGGAATCTATTGTGAAACAGAAACCGTTTGTGACGTCAGTATACTGCCGTTTTGACGACGGCGATCAGAGCATTTTAACCAACACTGCCGTCATAATATGACGGGCAAATACTCTAGTAAATGATATTGTTCAGCGCCGTTGACTGAACTTTGTTTTTAACAATGGTCCTCCACGCTTAGGACCTCACACAGTCTAAATCCGGCACTGATTGTAATCGTTAAAATGCGGTACAAAATGACATCGATTCTGTGTGTACATATAAAGTTGAAGTTTCGTTTGACCTGTTGGATTCCGACGCCTGGAATTTTATCAACGGCGCCTGCGATTTTTACCTACGATTTCACTTGCAGTGACCATAGTGATAGATCTGCCAGCGCCCTTGTAGCGGTATGGTCGTGTTACGGCGCTCTAGAAATTGTCCGTGTTATTATTATTAGTAGTACAGTACTACAGTATATAGTGCACTGACAGTCTGCTACTGTTATTGCCACGTCTCTTTTTTCAGTGTCGCGCTCTTAAACCTACACAAGGGCCACTGTGCCGACTGACTGATTGCTAGACTCAATTCAGCGTTCTTATTTCCCTAGTCAGCGTCTTTGTGGCTCCGTATGTCTGTCTTACTGTGTGTCTTCCTATATATATATATTTGCAATTGTATGTGTCTTTGTATGTCCCCGTCTTAAACTTAGTTTCTGTGTCAACCTGTGGGGCTGTTAATCAGTCAATAAGTCGGTAAGCCATTCAGTCTGGCTGTCTGTATGTCTGGTATGTCTGTCTGTCTGTTTGTCTGTATGTCCCTCATTCAGTCAATCATTCTCTTTTTTCTGTTTCTCTGTCTGTCTCTCTGTCTGTTTCTCTGTCTGTCTCATGCTCCTGTTCTTACTTAGGCTACTCTCACAGTCTATGCCTTCTTTCTTGCGGCGTTTATTTGTGAATGAAAGTATATATATGTATATATATATATATATATATATATATATATATATATATATATATATATATATATATATATATTTGTTTATGGATGCAATACAGAAAATCAGATGAGAAGACTTCGGCTCCCGTCTAATGCAAGCACTTAAATTTATGAGATTGGTGAACTGGCGAACTGAATTAAATCCACGTGCAGTAGCGTAACTATGGGCCCGCAGGGCCCGCAACTGCGGGGGGGCCCAGGTAAAAGGGGCCCATTTTCAAACCTGAAAAAATGAACTATTTTAATTAATAAATGCACAGCAGAAAGCCGGAAACCGAAACTCCTTGTAAACTCCTTAGCCTTGTAAAATCAATAAATCATGCAGGCAGGCAGATGATGTGGAATATTACTATTGATGCGCGGTCGGCGCATATTTTTCTAGGCTTTGATTTAAGCTAGTGAACAGTGACTCGAAGGCAAACTATAATCGCCAGATGACGCTGAAATTTGCAGTTAATTCACTCAATTAGTTTCACTTTTCGTCTTTGATTTATGCTGACGTCATTAGTCTCATTGCCAAGTTTCCGTCGGCCATCGTTGTTGATATTTATTTAAAAAGTTTGTTTAAATAGATTAGATCGGATTACAATTTACAATACAAAATTTAAGATTTAAAAATAAAAAATTGTACTAATGATGGCTAGCAAGCCTCTAAGTGGAGCAGCTAAACGACGGAAAAAGAAGGATTTACAAAACGAACTTAAAAAACGATGTAAAATTGACTCATTCTTGTTACCGGCACAGACTAAAAAGGAAGAAACACAATCTGTTGCAAATGTACGTAATGAAGAAAATGAGCAGGAGCCTCAGGAGGATACCAGAGGCAGTGAAGTCAGTGAACTACAGATAGATACAAAACTGTTCTTGATTTATGATTTCGTAACATTGAATAAAACAATATTCAGTAACATTTCATTTATAACATTTAATCAATTTTAATGCAAATCGAAAACAATTTTTAGTTGTGGCATAAGATTACAAATTAATAATAAAATAAAATATCATAAATTAAAATCATTAAAATGTATGCCTCAAAAGTGAGTCGATAATTTGAAACATAAAATTGTCTATCAGATTGTCATCGGCTGTATGGAGGGGGGCCCATTTTGAAAATCTTGCAGGGGGGCCCAGAATATGAAGTTACGCCACTGTCCACGTGCCTCTGCTAAAGCTCGTTAGGAAGACACAGAAGGACATACAAGCATACATACGCAGCCACAAAGACGCTGAATATAATATTTATGTAGCTCTTGCATAGGTTTAAGAGCGCGACACTGAGAAAGAGAAACCGTGGCAGACATGAATTAAATATTGATCGAAAAAAGACAAGGAGCAGCGGAATAGCTCGGCGTTTTGGCAAATGATAGCAAGCGCCTCATCCTCAATGGAAATGTTAAATTCTAAATGTTAACTAAAAACAATATAGAAAAACATCATGTGCTTAACATTAATCGTTGAAATAATACTATCATAACACAAAAAACTGAAAAACTTTCCACTAGGCTTAACTCTATCAGAGCAACAGAATCGTCACCTTTAGTAACTGACTGATTCAACTGTTGCGTCACGCTGGATTCAATTTCCTGATGATCCTAAACTGTTGAATATTATTGTCTCTTAAACAGATGACAAAAACGTAGACATATATCGAGTCGGCACATTTTTCAGATCGTAGGGATGTAGGCTTAACTGTCTGATAGAAATATCCATCTAATTTTTTAACACTATGATTTTTGAGTGAAAATAATAAAAAAAAGTCTTCAGACATCTCATTTTACCGCCCCTTGGAGAGAGCCTCTCGGAGCGGTCGCATC
>OY744616.1:33761826-33764326 GCA_963556255.1 Allolobophora icterica
TGTTGAATATATATATATATTACATAGGAAATACATATGAATACATACATATGTGTATACTATAGCTTATGCAGTGTTATATATATATAGGTAATGCATATGAATACATACATTTGTTTATAGGGTCTATGGCATATACAGTGTTATATATATGTATATATATATATATATATATATATATATATATATATATATATATATATATATATATATATATATATATATATATATATATATATATATATATATATATATATATAAGTAATACATATGAATACACTAGCTGGTGAACCCGGCGTTGCCCGGGTTTCGGAGGTTTTGGGCCGGGACACCATGCTAGCGGTCAAAACGAGGGACGCGAAGCTGCTTAACCCGGCGTTTTGGGTCTTTCAATCCCTCTAGCGAATAAGCAACAAAACACTGCTTCAAACCCGGCGTTGGCCGAGTTTAGTTCAGTGAAAGTTTCAATCCCTCTAGCGAATCCGTACTGTAGCTGCTTAACCCGGCGACTCCATCTGGCGAGTGAAAATAGGTTGAGTGTAAGTTTTTTTACCAGCTAAAAATGCATTGGCCGGGTAGGAGACCATGGTAGCGGTGAAAACGGGGGACGCGAAGCCTCACACTGGGTGTGTAATGCCCACCCCGAGACAGTAGTGAAGGTTTGGAGTGAAAAGGTCCAAAGCTGTAGAAATGCATCGCGGTCAAAGATCGTTGTGACAGACAGACAGACAGACAGACAGACAGACAGACAGACAGAGTCTTCTCTTTATTTATATAGATATATATATGTATAGGGTCTATGGCTTATGTAGTGTTGCGCCTCTGAGTAGTTCCCTTGAAGGGGCGCTATATAAATCCTCGAATGAATGAATGAATGATTATATATATAATATACATATGAATACAATGTGTACAGAAATTATTATTATTATTATTACAAACATTTTTAACACTCGCAAAGTCACACAGAAATGCGAATCTGAGACGTGTATAGGGAATGTGGCTTTATGGAGTATTTTATACATACATTTTATGAGTATAGGGACTGTGGCTGTATGCAGTGTTTTATGTATATGTATATATATGCCATACATATGAATACATTCATATACATGTACATATTGTCTGTGGCTTATGCAGTGTTATTTATATATACATATATATACATGTATAATACATATATTCACAAAAATATAATCCTATATATCGACATCTCGCCCTGGGCTTTAATGTGGTGGAGATTTGATGGGCGCACTTCGACAAAGCAGCGGAAGGAGTTCATTGAGAGCAGGGAAGCTGCTGCAAACGGATGGGATGCGGAAAGGATTCAGAGCCGGAAGATGCCGCTGCGTGGCTTCCGACGCATCTCGGAGGAAGAAAAGAGAGTTGAATGCTTTGTTTCCGTGTTCCTTTCATGCGAAGAAATAAGCTCCACGTATAGAAATAAACTTTTATCGCGACTTAATTTCCGACCGCCTTTCAGACGCAGCCAGGCCCGCCGAGAGGGGCGGGGGTCGGGGGCAGATGCCCAGGGGTCCGGCGATTTTTAGAGACCCGGTCCGGGCGGCAATCAACTTATGAAAAATATTATAGCCAGTTATACAAAGTATATGATTTGTGCCTTTTTAAATATAATATTACTGACGCTTAACTACTATCAGTTTAAATTTCAAGCATCTGAATATTACCTTACTTATCATTTTTTGCAATAGAACACGCCCACAGCCAAACACAGCTATCTTGCGTGTTTGTGACGTCACTGTTGTGTATCTGCGTTGCCCTCTAGCTTCCCTGTTTGTGACGTCACTGCTGCATCTCTCTGTGTCGCCCTCTATTTTTCCTGTTTGTGACGCCACTGCTCTATCTCTCTCTGTCGCTCTCTATCTTTTCTTTTTGTGACGTCACGGCCGTATCTCTCTGTGTCTCCATCTATCGTGCGTGTTTGTGATTTAACTGCTCTATCTCTCTCTGTCGCTCTCTATCTTTTCTTTTTGTGACGTCACGGCCGTATCTCTCTGTGTCTCCATCTATCGTGCGTGTTTGTGATTTAACTGCTCTATCTCTCTCTGTCGCCCTTTGTCTTTCCTGTCTGTAAAGTAAGTGCTGTATCTGTCTGTGTCGCTTTCTATCTTTCCTGTTTGTTACGTCACTGCTGTATCTCTCTGTGTCGCCCTCTATCTTCCCTGTCTGTGACGTCACTGCTGTAGTTCTCTGTGTCGTCATCCGTCTTTTCTTTGTGACGTCACTGCTGTATATCTCTGTGTCACCCTCTATCCGTACTCTACGCGACGTCACTGCTCTATCTCTCTGTCGCCATCTATCATTGTTTTTTGCGACGTCACGGCGTGTCTCTCTCTGTGTGATTTGTGACGGCACTGCTCTATCTCTGTCGCTCTGTATCTTTCCTGCCAAATTCCGTTTAAGAACTCTCTTCTGTTAAAAGCCTCAAGATAGTTAAGAGGCCCGTGACTTGGATGCAGCACCAACAACAGTTACGTAT
>OY744616.1:33769326-33801826 GCA_963556255.1 Allolobophora icterica
GAATTTTATGCTATCCCGGAATTTAATGGTGAATGCAAACAAGTTTTCTCATCAGACCATATGTGTCTATAGGGTCATTCTGACCACACTGTTGTCTGTTCTTGCCAGCCATAAGAGATTTATACACCGCATTTCGACTAGGAGGCCTAATAAAGCCAATTCGGTTCGCTTTCTAGCTTAGCTAGACTCCGCTATTGATTGCAGCCAATGTCGTGCAGTTAGACGAATTTCGGGATTATGGCTTACAGACCAAGTCTCATGTACACACACACACACACACACACACACACACACACACACACACACACACACACACACACACACACACACACACACACACACACACACACACACACACACACACACACACACACACACACACACACACACACACACACACACACACACACACACACACACACACACACACACACACACACACACACACACACACACACACACACACACACACACACACACACACACACACACACACACACACACACACACACACACACACACACACACACACACACACACACACACACACACACACACACACACACACACACACACACACACACACACACACACACACACACACACACACACACACACACACACACACACACACACACACACACACACACACACACACACACACACACACACACACACACACACACACACACACACACACACACACACATATATATATATGCATGAAATCTCTAGTTGTATATATATGAAATTTGTGATTAATATTATATATATAAATATATTTACCTGTATTTATATATATATTTATATATTTATAGGTGGGACGCGGTGGTATAGCGGTATGTTCTGTGCCATGTAATCGGAGGGTCGCAGGTTCGAATCTAGGCTACCTCAAGCCACTGCGTAGCGACCTTTGACAAGTTGCTCACCCATAATTGTCTGTGAGAAAGGCAACGGGAAACCCACCTCATTTATCTCATCCCCGGGTGGCAGAAAGCCAACGGACCTGCCTTCGGGCAGAGAACTCATCATCATCATCATCATCATCATCATCATCATCATCATCATCATCATCATCATCATCATCATCATCATCATCATCATCATCATCATCATCATCATCATCATCATCATCATCATCATCATCATCATCATCATCATCATCATCATCATCATCATCATCATCATCATCATCACCACCACCAGGTTCATCATCATCATCATAGACATATATTTATGTATAATTATAGACCTGTATTCTGTATTGAAAATGGACTCTAGAGTCTAGACTCTAGAGCTCTTAAAACTCAAACACTGATTCTGCTTCAGAGGGTAAAAATAGATGCCTGTCGAGAGAACTACAATAATAATCTTCCGAAGCAGCTCTTCAATGTTGCGATGGCAAAAGACGTTTCACACTCGCGCCTGACTTAATCAATGGTTCCGTTACTCTAGAACGATCGATCGATAAGAGATAAGAGCGTGTGCGAGATCTTGTAATTTCCGCTTGAAATCGCTTATGAAAAGCCACGAAATGGTCTGAAAAGCTCTTGTTTACGTCAAACAACTGCAGCTGTCGTATGTAGTCAATGGCAGTCCTTTGAACGCTTAAGAGACCCTCAAAGGCACTAAATGTGCTTTATTAAGTGTCTCGATACGTAAGCGGTAACTGATAACGTTGTACGTAAGTGCGCACATGTAACATTATCAGAGGTAAGAACAGTGGATTTTTTCTAGAAAAAAGGTTCCGGAACTGAACAATTATGGAAGGGCTAAATCGAGGACGACGCCCGAGAAAAAAAACGGTGGTAGGGTTTGGGGAGGGGTCTCGATGAGACCCTGCCCAAGAAAATTGTTGACGTCACATTGAATTAAAATACTAAATTATTCTTTTATTAAAATAACTAAATTCTTTTTCAATAGCTGAAAAAGGTGCTGGGACGCCGTTCCGGAGCGTTTCGGCAGATAAAAGCACTGGGTAAGAATGTAGTAGAAAGGACTATTCATCAAATGCGCGGTTCTGTTTGGACACTCTTAAAATGCGTCCAATACATTCTTTGTATTCATCAACTGCATTCTTATTCAATAGAATCTTATCCAATCCGATACAGGCTAATCTTAATCCTTCCACAGCACCATGGTCGTAGACTTCGAGGCATCAGTCCTTGGTCGATGTTAAACAAACCGGTTGATCCACCAGGCAATCTATTGGGATTACCCGTCAAGACAACAACAAGATGGCGTCGACATAATCTGTATACAACAGCCAATAAGAAACATTGTGGCGCAGTAGTTTGGAACTTTTGTGTTGGATTTTTTGCTACGCTGTGTACGGGATTGTAGGCCTACTTTATTGTACTGTGTCGTTTCGGGTCAGTTTTATTGCACCTGGGTGTATTTTATAGCACTCGGTTCTCTGCAGTGGCGTCTAATCCCCCCCCACTTGGAATTGGAGGACAAACCTCCCCACTCTGGCCGACTTATATATAAGAGGCTCAGAAGTCACGAAGAACTGTAACTCCGCCGCTCCCCTAACTGTGGTGGTGCCAGGCCCAAGCCCGGAGAAAGGAGGAGGGCGACGCTAATCATCATTGTTATGACACAGCGTTGTAAAACAGCAACTAACCACCTAGAACTGTAAATTACTTTGAGATAACGTGTTTTCGATAACATAATTATATGATACATAAATTAAGTATATTATCGGAAATCAACACTCCCGGTTTATATCTAGAACGTTAGACCCCCTCCAACTTCTGGCAACCGTCGGAGGTCGTTCTCTCAACCCCCAATCCCATTGGTAGACGCCACTGATTCTATCCAGTGACGCTAATTCGAATTTTGAACTCCCACAGATAACACAGATGGTTGAGGTTACAATTTATCATGCTTCATTCGGCCCCGCAGTTGCGATCCTTGCTGCATATACATAGTTACGCGGCTGGTTGTATTATATTGTATTGTATTGCATTTGATATTATTGTATTGTATTGCATTTTATATCATTCCAATGTATTGTATTGCATTTTATAGTAATGCATTGTATTGTATTGCGTTGCCTTTACTGCATTGCAATGCCTTGTTTTGTATTGCATTGCATTTTAATGCATTTTATTGCCCTGCATTGTAATACCTTGTATTGCATTGCATTTATATTCCTTGTATTGCAGTGCATTTTAATGCCAGGTATTGTATTGCATTGTATTGCATTTTATTGTATTGCATCGCATTTTAATGTCTTGTATTGTATTGCATAGCATTTTATTGTATTTTTTGCATTGTATTCTACGCATACATATACACATACACACATACAACCATGCATGTCTTCAATTTACCAGACTCCGCATACACCATGCCAGTCAGAAACTTTCTGATCGGAATAAATTTTATTGTTAAGAGCACATTCGTATATTCTATATATAAACAGCAGAACTTGGAATCTGACTTACCCCAAGAAGCCACCCAGTGAAGCAAACAACGTAAGGAAACTCTTTGCCACAGCACCAGATACCGATACATCGACTGAGAGAGAGCGAAGGCACACAGCAGGAAAATGTCATCGTCTTCTCCTGATGCAGCAGCCGCTGGTCCTGCTGGCAATGATGATAGTGATGATGATGCTATCTGAAGCCAGAAACGACGCTCGTCCTCCTATACTGCAGGTCCCTTCAATCGGCACCTGGAAATTCTCGCGCCAGAATTTAACACACCGATTCGAGTCATGCATATTCATGACTAGACCTAATCTACTAATCGCTTGAGAGTCTCTGCTGGTGTGAGTGTGTTGGGTGTCTGTCGATGTCTCTGTTTCTTTGTCTTCGGCTCTGTCTCTGTCTCATTCCCTGTCTCTTGTTTTCTGTCTTTGTTTCTCTTTGTGTGCTTCTGTCTTTATCTATATCTCTTTCTGTCTCTGTATAAGGCTGTTGCGTCATATGAGCATCAGCCTCTTCCATTGTTTCTGCCTCTGTCTCTGTTTCTATCGCTCCCTTTGTCTCTGTCTTTCCTCTCAGACAGTAATAATGTGATCTGTTGCTGCAAATGGCGAGACCAGAGTTTTCCACTTTCCCTCCAAATTGCTTTATCGCGATCTCTTACTCATCTGCACACAGCCACTCCTCCTCTTCCTCTTCCTCTTCCTCTTTCTCTTCCTCTTCCTCTTCCTCTTCCTCCTCCTCCTCCTCCTCCTCCTCCTCCTCCTCCTCCTCCTCTTCCTTTCGTCCGCCTCAACCTCTTGTAATCTGAAATTCAACTTCTCCTTCCTGTTCCTCTTGTTCGCCTACTGCCACAATTCTCTGTCTATGAGTGTGTGAGAATATATCTTATATATATATATATATATATATATATATATATATATATATATATATATATATATATATATATATATACATATATATAACTCTATTTAATATCCTGTAGGCAAAAATAACAAAGCGTCTTTGATTAGTTTTGTTGGAGAGGCGCTATATAAATTTCGAATAAAAGCAGCAATATGTATATATCTACAATTCAATTCATACATACTTAAAACAATAAATGACATATCTGCACACAAAAAATACTCAGTACTTTTATTCTATATGTTTGTGTGTGGACTAAATATTTATAAGTATATATAATCTATCAATGAGCCGGATGTAAGGCTAAAGCAGATGACTTCCGGTGACGGGATCACGTGCACTGTATTTCGTCTGCGCCTCGTAAACACGATTAGTAGCGCAGTATAAGTGGAGATCTACAGCGGAACATTGGCGGATATAAGCCGTGGTGGCAATGGAGCGGACCACGTAAATCTCCGTTGCGTCTAACCAAGTGGAAATCCTCGAATTCTTACTTCTGCTTTAGTCGGACAGAAATCCTTTAAAACTTATTTTCGTGGATAGTATACGGGTTCGAGTCTCCTCCCATAAGACGGTTGCTGTGTAGGGACACGGAGCAAGTCCTACTCTCACAATGCTGTAGTGCCGACGATTGACGCTTGGGCATTATATAGCGGCGGTGGAGGTGGCGGCGGCGGCGGCGGCGGTGGTGGTGGTAGCTGGACCAGATTAACATTTTGTAGGCCTGGTTCAAAAATTGTATAGTAGGCCCTATAATAGCCTATATGTTCAACCAAAAAGAAGTTGACGAAATTTAAATTATGGAACAGGTATTTACGACTTTAAAGCTGTTTACGACGTGCTTTCCTAATAGAAAAACTGTAAACAATATCCTGAAAATCTTGCCATTGTAGGCCTACAATTTCACACTTAGTGTTCATAAGTGTTAAATTTGTCAGTCTATCTTGCCCCATCGTAGATCTTAAACCATTTTTGCCGCACTTTAGGTGACTAAATGATCTTTCAGCGCTGCAGTTATAGACAGGAAGTGTAAGATATATACGCAGAACAATGTAAACATTCCGATATCCCGATTGCAAATTGTATTCCTTCGTTATTTGCAACATTTGGAGAGGCGATGGTTTGGTTGGCACTGACGGCAATTGCCTCAGAAATGCTTGCCATTGAATTCCATCGTCAAAAATTCATATATTTACATCTTTCAAATAAGAACTTACAAAAGATTCTTTGGAAGCCTTATTTACTTCGTCGACGTATACAAAATGACAACGTTGATCAATTCTGCGTTTGGGATCAGCAACGACAGCATCAATAATAACATAAAATGTATCAATTTTAAACTTGCTTTCGCCAGTCAGTGTAACAGCTGCTGCATTATTGTCATCAGCTCTGCGCTTTGAATACGACGTGGATGCTTTTCTTCAAATGCCTCGACGCAAAAGTTGGCAGCTTGCGTCTTGGTGGTGCTGATCAAATTTGTTCCTCTGTGTGACAGAAATTCTGTCAATAGCTGTGGTACTGCAGTACTGAGATCCATATAGTTTCAGTTTGAAGTAATTTTACTGGTTTCGTTTATTACATGTGAACGATGTAGCGTTTGAAAACTGAAAAAAAATGGTTAAAATTTTAAGGTAGTATACTAGTGGTAGGCACTTTATGTTTTAAATGTTTAGTAGACCTGGGTCGGTGGACCAACTGGAACCGTGGTTAATCCAGGCCTGAGTAGTAGTAGTAATAGTAGTATGTAGTAGTAGGTACTTCTGATTAGCGAACACTGTAAGAAGTGCTTTATAAATGTTCAGATAAGATACAATACAATGTAGTAGTATATTTGTATGTATCATCTATGCATGTTTGTTTGCATGTATGTATGTATAATGTATGTATATATGCATATGTGTGTATATGTGTGTATGTGTGTATGCATGTTTGTCTGCATGCATGTATGCTTGCAATTATGTATGTATGTATGCATGTATGTAGGCCTATGTATGTATGTATGCTTTGCATGTATGTATGTATGTGTGCATGTGTGTATGTATGTATGTATGTATGTGTGTATGTATGTATGTATGTGTATATATGTATGTATGTTTAGACCGACTTTCGAGCATTCAGCCAACCGGTTGGCCTGTTGCCTCAAGTGCAAAAGAACGGAATGGCAGACCCAATAATAAGAGAGTGTAAATACTGTAACGTAATACTGGAAGTGTATATTACAATCATCACCAATTAAGCCACGATAGTCGTGCGAAGTTCAAAGCGACCGGTGTTTAGTTGAACGAAAAGAGAAAGCACATTCTATTACTACTGGCGCCACCACACGGTCAAACTCTGCGCTCTTTTCCTCTTGCACGCGTTTCCTGGCGCGATCTAATCGCTCCGTACACATATCGGATGGCAACATCCATCCGTCCAACTGTCTGTCCAAACAAACAGACAGACAGACAGACAGACAGACAGACCGACCGACTGACTGACTGACTGACTGAATTTGTGAGTTTGTGCAGTTATGTTCAATGAATGTAGCAAATAAATTACTTACTTTCTTACTGACTGACTGACTGACTGACTGACTGACTGACTGACTGACTGACTGACTGACTGACTGACTGACTGACTGACTGACTGACTGACTGACTGACTGACTGACTGACTAACTGACTGACTGACACACAGACACATACAGACAGACAGACAAACAGAAGACAGACTAATTGACTGACCGATTGCCTGATAGATATGCATGCATGCATGCATGCATGCATGCATACATACATACATACATACATACATACATACATACATACATACATACATACATCCATCCATCCATACATACAGACATACAGACAGACAGACAGACACACAGACAGACTGACAGAGAAACACCAACACACGCATAGGCATCAGTCATAGCGGACTGATTATTCTTGGTTTTGGTGCACCATCGGTTGTTTGTGCCTCTACATCAAATACCGACGCTTTAGAAGTTATTATTTACAATTACAACTACACATACACAGATGGTTGGTTAGACAGACAAACACACCGACACAGAACGCAGACAGAGATATAGACTGATTGGGGTAAAAAAAACGTATACATATATGCAATTTATTATTATTATTACTACTATTACTATCATTATTATTTTATGCCCCAATTATACATATGATGCCTCGGGGACTTAGATATTAATCTGTTATTATCTGTTATTTATTCTGTTGTTGTTATTATTTTTGTTGTTGCTGCTGCTGTTATTTTCATATGCTTTTAACCCCAGGTACGTACGATCTCTCAGGCTTTCAGAAAATTATAGGAACATTGTAATGACCTGTCTTCGCTGATTGTTTTATCGGTGGGGAAAGTGCTGCAAAAAGCAACTGCATTGGTGCGATGGATGCCAGAGATAAATACTGATAGAGGAAAGTAGATGTCCTATTAATATAATTGTTGTTGTTGTTGTTGTTATTATTATTATTATTATTATTATTATTATTATTATTATTATTATTATTATTATTATTATTTGCTATATTTCTTTTATTTTCATTGTTATTACTATCATTATTATTCAGGTAATTGTATCACGCTAATTTATGAGTTCACCATAAAAGCTCGAGTAGCTAGAAGAGGTAAATCTGTCGTGGTTTATGAAATGATATAAGATGCAAAGTTGTTTACGAAATAAAAAAAATGTGGATACACAGGGACGCGGGCATACAGAAACACGGATGCAGATGAATACATACAGAAATAAAGACAGGTAGAGAGACTGGAATTACACTGACACATATATTCAGAAGACACACTCAGACAGACAGTCAGACAACCCTTGCAGTTTCCACCCGAGTCTTAGCCAGGGTAGGAATTGTCGGGGGGGTTGGGGTTCAACATCATAGTGTTTCTTAGGACCCCACAGTTAAGTCTTCATTCCACACCCAAGGAGTCGTTTCCAACCCCCTCAGCTGTGCTAGTGTGATTTAGCATTACTTGACTCTGAGTCTCTGACAAAGAGAAAAAATTGACATGGTATATCATGTTTGATTTTTCAATTTTCTCAACAAAGGAATTGATTTTGATTCGAGTATGACTTGCAAAACTGCTAACGTTGAAATCAGCTGCTTTTAAATTTCGTTGCCATCAGTTTGCAAAATACGGATAAAATGTTCAACCCCCCACCCCCTTAGTCTTTTTCTACAGTTACCACACTGGTCCTAGCTTATCTTGTGGTTTGCCAGAGATGCCAGAAACAGCGTAAGACGTTTAGACATTGGTCTTATTAGCCGGAGACTAAAGACTAATGATTGGGAAGCAGGCTAAGACTTGAGAACTCGTTTATTTACGTGAACAATGCAATGGAATCGGCTTTCTTGCGGACTGGAATTAGTGCTGCACATTGTGGAGTCTAGATAAGCCAATTATCGGGCTGCCGTTGCAAACTAACGAGACGTTTGGCGACTTGAGGAAGGGCTTTTCCAGTGGGAGACATAAATAAATGGATCGCGCCGATAGCCTATGTTTCAAGCGACATGCGACAGAGCGTGCAACTGCTCCCCAGGCAAAGATATCATTATACTAAAGCTTCACGTAGAAGCAGACTGCAACGTGGCCTGAACGCTCATGAGCATGGGCATCCGCAGACTGCAACGCTCATGAGCATGGGCGTCCGCAGGAAATTTTCTAGGGGTGGGAGCGAAAAATTTCTAGAGGAGGAAAATTTTCTGGGGAGCAACATTTTTGTAGGGGGAAGCAAAATGACATTTCTTTCATAGAATAGCTGACTTACGGTCACTTACCTAAATAATCAAGTGTTTTCTAGCATTGAAAATCGTGGTTGGGACTGTTGGAATAATCATAATAATCAAGTTTTTGTTAAATGTTTTCAAAAATCCAGGGGGCTAATGCTCCCATCCCCCTCCGGACGCCCATGCTCATGAGTCTACATTCTTATTCTGATCCAATCTAATCCAATTCAATCCACTCCCATCCGATATAAATCAATCCAATCAAATCTGATTACTTATCATAATCCACTGGAAAGCCGATGGATCAGGGCAGGGTGAGAACTGTCGAGGATGGGGGGTTCAATCCCATAGTCTTTCCTAGAACCCACAGTTAAGTCTTCATTGCACACCCCAGCGGGTTGTTTCCAACCCCTCAGTTGTGCTAGTGTGTTTTACCATTATTTGACTCTGAGTCTCTGACAAAGAGAAGACATTTCCATGGTGTATCACGTATGCATTTTGAATTTTCTCAACAAGGTAATTGATTTTGATTCGAGTCTGACTTGCAAAACTGTTAGCGTTGAAATCAGCTGCTTTCAAATTTCGGATAAAATATTCAACTCCACATGGATCAAAGTCGAACCCTCCAGTTTTTTTTCTACAATTGCCTCACTGGATCAGGGACACTAGAAATCATGCTACGGTGAGTAAGCAAGCTGAACTAGATTAAAAAAGATAGGGTTAAAATAGACTCTGTGGCTAGATGTGGAAATACATGTGCACCACAGGCACTGAAGTATAATTGTTGCGCCATATAGCTAGACACTTGTGTCTGATTTACACGTAAGACCACGTGATACTCCGGCTGCAAACACTAGCTTGAACAACAGAGGAAAATTACGCTGTTTGGCAATAAAACGCATAAATTGTGCTCTCCAGTACGACAGCGAGTGTGGTACTCACTGTAGATAAAAATGGGACTGCTAACCAAATGGAACTTGCTGTCGCGGAACGTATGTTATGTATGCTATGTTTGGCATGTATGTATGTATTTTGTATGTATGTATGTATGTATGTATGTATGTATGTATGTATGTATGTATGTATGTATGTATGTATGTATGTATGTATGTATGTATGTGTGTATGTGTGTATGTATGTATGTATGTATGTATGTATGTATGTATGTATGTATGTATGTATGTATGTATGTATGTATGTATGTATGTATGTATGTATGTATGTATGGTCTATTTTGCATTTAAGGTTTTTTCACTTATCGTTTTAGATTAACATGAACTTCTGCATGCTATGTATCTTCTTAATATAGTTTAGTTATCTAATTTAGGCTAGTATTGTGTTACTACCTGTTAGTTCTAAATACTTCAGTTGTTGTAAATTACTGTCATTGATGGCAATAAAAAGATATTGAATTGAATATTGAATGTATGTAATTGTAATCATGATCAGATTTATATAGCACATATTTATATATTTCCACTGCATGAATGTATCCATATATATGTATGTTTGTATGTATGTATGTATGTATGTATTCATGCATGTATGTTTGCATATGTGTGCATGCACGCATGTATGTTTGTATGTATGTATGTATGTATGTATGTATGTATGTATGTATGTATGTATGTATGTATGTATGTATGCATGTATGTATGTCTGTATGTATGCATGTATGTATAATTTTTTATGTTCATATATGGACATTTGTAGCGCACTTTAAAACCTCAGAATAAGTCTATATATCACTCTGTGGAGGGACAGTTGGTTGTGCGGATTGTCCCACAGTGTTCTGGTGTTACCAGACATTTCTTCGCAAAGGAGCGTAAATACGCAGGTGACAGCAGCCGAAGGAAACAACAATCCGAGGCACGAGACCAAGCCTTGCATCGTCTGTAAATAACCCTATAGGCTATTGTCCGATTGCATGAATTGCATCTGCTAGAAACCGCACGCACATAAGCATCTCCCACAACAGTTTTCCTCTATAAAAACAACGACTTTCCGCTACTTAGTCAGCAGCAGTGGCGATCTTGTTTGACAGGTGAGGGGGACATTTTTAACTGATCTGGTCAAAAAAGAGTTTTGAACTGATCTGGTGAAAAAAGAGGTAAAAAATTTATCGCCGTCAACTGATCTGGTCAAAAAAGGTAAACAAAATTGATGACCTTTTTGGTGTTTCTTCAAAATGTGGAGGCGGGTTCCGATGCATGGCGTGTCCCCCCACTGTTAAATGTAATAATAATAATAATAATAATAATAATAATAATAATAATAATAATAATAATAATAATAATAATAATAATAATAATAATAATAATAATAATAATAATGATAACAATGATAATAATAATAATAATAATAATAATAATAATAATAATAATAATAATAATAATAATAATAATAATAATAATAATAATAATAATCTTTTCTTTAATTAAGCGCCTGCGCTGTACAGTGAACATAGTAGAAACGGCAGCCACGCAGGGCGCCTTACATACATGTATACAGTAGATGAGTAGAAGCACATGATAACAGTTTTACAGGAGTCGAACACAACTGTTTAAACGGCAGCCAACAGGCGCCACTCACGGCCTACTATTCATTTAACCACCGCCACCACCGCCACCACCTAGCGAGTGGAAGGCTGAATAAACCTTGCAGGATGTACTGGGTTCGATCTCGGTACCTACTGCACTTCACGCCAGTGTGTTATCCATTACTCTACGGGCCCCATAGGTGGGGTCTTGTCCCCCCGACCCCCCCCCCCCCCGTGATCGCTGTCCATGGTCAGCAGGCCTATTTGTCTCTATTATATAGATGCTTATTTACTCTAATCAATTAGACAGGGTAATTATGCCACTGGGTAATTAGGCCACTGTACTAGGCTATAAAGCATTTTAGCATGTTGTGACAGTCTGTTTGTTCACACGATAACATCGAAATACGTTAATTTGAAGACAATACTTCGCAATTCCACCATGTCATTTTTAGTGTATGACTACGAGTGGCAGCGTGACGCACTGGACGCACGTGCGCCCATCCACCAAATCAAATCCACACAAGGATTAGGCATCACATCGATATATTTGACAATTTCACTATGTAATTTTTTATTTATGTTTAAATAATATCATATGATATCATACGCATGTGTTATACTCTACTTTTATGAGTCACTCCGAGTCATCTTCAGTGTGTGAATAGGAATGGCAGACGTTTGGGTGGGAGGAGACGGGAGGGGTGTGCGTCCGATTTTTTTAAGCCTGCCGGCGCCCCTGATTCCACACACGTTTGTCCAGCATATCTGCTCGACTCTCAATTTTCCAGCAAAATTGTCAGGATTTTTTCAACAGCGTTAAATCCTTTCTTTTAAATAGCTGCTATCTAATTTCAAAGCAGAGTCCACCAGACTAATAACCAAAGTCAGATTTATGATGGATCTACCATCCTGCATTTTATGACCCAACTTTTTTGGTAAGAAATGAACAAATATGGCCTTCAAGGTAAAATGTTTTCACTATGCCAAAGATTTTAAATAAGGTTCCCTTCTTAAAATCTTTGCACTATGCCGTGTACAGTGATGTCACCAAGGCACAGACTAGATCGTAATCGTAAACTCCAAACTTCTAAAGCGCCATTCGAAAGCCAAGCGCAGGGCACCATCTTACTCACGAGATATAGTAGGCTATAAGAAAAACAAGCTAGAATGATATTTACCGAAATGCGTCACAGCATGTTATGTTCTATAGGCTGCAGGAAAGGACGTTGCGGAAATATAGGGCAACTTGATCGGCGCTGCGAACCATATGGCTCACCCTTGCAGACCATTGGTGGTCCTCGATCCACGCTGTGGGAACCAATGACTTACACGAACAGTCATTGGTTTTGTGTACCATTAGGCCTCTATATCTATATACCAGGCCCCACTTAGGGCCTAGCCTACGATGTGTCAGCATGCTTATCTTAACAGTAGGCCTACCCTTACTTTAAAAAGGATGTCCTCGTCTGTTGAATCGAATTCGTCTGTTTTATATCGGCCAATTTTTTCTTTTAATTTAATCTGACTAGGAAACTCGTAAATCTGGCCTCGCCGCTGCCACGTGTGGTCCACCAAATAGCATCGACGCGTGCAGTGGATATACTTCTTGTGTGCAGCGATTTCCAGTTTCTGCATGCTTGATAAAGCGCAGCCGTGAAATATTTTACATTTCTGTTTAATTTGCGTTCCGATATATAGGCCTACCATATTTTGTAATCTTCAGTTAAATTAATTCTGCATTAATTGGACTTGTGCCGCTTCAAATTCTTCATTCAAATACCTTGCACATGGTAGGTTAAAGTTCCACAGGTCTACGCAGAGTCATAAAAGACTTTGAAGTGGGCTCTGTGCAATTTCGGTTACAAGTTAAATTGATTATATGCGTACATAACATTGGTATTACTCATTTGCAGGTCACACACAAAAACACACACACACCTACACACACACATACCTACACACACGCACACCTTCACATGCAGAAATATGATGTATCATATGTAACAACGCACTATTTCCCAATAGTTCTGAGGCATCGGACGGGGAGCGCCTTTCATGATTTCGCACTGTCTATGCGCTTTATAACTTCCAACTACAATTACTATTGTAACACAGCATCAACTGAACCGTTAAGGTTAGGAAGTATTCTGTATAGCGTCGAAGAAATCTATGGTGGTCTATATTGAAATGCGATGCGCTTTACTTCCTGCTTGTCACATCTATTTCTGCGTAACTAGTTCCACAGTGGATGGAAAGATAGACACACCGGCGACTAAAGAAATTTATGCAGCAGGATGTAAACAAGAAACCCGAGACACTTGGTCCAAAAGTAATCTGATGTGAATTCCAGGAGGGAACATGCGGAATGATGTGGCCCATATTGCTTCAATATATGCGGGGGGCCATTGGTTGATCCAAAAGAAACACAACGCGTGTTTGCTTTGGTATAATTGGCGAAATCTTTTCCATTGTTCTGCTAGTCATCTCTGTTCCATTGTTCTGCATTTTATCTCTGTTCCATTGTTCTGCTATGCATCTCTGTTTTGTTGTTCTACTATGCATCTCTGTTCCATTGTTCCGCTATTCACCTCTGATTGTCTCCTTTCTGTTTGTTGTTCTGCTATTCATCTCTGTTCCATTGTTTTGCTATTCATCTCTGTTCCATTGTTTTGCTGTGCATCTCTGTTCCATTGTTCTGCTATTCACCTTTGACTGCTTCCTTTCAGCAAACGCTGTTGATCTTTGTTTCGTTGCTTTAGCTCGGGACGCCTCTGACGAGCCTCTCTCGAAGTTGCGCTATATAAATTCGATATTACAATTAAAAAATTACATGTCTATCATGTCTGCAAGCAATGTAATCTGCATATCGTCTTCGAAATACATAATACATTCCGAGCTTACGTCAGCAGACTCCAACTAACTATGCAGGTCGCCTAATAAAAAATCCATCATCTGATAGTTGACGCAGCTGTCCTTCACACCCTACCCCTCCTGGAACTGTCACCCGTCCAGCAGACTACTTAATTAGGCTCCATCGCCACGCTTCATAAATAAATCGGGGTTCAGTAAGCGATATCTGGTCATAAAGAAGAGAAATAACAGAGCGCGCGTTTTCCACCTCTTTTGCCAACTGTGCTGAATCGCCACGAGACGAGGCACAACGCGTGCAACGCGTCTGGCTTAGATATCGTCTGCTATGGAGTGTCGGAAGAACCACACGTACGACAGTCGATTCCCATACGCAATACTATGCATCAGCACCTCCGGTCACAGACATTTCCCAGTAGTCAGACAATTGGCTTCGGTAGAAATGCCAAGCACGTTCCCTCGTGTTCTTGGCCAGACAGCTTTCGTTCGTTCTTCAATCGTCATTGTGCTTTAGAGGAGATACGCGTAATTCAAGCCTGAAATCACGACGAATTCCTATGCATAACGACATTCAGTAGAATGATTAAATGCGATGGACGCCTACTGTAATGTAATGTAATGCCTCCGATTCGCATTCTGCCTCCGACTCGCATCTCTGTGTGACCGTGGCGCGCGTTGAAAATGTTTGTAAATGTTTGTAATGCTAAGTAGAACGCCGAATATAACAGAAGAAGAGAAGAAGTGCAGTCCCTAAAACTAGTAGCTAGACATGGGTATGGAATGCTAATGACTTCATTTTCTTAGCCTCGGCATATGAGAACGTGAGACCAGACCGCTTCCTCGCCGTCTCATCTTCCCACTGACTCATTACAGTTGAGTTGGCTAGGGGGCACAGGTGGAGTTCAAATCTCGACGGAAATTTCTGCCCTGGCGGGGGTTTGAACCCCGACCTCTCCAGTTGACAGTCCGCTCGCTAACCGCCAGACTATTGCGCAAATATATAAGCGCTGCACGAAAGCTACGTCGTCGAGACCAGCTTAGTTGCCGGTAATCAGTGGCGGCACCACCATGGGTCGCGGTAGGTCATTTTGACCTTCCTATTTTACTCTTGACCTGCCTTATGACCTGCCTATTTTACTCTTGACCTGTCTTATGTCCTTCCTATACTACCTACTGCAGTGCAAAATTCATTGGAATTTTTAATATCTTTTTTACATTCACAGCATCAGCATCTGTGCCATAACATCACTGTTGCAATTATTAGATCTAAACGACTTTCTAACGTTTTATCTAGTATGTCAATAGAGGTCTATGTTGTAAACTTTAAAATTGAAATGCTTCTTCGACCTGCTGAATAACTCCCATAACTCTCACGCGACCTGCTGGAAGTGTACTGTTTAGCTGGTGCATCCACTGGCGGTAATTTATAAAACCAGCCGAATACTTGTTCGTCCGTTTCAGAGCGAAGGTCAGGCGAAAGAGAGCCATTCATCACGCCACGTTATTAGAAGCGCAAAGAATGGTAACAAAATTTATAGCCTGGGTGCGACATACACGGGGAGGAGAACTCGCCTGATGGCTCCTTCAGTCTGGACTTCGTTCATTGCACCAAAGGGAAACATCAGGCTCCAGCATAAAAGTCTTTTCCCACTGCTTGAAAGCATAAACCGTGCCGCTATTCATTAACACTGCGCTCTCGTACAACTCTATAATTATACGGTTCAGACAAAGCTGCAGTGCTTTGTGTGGCTGGTCTTTTATGCATGATGGTCTTCTACAATTGGATGCTAATATCGGTAAGAAACGCGTAAAGGAGACCGATTTAACTTGCCACTTTATTTTCTTTCATTCCGCCCCATCCAATCAGTAGGCCTAACTGTGAAGCATGCACAAGGGCAGTGTAAATCTTCAATCGAATCCCGTTTATAAATATGTCCTTAAGTGCGGAAATGCCCTCCTTTACGACTTACGAGATCGAGACCGTGTTTTTGAATTTCGGAGAACAGACTTTATAGCGGATAGACATAGGTCTGAGAGGCCGTGATGCCCACTTTCAAGGTCCGACCTTGGGATGCGTGCAAGCCCGACAAGAACTGTTCGGTGTCGAAAGGTTGTAGTCTGCGTTTATGGGAATGAGTGAATTACTGGTTGTAGGGCCTAATTGAAATTTTTACGACGAATAGTATATACGGGGCGTGGTGGCTCAGTGGTAAGTTCGGCGCCTTGTGACCGGAGGGTTGCAGGTTCGAATCCCACTCTAGCCGCTGCGTACGGACCTTGGGCAAGTCCTTCACTCGCAATTGCTCGTGGCGCTTCGGCGTGAAAATTCCGGCACAGTATCAAATGCTGTAGTCGGGAGCGCCTCTGAGTAGTAGTCGACTTCGAGAGGCGCTATAGAAATATCCGGAATAATATATATATATATATATATATATATATATATATATATAATTCTACATGTACTATTGGGCACGGTAACACATTGGTTAGAGCGCTCGCCTTGTAACGCGGAGAGTATGGATTCGATTCTCCTCTTGTGAGACTTACTGCGTATACGGCCCTTCACTCACAACTGCTCAGCGCCATGCATCGACTGATGCTGGGTCATTAGATAGTGGCGCTTAATAAATGCGTAATAATAAACACAACACTTGTAGAATGTTTCACGATGTCAAGTATCAGCGCGGTTGAGTTAGGATATCTAATAAACTGGTTTCCATAAAAACATTAGAGTAGTGGCAGCCTGTTGGTCTTCTACTGCCTGGTTTTGAATCCCTGTATCGGCAAAGATCGAACTTTGAAACCGTAGTAACCTTCACCTTAGATACGACCGGATGGAAGTGCAACCCATGCATGCATCCATCACCTTTAGTCGTCCGCCTCCGTTGAATATCTGTCAACCGAAGCGGTAACACGAGAACAATCCATCATGCAAACCTTTCCGTGGGAGTTACAGGTATATGTACAAATGGCTCAGAGCCAATGAATTTTCTAGTTTGCAAAAAGCACCAGATTCGAACCTAGGCCCTAGGGATTGAGAGAAGCACATCAGCTATTCAACACATGTTCATCTAGGAATGATCTACGCGGATTACCAATCTGAGTGATAATCGCAGAGTTCCCGGCCTCACTGTGCTTTCTACATCTAGTCCATAATTTTATTATGAAAATTCTTCAATCGGAAAAGTTGCGTCTCTCAAAACTCGTAGCTCTAAATCCCATGGCAACGTCGCTTTTCCAGATTTTTTTTTACCACGACGTCTCTAGTCTATAGGCCGTTCTTGGCATCGATCACGATGTTCTCTACAATATAGGACCTTCTATGGCTATGCAATAATTATTGCAACTGCATACCAAAAATATCGCAGCAAATGATTTATAGGACGCAGAAAAGTGTTGGTTTCATCGCATCAGGGATTTCCAACCCTTTCTATGCTTCGCACCCCTACGAAATGTTTGATTAATGTTCGCACCCCCTACAAAAGCAATATCACATTTGAAGACGAATAAGTCAAATTTCAATTGCAACTGCAGACTAAAAACATCGCAGCAACTGATTTACAGGAAGCATACAAGTGTTGGTTTCCAGCAACGTAACTAGGACTTTTCGTTTTGGGGGGGGGGGGCTTAAGCCTTGAGCATGGCAACATTTATACAGTGTTCATACGAATTTTAGCCATAAGCATACAACGGCCTGACTTGTTTGGGGGGGGCTTCAACTTCGTTTGGGGGGGCTTAAGCCCCCCAAGCCCAACGCTAGATACGTCCCTGTTGGTTTCATTACATCAGAAGTTCTCAATCTTTTCTATGCCTCGCACCCCTATGAAATGTTTGATTAATGTTCGCACCCCCTACAAAAGTAATATCACATTTGAAGACAAATAAGTCAAATTTCAATTGCAACTGCAGACTAAAAACATCGCAGCAACTGATTTACAGGAAGCATACAAGTGTTGGTTTCATTACATCAGAAGTTCTCAATCTTTTCTATGCCTCGCACCCCTTTGAAATGTTTGATTAATGTTCGCACCCCCTACAAAAGTAATATCACATTTGAAGACGAATCAGTCAAATTTCAATTGCAACTGCAGACTAAAAATATCGCAGCAACTGATTTACAGGAAGCATAAAAGTGTTGGTTTCATTACATCAGAAGTTCTCAATCTTTTCTATGCCTCGCACCCCTATGAAATGTTCGCATCTCCTACAAAAGCATTATCACATTTTAAGATGAATAGGTCAAATTTCTAGATTTTGAACCACAGATTCAAATCTCAAATCTCTCCATTGGCTTAAAATACCCGAACGGATAGAATATAAAGTCATATCACTCAGCCCTTCCATAATAATCTTCAGTTCCGGAACCTTTCTTTTCTAGAAAAAAGCACCGAAAAAGTGTACGATTTTAGAATGGCGTCGCAAAAGAATCTAATCTGTCTATGGATGATAAAATAGATGCGTTCCATAATAGGCACTACACGTTCACTTAGGCAGACCTCCGTCTCGGATAATTTTCTAAACCATTAGGCATAGGCCTAGTTTACAACATCCGACTGGTTCATCACTTGCATCTGCAGTCTAATTTGCCATTGCAATATTCGGGAAACAGAACAGTGACCGCTGGCACTCTTAAACTGTTCCGGGAGACACGCTGTGTGACGACAGAAGACTTCTATTTTCAGAACTTTGATTTGTCACTCTTAGTTCTTGTCGATGTGAGAGCTGCTCCTTTGACAGGTCGAAGTAGAATTTCGAGTGTCTTTGCTTGTTTGTTTAAGGAAATACTCCTATAGTCTGTTTCTTTGTATCAGTAATAGTATGTTTACTTATTATGGGCTTGGGTATATAAGATTGAGAAAAGGGGCGTTTAAGGGTTTAATAGATATGTAGATGTTGAAAATAGTTTTATCAGTGCTTTGTTCGAGTTGTAAACTATTACAAGCACTGGCGTAAACTTGTCCAAAATATTGGGGGCATTTGGTTACTCATTTTACAGTTGTTGCATTGGACGTACAGTCATCTCTGCCCCCAGAGTCAACGCCTATGACAAGACGTTTTCATTTTAAAACTTTGTTACACTTCTTATTCATACCGAGACAACGCAGCTAGGGACCAAAGAATTTAACAATTGGGGCTTCGTCTGAACCTACATTGTTTTTGTTTTATATGCAGATATTTAAGCATACGTCCACAGGTGGGGGGTGGTAGGTGCAAAAAGTACACGTGCATACTCGGAGGGGCAAATTTTTTCAGATTTCTGCATACAGTCCAGAACACTTAAGACGAAAACGTTTAGAACGAAATATCGCTTAGTACGTAATGAAAGTTTGGTCCGTTCCCGTGTCAATGCGTTTTAATGTTAAATTATTCTTACTACGAAACTGATAAGACGAAAACATCGCTTATTACGAAAATAATTTTCGGTCCCGTAAATTTTCAAGGGAAAATCCTTCGCATAAGACGAAAGGTTGACTGATACACAACATCCGCACAGGTTGCGGTAAGGTTTCGTCCGCACCTTGTATATGTCTACTGTTAGGCCTAATTGACATCGTCGGTCTTTGATAAATGTCCCCATTCGGTGAATGAGATAGCTGAGGCCCACATGTTTATTATTGGATGAAATGATCTAGACACATGAGCATCAAATTCATCATAGACAGGCACTATAGCCTGTATATTCTTAGGCGAACTGGTCCAGCTGTGAAGAGGACAGGCATATCGAGTTTCCACCCGGAGATGAACTGACCCACTCTCTGCCTATCCCCACTCTCTCTGCAAGCCCGCGCACCGAATATTATAATTATCTTTACGCTGTGCATGCGTGCCTGTGTGTGTCGCTGTGTGGTCCTTGCTGTCTGTAGCAGTCTTGTTCTCTACGCCCGACCACTCTCCCATTCCACTGCCCCTCGTCTGCCTTTTGGATTAACACATGTGACATTAACACAGCAGAAGAAATCTGTCTTTCAACAACTAAATTTACATCTGCTGTAGCTTACAGGTCCAAAGGGTCAGGCTTCAACCGGCTAGCCTAATCTAGTATGCATGAGGCTCTAGGTAGTCGACATATTGACCTTTCTCTAGGGCCAGCCGTAGGGCAGGTGCTGTCGATATCTTTGACAGATTCACCGACGCCGAGTCATACAGCCCTGTAATATCTGTAGGTTAAAAACCGAAACTCCTGCCTGTCACACGTAATATTGTAAAAATTCTTCTATTTAAAAGACATTGCTGATATTTTTAAGTAGAATAAACTTATCCCTGTAACATAAATTTTAGATAGCCGCATATACCATAAGCATAATGCATGCACTCGTAGGCCTACATGTATGTCATGAACTACACATATAACTCGTTTCTTGATGTTTTGCCGTGTCTATTGTTGTCAAACGGTTTATACGAAATTCGGTTAAGACAAAATTGTTACTCTGGTACCCTGTCTTTCGTCTTAACCGATTTGCACTGTACATACGACATAGGAGGGCGAGTGGCCAGTCTTCTCCCTCAGTCTCATGACTCTCAACCACACCGACAGTGTACTTGTTATCGCCAACCTGGCTACAGGGCACAGGGTAGAGCAAAACTCTGGGAACCAATTTCTACCCTGGTGGGCATCTGAACCCCCAACCTCTTGGTTGAATCCAGAACACTTACCACTACACTATCCCACGTTGCATAATGAACCAGTCACAAAGTCCTTTATCTACAAACAGTTATTGACCCAATTATAGCACTGACTAGCATACTGCACAGAGAGATGCAGACTCACACAAAACCAAACACCTAATAAAAATCACCTACTTACTCACACACAACTTTGGTCTCGTTCCAGTCATTAGAATCCTACAGAACCACCAGGGACATCTTTCTGTTTCCTCCCATCACTGTTCGCATTCTTGTATATACAGTACATACACAAGTTATGCTGCAACAGTACATCACTGGAAAGAATTAACTGTTCAAAGTAGAAGCATTTTTACAACCTTTTCTTAACGTGTTCCAATTGTTTACTTTTTCAGTTCTCCTACTACCTATTACCTATTTTGGGACTTCTCAATGTAGTGGGCAAAGCTCATTTGAACGAGGGGCAACTTCCACCCCAAACTCAGCCAAGGATTAAAGCCAGGTTGCATCCCTGGACCTTGCCTTGGAACAGTACATCAAAACACTGAAAGTCTCATTTCAAGGCCAAGACCTTTATTAATACACCAAAAAAACAGGCTACTTTCAAAGTTCTGGTAATGGAATTCTCATTGTTTAACCAGTTTTCTGGGCCAGCTCCTTGGCTTTCGCCTTCTCCAGCTTGGTGATGCGGGCCTGAGACTTCTGTCCCATGACACCACCACCCCAGTGCTTGCGGATCTGTAATAAGAGTAAACCATTCAAGAATTACAATCCACGTCAAAACCGACAACATTCAACAGCATGACTGATAAAATTACTACTAAAAAACAAAATGAGAAACAGAAATATTATTGAAAATTTGCATACTGCTCAGAAAATAGATTTCTAGTTAAGCTTAGGCAAAGAAATTCTCAAGTTTGAATTTCACAGCAGGCATGATTGTGCCAAGAACTGAATATTTAATAAATGCAACTGGTACCTGAACATTTCAGATACCATCGAATTTAAATAATTCATGTGGAACATGAAACAAATGTCATCTAACTACGTGTCATTGCACACTTAAACTGCATCAGAAGTCAAGAACCCCACATGATCATGATTTGCAAAGTATGTTGCAATTTCAGTTGTCTTCACACTTACAGAATCTAATCAGAACCAACTTAAAACAGACTATACCATGGCTAAAAAACTATCACTAACTTTGTACAGACTGTTCAGAAAACTTGGTCTTCCACAGCATTATTTCAGGTGAAGAAATTCATAGATGTACACATCATTACAGTCTTCTTTTAAATAACCTGCACCGCTACATACAATAGCTTCTGATATGATAAGCACACGATAGCAATCAATAATTAACTAATTAATAAAACAAACATTCAGCATCCCTTACCTCTTCACCACGTTCGTTGAAATTGGTTTTCACAGCTTCAACCAGCTTGGTAAGTGCGGTCTTGTCTTCTCTGCAAGCAAGAACAATAACTGCAAACAATGAATACGTTGGCTAATGCAAAAGTGACATTAGCAAATTTTAAAATATCATAAGCACTCCAACAAAAACCACAATCACCACGAAACTCATGCCAACTACAAAAAAGCCTTCTTAGACTGTGCAATTTATAGTCAACTTATTGACCCCTTAAGTAGCAGAACCCAATGTACTTGATATTTTGTTTGTCAATTTATGCCAAACATTCACGACATAATACCATAATTAACGAATTTTACAAGTAAAATTCAGCATGGGTATGTAGTAAAGTTGATCACTGATATACTTACGGGTTAACCTGTGTGAAAGCCAAGCATGTGACGGTTTTGCGGTGAACAACTCGGCCAAGACGAGACTTGTTCTTGACAATGCAGTAAGGAACACCCATCTTTCTGCACAGAGCAGGCAGGAACAACACGATCTGAAACAGGTATAAAATATTCTATTATATTAAAAGTCTTAATTCTTGAGAATATAATTTGAGAATTTAAAGAAATTTATTACAGTTTATACGAAATAATTCAAGTGATGCTTCCTCTTCTCTTCCTTTAGGAAACATCTTAAGACTTTTCCAGATTAATCATCTAGCACAGGGGTTCCCAACCAGGGGTGCCCGCACCCCTAGGGGGTGCGAGATGGCATTTCAGGGGGTGCGAGAAAGAGTAGGTAAACTTTTTTATCGGCTGATGGAAAATTCGTCATGTTTATACAAATGTCACGAAATCAACTCGTTACAAAAATTGTTTGCATTGAAGGTGAGGTCACATTTATTTTATTATAACAGAACTTGATATTAATAAATGTAATAATTGTGTGTGCATGTGTGTATACTTACTGAGCAGTATTTGTATCGTAGTGCACTCGGTGTCTTGCAGTATGCCAGCATTTGTAGGTCATTATTTTTGCTTCGAGTGCAATGTCATATTGACATTACATTTGAAAGAAGCAATGAGCAGGAAAAATTTGTCACAATAGGCTTTATGAACAGGTAAATTAGCTCATATTTTTCTCTTGCTGGTTTGCAGATTAGCCCTTCATTTTTCATCATGTCAAAAAGAAGGAAATGGAATGATGAGTATGTGCTCTTTGGTTTCACTTGCACAACAGGAAATGATGACTTGCAAAAACCGCAGTGCATTCTTTGTAGCGTTATGATATTATAATATGTGCATTTTATGCAGTGAGTTAAAAGCTCATTATTAGTTCAGTTTGTTCACCCACAGTACTGTATGAGTGTATGTGGTTCAGTCTTTGGTTCAAAAAATAGAAATTTCACTTAGTCGTCTTAAAAATTCTGTGATATGACTTCTCTAGGGGGTGCGAGCGCTAATCAAATATTTCCAAGGGGTGCGAGGCATAGAAAAGGTTGGGAACCCCTGATCTAGCACAATATAAGAAATAGTAATATTATTAATTACTTTAATATTAACTAATAACTAATCATAACAATGAAATTGTCAGCTAAACTACTAGTCTGCTGTGCTCCACATGGAAAAATAAAATAACACTTTAACAACGAACGTGTGAAAAATGTATGAAAAACTAATCCTCTCGTCGTTAAAGGGTTAACTGGTATCTGAAATATTCAGATATCAGTTGAATTTCTAAAACAACCACATCAAAGTAGATTAAATAAACTACTGGTGGAAGAAAATGTTTTCGTTTGCTCAGAAAACTCATGTAAATTTATCAACCTGATTCTTCAGAGTAAGGGAAGAAATCGATTCATCATTGCAAACAAAACTTCACCAGATAAAATGAAAACATAAATATCAGAACCAACAACAGTAGTAAAAAGGGAAGCTTACCTCGATTGGCTCCACATCGTTAGCAATGGCAACCAGCTGGGCTTTCTTTTGCTCAATCAGAGACGTTATGGTATTGATGCCAGACCTCACAACTGGTGGGCGCTTGGTCGGAACGTCTTCCTTGCCCTTGACACGCTCCTCAGCACGAGACTTGAGTCGCCTCATTTTCTCCTGGTAGGTTTCTGGACGATACTTCTCCATCAGACGGAACAGCTGGGTTGCTACAGAAATTAACCAGAAATTAAGGTCAAATTTTAAGAAGACTTCCAAACCGTAACTGCACATCACCATAATTACAGTATTTAAGATTAAAAACATGTCAATATGAATTGATCAAAATTTACTTTATTTGTGTCTCTTTTACAATGACCAGCTGCTACAATTCTTTTATAAGGTAATAAAAAGTTATATAAATGTGTACTTCGCTCAGAATTAAAAAGCTCGTATAATTTTTAATCAACATGATTTGTCAGAGCTTTAAATATTCATCACTGCAAAATTACATGGATTGATAGTCTTAATTAAAATCTCTGTATGGCATCTCTAAAACACATATCTATGAAAACATGCCACATTAGGCTAGCGTGTTCTTCTATACTGAGCAGACTAAAGACCTAATCTACTGATCAAAACAAGTGTTAACTATTTTCAACTAATTAGCAGTACAGAACACTGCCATTAAATCTGTTTAACATGTTAAAGCTATGAGTCACGTTATTTTCCTAATTGTTTTAGTACACTCTAGTTGTTTGCAAAAGTTTAGCAATGTAACATTTATAACACAAAGCCTTTCGAATCCAAATTAGTCAGTCACTGTAAGCCAGATGACATTAAGTTAGATGACATTTAACAAACCAATGTGCTCAGAATTAAAAAGCTCGTATGATTTTATTCAACATGATTTTCAGAACAAACATTATTCATCACCGCACACTAGCAACTAAATTTATGTTTCTAGTTTTGCCACTACAAAACAGCTTTAAAAGGATTGCCTAATGGCCTTTGGACTGCCTTGAACCTATGCACTTAACAGGCTTATGCACAAAAAGAAGTTCACATGTACTGTGTAAAATTGGCAAAATGTATTGGTACATGTATTTAATAGCACAGATGGAGCTTGCATACTATAAGGCCTTCAGTAACCGTTCACTTGTAACGTCACTGCTGATACGAACCACAGTGCAATTAAGACAGACCATTTCGCAGCCACAGTTGTAAGACAGATCATTTCACAGACAGTCATTTGCTGTCCACAAGCGAACTGCCTAGGCGGACATGATGTTCTAAGATGCCCATGTAATCACGTGGCTTTGATATGTATTGTATTTAAACATTTATAAAGCGCCTCTCACAGTATTCGCTAATCAGAGGCGCTCACAGTGCGAAAGACCCAGTGAATAGAAAGTGGTTTTAAGACAGCGGAACGAGGCACTTGGGCCACCAGCTAATAAAGAGGCACGTGTCGCTGGAGGGAGTCGATTCCATAGAGCAGGACCAATGCAAGAAAAGGCTCGAGTTTTGGCCATAGTGGTCTTGGCTCGTGGTACAAGATCATGGCGATTAAGCGATCGCAATGGACAGAGGGAAGTAGCTGAAACTGGCAGACGAACAATGTCAGAGGTACTTGGGTGCTAAGCCTGTACAGGACCGAAGGACTAAAGTGAGAACCTTAAGCTGAATCCGAGCAGCAAGGGGAAGCCAATGAAGATGATTGAACATGAAAGAGGAAATATGAGATATGCACAGAACAATGCAGAACGGGCTACAGTCGGTTACACAAATAAGCAAATTATGCAGATATGTGATATGCACAAACCCAGAGCAGATTTCATTGAAATACCATATATTAAAACAGAATCAGTCAGCTTCTACGCACATACGTGAAATTATGCACTTATCCATTTTGCACTTCCTCAGTGCACTTCCTCAACTCAGTGGAGTTGACTTTAGTAAATTGTACAATGAAAAAGTTCTACCTGTCTGTCTATCCAGGGCCTGAGTGAACTGATTGATTGATGGTGGCACTTTGAGTCGCTTGTAGAGAACAGCCTTCTGACGCTGAAGACGAACATTCTTTGGCCATCGCACAAAACGCGACAAATCACGCTTTGGCTGGATATCTTGTCCTGATAAACATGAAAGACATTCAGTTCAAGTTTCACTGCTGACAAACAGCATATATAAATCCCTGATCATTTGTGCCCCTCTTTTGTACCTGCTAACTACAAACTATTCCCATCCCAATGTGAAGACACAAGAATACAACTCCTCTCTTTTAACAACTATGTAAAACTTATGCAACAATTGTGGAAAATTTAAATCTTACCCAAATTCCACCTAACTAAAATATTTAAAGTTTAGTAAATAATAAATAAACATTCACGGGAACCTGGCTTGAGATCGTTCTACTGGTTTACATTGCCTATGCATCTGCAGAAACTGATCAGCCTGCGGTATAGATTAGCCATGACGAAAACACCAATGCCTCTGCAGCAGCCGAGTGTTATGCATGTTCCGCAGAGCGTACAGTGGATCACATCTGACGCGAGTGGTGGTGAATGATTGTGCTACGTCCATGGTTGGTCTGAATCCAGTAAGATAATGGGTGTTCACGAGGTCCAAAGACTTCAGCAAGTCAACTCCAGCTGCATTATTATTCTGCTGCCACCTATCAAACGCACAGGCCACTTTCTGCGCCCACGAACTCACGACCTGGAAATCCCGACCGCTGATAGCTTGTCTAGAAAAACGTTTATCAAGATGCTTTATGAAGCTGCTTAGTTTACGCTATGGGTAAAAAACAATATAAATTGGGGATAATTGAGACAAATATTAGTAGCTAATATAAACATATTATTAGTATATTATCTGTATAAACATGTTTACGTTGCTGTACACCAAAATGCGGTTTGCAATTGGTTCCAATAAAGAATATTCTATTCCATTCTATTTCATTAGCAACTTTCCTCAACAAGAATGGATAAGAGTGATAGCTGCATGACTACTATCGTACAACCTTGTTTGTATATTAAGTGATCAAACGAGATCAGTACTAGAACCTCTGGATCAAGCTTCTCAGGTACCATGGGCAAAACAGCTGTACCCTCTTTATGCGCCATTTTCAAAGTCTCAAGTTCATCAAAGTCCAAAACCATAAAATTTGATCTTTACCTTAGCTAAATTCATTAATTAAAACTGTTCAGCCTACTCGTTGTTTAGTATAATATCGAGATCTAAATAATTTTGCACATACCAATTCCAAAATTCTTCGACTTCTTCTCAAACAGAGGGTTAACTTTCTTAACCTCCACCTTCTTGGTGGCCAGAGGAGCTGGCGCTACCTTCTTCTTTCCCTTCTTGACTTTAACCTGAAATGCAAAAGAAAATTACATATAAATATATTTCATACAATTCAGTGCAAAAACTATCAACAATAAACACTTGGCCAAGTTATTGGGCAAGACAAAATCATGGCATCACAAAATTCCATCAGGGTTTTCAAAGTTTTAGACAAACCTTACGTGCTACTGCTACGCTAGTTTTAAAACTTCACAGTCGCGTAGACTTCCATCATTGCAAAACTTAGTACGAAGTAATTTCGTAAAATGCACACGCATTTTCACAAATTACCGAGAGGCAAATTCATTTTAAGAACGCGTAAACACGCAAGGCGTGATCATGAATTGGGGACCCGGTTAGCACAACAGAAAGCATTGTTTTGAAAGAGAAAAAATACGTAAAAATGAAGAATTTTAATCGATGAACAAAGGCCAGTTTATTTATTGAACTTTACACACCAATTTAAGGGGAAAACCTAGCGGATCGCTTTGGATTTTAATTACCAACTTGCAGCCCAAAACTTCAGCCACTCACCATGATGCTAGGTTTCGCTGAAAAGAAAGAACTTGTAGTAATGAACTACCGGACACGTGACCAAAGACCTAAAATATCACAAGTCTCGATCGGAAAAATTTAGCATGAAAACATCGACCAGCATCAGCATTGACATAAAAACAAAGATTTCAAAATCTTTCGGAACGTAGTTGTCGTGCTTGGTCACGCTTTCTTTAGCGCCATGAACTAATCAATTTCAGTGGTAGAAGTTAATACCTAAGTTTAGATTCTGCTCTTGCATATTTTGCATGTCCAGGACTCCTGGATGTCCTTTGCAAAAGTTTCATAAGCATTTGACCAATTTATTACGCGAACCTGTAAATATTTCTTGCTATGATAAAGTATTGACCGTGATGAAAGAAAAAGCATTAGGGCCTACGTAGGTCCACATGATAGCATAGCCTACCTGCCCAATTTTAGAAACTCAGTAGAGTCGTAAACAATCGAGTATCATTCTACATAACTGACTTTTTAATTTATAAAATTAAACTAATTTAATGTTCTCACTCTCCTTGAATAGTTTAGCTCCATTCAGCGCAATTAATGTTCAAAGTATATTTTGACTCAACGTCTTGCCCTTAAAAGCCTGTATATATTTTTAGTATTAAATTTCTATTAGGACTAAATGTATGTCTTGATAAATCCAGTATTTCCATAAGCATTAGATGGGAGTCCTTGGAACCCATGCGAGCTCTAGCCTATACGGTTAACATATAGGGAACATGGGTTCGATATTGGCTCCATGTAGGCATGCTGGGAGGGATGTCAAAATACGTTTCTTGAAGCAACTGCTAGACAGTTGGTCTGCCAGCTGACATCCTTATGGTTGTTCCGCGTATGCACTCCTCCACGGCCCAATCCACGAGCTTTCTTATGTGGGTCCTTCAGCCTGGAACAGTCTTCCCCAGTCCCTCCGCCAAGAGCTTCTTGTCCTCTCTCCTCTTCAGTTCCGTAGACGCTTGAAAACCTTTCTTTTTGCCGGTTTTGGCAGTGATGCGGGTCGAGAGAGCCGCTGATCTGAGTGGCGCTATATAAATGTTTAATTACAATTACAATTACAAAACAGTTGTAGGCCTATAGTATTGCTACTTTTACTCGATTCTGTTAATGGTTTGATTTGAGATTGGCCGTCATGCAGTGGGGAGCGTGGAGAAGGGGAGCGTGGAGAAACTGCCACGGAGAGCTGGAGAATAACATATGGGAAGAAGTGAAATAACCTATAATCCCTATAGGCCTATGTATTGAATTCCCTGTTTTGGCCATGTCAGACAATAATCTATCTGTATTGAGAAAATGTCTACACCATCCTCGCTCAAATCACATCCTCATTCAGCACCAGAATAACAAGTTAGTGTCCGTTAACAAGAAGTTTGCACTTTTACTGCACTACGTAACATTACGATGATTACGTTATACGTGTATGGCTTGATGCTGACCGCTTTTTATGCTTTAAAATTATAACTAACATCTGGCGAAGTATTATAGCACTAGCGCAGAACTAGTGCCAGCAGTCAGACGACACCTATCGAATATTTTATGACTCGTTCATGGCTCTCGACTTTTCTGCAGTACTTCTTATAACTCCATCGCAGGGGCGTAATTTTGGTCTAAAAAGTGGGGGGTACCAATTTCTTCTCCACTTTCGCTTTTCGCATGGAGACCATCTCTGGGAAGGCACAATAATAAAATATTGATTGGCACTGTTTAAAAAGTACTTAGGAGTTACGGTACCCATAACTCTAAAAAGGGGGTACGGGTACCACTCGTACCTCCCACAAATCACGCCTATGCTCCATCGTAATCGTAATCGACGCTAATCGTAATCTCAAGATATCTACAACGCCAAAAAAACGAAGTCGCGGGGACCAGTTTACTCACAGGCGCGCAGTCAAAACAAAATCTAAAGGCAGGTAGGGTCAAAATCGGTTCCATGTCAAGATGGAAAGGGTTCAGGCAGACAGTCCGACAGCTGCAGTGATTGATGGAATTGAAGCGGTCAGAGAGGTATGAGAAAGAGGAGGAGTCAGGACATTAGTGCTTTAGTTTTGAGTGAGACCTGTGGAGAGATAGCAGCAGCTGTGAGGTGAGCCTCTTTGGTGAAATTCTGAAGATATATAGTTGTCGTAATTCTGGCGGGAGTTTATTTCACTAAACCATTTGGGGCCTACGTCTATAGGCAGTTTCAACGTTTATGACTCAATAACAGCTCTAATACACTATTTTTCTAAATTATCGTGTTTTGTATATTATTGCACTTATAAATTGGGAATTATATCACAAGATCAATATCGTTAAGTTGTCACATTTAATATGATCAATTCAATAAGTATACAAATCAGTATCCTAAATGTATTTTATTCAGCAATCAAATTATTCAGTAGTTGAGTACAATATGATGAAGTTGGAAATATTTCGATGTCATTTTTATTGCAAGAGTGTTTATATAAAAAGTAGAAATATTTCATCATAGGCCTATACAGCATTGATACAGTATTTTTACAGATATTCTGTCAATGTTAGGACAGTATATATAGGTGCGTCTATTACCAAGAATAGGATGACAGCCTACGTCATAAGAATGTATTTGATATTTATATAATGTACAGGCTACATGTCTCAAATATATATATACTTATAGTCTTATACATATATATATAGCTTGTTCTAAATTGAGTAAGCCTTCTGGTTCACCGTCATCTATAAAATGCGCATGGTAGAGAACTGCCAGGCTTCAAAATAGCCTTTAAGTATGTTAGTCAGTGAGGTTTTCAGTGAAGTTGTCAGTGAGGTAATATAGTCGTCAGTCAGTCAGTCAGTCAGTCAGTCAGTCAGTCAGTCAGTCAGTCAGTCAGTCAGTCAGTCAGTCAGTCAGTCAGTCAGTCAGTCAGTCAGTCAGTCTGTCTGTCTGTCTGTCTGTCAGTCTGTCTGTCTGTCTGTCTGTCTGTCTGTCTGTCTGTCTGTCTGTCTGTCTGTCTGTCTGTCTGTCTGTCTGTCTGTCTGTCTGTCTGTCTGTCTGTCTACGTCTGTGTTCTATACTCCTGCATGCCTGTCTGTCTTTTCGCGTGTGCCTTTCTGTCGTGTTGCCTTGAATCTTGAATCAAGCGTGGCTCCGTGGGCGATGATGATACTTAGCTGCTCCTGTTGCTGACTTAGTTATGTTTAGGTCCAGGGATTCTCGCACAGATCGGCCATAAGAGTAAGACGCTTAGCCGAAAAACAGCCACGCAAATATATGTTTCAGCATACCCATGCCCACGGTTGCACACGCGTAGCAAGACGAACAGAAATAATATATATGAGCATAGGTATCCATACCTGAACACAGCAGAATATACTTCGCTCCGGCAGCAGCACACACCACCTGTCGACGGTGGACTAAAATTATACCACCATCACCACCACGCCTCCTCCTCCCCTCCCTCCGGAAAAGCTTCACTCCCAGTCAAAACCTCCTGCCCGTTGTTAGCGACTTTCTGGATTCTTCGACGCAACAACATTCGCGAATCATGATTACCGTTATTAAAGTCTGACTTCTCGATCGATGACGATTACGCGCCTTTAACCAGTGCTCGAGGCAGTTGGCGCGAACTAACTTTATCGTCGTTAAGCTTTGAATCGAAATACCTGCGAATCGTTACAGGACTTTGGCGCCTAAGAGGGGCGCGCACCTGCCAGCGCCGAGCGCCAGACGATCCTCGGCTTTCGTCGAATCGATGTGAGGGAAGGGACAACGGAGGATCTTATTTCGACAAGAAACCATAGTGAGTTATAGCAAAGACGTTACTTATTTCGCCAATCTCTGTAGTCTGTCGATCAATAGAAAGTTATTCGACGACACTTGTTAAAGCCTAAAGCTGTCTGATCCGGTCACGTAGCACTCATGCTCATGAGTGAGCAAGTTAGGGAGTTGTTTATAATTAATTAATTAATTAACTAATTAATTAATTAATTAATTAATTAATTAATCTATTCATTCATTCATTCATTCATTCATTCATTATTTCAGTCATTCATTCGTTGCTAAAAACAAACACTACAAAATGCACAAAAAATTGGTTTGAAATGACGAGTGATTAACAATAGTTTTAAACAGTAGAAAAAAGAAAACATAACTAAAAAGCTTAACTTACAAGAACAACAATTCATTCAATGTTTCGTTCATGCAATTATCCGCGCAC
>OY744616.1:33804326-33851420 GCA_963556255.1 Allolobophora icterica
GCACACGTAGTCTTGACTGCTGCTACCTAGCGATTGGCGGCAAAAACTGTTAGATAGCCAACATCGTTAAACACCATCTGACGAACAAGCTGTTAAATTGTTGAGAATTAATGTCGGTATGATATTAATAGGCCTATAGGCCTACTCAGTGTGGGAATTATAGAAAAAGACTGGGGTTGGGGGGTTCAACATTTTATCCGTATTTTACGAACTGATGTCAACGAAATTTGAAAGCAGCTGATTTCAACGCTAGCAGTTTTGCAAGACTAGTTGAGAAAAAATGCATATACATGATATACCATGGAAATGTCTTCTCTTTGTCAGAGACTCACGATCAAATAATGGTAAATCACACTAGCACAACTGAGGGGTTGGAAACGACCCTCAGTGATGTGCAATGAAGACTTTACTGGGGGGTCCTAAGAAAGACTGTGGGGTTGAACCCCTAAATCCCTGACAATTCCCACCCTGGGACTACTGATGGAAAACCTGTTTAAACCCACGTGGTTCAGTTAGCTGTTGAAAGAGTTAAGTACAATAATGTTAATTGTAAACACCTGCATAGCCAGTGTGGTTCATTGTTAACGCGTTTACCTTTAACCTTTCGTTGTAAGTTCATATCCTGAACACAATCTGTGTACCAAACAGCCTTGTGGCGCTACCTAACCAGTGGGGAAATTGTGCCACTGTTGGATTGCTTTGTGACGTCTGCGAAGATTGCGATTTCTACATACCACCAAACAACGTATACCTACCTAGCCTACCAGTCTGCTTGAATGCCCGTATACTTACTTACCTACTTCCAACTTATTTACTTACTGACTTGTTTTCGTAAGTAATTGCTGTAATCGCTGTATGCTGACCTGTTTCTCAGTCTACTATGGTCTCCACTTGGATGTCAAACGTCTCTGTCACGTCATGGTTGGAGAGGGTCGCACAGTAAACATCATTTTCTTTTATGAAATCAACCCAATTAGTTCGGTCGCGTCTAAAACATGCATCAGTTGCGTCACATTGACCGTATACAAGTACATGTGGCATAATTTCTGATGGATCGCATGTAGGGGGAAACGGGGGTGATTTCACCTACTTGATTATGCCGGATCTTTGTAAACAGGTTCACCCATTAGACTGTATGCGTCATTAGGAAATTGACTTTCAGTCTACGTTGCTTTTACAGTTTGATTTGATGCACACGCTGTGTTATGACTACGGACGCAGCAATATTTCAATGAGTTTTTCGTCGATTAGTGATCGATTTATAAATCGATTGATTGATTGGTTCATTGATTGATTGATTTGATGAATGATTAGTTTATTGACTTGCCTCTAAATCAAGTTTCACGTCTGATGTAATCCAATCTGACTGAATGATTTCTATAGCGCCATTATAATGTCAAAGACATCAGTCAATGGTCGCCTTGAGTGAAATTGTAATCAATTATATATAATATATATATATAAATTTATAATCAATTATATATAATATATATATAAATTGTAATCAATTATATATAATATGTATAAATTATAATCAATTATATATAATATATATAACTTATAATCAATTATATATAATATATAAAAATTGTAATCAATTATATATAATATATATATATAAATTTATAATCAATTATATATAATATATATATAAATTGTAATCAATTATATATAATATGTATAAATTATAATCAATTATATATAATATATATAACTTATAATCAATTATATATAATATATAAAAATTGTAATCAATTATATATAATATATATATATAAATTGTAATCAATTATATATAATATATGTAAAAATACTCTAGCACTATATACTGCCGTCATAATTATGACGGGAAAATACACTAGTATATATATATAAATTGTAATCAATTAACTATACATATGATATCCATATAGTGTCCGTCCGACGATAAACGCTACGTCACAAACGGTTTCTGTTCTATTTGTTTGTGACGTCAGTACTGCCGTCTTGACGACGGCGATTAGAGCATTTTTTACCAACGATATAATATGACGTCATAATATGACGGGCAAATACTCTAGAACAATAAACACTGCCGTCATAATTATGACGGGCAAATACAGTGTAGTGCATTTGCCCGTCATAATTATGACGGCAGTGTATATCGTTGGTCGTTGATCGCCGTCGTCAAGGCCGTCGTCAAGACCGCCGTCGTCAAGACGGCAGTACTGACGTCACAAACGGTTTCACAATAGAACAGAAGCCGTTTGTGACGTAGCGTCATACAACGGACACATTTGCATATAAGGTAACTATTATATAGAATATATAAAAATTGTAATCAAATATATATATATATATATATATATATATATATATATATATATATAATCCATTCCAGAAGAAAGTTCGAAATCGAATAGCTAAAAGAAACGAGTAGCCTAGCCAGGGTGACAATCATCAGGGGTTGGGGAGGTTCAACCTCCTAGTCTTTCTTATGACTCCCCAGTTAAGTCTTCATTGAACACCACAGGGTGTCGTTTTCAACCCCATCAGTTGTGTCAGTGTGATTATATTGTGCATATATTTAAGCATTTTCTTTCACAATTCACTTTGTGGGTTACTAATAAAGTAATGCTCTGGTTTAGTGTGAGATTTGTGACCATGTGAATTGTATACTAATAAATTTGGTGATGTCATCACTTTCACTTTAAGGAGTTTAAGCTTTCTATTGCATTTGTGAACTTTCTCATTTTGCAAAATACGGATAAAATATTAAACTTCACATGGATCAAATTCAACAAAGTCTAACTACCCCCAGTCGTTTTTCTACAATTCGCACACTGAGCCTAGCTACGGTAGGAATGGATGCTGAAAGCCTAGCTCATTTGTTTTCTTTATAGCAATTATTCGTTCATTGACTCTTTTGTTCGTTCGTGCATTCGTTCGGCTCACTGGACCGTGACGACATTCAATCAAGCGTCAAATGTAGGCAGCAGTTGGCTACAATAGTTGATACAACGGCTGACAAAGCACGGGCAAGCATGGCACCAGAATTGTACAGTTGCCAAACACATTGTTTTGGCTTCGCGACTGTTAAATAATTACAACGGCATCGATTGTATTACAATCATAATAATAATTACAGGCTTAATGATGATGATGATGATGATGATGATGATGATGATGATGATGATGATGATGATGATGATGATGATGATGATGATGATGATGATGATGATGATGATGATGATGATGATGATGATGATGATGATGATGATGATGATGATGATGATGATGATGATGATGATGATGATGATGATGATGATGATGATGATGATGATGATGATGATGATGATGATGATGATGATGATGATGATGATGATGATGATGATGATGATGATGATGATGATGATGATGATGATGATGATGATGATGATGATGATGATGATGATGATGATGATGATGATGATGATGATGATGATGATGATGATGATGATGATGATGATGATGATGATGATGATGATGATGATGATGATGATGATGATGATGATGATGATGATGATGATGATGATGATGATGATGATGATGATGATGATGATGATGATGATGATGATGATGATGATGATGATGATGATGATGATGATGATGATGATGATGATGATGATGATGATGATGATGATGATGATGATAGTAATAAAAATAGCAACAATAAGAATAATAACAATGAAAGCGATGATGATGGTGGTAATCCTCGGTAATTGTTTTGAATCTTGAGGGCTTCCTCAAATAAAACAATTATGGGCAAAAACAATGGGTATGAAAAGTGGGGGTAAGGTTCCCCTCAGTCCAAGACGGGGGAAGGTACGGGTACCCCTCGTATATCCAGTAAATTGCGCCTATGGTGGTTTGAATTATTTTTTGCTAATTGAACTTTATTAATTAATAAATCAAGATAATTCAAATATTCATCAACAGTGATAAATATAGTTTAATAATTAATATTTATAGTTTATACAAATAATATTTAATACCAGCAGAGGCATAGATGCGTACAAAATCTAATAGCGAATGTAAGTAACACAAGAATATACAAATAATACACAAGACAAATAATACAAATCAAATGAAACCCTCAATTATTGTCTTGCTTTTTCATTTTTCTTTTTATTCTTTTTGGCTGATTCTGCATTTGATTTTTCTCAACTCCTCTGCATGCCCTTTTGCTTGTTGCTCAGTGACCCTGACTGGTTATTTATTGACTGGCTGCGCTGTGACCCTGATCGAGTGAGTGATCCTTAACTGACTGCATGGGTAGTGACCGTGGGTGAATGATTCTTGACTGGATGTGCAGTAGGGTCACTAGGGTGGAGTGAGAAAATGAAGTTTACATTTCAGAATCGGCAGGGTGTGCAAAAGTTGTCTACTGTGCCCACAAGCCTGCATGTAAAATAATACTGCACATTGTGCAGGACCCTGATCGAGTGGGTGATTCTAGACTGACTGGGCAGTGACCCGGAGTGGATGATTCTAGACTGACTGGGCAGAACCTGATCGAGTGTGGCTTTTCTTGACTGGAGTGGAAGATTCCTGACTGGTTTGGCAGTGATCCTGGGTGGATGATTCTTGACTGGCTGGACAGTGACTGGTTGTTGTATCGTTTGTAGGCGATGTCGACGGCAGGAGGTAGGTTCGATTTCGACGACGGTGGGACATATGCGGGCGGGTGGGAAGACGGCAAGGCGAACGGGTTCGGCATCTGCACGGGACCGAAGAGCCAGGGACAGTTCGCCGGGGCGTGGCACATGGGCTTCGAGACCAGCGGGGTCTACACGTGGTCGAGTGGTAACAACTTCAAGGGTCAGTGGATGCAGGGCAAACGACACGGCGTCGGCGTCGAGGTGAAAGGTCGGTGGATCTACGAGGGCGAGTGGATGCAGGGCTTCAAGGGCCGATACGGGATCCGATACAGCACGTCGACGGGGGCCAAGTACGAGGGCACGTGGACAACCGGGCTACAGGACGGTTACGGAGTGGAGACATACGCTGATGGCGGTACGTTTGAACTTATTTATATATATTTCATCATGGGCGTCCGCAGGAATTTTTCTAGGGGGGATTAAAAATTTTCTATGGGGACAAAAAAATTTCTAGTGGGGGAAAAATGACGTTTTTGCATAGCTATTAATGAACACAGAAAATGAAACAATTTTCAAAATCCAGGTGGGGCAAATGCCCCGTTGTCCCCCTTCGGACGCCCATGTTTATTATCTATTACGTATTTATTTATTTATACGGAATTGAAATGGAAAATAGCGCAGGTGGCGGTAGGATCTTACTTGCTTGCTCATACACTGAGGCCTACTTACTGACCAATGTACTTACTTACATACTTCTTTTTATTGATATGGAATGGTAGGAAGACCACAAAATCGCATGTTCACCATTAATTTTAGCAACGAGAAGTGACAACAATAACGAGTCATCTTTGATGTTGGCGACTTTCATGATGGCGACGTCTAGTGTCAGATTAAACGGGTCGCGCTGTCAAAGACTCTTGCACAATCAGCGCCCTCAAGAAATAGTCCTACTCTATAGGATAATGACAGTCATACGGTTTGCTATTTTCTGAAAATTGTAGGCTCAGTGAGCTATGTCAAACTCCGATTCTATAGCTGTCGCAAGATCAAAAGTGGTGTAAAGCATGGTTGACACGCTATTTTTGTCACTTCCACGAATTTCTCTTTATTGTAGACCTAATGGTGTTTTCGGTCGCATATATGACATTTTGTGTATTTATCGCTGTTATTGTGCGCGACCTTTCCATAAGTAGGCCTATAATTAGGAGACACTGTTTACCGCCGGCGCCAACATATGTTCCCAATGGAATTTTCCGCGCCTCATATTCACATTTCGGCGTGACCGTGCGCGTTACAAATTTAATCAATAATAATAATAATTGTCAAGTTATACAGACATAAATAACTTGACATATATAGTAGGCCTATATGAAGTGGGGGTTTGAGCTGAACATGGTCTTTAGAGAACACATGACCCCGTCATCACCCCACAGCATCTTTGTGAGGCAAGCATCAACCCGACTTGCTGCTGGGGATGGGACGAGCGACACATGTATCCAGAGGCGTAACTTTGGTCTAAAAAGTGGGGGGTACCAATTTCTTACATAAACGAAGCAAGGCGCAGACTGCGATCTCTGGGAAGGCACAATAATAAAATATTGATTGGCATTGTTCAAAAAGTGGGGGGTACGGTACCCCCAGTCCAAAAAGTGGGGGTACGGGTACCCCTCGTACCCCCCACAAATTACGCCTATGCATCTATCCTCCAGCAACAGCCTTCCATTTACTCTTTGTTGCACTCAGCCAATTGCAGACAACATTCTCAAACTGTTATAAAACGCGCATGTCCTGACCAGTCAGATAGGCATGTGTGCAGCTTTTTTTATGTATAACTATATATATATATACTTACAAGGCGCCATATCAGCGGTTTTAAAACTGTGGTACGCGTACCACTGGTGGTACGCCAGGTCTCGCTAAGTGGTACGCGAACAAATAAAAAAAATTAAATTTTCTATGAGTTTAAGCCCATCTTTAATTAGCTATTCATTAACACTTTCTAATAGTAATAGGGGATCTTATTTTTCCTTTGTGTTGATATGATTACATTCCTCAAGTCATATATTAATTTTTAAATTTGTCTACCTACGGTCCTACGCTAATTGCAAGAGGACTTCGCGCTCGCCTGTTGCCTTTTATCTGACCTTTAGTGGTGGTACAACAACATTCGATGTTTTACCTGGTGGCACAATAAAAATAAAGTCTGAAAACCGGTGCACTATATTGAGTGTCCTGATATATATATATATATATATATATATATGTATATATATGTATATATATTGCTTATAATATAATATATTACTACTTGTATATTAACTACATTAAAATTAATTAACTTATATGTACAAGTCGTCCGAGATCTCAATATTCCCGCTTAATCACAGTTCATCGGTATAAGTCATGTACATGTACATGTACATGTCAGTAATGCAGTAATAATAATAATAATAATAATAATAATAATAATAATAATAATAATAATAATAATAATAATAATAATAATAATAATAATAATAATAATAATAATAATAATTATTATTATTATTATTATTATTATTATTATTATTATAATGATAACAACAACAGCAACAACAACAACAACAACAATAATAATAACAGTATTATACAGTGGATTTTTTTCCAGAAAAAAAGGTTCCGGAACGGAACAATTATGGGCGGGCTAAAATCCCGAGAAAAACAAGATTGGGGGTTGGGATCGGTTTCAATAAACACTGAAAACAGTTCAAAACACTGAAATTAAATTAAAATAACTAAATTATTGTTCTTATTATTAAAATAAATAAATAATTTTGTAGTAGCTGAAAAAAGGTGGCGGAACGCCGTACCGGCGCGTTCCGGCTGAAAAAAGCACTGGTAATTAATAGGCCTATATTACATTGTAAGCAATATATATTAGGGTGAGTCTCCGGTTCACTTAATATAGCGCAGTGGTTTTCACATTTTATTTATTTTTTGTACCATTTCCAATTGAATTCAACGCTATATATATATAATGCCATCGCTTCCGTTCAATTACTTAGCGGAGGACGAGGCCTGATTCCCTGAAAATAACATATCAACAGAGTAATATCGAAGTACCCGAGGGCTCATGTGTACCTTGGGACATAAAAAAATAATAATAACGAATGTTTCTCTCTCTCTTGTAATTAGTGCTTAAGTCCCTGAGAGATCATTATGTACCTTGGGGCATAAGAGTTATAATAGTAATAATAATAATTGCAATGCAGTTGGTTGCCTGGAAAATGTTTCCTGTAGAATTTTCGACAAAATAATGATTGCGAAAATGATTGCACGTGCTTTCGAAATCTAGCGAATTGATAAAATAACTCTTCCCACAAACGCTCGCAATCTGGTCGGTTACATTAATCGTAACAGTAAATGTAAACTCCAAATCCCTAAAGTGCTCTACAAAAGACTAAGTGCAAAGAACCTGCTTAATCAGAGGAGCTGCGTCAAGTCAGAAATACTGTTCAGTGTGTTCACGGTTGACATGTAATGTTGTCAAAGATGTCAAGGAGGTCAAGGATGTTACAGATGATGTTAAAGGTGTCATAAGCTTCAGTTAACACATCAGATTTTAAATCTATGAGAGTTATTGCTATGTTTAAACTACTTTAAAAAATGCTTTGTAATGGTAATAGTAGGCCTACACTCAACATGTTGACGTTGACATTCAGTTATGGAAACGAATTCAATTATCTAGTTAATGGTCTTGGTGTGTCACTAAAGGACAATATGTCTTATGTTAGCTCGCAGGTTTATAATGCTTATGCCTTTGGGGGAGTTGCAGCTTGAGTTGGTTGTGTATTTTTTGTGTTTTCTTTGTTTCGCTGTGCGTTCTAATCTTCGTGTTTCTGCTTTGAGCGAAATAAAGTATATATAAAGATGTCAAAGAAGCTGTAACCAGGAGACTATGTAGTGGGAGGATAGAGACCAGAGGCTTGGTGCTGCATAGAGACCAAAAGAAGCGCTAACACGACAGGAGCAAACCTTCAACGGGATGTGTCATATCGTTGTTTCTGTGATGGTTCGTTTCGAGCGCAACATAAAAATAAGACGATTTAAACGACTACTGAACGATCATTGATGAAGAAGATTATATTAAACGAGATGTTTGCCCGTCCTAAGCCGGATTAAAAGCAATTTGATCATAGGCGTAATTTGTGGGGGGTACGAGGGGTACCCGTACCCCCACTTTTTGGACTGGGGGTACCGTACCCCCCATTTTTTGAACAATGCCAATCAATATTTTATTATTGTGCCTTCCCAGAGATCACAGTCTGCGCCTTGCTTCGTTTATTTAAGAAATTGGTACCCCCCACTTTTTAGACCAAAGTTACGCCTCTGAATTTGATCTTGCACTTGCAGACTGACCACTTGTGTATTGTTGCGGTTGTAAATGGTCTTGATATTGATTTTCTTGATCAAATCTCTTTTTAAAGTCTTGACTCATGTATCTTATCTCTGTATCTGCGCGTTCGCTCTCTAGCTTGACGACGTTTTTTTTCAAAAGCGGTCCGAGGCTTCATTAATATTCAATAGCAGTGCGCATCAGAGGCCAGCGTAACAGGAAAGTGGGCTTCGCCAGTGAGTTACATTTCTGTTCGTTTATTATTATTATAAATATTAGATGACGATGATAACGACTACTACGGTGTAACGACGACGATAACGACAACAACGACTATAATCAATCAATCAAATTCGTTTATTCATACATTAAGCTGACACACACGCAACTTAATAACGACTATAACAATGATAACGACGACTACAATGATAACGACGACTACAGTGATGTGATAACAAAAACTATGATAACGAATACGACGATGATGAAAAGGGCGACGACTACAATAATATGTACGGTATAATGTTATCTCTCGCTATATGTAACTGTATACATAATAAGGAAGACAGATTTATAAATATAGACCTATAATTAGAGAGAGAGAGAGAGAAAGAGAGATAGATAGATAGATAGATAGACAGACAGACAGACAGACAGACAGACAGACAGACAGACAGACAGACAGACAGACAGACAGACAGACAGACAGATAGATAGATAGATAGAGACAGAGAGACAGAGAGAGCGAGAGAGGGAGAGAGAGAGCGAGAGAGAGAGAGCGAGAGAGAGAGAGAGAGAGAGAGAGAGAGAGAGAGAGAGAGAGAGAGAGAGAGAGAGAGAGAGAGAGAGAGAGAGAGAGAGAGAACTGGGTTTTAGTGTCTCCGAGTTAATTACAGCGTTGTTATTACGTTCAGGACAAAGGATACGCTTCTTTCCTTCAATCTCATATATTTTGCACTATAAGATATATATTAAATGTATAAATATCTACATATATTAAAGAACGCCCAAAACTCACACACATTTATATACATGCAGCTATGTATACAGATGAGAAATGCCTACCTGTATGAATGTTGCCCTTTCTTGGATTCCAGCCAAGAATTCTCCAAGGCTCAACTCCTTCTTCCTCCTTCCTTCTGTTCATCCTCCTCCTTCCTTCTGTTCCTCCTCCTCCTCCTATCCTTGTCTTCTCGTCCTCATTCTCCTGTTTCTCAGGTTTCCCTGCCATCCTCTTTCATTCCTCATTCTCCCGTGTGCGTTCAGCGACTCCTTTGATTGCATTCAGGTTCAAGAGACCTCATTCCTCGATCCCTCCATATCTTCCTACCTCCGAGATTCCTGCGTCTCTTCCTTCCTTCCATTCCCCTATTTACCTCCCTCCATTCCTAATTTATCAACCTCCATGTTTTCCTAGCCATAGGATGCAGCGACGACTTCTTGGCTCATCTTTTCGGAACAGCAGCGATCGTCTTCTTAAACAAGTGAACAAATCTAACATAGCGTGGATCAGATCGGACTAAATTAAAGTAAAATCAAATCACAGTAAATCAATATCATAATAAATCCCGCCGAGTCTGATGAAAATAGTGAATAAGATAAGATCAGATTATATATTAATATACATATACATATATATGTATACATATACATATATATATATATCACCTTGTCACCTTGTGCTGTCGATTCGTTGAATATATATATATATATATATATATATATATATATATATATATATATATATATATATATATATATATATATATATATATATATATATATATATATATATATATGAAATCAGATTAGAATATATATATATATATATATATATATATATATATATATATATATATATGAAATCAGATTAGAAGAGATTAAATCAGATTATTTGAGGTCAGAAGAGACGCGGACTGCTTAGGTTCAGAGATCATTACATGCAGTGCATTCTATACAATACAAATACAATGTTCGTTAATCGACGATATAATCGTGGACAACAAGCTGTCGTGCCGCAACTTGGTACGTTCGTAAGAGAATGCATTAGTAAGCGTTCTCATAGGCGCCGACTCCTTGGTAGCTTTGGGTGCGATTGCACCCAGAGAGAAAGTTCAGTGGGTGCCTGGCAACCGGAAGAATTCGAATCTTAAATTCAAATTTTTTACAACTGAGTAATCTCACAACTTGAGAAGTACAACTACAACACAAATACCCAACATTGCATGACCTTACAGTCACCGCCCGTACATAAATAAGTTATTTATTTATTTATTATTCTAAAAAAATAAACAACACTGGAACGTCGTCACCAATTTCCAGTACTTTTTCTACCTCGTAACCTTTGACAAGAAAACAATTTTCTTTCTCCTAAAATCCGCTAAAACTCACCTACCTAAGGAGAGTGGGAAGGGGGAAGGGAGGGGGAGGACCCAGAGACAAAAAGCAAAAGTCGGGGCCTATGAGAGTTCTTATAGAGAATTCGGGGTATATAGTTGTTATTGTCTTTTTTCGGTAATGGAATTTGTGCGTTCTACTGCATGCGAAGATGGTTTTGATGACTGCGAAGAGGGGGAGTACATGATTTTCATTCTCTGCCATTGCCTGGAAGAGACGCTCATCAGCAGATTCAGCCAACTGGTCGGCAGCAAGGTCGAGCGCTGCCGTGAATCCTCTTCGCTTCGCTCGATTTATCAAGCGCTCGATTTGCCTTTTTCCTTGGAGCTAGCATAACCATACATTAGTTGTACGGTTGCCGTTACCATGGCAATGACATGAAGGGCTAGGGCCGGTGGTCCGTGTGAACTGAGGACGTGAAGAGCATCGATCGATGACAAGACTGCGGTGATGACCTCATCCAGGTGTGACCCCATAGCAAGGTCTGATCTCATTGTGACTCGTAAGATTTTCATTTCCTGAACCCTGATTCTGTTTCTTAACCTTTCCGAATGGTGAGTCGATGGTTAAATCGCACTCGACTGGATAAGTTAGAACCAGATTGAATACTATCCGAGAATTATAGGAAACAATGGCATGCTCTTTCAGTGTCTTTTAAGGACGCTATGTCAGATGTCATGATACACCTAAAACCTACTTTCCATTTTTATCAGAAAGGATGCTTTGCATTGTATTTATTTAGCGGCATTCCAAAATGGCGCTGTGTGACTCGGCTGACGTTGCTAAGCAACCGTGCTACGCAATTGCCTGTCTGCCATAGTTCGTCGTTATGGTGATTGTCCTGATGAATGCCCGGAACTGTCAGCAGGCGAGCGTTGGGTCAACAGGGTCACACTTAATGCCGATATATGCGCGGTATCTCCAGTGACCTGGAAACTAAGTAGAATTACGAGTAGGCCTATTTCACATATGTAGTGGAGGAACTGGTATCGTCTTGAACTGGGTGGATCGAGTGGTTCGTCTAAGTGTAACGCCTGTGTTGATTTTTGAGTTTGAATCTGTTTGAATGTCATGTACTGTTAAAGAGAAACTGAAACAATGAATGAATGAATGAACGAAGGCAGGAAGGAAGGAAGAGGAGTGAGGGAGGGAGAGAGGAAGGAAGGAAGGAAGAGGAGGGAGGGAGGGAGGGATGGAGGGAGGGAGGGAGGGAGGGAGGAAGGAAGGAAGGAAGGAAGGAAGGAAGGAAGGAAGGAAGGAAGGAAGGAAGGAAGGAAGGAAGGAAGGAAGGAAGGGAGGGAGGGAGGAGGAAGGGAGGGAGGGAGGGAGGGAGGGAGGGAGGGAGGGAGGGAGGGAGGGAGGGAGGGAGGGAGGGAGGGAGGGAGGGAGGGAGGGAGGGAGGGAGGGAGGGAGGGAGGGAGGGAGGGAGGGAGGGAGGGAGGGAGGGAGGGAGGGAGGGAGGGAGGGAGGGAGGGAGGGAGGGAGGGAGGGAGGGAGGGAGGTGAATAAGATGCATGGGTGAATGATACGAGATGGATGGATGGACGATTGGTTGGGTGGGAGAGTCGGTGGATGCATTGGTTCGTGAGTGGATGGATGGATGGATGGATGGATGGATAGATGAATGGATTGATGGATGGTAGCATGGGCGATTTGGTGGATGCATGGCGGGACTGATGAATTAATGTATGAACGGATGGATGCCTGGATGAATTGATGCAGAAGTGGTTGGACTGATGTATGGACAGATGCATGGATCAGTGCCGACCTTAGGGAAAGGGCGAACCGTACGGTCGCACGGGGTCCGCAACTTAAGGGGGCTCGAAAATGTCACAGAAAATTAACATGAACAAGACACCCTAATAATATTATGTTTCGATTAAATCTTCTCTTTTGTCAATTAAATAAAAGCCAACTTCCTCTTTATCCTAGAATTCTCGTGTATAGTTAAAGTTGACTTATTATACTTGTTAACAATCTACTAAATAAAATGATTAGCAATGAAAAACAGTTTAACTTGTGTCATGGGGGGGAGGGCCCGTACAGCGTACTCTGCACGGGGCCCGAAATATCCATGGATGGACGGATTAATACGTGGATTGATGGATGGATCGGTTGGGTGGGTAGATGGACGTACAGATGTTCGCATGAACAAATTTATAATAAAATTCTACAGCGTTGTAATCACAACAACAAATGTTTCACTCGTTAGTCTGTTCTAAGTAGGACTGCAATCCATAATCACAATCCATTGGAAGCAGTCAGTTACGACCCACTGCAGACAAATCCAATAACGCAATCGCTTAAAAGAGAGCCGCAGCTGAAACTCTATCTTGCATACATCTAAACATAGCGCCCAGTGGAGCTCGCTCTGCCCAGCCTGGCTCCCCTGCAGGCGTCTAGTCGAACCGTATCTGTATACCCACGGCCACCTGTTTTGCCCAGTCATCTCAGACGCATCTCTCTTGGCGCCTATTAATATCTTTCATTGCCTCCATGTAATACTCGTATTAAACAACATCGCTTGAGGATTCATAGTCGCAAATTTATCGCTTTGCCTCGGGCTGTATTTGCCGAATGGCAGAAGTTATTCGGTGATCTAACAAGCTATTTTAATGTCGTCATATCGTCCACAATTTTAGACCCATTCAGGAAAATCTAATCTAATTTAACCCAATCTAACAGAACACAGTCCAAACTATTCCAATCTGATCCAAAACAATCATGGGCGTCCGGAGGGAGCAAGGGGCATTTGCCCCGCGGAATTTGCAAATATTTTACAAAAATTAAATCTTTATTATTATGATTATTAGAACAGCCCCGACACGATTTTCAATTGGAAAAACCACTTAGGCTAATTATTTAGGCAAAACCACTTAATTATTTAGGCAAAGTTCTTGATCATTATTTATAGTTCTTGATCATTATTTATGTTATAAAATTTATGTTATAAAATTTATGTTAAAAATTTATGCTAAAAAAAATTTATGTTAAAAAAATTTATGTTAAAAAAATTTCTAGGCCCTAAAAAATTGTGACCCTTAAAAAATTCCCACGGACGCCCATGAATACAATCCATTCAAATTTAAACTCCATCAAAATCCAATCCAATAAACTCTAATGAAATCCAATTCAATCTAATCTAGTCTAAGCAACTGGCTTCTATAGCGCCCTTGTAATAATGTCCAAGGCATCAATCGATGTCACGTCAAGTCAATCCGTAGCCAGAGTCCTTGTCCTTCGGATCAATATCCAATTAGAGACCGAGTAACCGGGAGCCAAGCCCAAGGTAAAAACTGGAAAATGTCGACCCTGTGCCATTTACGCTCGAGCAGATGTTTTCTGTCGGACAGTTGTTCTCCGAGATCTTCTCCGCTTGTGCTGTCATAATTAGCTGTCCTGTTGTCGGCATGGATTATGCGGCGCCTGTCGTGTATACGTCACAGCTGAATGACCCTTAGACCTTTGACCTTAGCATGACGATTCCTAGAAGCAGGAGTTTAAAATAGTGTGTTTATTTGGAGGGGGGATAGAGTAATGGTAACACTCATGGCCAGGACAGCATTAGGTTCGCGGATCGATTCCCGTAACCCCCCTCTAGGACGGCGCCTTGCATGGTTGCCAAACCGCGCGTTTCATTAAGATCTTGATTGTAATTTCATGTTTCAATGTAATCTTACTGCGTCTGTCGGTTTGAAATAATAAAGAATATTATTATTTATTATTATTATTTTTTTTTCTTCATCTATTCGCTTTCATTGTTATGAGAACAAAGTGGCGACGAAAGTGCCTACGTCTTTTTTAAAATCTGCTATATGACGGTTCTTTATTATCACGAGTCAGTCATATGAATTTGAAGCTGATCGTTTTTCTCGTCACATGCAATCATCTTGGAAAGCAATGCCTTATTAAATGCGCTTAATACGTATGTATGTGTATATGTAAACGTGTATGTACGAGTGTATGAATGCATGCATGCATATAATAATAACACGGAAATTTCTAGAGCGCCGTAACGCGACCATGCCACTACAAGGGCGCATACATATGTATGTATATATGTATGTATCCATGTATGTATGTGTGTATGTATGCATGTATACGTATGTATGTACATACGTATATAATGTATGTATGTATATATGCATGATGTGTGTATTGTATGTCTGTATATATGTGCCTATGTATATAGTTATGTATCCATGTATGTATGTATGTATGTATGTATGTATGTATGTATGCATGTATAGTATACGTATGTAAGTAGGCATGTATGTATGTATATATATGCGTGTGTGTATGTAAATACGTATGTATATATGTGTACATGTATATAGGTATGCATGTATCTATGTATGTATGTATGTATGCATGCGAGTATGTATGTATGAATCAATGTATGCATGCATGTACGCATGATATGTACAGTATGTATTAAGCGCATGTAGTAAATATGTTACACTTTTTATTCAGACCAGCGTTCAACTGCGTCCTGTCATTTGTCGCATGTACTGATCTAATTGTCTCCGAGGTCCTTTTGACAGAAAAGGACCTCAGAGACAATGAGATCAGTACATGCGACAAACACAGACTCAGGCGGCCAGACAGACAGACACCGAAGACGGACGCACAGACACACTCGCCCACGCTCCCATATCCACTCCCATCATCTTGTTGACCACTCCCATATTCTTGTTGACGTTGCTGCATCTGTGACAACTTGCGGTAAAGTAGGCCAAGATTATCCGAATGCCGCAATTCTGTTAGAAATTGTCTCTGTGTATTTAAATGCATGTTTAATGTATCGTGTAATTTATATGCAGCCCTCCCAGATATTGATTCATAGTCTATATGGGTAAACAACTAGACATAAAGCTGAAGGCACCAATAGTAGCTTCTGGAATTATTCTACCCTGGACCTTGCCTGGACATGAAAAATTGATCAGCTGTTTCGCTAAGAGAACTAACTTACCAGGAGTTAATTGCTCCTTCATTACTTCACATAATTATTCACAAATTTTATCCTTGGAGTTGGTTTTGTGTTGTAACTGTAATATTGTTACAGAACAATTGTAAGGCGTCTCTTTATATGTTCAATGGTGCGCATGTATGTGTGAACCAGATATGTTTACGAATGTATTGACATTGTGCCCGGGATATAATTATGTATGTATGCAAGCACGTATGCATGAATGCATTGTATGTATGTGTGAATGTATATAGGTGTGAATGTATGTATATGTGTGTATGCATGAATGTGTGTGTATGTATGAATGTATGTATGTATGAATGTATGCATGTACCAATGTATGTATGAATGTGTAATGTATACACGTACGTACGTACTCAAGTACATATGTATGCAGTGTATGTATGTATGTATGTATGTATGTATGTATGTATGTATGTATGTATGTATGTATGTATGTATGTATGTATGTATGTATGTATATATGTATGTATGTATGTGTGTTGGCAAATATGTATGGATCTATGCATACGTGTATGTATGTATGTGTATATAATGTATGTTCGTATGCATATATGCATGTATTCATATATGCGTGTATGTTTGTCTGTATGTATGTACATGAGCATTTATGTTGCGCATTTAAGGCTACATCTCAAAGACGCTTAAACTTGCCTACACAAACAGATGCGATTTGAAAGAAGCTATCGTTGCAATTGTAAATGTAATCTGACATTTATAAAGCAACTCATCAGTGGCACTCCCGACCCGAGCCAGTGAAATTACTGGCCATTACCGTTAATGAAACGCTTTCCCGCATTCTTAACTTAATATATATGCGGCGCGATAAAGGCGCCTAATGAATGATCGGCGACACGATGTGGGTACAAAACAAGCATCTCATACTGTGTAGAAACTAATTCAAAGCATTAGCCTTGTGGCAATTCCTCTGCATACTAACAATTCAGCCATCCATCACCAATCGATGGCGCTGAGCAATTGTGAGCGAAGGATTTGCTCAAGGACCCTACACAGCAGCAACCGTCTCAGAGGAGGAAATAATGCGGGAAACACTTAAGCCAGCGTTAATAGCATTGCTGGTCATCCCTGGATCGTGTGAATGTATGTATGAGACGCTTGCTTTGTACCCACGTCGTGTCGCCAAATCGTGGGGCGTGGTGACTCAGTGGCAAGTTCGGCGCCTTGTGACCGGAGGGTTGCAGATTCGAATCCCACTCTAGCCGCTGCGTACGCACCTTGGGCAAGTCCTTCACTCGCGATTGCTCGCGGCGTTTCGGTGTGAAAACTCCGACACAGTATCAATGCTGTAGTCGGGAGCGCCTTTGAGTAGTAGTAGACTTGAGAAGGCGTTATAGAAATATCCGAAATAAATAAATAAATAAAATAAATATAAATGTGCTGCAAGGGCGTTGTGGCGGATTGAGTTGTAATGGAACGGCGTAGCGGATGGATCCTGCACAGTACTGCGCTGTGACGTTGGCCCTACTTTAATGTAACGTTATATAAGTCTAATGTATACGGAGATTTATATCGCACCACCTCAGGGTGCCTCTTCAGCAACACCAATATACCATTGAACGGTTAGGGTTCAGAGGTCATGATATTAACCAGGTGTGAAATTTATGTGTCCGGATATATCTATATGACACCTTTATTATATAAACACTAATGTGTGCTGTGGCACATCTGCCGAGTCTGGCAGAAATAGAAGACGCGGTTGCTGCTGGCATTATACTGAACATATAATAAGGACACACTGGACGGAAGTGTGCTATATAAAAATTCAGATATATTAATAACGGAGGGTGGGACAGATCGCCGATCGATGCGTGGGCGACGACGTGGGAGGAATTAAAGTTCTGCGTGACCTAAGGCTGTCCTCTCTCGTTCGATTACTAATTCAACGTTGGAGATGTCGTTATTGACATTCGGAGTTGCAACTGCCAGAAGATATTATTTTTAAAGCAACACTTGCTATGTAGGCCATGCTTCAACCGACCGCATCTGTTTACCCCTCAAAATGAATTTAGTCTCGATCATAAAAGTCTTCAAACGACCTTTTGTACTTAGGATTTCCACATTGCGGATGTCCGGTCCTTATGTGTAACTGGATAAATCTATTTGAAAACAGTGAGGCTGAGTGACCATTCACAAGTTAAAGACGAAATCGTAGTGCTTATAAAATCTAAGAAATTGTAATTTATAATTTCCATCATCATCATCGTCGTCGTCATCATCATCATCGTCATCATCATCCTCATCGTCATCATCATCATCATCATCGTCGTCGTCGTCATCATCATCATCATCATCACACAATGCTTGCTATGGCGCCATTCAACCTGTGCTCAGCAACGCCTTACATGATATTGTAGTAACAGATGATACAAGTTTTACAATAGTCGAATTTAACTATATACGGCAGCCATGCAAGGCGCCCATCTGTCCTGCCGCTCAATTTTACAGTCGCCCTCTAGCGAATGAAAGGCTGATCCAACCTCATGGGGCTAGCGGGTATCGAACCCCCGTCCTTCTGATCTTCGTGTCAGCGTATTACCACCATCTCCCCACCCCATCTTTTGCTCCTCTAAACAAATCTTTTTGAGCAGAAGACCCTTTGCAGCGATCTCTGTGTGGATGATCTACGTAACAATGACTTCGTCATGGGATCCATATCGATCCCACATGGGTCCCATCTAATGTCCATGTGTTGGTGACTGCTGGCGCTATCTTGCGAATAATATGAGAACAAGAACAGTTGTTTGAAAGGCGGCATGCTGGGGTAGAGTAGTAAAATGTGGATAGTTTTCGGCACTTGTTTTCGCGACCCGTAGCTTATGGGTGATGCCAGCTCCAAGCTTGGATGAAGGAGGTGGGCGACGCTAATTAAACAGCGTCGTTAAACAGAAACGACTACTACTACTACTACTACTACTACTACTACTACTACTACTACTACTACTACTACTACTACTACTACTACTACTACTACTACTACTTTATCTTTAGACTTCTGAAAGATTACTTATATTGAATTGAATATTTAGATGGCAAAGATTGTGTGAACAAAGTATGGTACGTTTAACTATATTAGTCAGATGAATATGCCAAGAGGCGTGTGAACAATTGTGTAACCTTATCTGTAATTTTACCTGTAATTTTACCTGTAATTTTACCTGTTATTTTACCTGTAATGTTACCTGTAATGTTACCTGTACCTCTTTGCTACATCACCTTCACGTTATGTACATAAGCCGCTGTTATATTTACATTTCGGATGCTCTGTGGCAGGCATCTACCAGGGCCAGTGGCTTCGAGGCATCCGTCATGGCTACGGCGTGCGGCAGAGCGTACCCTACGGCCTTGCCGCCCATCACCAGCAGAAAGCCGGAAGGGAGTCCCTGACGTCCCTGCGCAGCGAACAAGAGACTGACTATGTCGTCAAGGACCGCGACCGGAAGTTGGACGAGAAGCGCGGGGGCTTCGTCCTGTCAGCCACGAGGAACGAGGACCTCATACTTCCGCTCAAGAAGCGACCTGAATCGGTCGAGGGCAAGTCCTCGTCGCGGTCCGGTCTTCGCAAGACGATCTTCGAGGGTCTGAAGCTACGGAAGCAGAAGAGCACGGGTGACATCCAGGATACGTCGCAACGTCTACCGATGGCCGGGGGATCTGTTCGTAGCACCATCAGCAACATCAGTCAGGCGAGCCTCGGGTCGTTCAATTCGAGCATGACGGCCGTGTCAATTCACACGGACAGCAACGCCAGCTTCGTCAGTCAGGACGACATCACAGACCTCAACATGATCGAGACGTACATGGGAGAGTGGAAGAACGACAAGCGATCGGGGTTCGGCGTCAGCGAAAGATCCGACGGACTCAAGTACGAAGGAGAGTGGGACGGCAACAAGAGGCACGGATACGGTTTGACGACCTTCAGGGACGGTACGAAGGAAGAGGGAAAGTACAAGAACAACGTGCTCATCTCGTCCGGGAAGAAGTCGAAGATGTTCCTGATGAGGGCGAGTAAGCTACGCGATCGGATTCAGAACGCCGTGGCTGCAGCTCGCAGTGCCTCTCAGATCGCCCTTCAAAAGTCCGATATTGCAGTCTCAAGGTATGCTAAGCATTTGACCTCACCTGTATTGATTGTAATTGTAGATGTTACTGGTGGTCTTAGTTGCTCGATAGTGTAGTGGTTGGCATGCTGGACTGTCAAACGACAGGTCTGGTGTTCAAATCCCCGTCAGGGCAGAAATTTGTGTCGAGATTTTTGCTTCACCTGCGCCCCCTAGCCAATTCAGCTATAATGAGTACATTGACCGTACACTGTTGGTGGGAAGATGAGACGGCGAGGTAGAGGACTGGCCACCCGCTCTCATATGCCGAGGCTAAGAAAATGAAGTCGCTAACACTTCATACCTATGGCTGCCTCAGGGCTAGCTTAAAGGGACTGCTCTCTTCTTTTTCTTGTTCTTCTTCTTGTTCTTCTTGTTCTTCTTCTTGTTCTTCTTGTTCTCCTTGTTCTTGTTTTTGTTCTTGTTCTTGTTCCTGTTCCTGTTCCTGTTCTTGTTCTTCTTATTCTTGTTCTTGTTCTTGTTCTTGTTGTTCTTGTTCTTTTTCTTCTTATTCTTCTTGTTCTTCTGGTTCTTGTTCTTCTTGTTCTTCCTGTTCTTTTTGTTCTTTTTGTTGTTGTTGTTGTTGTTGTTGTTGTTCTTCTTCTTCTTCTTCTTCTTCTTCTTCTTCTTCTTCTTCTTCTTCTTCTTCTCCTTTGGTCTTAGTTGAGATTAGTCACACCCAGTGTTAAATAAACTCTGCTTTATACTTGATATTAAGAACAAGGGGTTCTTCTTCTTCGTCATAGTCCATGGGCTGACAGCCCGTAGGTGTCCACTGCGCATTTATTCTTCCAGGACTCCCTGCTTGTGCCCGGTGTGTATGCGTGGTGGATTTCTATCGTCTTTTTTAAGGCGAAGTATCTGCACCCATTCGTCCGACCCTCCTCTGTAGGGACTATCTCTGGATCTTCCAGAGATAAGATGCAGTTTGTCCTCAGAGTTCTCTCTCTCAGCCCTGTCCCTCTCCCGAGGTACCTGCTGGGCAGCAGAGGCCAGGTTTATTTTAAGGCGACCTGTATTCGCCTTGTCACAGTTTCATCAGTTGGGTTATGCAGCTTTTCTTGGGGATGGCGACGCCACTCGCATTCCCACTGCAAATCAGAACCGATTGGGTCATTTTCGATGCATCTCTTCACAAGGAAATCACCGACGATTCTAAGTAACGCATAAGTTACTTTGTGCGTTTATGGCTGTTTCATTGAGATTAGTTCTATCATCACGTAGGTCCTACGTCTCAAGCAGGTTACCTGCTTGTGCTACAAAGAAAAAAACAAAGCAATTGCTGGCATAGGTCTAGCCAACACCACCTGTACATGGTCGTCTTGATTGGAATCACCTGGCTACCGAGGAATGGGCGGATCTTCTATTTGGCAACAACAACGTCATCGATTAGCTAGACGCCCTTGTCAGCCGGTCTACGTAAAAATCTAGACGCAGAGCTGGCGACTGTTTGCATTGTTGGCCAGGAATGTTGAGCTGAAAGCAGCAACAGTAGACGTACAGTCAATTGATTTTAAGACTAACCTAGCAGAAGGTTTTTAGTACACGTGTAGCCTGATCAGGTGGCATGGCACGTGATCACACGGAATCTAATACAGGTTCATTTCACCACCAGAGGACTTGTAGGCTTCGCATGGCACCTCATCATTAGAGAGAGAATACAGTATTACACCACAGCAAGACGTTCTTGAAAGTCTCCGTCTGTCTGTCTGTCTGTCTGTCTGCCTGTCTCTTTCTGTATATGTGTATGGGCTCTCGTGCATTTCGTGTTGCAGCCCCAAAGGAATGGAACCAACTACCAATGCTTATCCGTTGCTCGACCCTTCTTCTTCTTTCAAGAAACGCCTCAAAACTAACTACTTCTCACTGGCTTTCAAACATCTAGATACCGTAACTGCTCTTCATCTGGCGGCTGACTAACCGCGCCTCAGATTCACATTTCTGTGTGACTTTGCGCGCGTTCAAAATGTTCGTAATAATAATAATAATAATAATAATAATAATAATAATAATAATAATAATAATAATAATAATAATAATAATAATAATAATAATAATAATAATAATAATAATAATAATAATAATAATAATAATAATAATAATAATAATAATAATAATAATAATAATAATAATTATAATAACATGCCACACCTTACCGTAGCTAACTTTGCCTCAGCATCGCTTAACATAACATAGCTTACCACACTCATAGCTAAACTTGTTCTTACCTTACCATATGTTAGCATACCTTAACATACCTAATTATAACTTACCCTAACTAACCTTAACTTAAAATAACTTATCTTACCTTATCTTAACTTAACTTTGTTCTAATATCATACCTTAGCTTAACTTAGCTTTAACCGAACTTACCTAACTTAAATGTTGTACAATGCAATGCATTATATTAAACGACTTTCGATCCGATACACTTGACTTTTAACATGTGTTCTCTCTTTTATAATATACGTTTCGATGAAATGGCTCCGTTTTTCTGGTTATTTCAGAATGGCGACGGCTCGAACGAAGGCCGAACTGGCCCTTGTTGCTGTCTCAAAGGCGGAGAGCGACTCCGAGAAAGCCCGAGTCAAGGCGGCTGAATACGCACCCGACTTGTTTCAACCGCGTAAGACAGCAATGCGTCGCTGCTTTAATCCATCCAGTAATGTAATGTCGTGTATAGTAATGTAAATTATGTTTCTCGTCGTATATTTTGTCAGCTAACCCGATGAAAGGTAGTAATCGATGGAGCTGATTTGAACGGCAACTTCTTGTTTATTAGCCAAACCTGTGCTATTGAAAGAAAATGATATACAACCGGCGGCGGAGGCGAATATGCATTAGGCCTAATTGCGCGTTGTCAGGCAATCTCTTTTCAGAGTGAGGAGTGATTACGGGAAAAACTGTTGTGCTGCATTATGGAAGTTTGAGTCAGATGTAGGCCTTGAATGCACACGTTTTTATATAGCGACCGTGTGGCTTTGACCCTGCTCATTTTTCAATCAATTGATCAGGTGAGGGCCTTCACCACAGCTGCCCGTTTGAATAGGCGCCACGCCATTAAAGCATTTATAAGGTCCCTTTGTACGGACTACGCTAGCCCAAGATTTAAATCTCTTAAATAAGCCAGCATCGGGATAACATCGGCCAGGGCGGCAAGGTCAAGCTTAGCAAGTTGCTGTCGGGTGCCCAGCCAAATGAATTTAGTCTTTGCCGGGTTTAGGCGCAAACGGTTTGAGGACATCCATGCGGCCCATCGCCCCGATAGCTGAAGAGGCGTTGGATGACATACAGTGCAAGTATGCCTGTATTTCATCCGCATGAAGCTGACCCAGTGCCTCGTGTTCCTCAAGGACCGAGGCAAGGCCAGGTGTATAAATAATATACAAAATAGGACCAAGGACGAAGCCTTGTACGGAGCTCGACCCCCCCCAGACCTAGTCGGGCCGTGAGCCACCCTGAGAGAGCTCCCGTGGAGAAAGGAGCGTAGCTAATCAAGGAAGTTCTCTGACAGCCCAAACGAGACATGCAACCCCTTAAGATTTCATGATCGACGGTGTCAAAAGCGGCGCTGACGTCGAACAGGGGTTAGCAGGGCTAGCAGGGTAAGCTGGGATCTGACCATAGCCCCGTAGATCTATGTTTGACAGGATTGTAATATTATTAAGTATCTGAGTTCTTAAAAGAGACTCCCTTTCTAATCAGCTTATTCATTTTCAGTGTTGAATATTGAAACAATGATGACTCTCCCACTTATCGTATGCCCTAAATTTGTAATAATATCTTACTCTGTGATGAAAGTCATGCTTAAAGTATGTATAGATTAGGCTTAAGCAATTGCTACTACGTAATTACGTGACTACAGACCTAATATGTGTCTTAGAGAAAGCGTGCAAGCTGGCGAAAGATTGCAAACTCCACGGATAGGTTCAGCAAGAGATTTACAAATAACGCGGCGGTTAACAATTCCGCATGGTAGGATCAGCTATACCAAACAGGAGTGCCGATCAAACACAAGAGGTGTGTGCGTCATGGACTACATACTTTCCAGAAGATGCTCATCGAAGAGAGGATCGCGCTTCACAGACCTATTCGGTACAGTCAAGGCTGATAGGTAGAATATCAAGTCCGATTTAGATTACCTATAGGTATTTCATACACTATCGACAAAAGTATCATCAAATTGCCCAGAGGCCAATGATTAAGACGAACATGCACGCATAGGAAAGGACGGGCGAAGATATATGCAGACGGACTGATGGACACCTGTTCCGCAATCCGTTATACTGAGCAGAAGATGCCGATTGGAATTCATCTTAACAGGCGGCGAATTGACGTCAAAGAGGGCAGCAGCAACGGAGGAGAAGGAGGAGGAAAGAGGAGCAGGCGCAGGCGAAGAAGGAGGAGTGGGGGAAGGCAGAGGAGGCTGGTTCTCTGTTGAGCTAGGATTAAATTGCCTTTCATCTACATGACAACTATTTTGAACAGACAGCGTTTGTCGTCATAGCAACGAAAAAATTGATCCTCGCTGTACATACTCTTAGTTAAGTTGCTGATTTAAAAAAAATTAAGGCAACCGCGTTACAGATCTGGTTTACTGCGATGACGTTTGCTTACTCAATTAGCTTAGTCCTATGGTGGGACTATTTCTAGCCTCACCAAGGTGAATCTAACTAAGGGAAGGAACTAGCTCACTTAGGAATGGCATGAGAGAAATTAACGTGACAGCTGATTTAATGAGATAAACTGATTTAATTACATAAAAACTGTGACAACGAACTTATGTAAACTTCATGATACAAAACTGTAATGATGAACTTACACTAAAACGCGCAATAACAAATCTTTGACCAGTCACGACTCGACTCAAAGTTTTAGTAAAAATTCTCTGAATACCCTAATTCTACCCTGAAGACTCTATTGAAAGCCTTCCTTAGAAGCCTGACCTACGCAGCTCTGACCCTGTGTCAACTCCTGATTGGACGGAGCAGAGACAGCCACCAGTCCTGTCATCCCTGGAATTAACCAATGGAGACACAAACCTCCCATCAACGACATCGGCTACCACAACAAACTATCTCATAAATTATAAACTAACCCGCGATCATACTGTACAAGACCGCCCAACCTGAAATCATTATGAACCATGGGCGTCCAGAGGGGGAGCAAGGGAGAAATTTGCCCCTGGATTTTTAAAATTATTTCGTTTTCTGTGTTCATGAATAGCTATTAATTACATGTAAAAACGTCATTCCCCCCCTAGAAATGTTTGCCCCCCCATGTTATGAACTACGGTGTGCCCAATGGGAAGTCACTTAATAGCACCATTATAGTCCTTATGTGTGTATATGCGAGTCTCTCGTCCTAATGGACTCCTTTATCCGCGGCTTTTCCGCGCGTTGAAGCTCCATTACATTAGCTATTAGCTTAGACTTTGTTAAGAACTGTTATTTGGTGCGACTAGAAATTGCTTTACATCCTTATTCACGTCATAGACACCGATCGTGTGCTTACACAAAAGAAGTGTCTGCGATAAAGTACTGTTAAATGCTGTTTACGCCGTCACAGCTCCTGAAAACTGTGAATGTAGCATATATCTTTATGAACCTCAGTAAAAGCTTTTTCAGAAACATGATCGTTTTTCTCTCGAAAGCGGATCAGTTCCTCATCTGTGCATCAGTTGTTGTGTGGCTCGTGTATCGCAAAATGGCCAATGGATTCAAGTTCATCCCAGAAAATGGGTGGCAAGTTCAGAAAGCCACGCGCACTGGCTTCGAGTGCGAGGAAAGGTTCCAAGCATGATCTCTGGATGGAAGAATCTTCTGAGTATGATCTCTGGATGGAAGAATCTTCTAAGTATGATCTCTGGATGGAAGAATCTTCTAAGTATGATCTCTGGATGGAATAATCTTCTAAGCATGATCTCTGGATGGAAGAATCTTCTAAGTATGATCTCTGGATGGAAGAATCTTCTAAGTATGATCTCTGGATGGAATAATCTTCTAAGCATGATCTCTGGATGGAAGAATCTTCTAAGTATGATCTCTGGATGGAAGAATCTTCTAAGTATGATCTCTGGATGGAAGAATCTTCTAAGTATGATCTCTGGATGGAAGAATCTTCTAAGCATGATCTCTGGATGGAAGAATCTTCTAAGTATGATCTCTGGATGGAAGAATCTTCTAAGTATGATCTCTGGATGGAATAATCTTCTAAGTATGATCTCTGGATGGAATAATCTTTTGAGAATGATCTCTAGAAGGATCTTTTGAGCATAATCTCTGGATGGAAGGATATTTTGGTTGAACTCAATGACTTGGGAGTGTTGAATGCCTGAGGTTGCTCAGACAGTTGGATATGTGATCTAAGCACTAACAGCGTGCAGCGTTGCCCGACTTCGTTGTGCTTACCACCATCACATCCACAGCGTCAGACTACATTACTTAGGACACGAAGAGAAAAACAAATTTTTATTAAGACCACAATTGCTGTAGTGTGGCGTACTAGACAATTATGCCTCGGTTCTGTAATAATGGGAAGAGGGTGCTCTATTGGTTAGCGTGCTGGACTGTCAACCGAGAGGTCGGGGATTCAAATCCCCGCCATAGCAGAAATATATTTAGAGATTTCTGTTCTGCTCCACCTGCGCCCCCTAGCTAACTCACCAACAATGAGTACACTGACCGTACACTGTCAGTGGGAAGATCAGACGGCGACGGAGGGACTGTGCACCCGCCCTTATATGCCGAGGTTAAGAAAAATGAAGTCACTAACACTTTATACTTAGGCTGCCCCACGACTAGCTTAAGGGTCTTCTCCTTGTCCTTCTCCTTATTGTTCTTCTTCTTCTTCTTCTTCTTCTTCTTCTTCTTCTTCTTCTTCTTCTTCTTCTGCTTCTTCTTCTTCTTCTTCTTCTTCTTCTTCTTCTTCTTCTTCTTCTTCTTCTTCTTCTTCTTCTTCTTCTTCTTCTTCTTCATCATCATCTTCCTTTCCTCCTCGTCCTTCTTCTTCTCCTCCTCCTTATCCTCCTCGTCCTCGTCCTCTTCTTCTTTTCCTCCTACAGTCTTCTTCTTGTTCTTCTTGTTCTTCTTGTTCTTGTTCTTGTTCTTTTTGTTCTTGTTGTTGTTGTTGCTGTTGTTGTTCTCCTCCACCTCCTCCTCCTCCTCCTCCTCCTCCTCCTCCTCCTCCTCCTCCTCTTCTTCTCGAAAAAAACGTGGTCCGTAGGGTATCTGGTATCTGCTGTTCGTCTCACATCAGAGTATCTTTTCTTCACATGATCTAACCGACCTTTTTCTCACAACTATTCCTTCTGACGTCGTAAACAAAGTCTTATCACATGCTATCATTGCTATTAAGGTGCCCAATAAATTTTGCAGCTTCATGCAAAACTAATTATCTCGAACTTAACGACTGATGTTTAACTGTATCTGCGTCTGTGAAGGAACCCAACTTCATTTTGTCAACATCTGTCAACTGTTTGCCTCTCCCGTTACATACTTACTTGCCGAAATTATTATGCATCATGTGAATACTGTACATCTTCGTGTGGATTGCTTGGTCAACATGAGCTTTTCACAAATCGCATTGCATTTAGCTGGGACGTTACGTGGCATTTCTACTAACGGCGTCGGTAGAGGGGGCCAGGGACCATGGTCCCCACTCGAGAATTTTATGAGTGGAAATGCTTTTGTCCTCTGCTTTACTTTGACCCAGAAAATTTCAATTATGACGTGGCTGAATAAATTTATCCACCCAAGACTGACATGCCAAGCCTCCCGTCACAAGACCGTGTCAAAGCTCTTGTATGTGTGTACTACTGTGTATGCATGCATATATGTGTGCATGTATGTGCACGTATGCATGTTTGCATGTACCGCTCTGTGTTTATCCGAAAAAATTATATTTCGCCTTCGGCGAGGCTCTCAAAGACCGGCGTTTATTGAGATTTTTATTATTTATTTATAAAGGAAATTATTTAGCACCACTTCCTGGTTGCGGTATGACAACCAGTTTACTCAATAAACGAATATACATACATACATACAAGAACTAATCAGGACAATTAAATGTATTAATCAGTACTATGTAATGTACTAATCAGTACAGTGTAATGTACTAATCAGTACTATGTAATCTACTAATCAGTACTATGTAATGTACTAATCAGTAGAATGTAATGTACTAATGACTGGCTTTTCCTCATCGGTCTCGCGTTTCCTTAAGGCATTTCTGTTTCCCCGGGGCTTCTCGCTTCTGTGCTCTGAATAGTTATTCTGTCAGAGGCGCTTTATAAATTTCTAGATACAATACAATACAATACTAATCAGTATTATGTAATGTACTAATCAGTACAATATAATGTACTAACCAGTACAATGTAATGTACTAATCAGTACAACGTAATGTGTTTATCAGAAGCTTTCTCTACGCTAGTCTATATGATGCTAAAATGTCATTACGAACGAAAATATTACACCAATTTGCAAACAATGCAATGCGTGTATTTAAATAATTGTATTTGATAAATCGTTTGATGTGGTTCAGTTTGTCTTCTCTTGTGCTTCAGATGTTGACAAATCAGAACCAGTTTCAACGCGATCTCCTCTGCTTTCCTTCGGAGACCATTACGACATATCAGTGACGGCGAGACCGAAACAGGAACCCCGGTCTCCACTTCCGGCCCTCGCAGCCAAGTCTCTGCTGATGCGAATGGCCAACATCGCGGGGGTCGATAGGGGCCACGAGTCGCGCAAACCCCCTCCGTCGATTGCCTCTGCGTTGGTCTCGGTCGCCACGGACATTTCCGCCCCTCTCATGAAGAATCGACCAGCAGGACCCGGTCTCGGTGGAGGACTGGCAATAGGCTTAGGAGGATTAGCAGTTGGGATAGGAGCAGGATTTGGAGCAGGAGGAGGAGGAGGACTTGGAGCAGGCGGAGGACCTGACCAGTCAGTGAAGCCTTCGTCACACTTGACTGCCGTTCCCGAGGCAGGAACCGGAGGAATTAGTGGAGCGGAAACAAAAGCCACGGCGGCATCGTCCAACTCAAGCGACCTAGTCAACAGTTCTTCCACGGACGGTGGCGGTCATCCGCAGCCTCCGCTCAATCCAACGCTCATCGAGGATCATTTCGACCAGTACCAGACCTGGAGCCGACCATCGACGCTCTACAGTCACGCGCCAAAGCGGACCCGGCCGCGCATCCCCCTTTCACCGTCGTCTACTGACGCGACCCTTGCATCAGGTCAGGGCGGGTACGACTCGAGGACGAACCCCTCGCACCCGAACGAACCCACCGCAGATACATCGCGACCCCCGTCTTCGATGTCCCGGCGTCAAACGCTGACCGAGAGCCACGCCTGGAGTCCAGCTTCACCGCCGGCGACCAGCCGCATCGAGGGTTCTTCTCACCCGCGTAGGGGGAACGAGAACGGCGGGCTCAACTATGAGGCGAAGGTGACAGCCACCAAGTCGTTCTTCCGGCCGCCACCTCCGAGGGGATCGTCGGCTTTCGGTCTGAGGAGGGGGACTGGGAACATGGGGAGTCTGCCGGACGTGGATGAGACAAAGGCCGGAAGCGCTGGACAGAGTACGATGCCGAGAGAAGAGGTTCACCTGATGAGTCTCAGGAGGAGAGAGGAGATACGGAGGCAGAGGGAAGAGGAGGCGAGACGTAGGCAACAGGAGGTCGTCCTCTCTTTCAGCGAATTCAAGGTAATGAAACACATCAAAGGATCTTATACAATGCAAAGGATACTATGAAATGTAATGTAAGATTGTTATTATTATTCATTTTCTCTCCGAGGTACATATGATCCCTCGGGAGTTCAAAAATTAGGGTTCATTGTTCTGGAATGGCTAGTCTTCACTAATGGTTGTTATTACTATTATTATTTTTTTTTTGCCCCGAGGTATACAGGATCCCTCAGGGACTTCAATATTAACTAATGTAAAAAAAGTGTCCGGAATGGCCCTATTCATCTGTTTCCTGGCTGGCGAAAGTGCCCTTAAAAGCTACCGCGTTGAAACGCTGTATCGTTATCGATAGGCGTTGGTATAAGAAAGAGGTCTCACGTGGGTCCCATATTATTATTATTATTATTATTATTATTATTATTATTATTATTATTATTATTATTATTATTATTGTTATTATTAAACATACATTTTCAACGCGAACAATTACACAGCCTGAAAGTAGCCTGCAACTGATAGCAGTATACAATAATCTAGACAGGTCATTAATTAGGTTAATTAACAAGAAGGTTCTAAGCATTTTTTTAAACTAGTCATTGGGAGAACATGACATATAATGTCATGTGATGTAATGTAAAGACATGTAATTTAATTAGATGTAATGAAATATAATGTTATTAAATGCAATATAATGAGATGTAATGTGATGTGATTATTGTTATGTAATATAGCATAATGTGGGATGTAACTTAATGTAATTGAATTTAATGACATGACATTTTATTAAATGCATTGTAATAAGATACATTAACAGGTAATGTAATGCACTACAAAATATGGTTTCTCGAACATAGCAGTCTTTGTCGAGTTTAGGCGCAAACGGTTTGAGGACATCCATGTTTCCAGTACGACCAAAACCCGGGCCATAGCTCAGTGGCGTACGTAGCTGAAATGCCGCCCGGGGCGAGGTTTCAAAATGCCGCCCTTGGCCACTTAATTTTCGATATGCTATTTTCTCTTAGCTATTGCATGACGAATATTTCACCTGTATATCGAAACGCTTGTCACCTGCCTTCATTATTTCTGATTCTTCTTGTTTTAGTATGCATGCGTGGTCCACTTCTTCGTCTAATATCTGTCTGACATTATAGATTTTGTCGGATGACTCGAAGGCTGCCTATGCGGGTGGAAATTCAAAGCTACATATTAGGCAAAAAAAACGTCTGAGCTAATGTAAGGCCAAACCTGGCAGCACCTGTCATTGCGCTTAACGGTAACGTCGCGTGAGATAAAATTTATGCGCTTTTACTGTACGACTTTTTACCCAGCAAAAGTCTGCATAGCAGATGAGCAATCCCACCGGGCCATCCGTGAAAGTAATGTGACTCATACATAATCACACAGCTTTGACACGATACTCATTAGGGATAACTCAGTACTGGCTGCTCTAACGCCGTTGCAGTGGCTTCTCTGCACTGTAGAATGGTGTTCGCAGACGTGTGTCAAGCCAGTATAAGGTCTGGCTTCTGTGAAATGATAAATTGTCGAAACCCAATTACAAGCTAAAGAAACTGATGACATCCGATGCAATGTGACAAGGCGCGATTAAGGATGCGACCTGAAGGATTAGTTTTGTCTGTGAATAAAGCACCCCAGATGTTGCCTAGATGTTGCTCTAGATGTTGCTCTAGATGTTGCTCTAGTTGTTGCTCTATATATGTTGCTCAATATGTTGCTCTAGTTGTTGCTCTGTATGTTGCTCTAGATGTTGCTCTAGATGTTGCTCTATATGTTGCTTTAGTTGTTGCTCTATATGTTGCTCTAGTTGTTGCTCTATATATGTTGCTCAATATGTTGCTCTAGTTGTTGCTCTGTATGTTGCTCTAGATTTTGCTCTAGATGTTGCTCTAGATGTTGCTCTATATGTTGCTTTAGTTGTTGCTCTATATGTTGCTCTAGTTGTTGCTCTAGAAGTTGCTCTAGAAGTTGCTCTAGTTGTTGCTCTATATGTTGCTCTACTTGTTGCTCTATATGTTGCTCTAGTTGTGGCTATAGAAGTTGATCTATTTGTTGCTCTACGTATATATATTTTGCTCTAGTTGTTGCTCTAGTTGTTGCTCTAGTTGTTATTCTGGATGTTGCACGATACGTTGTTCTAGTTGTTGCTCTATATATGTTGCTCTAGTTGTTACTCTATATGTTGCTCTATTTGTTGCTCTATTTGTTGCTCTAGTAATTGCTCTAGAAGTTGCTCTACTTGTTGCTCTAGAAGTTGTCCTATTTGTTGCTCTAGATGTTGTTCTAGTTGCTGCTCTAGATGTTGTTGTAGCTGTTGCTGTAGAGATGTTGCCAGGGTGGGAATTGTCGGGGTTGGGGTTCAACCACTTAGTCTTTCTTAGGACCCCAGTTTGTCTTCATTGCACACCCTAGGGGGTCGTTTCCAACCCCCTCATTTGTGCTACTGTGATTTAGCATTGTTTGACTCTGAGTCTCTGACAAAGAGAAGACATTTCCATGGTGTATCGTGTATGCATTTTTGAATTTTCTCAACAAAGGAATTGATTTTGATTCCAGTCTGACTTGCAAAACTGCTAGCGTTGAAATCAGCTCTTTTCAAATTTCCTCTGACATCAGTTTGCAAAATACGGATGAAATGTTCAACCCCCCCCCCTAGCCTTTTTTATACAATTCCCAAACTGGATGTTGCTCTATATGTTGCTGTAGATGTTGTTGCAGTTGTTGCTCAAGATGAGAGCTATCATATGACTGCCATTGATTTTGTGCTCATGCACAGTATCTTATTCTTCGGCTTCGACTGTGCTGAGACGTTGCATAAAACGTGTTATTATTATTTGGTTTTCCCCCGAGGTACATGTAATCCCTCAGGAGTAGGGTGTCCCAAATAAAAAACTTTTTTGAAAATCTTAGGTCTCACCAGTCAAAAAGTTTCTTTGTGAGATGATAATGTTTGTGTAAAATTTTCAATTTTTTAAAATAATGTTTAGGGGTCCCCCAAGGGTCCTAAATTTTGATTTTGGGGTAATTCCGCCTCAAATCAACAAATTCTTTGCAAGTCTTCCACTCGACCATCTCAGATTTTGATGAAATTTGCACAGAATGGGTACTGATGTATCATAATATGCTGTGCAAAGTTTCAGAGTAATATTCTTAGTATATAATTTTTGAAGGAATTTTAAGTACATCTAGGATGACCCCGTTTTTCGCGATTTGGAAATCGTGTCTTAATTTGGTGCCATATTCAGAAGGTCATAAGTCCACTAATATTGCAGATAAATGAATCAAATTTGCAGGACATCTAGTTTATGTGGTGCTAATCAAGGGAAGCTGGAAGAACTTGATGCCTGATGGATACTTTTTTCTAGCTGAAGATTGAAAATGAGAAAAAATGACCCTCTCTGGCGCATAGTTTACTGCTCCACAATGACCAAATGGGTTGATTAGCAGAGAAATTGTGAACCACATGCAGAAATAGTCCACAAAGTCTGCAAAAATATGCAATTAGTGGCTGCACCTGGTTTCTCACCTCGTTATATGTATTGGAATATCACTGAAAGAAGAATGTCGTACAACAATATATACAAGGCAAATGTATATATTGTATGACCAATTTAATTTTAATATATTTGCTGACCAGTAGTAATTTTAACATTTGGATTTTCTCCAATTTTTTTTAATGTTATCAACATTTGGCCTAAATGATCATTTTTAATCATTTATAAATTTTCCAGCATGTAGGATAATTTGTGCATTTTATTGCAAACTTTGTCATAAAATTAACTACCAGAACTTTGCTTCTCTAGGCAAGAGTGCACACAACCACAGTGAACTGGACGAAAGCTAAAGAAGTCTGCTGGTGATCTGGGAAAAATTATCTTCCCTGAGTGAAACAAGAAAAATCTGTTCCCGTCAGAAGCAAGTTCTCTTGAACAAATATGAATTTTTGCAGAAAAATTGCTTCAACCCATTTGAACTAATCTGCTCAAAAAGGAGGTCAAAAATATTTTGACCTTTCTGGTGTTTCTTAAAAATTTGGAGGGCAAAAATATTGTGGTGGGGGTCTTGTACCCCTCAATCCCCCTGGATCGCTGCCCATGTATCTGCATGGTTCTGTAGATGGTCCGATACATGTAGAAAAGGCATCAGAAAGCATCACCTCAAAGACATGATGCCAAACCTGCTCACTTTTTCTTTTGGCAAAAAGAACTTTAATCTGTTACTAACCCATGTGGGTTTTATAGGTGAGACACAATGTCATTCAAGCTGCCTTCTTCTCTTCAGGTATGAAGTCCATATCCTCTTCCTGTGAGTCAGTAATTGTCTCCTCTGGGTTGGCTTTTGCTAACTGTTTCTGATATGTTGGGCATAACTTCCATCCTGGCTTGACACAAATTTTAAAACATCTTTGGAACTTTGTGTTGTAATTGACGCTTCTACGGTTCAAGCCAAGTTTCACTGGTTGCTTGTGAGTGAGGAATGGGTTGAAGCAATTTTTCTGCAAAAATTCATATTTGTTCAAGAGAACGTGCTTCTGAAACCAGGTGCAGCCACTAATTGCATATTTTTGCACACTTTGTGGACTATTACTGCATGTGGTTCACAATTTCTCTCTACTAATCAACCCATTTGGTCATTGTGGAGCAGTAAACTACTGGCGCCAGAGAGGGTCATTTTTTTTCTCATTTTCAATCTTCAGCTAGAAATAAAGTATCCATCAGGCATCAAGTTCTTCCAGCTTCCCTTGATTAGCACCACATAAACTAGATGTCCTGCAAATTTGATTCATTTATCTGCAATATTAGTGGACTTATGACCTTCTGAATATGGCACCAAATTAAGACACGATTTCCAAATCGCGAAAAACGGGGTTATCCTAGATGTACTTAAAATTCCTTCAAAAATTAAATACTAAGAATATTACTCTGAAATTTGCTCAGCATATTATGATACATCAGTACACATTCTGTGCAAATTTCATCAAAATCTGAGATGGTCGAGTGGAAAACTTGCAAAGAATTTGTTGATTTGAGGCGGAATTACCCCAAAATCAAAATTTAGGACCCCTTGGGGGACCCCCAAACATTATCTAAAAACATTGAAAATTTTACACAAACATTATCGTCTCACAAAGAAACGTTTTGACTGGTGAGACCTAAGATTTTCTATAAAAACATTTATTTGGGACACCCTACTCAGGAGTCTAAAATATTATGCTAGGAGCTGTTGTTGAATGTCTGAAAAATCATGCCTCGTCCTCCGCAACATTTATTATTATTATTATTATTATTATTATTATTATTATATTATTATAATTATTATTATTATAATTATTATTATTATTATTATTATTATTATTATTATTATTATTATTATTATTATTATTATTATTATTATTATTATTATTATTATTATTATTATTATTATTATTACTACTACTACTATTACTACTACTACTACTACTATTACTACTACTACTACAACTACTACTACTACTACTACTGCTGCTGCTGCTGCTGCTGCTGCAACTACTACTAATAGGCGGGTATTGCTAGTGAGGTTACCAATCGAATTCCCCGTGCACCATCTTTGATGGGAAGTGAGGCATGCAGCCATTGACCCTCTGACAGGGGAAGATTTAGTACCCCAATCAGTCCAGAGCATTCAGTCGCGGCTGTTAGTCCCGCGCTTACGTACGACATGCTTTTGCGTTCATTGAGCAGTCTACCATTAAACATAATTTGTTATTTCGACGCTGACAGCTCAAGAAATATTTTAAAGCCACGTTAAAGCGTGATTCTTTAGGTTAGGCAACTACGGCATTGAGTCTGCCGAAGTTGCCTAACCTGCTTTAGCACTAAACCTCGCGTCAGGAAGTCTTTTTATTGCTCGAAATAAACAACCATAAAGGCCTTGATTTGGCTGTAAAATGGATGGGCATAAATCCGTTCTCGCATACGGGTCCCCCGTTAACATTTTAGTAATGCTTTTTTCATGTTAGGCAATGACTAGAGAACAGCAAACTTGTTTTAATGCTTCAGCAACTAGTATCCGTCGGAGATGCTGACGATGAATATTGTCTGTAGGAGATAGGAGATCCTCCTTTAGCTGATTGTATGAGTTGGATTAACTGCATGCTGATTTCATCACAGTAGCCAATTGGTTTGAACGCTCGACTTTTAACACGCAGTGTACGGGTTCGAGAGTGACCGACAGGATCACTGTTCTTGGAGCTATAGGGCAGGTCCGTCACTCACAACTGCTCACTCACAACTGCTCACTCACTACTGCTCACCTCCTTCGATGCCTCGTCATTTGTTAGTGGAGCTTAATAAATGCAACAGCGATGATGGCGATGATGATGATAATAATAATAGTAGTAGTATCAGTAGTAGTAGTAGTAGTGAGTGGTAGTCGTAGTAATAAAATAGTAATAGTAGCAGTAGTAGTGGTAGCAGTAGTATTAGTAGTAATAGTAGTAGTAGTAGTAGTGATGATGATGATGATGATGATGATGATGATGATGATGATGATGATGATGATGATGATGATGATGATGATGATGATGATGATGATGATGATGATGATGATGATGATGATGATGATGATGATGATGATGATGATGATGATGATGATGATGATGATGATGATGATGATGATGATGATGATGATGATGATGATGATGATGATGATGATGATGATGATGATGATGATGATGATGGATGATGATGATGTTGATGATGCTGATGCTGATGCTGATGCTGATGCTGATGATGATGATGATGATGATGATGATGATGATGATGATGATGATGATGATGATGATGATGATGATGATGATGATGATGATGATGATGATGATGATAATAATAATAATAATAATAATAATAATAATAATAATAATAATAATAATAATAATAATAATAATAATAATAAGGCCGGAAGAGGACTGATATGGGACGCCACGGTGGTGGACACACTGGCCCCATCCTACCTCCCTTCAACGGCGGCACGCGCGGGCGCGGCTGCTGAGATAGCAGATGGAAGGAAATCGCAGAAGTACCAGACCCTCCTTGGCACTCACCATTTTGTACCACTGGCGCTGGAAACGTTGGGTCCTATTAACACCAAGGGCCTAGATTTTATCGCAGATTTGGGGCGACATCTCTCTTGCACCTCAGGGGAACCGCGCGAGGCCAGCTTCTTACACCAGAGAATCTCGATTATCATCCAACGGTTCAACGCTGTAGCCTTCAGCGGTTCTATGGTGGCAGCCCAATCTGACTTGGACGAGGAATAACCGTTCCAGAAAAATAAAAAATAAAATAAAAAATAAAAAAATAAAATAATAATAATAATAATAATAATAATAATAATGATAATAATCACTAATGCATTTATTTAGGCACATTTCCAGATGGTCGTGAAGCCTGGTACGAGGCCTAGTTTCTCGGAGATGGTCATTATTGCTAACATAATATTTTGTTCCTGTGGGATTATTTCTACAACACGGCAGACTAATCTTATAATGGACGACAAATGACAACATATCAAAATTATGTAACCAATTGGTACTATAATTATGTCGGACGATGCGTTCTGAGAACTGAACGCTTTGCATTTACAGTTAACTGTATTGTGTCGTCGTAGGAGTGGTGCAGAGAGCGTCAGCTGATGGTTTTAGTCCTGGCCGTAAACATCAGCCTGGCAACGATGTTCTTCAACCTTCTGTCCTACTGAAGGCGAATTTCAAAGAGGTTTTGAAGCCACACGAGTTCCCACCGCGACGCATCTAACGTCCACAACAAGCGGAACCTGGATCAGTTTGGATAAGCAACTACTTCCGTTCATGGGAGACTCTGAGATTCCAGTGAGACGACCATCGCGATTCGCAACTTCCGGTTACTATTTGGATGACGACATCCGGTTAAGTTTTGAAGGTGTGTTTTTTCTACAACATCTGGTTGTTTTTGAAAGACCACTGCGCCGAGCGGTGTAGCATGGGCCTACTATTCAAGTTTCGTACGCCATTCCGTTTCAAGGCGAAGATGTTGAATTCTGCGAGAACGGAGACGGTTTTTGAGAGCCTTTTAGGGCCTGAGTGTTAATAGACATTGTTCATAGACAGTTTTTCCAAACAGGTATTTAACTAATTAGTCCACAATTGAAAAATCACAGGTGCACCGTAATGTAATGTTAGACAATTTCTTTACAATTTTCAGTACAAATTGGATGATTGTAATTTGTCGCATTTGTGGTAGCTTGTGAGTTGGCGTGTTTGGAAGATTCACCCATCATTTTTTTTCTTTGTGGTCTTTTTTGTAGAAGATATGTGTTACGGCTACTTGATAGCATTACTTCCGTCCTAGAGTGTTGTCACTATGATTTTTGAAATCGAGAAATCGGTGTAAATAATAAGTATGAAGATATGAAAATGGGAGTTTAATTCTTGTATCTGAATCAATAAATTTGCAAAGATTATTTACTTTTCAGGTACTGTTGTTGATTTTAATTTCTAGCGGTAGTAATGGCTCTCAATCAATCAATCAATCAATCAATCAATCAATCAATCAATCAATCAATCAATCAATCAATCAATCAATCAATCAATCAATCAATCTAACCTTGATATTGCGCCCCTTCAAGATACCTACTAAGAGGAGCTCTCGGCCCAAGCATTACTGAAAAGAACGGTTTGTAAAGATACGTTAAAAACCGAGGAGTTAGTTCTATAATAGTCTATGATAGTGTAATGTATAATAGTGTAATCACTGTATAATGGCCCAAATCGAAGGAAAACGCACTGTGCTGGAAGAACATGGATGTACTTATCATAAAAAATCGGCGAAATTAGAGGAATTTTTTTAAACCTGAAAAAATATAAACGAAATTAAGTTTATATATCTTTGGTGATCTATATAATATATATATGTGTGTGTGTGTGTGTGTGTGTGTGTGTGTGTGTGTGTGTGTGTGTGTGTGTGTGTGTGTGTGTGTGTGTGTGTGTGTGTGTGTGTGTGTGTGTGTGTGTGTGTGTGTGTGTGTGTGTGTGTGTGTGTGTGTGTGTGTGTGTGTGTGTGTGTGTGTGTGTGTGTGTGTGTGTGTGTGTGTGTGTGTGTGTGTGTGTGTGTGTCTGTGTGTCTGTGTGTCTGTGTGTGTGTGTCTGTGTGTGTGTGTGGCTGTTAATAAAAGCTATTGTTATGGAAAATTAAGAACATCTGCCTGTCTAAAGAACAGATCCGATAGCGCATTGGATAACATCTGGCGTAGAGTGCGAGAGGTACAGAGATCGAGTCCCATAGGCGGACATGCTTTGTAGGCTGCAATTTGCGCCGTGTATTGCAGGCTGTCTGTTCTGTTAGTAGTTAAGATTTATCGCATAACATGTACATGTACAGCGCAGTGCATTTGCAGGCGCTTAATAAAAGAATAAATATTATTATTATTATTACTGTTTGCCAGAAGTATCGACCAAGTTTTTTCAGGCATGTTGTATAAAGAAAACATCGTCTGAATTTTGGAATAACTCTCAGCCACTTTTTCAGAATTAACCGGAATACTCGATTAATATTGAGGCCTAGTTCCTCTTCAAGGGCAGTTTCGAGTGTCCCCGTTCAAAGGTAAGGTCGCATAGAAAGGTCTGTCGTGGAGTGGCCCAGGATCTGCATACCTAATATTGCCTAATATAATCCCTAATCTCATCTAAATAATCTAATCAAGGCTTAATCTAATGTCATATGATTTGAACTGATCGATATGATCCGACTGAATCAAATCGATGGCTGTTTATTGCAACTAACAATGTATAGTGAACACGATGAGGTTCAAAAAGACAATGAGTTGTTCAACACTTAGTTATCCATAGCTTGAACAATGCACGACACTGTCCTCCTTACTATATCACTGGCAGACACGTTGAGCGTAAAGCAGTGCCGGATTTAGGCATAAGCTAAAAAAACCATGGCCTACAGCCTACAGCCTCAAAATCTGCAGAGGACAAAAAAATTCAGAATTTTTTTATGAGCTTTTAAATTTTGATGTGCACTATATATTATATATATATTATATATATAATATATATATATATATATATATATTATGTAGAACCTTTTTAAACGGCTTGTCTAGCAAATTTCACCTGGCCTGAGTTGACGCCAGCTGCTCAGAGCGGATAAAAAGTGTGAGTGATAAAATTCTTTGCCACACCAAACCATCTTGCGATAGATTAAACTTGTCGCCCGTTCAGGCTCTTAAATAATATTTATGTCCATGTTTTCAAGTTTTGTGAGACCTTTTCGTGTAGTTTTTTTAACAAGGGGCCTCCAAACTTTATATGGCTTAGGGCCTCACTGAGTCTAAATGCGGCACAGAAGGTAAGCAATGTTGAACCTAACTAATACTTAGATCAGCGACCGTCCGTTGAATACCACGTCACCAGTTGCCGCTTGGTGCAAACTCAGCCCTCCATTCTTTGAGTACCAACCAAGATTGGGAGGTTAATTAAGCCTCAGCATAAGTCGATGGATTGCAGTGCTCGTGTTTTGACTTCAGTTAAGAGTTCCCTCGACTTTGAACCTACACTTAAGAGGACTTCGTAGGCAAAGGACTATCTGTTGAAGAGACTTCCCACAGTGGCACGAAACATCTGAGTTAGCTTTATCTGTTATTTCTTAACTTTCTATACAGAGGCATTATCATAATACACACGAGGTTCATGACTATGGTTGTTTCGAAACCACACTCCACAATGATGATCTGCTAAAAATGCAAACACTGACAGTCTCTCCACAAATTCGCAACCACCTGCTTAAAGGAACCCTTCTTCTCTTATTTCATTTCGCAGACGCGTAACGATTTATCTTTTCCCTGCTCTCCACGCTTTTAATGTGAATTCATAAATTAGCGACCTATGAGGTTCTAATTAGTAATAATAATGATGATGATGATCATGATGACAATAATGACAATTATTATTGTTGTTATTGCTGTCGTTGTCATTATTATTATTATTATTAATATTATTATTATTAATATTATTATTATTATTATTTTTATTATTATTATTATTATTATTAGTAGTAGTAGTAGTAGTAGTAGTAGCAGTAGTAGCAGTAGTAGCAGTTGTAGTAGTAGTAGTAGTAGTAGTAGTAGTAGTAGTAGTAGTTGTAGTAGTAGTAGTAGTTGTACTAGTAGTAGTAGTAGTAGTAGTAGTAGTAGTAGTAGTAGTAGTAGTAGTAGTAGTAGTAGTAGTAGTAGTAGTAGTCAGGGCCTAGGACAGGGGGGCCACCGGGGCCATTTGGCCCCAGGCCTCACTTGAGGCCTCGGAATTACGGAGTAATTTATTGAAATGCGGAATTACGGAATTAAGGAGTTATTCATTGAAATGTAGCGCTATACAAATTCTAATTATTTCATGACGAAATCGTTGACGTTAAATAATTTCAAACTGTAAATTTTTTTTCGTAAATCTTTTATTAGTTGTCAACACTCACCAGTCTAAACTCTATCGTAACTCGTTACTCGTAAGTCGTAAGTCAAACACTCAAACCTAAATAATGTTTTAATATTAATATATTGTTCTTATAATCCGATTCGCTATGGATAGTGTAGCCTACACTGTACTATATATATATATATATGTATATATATATATATATGTATATATATATATATATATATATATATATATATATATATATATATATATATATATATATATATATATATATATATATATATATATATATATATATATATATGCTTACTTTCTTAGTCTTTTAGAGCAGTGGTGTAGCCAGGATTTGGAGTTTGGGGGCAGTGTAGAAAATGAATGGGGTGGTGGACGAATTCGAGCGGAACGAGGCTGACGAGTGCACGATTATGGGGGTTTGTTTTTAACTTATTAAATTGATATTTAATCTACATTAAAATATTTTTAACAATATCAGTCAATTTGACAAAATTGACCACTAGAAATAGTGACTCAAAATCTGGTCGATCTGTTTCCAAATGTGTTTATTTCCTTGAGAATTTTCATGACGTTACCTATATCTGCTGCAGATGCCGAGAGATCATTCAGTAACCAGAAAAGAACTAAGAACTACCTTGGATCAGCAGCGTCTTAATGGATTGGCTATGTTAAGCATTAATTCTGATATCGCTAGAACTTTAAATTATCAAAGCATTATCGAAAAATTTGTAGCTTTGAAGATGCAAAGGATGATTTGAACCTTTCTGTTGAGTTTTTAAAAGAATTATTTTATAAACTAAATCCTGTTTATTAAATTTAAAAATTTAAAAAATTATATCACAAAATTTATTATTTTTAATTGAAAAAGGCCTTGAAAATTAGTTGTGGCCCTGGGCCTCCAAATCCTGTCCTAGGCCCTGGTAGTAGTAGTAGTAGTAGTAGTAGTAGTAGTAGTAGTAGTAGTAGTAGTAGTAGTAGTAGTAGTAGTAGTAGTAGTAGTAGTAGTAGTAGTAGTAGTAGTAGTAGTAGTAGTAGTAGTAGTAGTAGTAGTAGTAGTAGTAGTAGTAGTAGTAGTAGTAGTAGTAGTAGTAGTAGTAGTAGTAGTAGTAGTAGTAGTAGTAGTAGTAGTAGTAGTAGTAGTAGTAGTAGTAGTAGTAGTAGTAGTAGTAGTAGTAGTAGTAGTAGTAGTAGTAGTAGTAGTAGTAGTAGTAGTAGTAGTAGTAGTAGTAGTAGTAGTAGTAGTAGTAGTAGTAGTAGTAGTAGTAGTAGTAGTAGTAGTATTTGAGGTAAGTATAGTTTTTCACTAAGGAGCAAAAAATTACTCTGGGAGCTGTTAAAAATAATAATTTATTAACTACAGAAGAGGAGACTCCGTTCTGAGAACTACAATGGAGGGAAGAACGGAGGGGAAGAGAACGAGAAAAAGACCTCGACGGATGCTGCTGGACTGGATGACGACACACTGATGCAGGAAACTGAAGGAAAAAGACCAGTGTCGAAAGGAGTGGCACCGTTGCCCATAGGACGTTTGAACCTGCCCGAGGGCAGAGTCGAACGTATACATGTGTAGGACCCTAGAGCTTGAACTTTTATGGGGGCAAACAGACATGGAAGACACATATGTTACATCATACATGAAACACACTATATATCTTCTGCGACCCGGACCGGGGCCCATGAAGCTTCAGCTTCATGAGTTTCATAGTAGATCCGCGTGGTAGAGAACTTGAATAAGAGAACTATAAAATTCGTCCCAGATAAAACCGCATCTGTACAAAATCATCCCTAGACGTATATACTTTTACGTTTCAACAAAGCGGCCAATGTTTTAGTTATTCTAGCCGTTGTAAACTTCCGCTTGTTTTATACCCTCTGGGCTTTTGTGCCACATTAAACCCTGTGCAAAGGAACCCGTGGCCAGAAGCTTCTTCCGACAGTAAATACGATACTTTGCATTCAGTCCTGTTGTAAATTAGTGACAACAATGTGTATAATATATCTATATACAAATATATATACCGCACAAATGCCCTATCGATATAACTGGATATATATACCTTAATATGTATATATTTATTATATATATAATATTACATAATACACTTATTGTGTGGGAACATGGAATCAATAGCAGTCTTTCACTATCAAGTCCAGATGTTTCTGATTTAGATTTGGAAGATTGAAGACGGACGTGTTGGGAGATTGCGTTGCCTTGCACGATGGACTATTTCTTAATAACTGTTCGCAGATAGTAAGAAGTAGGTTGTTTACGAGAACCGAACAGTTGAAGCAGCACAACGGTTCAAGTGTAAAGATGCGAGTTGGAAATGACGGATGAAGGGCTGTGAGGAATAGATACACAGACCAAAGAGAGACACAACGACAGGCACAGAGAAAGAGACAGATAGAGAGAGAGAGAGAGAGAGAGAGAGAGAGAGAGAGAGAGAGAGAGAGAGAGAGAGAGAGAGAGAGAGAGAGAGAGAGAGAGAGAGAGAGAGAGATGAGAAGAGAGAGAGAGAGAGAGAGAGGAGAGAGAGAGAGAGAGAGATGACGAGAGAGAGAGAGAGAGAGAGAAGGAGTGTTTAATAGCAGATGAGAAAGACAGACATTGAAAAATGGAGATAAGGTACAGATCACTAGAGAAAAGAGCAGACTGACAGACAAACACAGAGACACACACAGACACACACCCACAGACACACACATATACGAAGACACACACAGACACACATGTCACAGACACACACACAGACAGACGAGAAAGCGAGAGAGCGCTATAGCTATAGGCAGTCAGCGAGACAGAAACAAGGACAGATGTTATATATACTCTTCCATATACATATAATATATATATATGCAAACCTAATATATATATACATATATATGCATACCTAATTAATGTATAATTTATTCCCCCCCCCCCACCAATGTGATATGATAAGGCCTTAATTGACTGGACGGGTACGTGCACCAGAGGGCCCGGCCGTTGAGCCATTTAGTTAAGAATTTAGTTAGAGAGTCTGAACCTAATTAAGAAAAACCAGCCATGGACTTAGAAATCGTAATACGATGTATGGGTGACCCCGCTCAGCGGGATTACATCCCTTTGGGGCCACCTTGTGCAACCTGCAACCAGTATTAAAATGCTGTATTACAATCGACAAGATGTATTTCTTCATATGGTTTTTTGTTGTTGTTAAATTGGAAAGCTTGTTACTTTTCTGGTTTTTTCTGACTGCAATAAAGACTTTTTGATTTGATTTTGATATCAATCCGCTTTTCTTCATAGTTTCGTGGTATATTAGTGTTCGTCAAGTGCTGGAAATGAAGCCGCAGTTATTATTATCCTTCTTTCTTCCTTCTTCCTTCTTCCGCCTGCATGCTGTCCATTTTTGCTCCCGCATTATATATATATATATATATATATATATATATATATATAATGCGGAAGCAAAATGGACAGAAGGCGGCAGTCAGCGAGACAGAAACAGGGACATTAATGCTTCCGCATTATATATATATAATGCGGAAGCAAAATGGACAGCAGACGGAATATATATATATATATATATATATAAATCATATATATATATATATATAATGCGGAAGACGTAAGCAACACGGACAGCAGACGGAAGCAGGAAGAAAGGATTTAGTTCTGCCTAACGTTCGATCCTAATAACTGCTTCTTCGTTTCCAACATGCACTTGACGAACACTAATAAACCACGAAACAATGAAGAAAGGGAATTAATAATACGCAAAGATTACTTAAACGAATAAAGTGCTCTCGAATATGAAGTATCACTTGAGGCCTCTTTCGGACCCTCAGTAGGCATTAATCCATTTTCAGTAAGATTTTGAACCGTTCTAACAACAACAAAAAAACACCGTGACTCAGATGTTCTTTCGTTTATAACCGGTACCTGGTTGAAATTATAAATAAACCAAAAAAACTGAAGTGTTATACTGTGTTGTTATTTCTGATGTCCCGAGATATTCTACCCCCCCCTTAAAGCGTATCCCCCGGATGGAATAAACCGGTTTAGAGTATCCGGTGGGATGAACCATTCTATCCCCCCTCGTCATACGCATCACGATAGCCTCGACGAAATTCCAGTCAAAATCACCAAAAACAAAGTAAATTGATTTCAGGTCGACGTACAAACTATAGATACGCAATTCAAAAATTTTATGTGTGCAATAAATTCAAACAGTACGACTGAATACACTTAGAAACCGCCAAAATGCAAACTAAACCGAATACTCCATTTCGCTAAGGGGGATACGCATGTATGGGGGATACTCTATTTCGTGACACCGGCATTAAGGTTTAGGCATTAGGGTTTAAGCCTTTAAGGCAAGTACTGTTTAAGCTTTCATCTGGGAGCTCCGCGGTAGTCTAGTGGTTAGTCATGCTAGACTGTCAACCAAGAATCGTGGGTTCGAATCCGTGCCAGGCCAGAAATTTGATTCGAGCTTTCTGTTCCGCATTCGCGCCCTAGCCACCTCAGCTAAAATGAGTACACTGAAGGTAGACTCTCGGTTGGAAGATGATACCGCGAAGGAGAGGACGGTCCACCAACCCCTCATATTCCGAGGCTAAGAAAATGAAGTCGCTAACACCATATCCATGATTGCATCTCATGCCATCTTAAGGGACTGTTCTTCCTTTCTTCTTCCTTAGCTTTAGCAACTGACGCTCTTGCAAGGAAGCATTGCTCTGACAGATTATTTATTAGTACCACTGCATTTTAACCTCTGAATCCCATCTATAGTAATAAGCCTCAACATTCTGAATGTATTAGTAGCATATGGAACCTCGTGCATAATCTTAGAGCTCAGCTGGAACAGTAGGACGCTCTGTTGGCCCCAGAGTATTATCCGATATTCTCATAGGCGTAATTTGTGGGGGCTACGAGGGGTAACCACATCCCCCACCTTTTGGACTGGAGTATGTATCACAAAAGTACGAAAGTACTTAGATACACAGTTAACCGAGAGCAAGACGAACTGAGTCACAGGCAGTCAGACAGGCAGACTATGCCACACAAGACACCCGACAGGCTGACCGCCGTGACCGGCCCGCAGGCGCCACGGATCTTGGCCACGGATGCACTCTTCTTGGAAAGATCTGACATCACCCTCACTCTCCGCCTTACGGTTGTCATTTTAGTCCCTATCGGGATGTGGGGATGTAGGTGAAAGCGCAAGCTTCTGTATCCTTCATCAGTTACAAATTCGTATATGGACCCACACTCATATGGTCGGCCTTGATATGACTCCTCACCCCTCAGTCCTCTAAAAATCTCAGAATCAATAACTGTCCTTGGTTAAACATTTCCGAGCCGGCCAGTTGAAGAATATTTAAAATAATGGTATGGTATGGCATCTGAAAATTTATAAAGCGGCTGG